>OZ007595.1:257269025-258001025 GCA_963931845.1 Maratus michaelseni
AGTTTGACAACCCCTAGTATAAGGTACATTGTATTGGACGATTTATTTGTTAATTGACATAAACAAAAAACATCTAGTTACCAGGGTTTTATTACGATATTTTGGTAAATTTTATAAAAAGATCACAATGTATATTCTTCAAATTAATTTCTGTGTTCTTCAGGTAGCAAAGCCAAGCTCTTAAAATTTTGAAATTCAACTCTTCAAAACAGGGTTGCCAGTTTGGCCTTTTTTTTAATTCCGAAATTTCACATTCTTACCAGCAGTTTTCTATAGTGTTCTTTTCTATATTTAATGACAGACATTTCGTGATTGATTAAATTAAATATTCTTTCTTCAAAATTTCCTGTGCGAAATCGTAATTTCTGAATAATTAAGCTATGTTAACTAAATTTTCAACAATAAGTAATAATGATAATAACAGGTACATTCTCCACAATGCAAGGCTCCCAAATTTCCCGGCAACTGAATACCAATAATTAATAAGGACTTTACGTTGCACACATAAATATAACATCAAACATTTGCTTTCAACGTATATTTCGTTTAATTAAATAGGAGTTACTTTAAAAACTACATATATAAACAATTCTCGATGTTTCGGTTATTGTTCATAACCATCTTCAGGAGAAAATTTCCATAAATACAAACAGCAAAAAAAAAAAATTTAATGTGTTACATAATTGAGTAATATAATTGTAGTAATATAATCAATTAATAATTGAGTAATATAATCAATTAATAATTGAGTAATATAATCAATAATGTATTACATAATTGAGTTGGAACATTTTACTCAATTATGTAACACTTTTTTTTTTTTTTTTTTTTTTTTTTTTTTTGCTGTTTGTATTTATGGAAATTTTCTCCTGAAGATGGTTATGAAGAATAATCGAAACATCGAGAATTGTTTATATATGTAGTTTTTAAAGTAACTCATATTAAATTAAACGAAATATACGTTGAATACAAATGTTTGATGCTAGTATGAATACCAATATTTTTTAACAGAAAATTTCTTGGTAGGTTTCCTTAACATTTCCGCAAATATTCCCCTCCGAAGGTGGATTGCGCAAAATTTGTAAGAAAAAATCAAAAATGAAAATTTGTAAGAAAAAATCAAAAATGAAAATTTGTAAGAAAATAGCGATATTCACCATTTTGGGAGTCCTGACACTGTTATTTTTCCATGTGTTACATTTTAATAAAATTATGAGTATCAAACCAGGCTATACAGCTTAGGGAACACACTGCCTGGTGTATAGAACATCCGTGAAAATCGTTTTAATTGAAAACCCTAAGAGTTTTTTTCATGTAATACTTTTACTTTAGACTGCTCATAAATTGCACGAAAAATAATTTTTATATAAAAGAAAAACTCATGATTGAAAATTGTCTAAAAAATCACGCAAAATCAGGTAAAAGCGAAAATGATACTGAAGGTCGCTGCCACCATCTTCCTGATTTCAACGTTTAACACTTTGGCTGCCAGGTCCGAAGCATGTTCGGAGTCAAACATCTGTCCCTGTGTGCCGGGTCCGAACAGCTTTCGGAAGGTGTCTTTATATTTCTAGGGACTCTCCCCACCACCGGCACCTGCCTAAGGTCTTTCTGTTTTAACCCTTTATATCCTGAATTAATTTTCCAGCTACTTTTTAATTGTATTTTTGCATCATTGGATAAGTTTTGGTGCAGAATAAACATAGGAAAGAGGAAAATAATTTGTATAGTGTTTTCGTGGTTAATTATGGAACTGTAACCACCATAAATTTTTTATCCTATGATATAAAATAAAATAGTAAATTTAAAATTGTAAACTTCAAATAAAATATAGGAAATGTTCACCTGTAGAGTATAAAAAATAATAGAAAATAATAGTACTGAATAACCGGTAATAAACCATTAAAATTACTCAAATGAAGAACAACATACATGTCAATTCTATTGCAAAATGGATTTCGAACGTAGCGTGGCAAATGTAAAATCCCTGCAATGCAAAGAAAGAGGATATGTGCTTGAATTTGCCATCTCCTGCCTGCTGTCAGAAATACACTCTTTGTGCCATTGTGAATACCGTTAGGAAAAACGGTCATATTACGAATATATAGGTGTTTTATTAACCCCTTGGGGACGAGCGACACGAATACGATGCTCAGAATCCTCGATTATTCCCACCAGTTATTTTTTTTTTATTTATTATTATTTTTTTTTTTGTAAAGTTTTCCTTATCTGATCATAGCATTTTTGCGATTCAATTAGGTGAAAATTTCTCATTTGAAAAACCGGTGGTAACAGATTAAAAATTCTGTAAAATACGCTCGTCGAGAAGGGGTTAAAATGGTACTTATAAGTACCGTCAGGATAAAAAGGGTAAAGGTGGCACTCAGTATCACCTATCCTTTTCTGCTATAGATTGGTTCGAGAAAAACTTTTATTTTTTAATTTATGCGAAGAAATTTCTCAACATTTGATGTAAGTGATTTTTAAATTATTATTATTTATTAATTATGAGTAGATTTCTTTTTTTCAATTATTTATATAATTTAATATATATATATATATATATATATATATACAGGGTGTAACTGAAATGCTTCAACAAACTTTGAGGGATGATAGTACTCATGAAGATGAACAAAAAATGCAATAGAACACGGGGTCGCAAATGACATTTAACCCTTTCAGGGACAGTGGTATGTCTAAAAAACCACTTAATTTTAAATCCAAACCGCCACAATGGCACCAGAATTTTGCTAAAATCTTTTCCATTTAATATTTATGTGAAATATAGCCTTTTTCTTATTTACAAACAATTTTTTTTTTTTTTTGTAAATTCTGGTGCCAGTCCATTTTCAGACGCATTTTCTCTATTTGTATCCTTTAAGCCTTTTAGGGGCAAACTACTTTTAGTACTAAAATGTTGAAATAAATGACTGGCACCGGAATTTATAAAAAAATTTGTTTGTAAATAAGAAAAAGGCTATATTTTACATACATATTAAATGGAAAAGATTTTAGCAAAATTCTGGTGCCATTATGGCGTTTTGGAATTAAAATTAAGCGCTTTCATAAACATACCACTGCCCCTGAAGGGGTTAAACGTCATTTGCGACCCCATGTTCCATTGCATTTTTTGTTCGTCTTCATGAGTACTATCATCCCTCAAAGTTTGTTGAAGCATTTCAGTTACACCCTGTGTATATATATATATATATATATATATATATATATATAGAGAGAGAGAGAGAGAGAGAGAGAGAGAGAGAGAGAGAGAGAGAGAGAGAGAGAGAGAGAGGGGGGGGGAGAGAGAGATGCCAAGTTCTCACTAATCTTCCGTAATATGTAGGTTAATTTGACCCAGGCTTAATAGGTTTCGAAACATATTTTTTTAGAAAAATTAAATTAAATATGTTCCACGTAGAAATCTGATATTGAATAAATAAAGATTCATCAAATAAATTTTCTCGTTCGAAAGTTGTTAAACTAAGTCAAACGACACATATGCTAAATGAATAATTGTGTTCACATATTACGGAAGATTAGTGGGAGCTTGGCATCCCTGTAATTATACCTTAATTTATGCTATATAGGCCTCTACTCAAATAAATTGGTTTCGAACCATAAATTCTACTTAATAAAATGCAGCTCGTTTCTATTTGATACTAAATTTCAGTTTATTCAAAAAATAAAATTTCTGGTTCAAAACCCTAATAGTTGAGCCGCTCGCTGGTTATATACCAGAAATTACGGTAGATAAATTCTATTTTGCTAACGTAATTTCCGGCGTATAATCCGCAGCTCAAAGAGTCGTTTTTCGACCCAGAAATATTATTCAATAATTGTAGTTAAATATTTACAGCGATCTTTTAAGTTACATTTTATAAAATAATATTTCTGGGTCGAAAAACGACTCTTTGAGCTGCGGATTATACGCCGGAAATTACGGTACTTTATTATGTTATCTTAGTGAGCGGCAAGTGAAAAAAATACACACACATTGAACACATATATACATACTTATATGCATCATGGTAGTGTTTTTCATTTGTAAGAATTATATAGGAAGAGAAAAAGTAGGTGGCACCAGGCGACAAAAAAAATGGGGTCGCGGCAAAAGTTTTAAAGACGGACCTGTTTTTGATTTATAATTTGTATTAAAAAAGTAGACAATTAAACTCATAAAGTTGTTTCAAAGGTGATGTTAACGCAGATAAAAATGCCAACATTTCGGTACTCTTCAGGAGTCTGACCTAAGCAAAATATTTTTTGAACCAGGGAATGCATTTAAAGAAATATATTTTGTTTCTATGTGGTACTTATTTGATTTTATTTTCGAATATCCTGTTAAAAAAATTTCTAAGTCAAAAAAAGCCTGAAATAAGTCAGATTCTGGAAGTATTACGAAATCTTGACACTTATATGCAGAACATATTTTTTTCGAAGACGCGGAAAAGAGTGATATATCCAGATGAACTACATAACCATTCACTATATAACAGGGATCCGCCAGTATACTATATTACAAATTTGTAGAAAACCTTTAAGATAATTTTAACAAAATAATCTTTAAACATACAATTTTAGGCATATTTTTGTAGATATTAATACTTTTATTTATGAAGTATTACACCATGCAGGGATAACTGCAAATTTCCTACAAAGGATCTTCCGTTTGTTAATACTTAATTTAAACTAAAAATCGCCTTCAGCTTTATTCATGTATTTCTGTCAAAAGAAGAAAAGGTTGTGCTTCAAAAGGATTGATTTTTAGCCTGCCGAAAGGTTAATTTTTTAAAAATATTTTCTAACATCTGTATCGCAATTGCATAGGACCAGATGTGCATAATTCCCATCACTAAATTTTATTAGTATTCTTCCTAAATTTTATTGGTATACGTCGTCTAAATTTTATCAGTATTCTTAATAGCCGAAGAATTCAAAAAAATTACTGGTGGGAATCGACCCATTGGCGCCTAGATTTTTGCAAACCCTGCATAGGACGCTCACATGAAAAAGGAGATCTCAAAAATAAAATGTTTTTATTTTCACTTAAACCAAGAACAATTTGGGGTACAAGGATTGTAATGGAACGCCTAACTCGATCCTAGCCCAAGTGTCTACATATACGAAGCCAAACCTCGGTTGTTTCTAAAATATTTAGATTGTTTTTACCCTGTCAATGAGAAAGAATTTCTATCGTTAAAATAGTGAAGTGATCGACAGACACCAGGATTTACAAACAAATTTATTTGAAAATAAGTAAAACGTACATCATAAAAGCAAAATTGCATTCCAAAATTATGATGCAATTGTGGATATTAGGAACTAAAATATGTGGGATATAAAATATCACGCTGCCCTTCAAGGGGTTAAAGTAATATAGGATACGCATTTACTACCTCTCTGATGGATTTTTGTTTGAAGAATGTTTAACCGTCTGAAGGGCCATGGTATATTATTTGTAACAATTTTTATCCCCATATGCCACAATTGCCCAATTCCTGTTTACACTAGAAATTAGGAAATCAGTAAAATGGTAAATTAAAAGTAATTTCAAAAATTTTAAATTTTAACAGAGGTGGGTGGATAAGCAAACATTTTCGAGGGAGCACTCTTTAGATAATTACTCCAAGGGGTCACACACTCGCGAGAACACGCAGTGGTGGAAAAGATGCGCATTGATGAGCTGATTGTCACCACTAAATTTTAATACTATTATTCGGGTTATAAAATTTCATAAATTCGACCATTGTTAAACGCAAAGAAAATTTATAAAGTTTAGTGATGACACTCGGCTGACAGATACACATCTTTTCCACCCAATTTTCCCAATGGGCTAGATTGACACCACTTTTTTAAAATGGTATAATTCTCTTTGTTTTCGTCTTATTTAATCAGTTATTAAAACAGGAGAATTTTATTTCCTCGAAAAACTGGGGGCACCCAAGAAAACTGAAAATAAAAAAAATATCTCACCGGCAACACTGTTTCCACCACTGACATTTCGTGACGTTCAAGCTTGATCTCAATTACCAGTCTGTATTACAGTAACACAGAACATTTTCTAGAACGGATATCATATAACATTTTTTATTGAAGCAAACTTGCACATTACAAAATAACTTTTCTTTACATTTCAAATTTTTTTCTGGTTACAAAGAAATTTTTAATGTGTATTTCGTGAAATTTGGATGATTATGTTATTCCAAATGAAAGTAGTGATATAAATGAATTAGCAATTAAGAAATACAAAAAATAAAACAATGTTTAATAGGTATCAATAATTTATATAAATATATATATATATATATATATATATATACATCTGTAAAAATTTTAAATGTATATGTTAATCAAATTCCGTTCTTTGTTTCGTAAGATGTTATTTTTTTAATATTTTTTAAATATAAAATTCTAAGCAGTTTGGAAATGTAAAGAAGTTTTAAAATGCCTTTAAGAAAATTTTAATAAAATAATCTTTAAACATGAAAGGATCAGGGTTTTTGGCCGATGAAAAAAGACTAAAATTCGATTTTGTTATACTGACTTAATTATTTCACTTTTTCATACTAGAAGATTTATCCTGTACAATTTCAACAATATTTTTTTGCATTTTGTTCGCATTTATACAACATACAAAAACTCAAAATTCGTAATATTCGTAGTTTTTGACGAAAAATACGCAATTTATCCTAATTTTACCGCAATTTTTAATATATTTTTTAATATTTTACTATGAGCGCAGCTTTGCAACACTTTTATTTTTACATATATTGTACATTTTGATGTATTTTATAATACAGTGACCTCTCACTTATACGACTTTCAGGGGACCGTAGAAAAAAGTCGTATAACTGGGAGAGACGTATAAGTGAGAGATCGTCTTATTATACAAGTTTGAAACTTTATATGCATTAATTATTTTATCTATATTAAAAACAGTAAGGTTTGAGTACTAAGAACATATTTTAACAAAATTTATAAAATATATTAAAAAATAGGACGTAAAAAATATTTTTTTAAAGTTTACAAAATAGTTCACTTCCCACTATGGTTATTTTAAAGATTTACAAATAAGATTTTCTCAAAAATGAAGTGATATTAGTTTGTCTCTGTCGTCGACAAAAAGAGAAAATGTATTTTTTAAGTCTAATAAAGCTTTTAAGCTATTTTGGGATAATAATTTTGATCGACATAATTCTTTAATGTATTTAAAGCGGCACTTTTTTCTGAAAAATTTACACCCGCAATAACATTGCTCTCCTCTTGATCATCCTCCTCGCTAAAGTCTTCCTATAATTCGTCTACGTTTCATAAAATTACTTTCTATTTCATTTAAATTTTTTTCTGGTTGGAACGAAATTTTTAATGCGTATTCGGTGAAAATTATTATTAATAATATTTATTATAATATTTATGAATAACATTAATAATGTTTATTATTATTATTATTAATATTTTAATTATTATCATTAAAATATGTTTGTTCATGTTTAAAATGAAAGATGTAATATAAATGAATACAATTTTCAGTGTTTATGTATATTTTCAGGATTCGTACATTTTTACTCCAATTTTTTAATAGAATTTTTCTATTTAATATTTAAATAGCAGAAACTGTAGACGCCTCGTTTAATTTATAATACTTATCTGCATTTAAGAAAGCGAAATATTCTATTACACTATTGTGGTAAAAGTATACGAACCCTGCATATCTGTAAAAATTTGAAACGGAAAGCTTTTTTTCTATATTCATTGTCTAATTAATGTGTAATTTAGAAATGATTTCCTTAATCAAATTCCGTTCTTATTTTCATAAGATTTTGTTTTTCTAGAAAATTCTTTATTATTTCATAGCTAACCCTCCATAAATGTTTAACAATTTCAATATTATAACAACGAGGCAAAGTAGCCTGTAGCATTAACAAAAAATCTCTTTGATATCGGCTATTTCCGATATCTTTGAAATACGTTCCATGTTTGTATTTTAACCCCTTCTAAGGTAAATTAATTTTATTACTAAAATGTTGAAAAGTTTGACTGTTATCAAAAGAAACGGATAAATTTATTTAAAAGTAATTAACACGTTGTTGACGGCAAGTTTTTGTCTTTTAAACAGGTAGTTCCGTCTATGGACTTTATACTTGCATGTTATATTACTTAACAAAAAGATTTTCTCTGTTCGTGTTTATTTTATAAGTGAATATACATAATAATAGTCAGTGGCTGCTCGTGACAGTCTTTTGGGGGGGGGGGGGGGGGCACTAAATGCATGGCTGAAAAATGTATTCTTTTCTTGCCAGCACTTTTTAAAATAATTTTTTATCTTTTTTAATGACAAAATATTTTGCCATTAAATCTATTAAAAAATTCTTTTAACAGATAGTGGTATGAAAAAAATAAATTTTGTAGCCATGCATTTAGTGCCCCAAATAAAGCCATTCACGATCCGTTACTGATAATAGTATTGTATCTAATCCAATTATTTATATGCATAGTACTCAAATTGTAAAAATAACAATTTTGTGTATGTTTTTTTGAAAAATAATTTTACACATAAAATGCTAAAGTACCACACATGGACGGTTATAGACATGTGTATAAAGCGTGAATTCACGTGTCCCATCGGCAATGTAATATATGTTTTTCGTCACTTCCGTACATTATAATTTTGTTTTCAAAAATTCTCGTACTAATTTTCCATTTGTGAATAATATTTAAATGAGATAAATATTTCCCACTGTTTTAGAATGCGTTAGTTACTAATATTTAATACCATGTTTCCCATTTATATTATAAATAGAAATCCTATGTATTTATATATATATTTATGCTCTCTTTTGCTTACAGTGGGGTTAGAGATCAATAAATCCAACGTATCTCAAAATCTCAAAACTCGGAAATCAGAAGTAAAATAAAAGAAATTATGTAAAGTTTAATGTTTATGTTTAAATAAATATAAATTTAAAAATGTATTTTTCCCTTAACAATTATAGCAGAAGGTGCATTAAGCTTGAAATTATATGCAAAAATTAATTATGTATATTTTAGTTCTTCCACAAATTTAAATTAAATTTCGTCAATTTTATCTCGTAATTCAGCCAAATAATCAACATTTTTAACCCTTTAAAAGTCTGTGGAATATTTTTTTAATGTCATTTAATTTCAATCAAAGGTTGTACCAGGATTTTTTAATAAAATTTACTGTTATAATGTTGTTGGGAACACATTGTAAAATTGAAATTTTTCCCTTTTTTAAAAAACAAATTCTGGTATAAATTCAACATTACAGAAACACAATTATTTATTCCGGAATGAGCGGTGGCATTTTTTTATACCACTGAAAATTAATCAAGATATACTCTCAATTCAAAAACATTCCGATACACCTGACTTTCTTCGCAGACAGTTTACAATACAGTTACACAGAAGGTGTTATTAGACTCGGGATATTGTCATTGTTAAGAATATAAATGACATCTTATCTTGGAAAAATGAATCGACTGCATATTAAGAATTGCAAAACTTCGATATATTAATTGATAAAAGAAAACCCACTTTTGACACTTTATTTGTCTAACTTGGATAAAAATCATCCCGGAAAAGCACATATTATATATATATATATATATATATATATATATATTAATTCTTTGTGGAAGTACAAGAGGGCCATGTTAGAAGATCTATTTACGTAGCAAACTTTAATATATATCTTTCCCCAAAAAAATAATCCGATTAAAATACTTTGTTTTGAGTGATATACATTGACTGGTCCCAAACATATTCATTTGTTTTCACTCAAAAGCATAATTTTAATGAGTAAAATTATTAAAATATTCATATTAAAAATATGAAATATGACATACATCAATTTTTACTTAACAGAATGTGCATCTTCAAAAACAGGAGTTTGTATGTTTTCAGTTAAATCTAATCGATATTTTTCAAGATCGAGCAAAATTTTATTTTCTAAAATCTGAAGCAGCTATATTGTATTGTCAATGGGCTGTTTTAAAAAATTCAGTTTACTTGATTTACATCACGTTTTTGAAATGGTATAGTTTGCATTGTTTTCGGCTTAATTAATATGTCACTAAATAAACCAAATTTCACTTTCTCAGAAAACTGAATTTTAAGAAAATAACCTCCTGGCAACGCTGTGTTCCGCTACCGTTCAATTAAATCTACCGTAATTTCCGGCGTATAATCCGCAGCTCAAAGAGTCGTTTTTTGACCCAGAAATATTATTTTATAAAATGTAACTTAAAATATCGCTGTAAATATTTAACTACAATTATTGAATAATATTTCTGGGTCGAAAAACGACTCTTTGAGCTGCGGATTATACGCCGGAAATTACGGTAACTTAGCCGCCAACTCTTATGATTTTTCCCCACTAAAATTAATAGTAAATTTTTCCTATAATCAACGAAATCTGTGATTAAAAAAGTTTAAAATTCCTGTTGAATTTTAGTGGTAAGAAAAAAGCGTGCTACATACATTTAAGAATTACATCGAAATATTTAAAAGACCAAATTTGCTTTCTGTGAAATGTGGGGACATCATAAGACGTGGTAAAAAGTGTATTGTAATTCGACCAGTGAAACCGTATGTATAGTCATCTACATTCTGAATGCTAGATTGTTCAGTTGAAAGCTGTTTAACTGCGACTTGTGATCAGATACAGCTAGTGTTGCCAATTCTACTTTCACAAGAATTGGGACGGATAAATCGGGACATAAAAGCACAGTAAATCATACGAAAAAGTAGCCTATGTATAAAGGAATTCCCAATTAACCCTTCTTTGCATAAGTTTTTCTTTTACAATTGTGTTTTTTTATACATATGTTAAATATGAGACACCAGAAATTTTAAGATAGATTTTTAACTTTGTTCAGCATCATAGTTCACGGGAAATTTACTGGATTAATATTTCTATATAAATATAGTGGTGGAGAAGAAGTTGATTTATTTATTAAAAGTTAAATAAACAGTGTAAGAAATTTACATCGCTATGCAATTAAGGGTTAAAAGTAAAAAATTCATAGTCCTTATGCTAACATACTATAAACGTATACCTCCTAGAGCGGAAATATGTCTGATATGGAATCTTTCTTCACTCATTTAGATTTTCTCATAATGGGTTTTACGTACAAAACAAACATGTTAATCTTACACAGAATCTGCGAAAGTGGAATCGCCAGGGAACGATACAAAATTCCGTTTTGATAAATTTTCTGATTGAACAGTTATAATTGCATGGTACACTTTCAGGAGATACTATGAAATTTTTACGTTTAAGAAAGGATTCCGTTATAAAGAGATTAGTTATACTATTTTTTGTGAACCACGTTCATTAAATCATGTCAAAACAGAATCGCTATGAGCCAGAAAAATATTTAGCTTTTAGTCAGGCTTCCTTCTTAGCAGGCAGATTTGTTCGGCAAAACCAATCACTTTTTTTCGTTTTAGACATGCTCTATTTGCATAGATTTTACTCTATCAAGTTTCATTCGATGTAGACAAATGAATATCATGGTACTAAACAAAATTGAAGATAATTTTCATATCATACAATATGCGAACTCCTGGCCTAACGCGATGTGGTTTCACAGCACGGTTCTTGGAATCACTTCAAATCTGGACATCCAGCGTAAGTGGGGGACCTGGCAACGCTAGTTACAGCACATAGCGCGTTATGGCAACGCAATTCACACAAAGAGAATTAGTGATTTGAATAATTACTAAAATATCTTCATTTGGATTAAAGTAGGTACAAATGACTGGATTTATCATGGAGTGAGACACGCTGTAATTTTTGATTGAATATTCGGATTATATCAGTTCTTTCCCATAGTTATATTTCATCTTACTGGATGATATCACCTTTGTTATTTTGTAGAAATAGTTTATAAATAATCCTTTATTTAACCCAATACTGCACGGATTTTTTTTTTTGGAAGTATATTTTTTAAAACTCGTATATAGGGTGCGATAATACATATTTTAACTAATTCTGCTTTTCTTTACTTAACTGCTGAATTATCTGATTACATATGGCAAAAATTTGTATTCAAGTATAGTGGTACCATGAAACTCAATATATTTATTAACGCATTCACTGCCGGGTAAAAATTAACAGAATTTTATTTTATCTAGAAAGTTCGAATTCATACCAGAAAATACTAATAGCGAAATTTACTTTATTTAATTACAAACATTTCGTGATTACACGAAATAAAAAAGAAATCTTTCGAAATTTCCGGTACGAATTCTTAATTTTACAATGGAAATTATATTTCATTCATATAATTAACGACATATTAGCGAATGGGTTAAAGGTAATTTTTGTTTGGTTCATATATGTATCGCAGCACAGTTATAGGGTTAAAATTTATTTTATGTTAATATATAAATAATTTATTATGTGAAATAATATAGTAATTTATTATTATCTGAATCTTGTTTAGAAAACACACTGTTCTGCGAAGAAACTGAAAAAAACTATTGAAGTCCATTCTATTTCATTTTTATTACGCTTACAAAGATTTTATCGACAAGATAAAAATGATAAATGATTCCTTTTCGTAGTTTTTTTCAACAAAGTATTGGAAAACTATTTTTATTTACTTTATTCAAATACAGAAACTTCTGCTCCATTTAAAAATACAACAAAACATTACAGTAGACATAAACGAAGCATAAAGTTGCATTTTTTCGCATATTAGTTCGGTTACAAGCAATTATTAAGCAATTATTGAGAAAGAGTATTTCAAACAAAGTAATTGGATAAAAATAGTAGTTGACATTGTTATCAAAAGTCTGATTTTATTATCTTTATAGATTATTCAGTTTTTTCTTATGGTTGTAAAACAAACTTTTAATACAATATTTCGCGTTATTTAATTGCAGAAAAAATTACAAAGACTGGAATAAATCACGGCAATTTCGAAATATATCATTTAAATATTAAATAGAATTTTTCTTAACAAAAATAGTGGTGGCTGACTCCTTGGAAATTACAACGATTGTACGCACCTCGATCCACAGAAAACATAAAACACAATTAAAAAAGAATAATAACCTATGTTTCCGATCTTGTATAACTATATATACACAGTCTTCTAACAAAAATAAATCATAGAAGCAGTAAATAGACATTCCAAATTATATTAGAACAATCAAAGTATGTTGGGAAAATAAATATATAATTTTGATTACATAAGAGGAGGGGGAGAGAGAAGGGAATCAATGCTTGTATACATACATCCTTCCGTAATGAATATTCTCTTATAATACATGATGTTACATGTAAGAGTAAACGTCTTTAGAGAATCTTTTAACTTATACTCTTTAATATCAAATATGTTTGAAATCAAAGAAAGTAAGAATATTGCACATAATGAATAATATGAGTCCATTAACTTATTGATTACGGTGCTGGGACACCGTACGTCCCAGTGACTACTTTTTTTATTATATTGCTATCACTTATTAAAAAATAATCTATGACATACAGTAATACAAAAATATTTTCACGAGATACGTGCCACAAACATTTTTTTATAAATATGATACGATTGAATATAAAAATAGTCGCCGGTACTGGGCCAATAATCAAAAGCTTAATATTGTGATTTTTCTGAAAACGAATTTTCTCTGCTATATTAAAATAAATCATTCTGGATACACCAAGAATCTACTTTCTTGAATTATGAGCTTGAAACCTCAGAGAACCAATTTAAATGAAATCTTTGCTAATTTATTAATATCAATGTAATTATTAATTTAATTGGTGATATCTAATTATTTTCATTATTTTTTATTATTTAAATTTTCATTATACATAATTTATAAAATGAAAGTCCATGTACAATTTTAGAGTGTGCACATATCTAACACATATGTAAATTTTATTATCAGTATAAATGTGTAAGATGTATGTATTAGAATATATAAATAAAAAATAATACATGCAAGTACGGAGAAAATTGTTTAAGTATGAAGTAATTTGCATGGAAACAATTTAAAAATTAAAACCGTTAAACATTTCTAAACACTGTACAGGGTTCTTACACTGTTACCACAATTTTTCAATTTAACCCTTTGAGGGGCGGTGGTATATATTATATACCACCTAATTTTAATCCGATTCGAACCAGAAACTTTTAAGTAAATTTTACTTTTTAAACTTTGAAGGGAAAAGTTGAAAAATTGCTTTTATTTATTTTAAATTAAATTCTTTTGTAAATACCAATGTGAATTCGATGCTACAGAAAGACAATTGCTTGCCCCTCAAAGGTTTAACATTTAAATACCAGAAACTGTTGACGTTCAATTGCAGGATTTGTAATAATTTTCTGCATTTAAATAAGGTGAAAAATCTTGTTTACAAAATTATGGTAAAACAGTATTGCTGTAATTAACCACAAATACCCTTCAACTTTTTACAAATGTTTAAGTTAACTAACGCATTTAGTATCATTTGTGTAATAAACGTGGAATTTTGTTTTACCGTCTGGGCGAAAAAGACGAAAATTTAACATTTATTAGTTATCTGTGATATTTTATTTCGTTACAATTTATATCTGTAAATCTTTCGAAATACTTTACAAAATAAATATTCTCAAAGCATATATTTAAAATGTACTTCAAAACATTAAATATATTAGCAAAAAAAAAAAGCCAAGCACAATTTGAAAAAAATATATATAATGAAAAACATGAATCCATAAATGTATTTTCGCAAACCGTTAAACTTTGTGAAAGAGTATTTACATTTACATTATTTGTCGTCACTTATTGTAAAACAAATTTTCCCCGCTATATTAAAGTAAATAATCCAAGATACAAGAGGGAAGTGTTTTCTTTTATGAAGTACACGATTCCCGGGAGAACAAATGTAAAGGAAATATTTGATGATTTATATTTCGACAGTGCAAAGTAATTTTCTGCAGACATGAAGCTTACTCGTCTAAACATTCATTCTAAATATGTCATTTCATGTTTACACTAAGAAATTGGAATTTAACATAAAGTTAACTTTAAAATATTTGGAGAAAGTTCAAATCAAAATTTTCTTTGTACAGTAATGCATGTAAATCGTAGCTGTCAGATGATAAGATTTTTTAATACCACTATTTACGAATATTCAGGTCGTGATTACCAACTGCGCAAACATCCACCAATTTTTTTGAAGAGAAATTTTTGGCTTGTTTAATCAGAAAATTCTTCGTTTAAATAGATTTTTTTAATGGTGTAAATTTACTTAGGCGATAATAAGGCCCTACGAGTAGTAATCTCTGAGATTTGGGATCTAAGGCAAATGTGCGTAAACAGTCATGACAGCAAAATGTAGGATGTGACAACTATGGTAAATATATAAGATGTATGTATTAAAAAAAATAAAAAAATTGTGCATGCAGGTATGAAGAAAATATGTTAAATATGAAATATTATGCATGAAGTCAATTGAGTCATCAGACAAAATTTCAGCAAATATGGGTTGCCGTATCAGTTTTTGATTTTCTTCCCTACTTTGAATATGGAAAACTATTAAAGAGAAAAGAAGTTAAAAACCATTTACAAAACATTTTTATTTTAAAAATATTCTTTATTAGAGGGTGATGAAAACTGCTTTTTTACAAATTTCAGAGATTTATAAAATTTTGCAGATTTTTTCCGCAAAAAAATGAAAAAATATCTTAAATCTGCACACTTTGTCTATTAGATCATGTAAATCTAATAGATTTATTTGTATTTTTAAAAAGAAAAGTGTAGTTTTTCAAAATATACTGTGGTATTAATCAAAATGTCTTGTTTGAATAATTATTTCCCATGAAAGGAAAGAGATAGCATTAAGTATTTTTTATATGCTTCATTGCTTCTTCAGAACATATCCAAAACAGCAGACCGTTATCTATTTTTATTCTTGAATTATAAAATTTGAATTTTTTTTAAATAAGCATTTTTAACAGTTTGTAACTGAAAAGGGTTAAATGCTATTCATATGCGATTACGCAAGGAAGGACATCTCTATTTGTTTTCTACAATCTGTAAGCCATAGTAATTTTCTGATTTTCCTACTGGTCTATGAAATACATGCATTCTTGGAATTGAACAGCCACAAGTAAAAGGGCATTAATTCGTATTATTAAGTCTCATTGTTTAATAAATATGCTAACATAAACTATATTAAAATACATTTTCCGAAATAAACGGCGCTACCATTTATAGCAGGTTTAATATTAGAATTAACGCAGGGTTCGTACGTTTTTGCGACACATTTTAATAGAATTTTTCTATTTAATATTTAAATAGCCGAAAATACAAACTGTTCGTTTAGTTGCAGGATTTTTACTACTTTTTTGCATTTAAATAAGTCGAAAAATTCTAGTAAAAAAATGTGGTAAATAGTACGAACCTTATAACTTCCATCTTTAAGTAGTCACAATATTTTGTAAAGTGCGATTTTAAAGTCTCAATAATATAAATTGCTACTAATCAAGAATGATCAGAACAGGTGGCAAAATATATTTGCAGTAGTCAAACTTCAGCAAAATATTTCAGGAGTTTACTCTTGACGAGTAAAATAGAAGTTATAGTTGTAAGAAATCAGTCTGAACTCCTTCTAGTAAAAAATCGGTTTTTAATACTATATAGTGAAAAATAACATAGAACTGATTCTAGTCAGAAGAAAGCTATTTTCGACTGCATTTAAAGCGTAGGCGTTGCCTGAATATTTAAATGATGCACAAGCGCTTCCTAATCAGGTTAGTGCAGTTAAAGTAGAAATTGATTTTATTTGATGATCAGAATGATATGGCCGCCTTGCAGGTAAATGACGTAAACCCTCGGTCAGTCTTGAAATGGGAAGGGGGGGTGAGGGTCCGATGTGACATCCATAAATTCTCGTTGTACTGTCTCGTAAATTCGTTTGATATTTACTTCATACGTTCACTCTTCTGTTTTGTTAGGTTTTCAGACATTCTGTCGGCAGAGGGTAATATAAAATCTCCACATCTGCAATAAAAGATATACACAATTTTTTTTTACAATAAAGACTAAACACGACCCACATCGACACAGTCATGAACCTATTGTACGTAACACAAAAATTTCTCTGTCTATTTCTCCAGAAATCTTTCCTATCCTAATAGAATTACTATTAATATTATTACTTTATCATGGTCTGATGTTTTTAAGTAACTGCGGGTCATTCTTGATCGAAGATGAACTTGGGTAAATATATTCGTATAGTCAGAGGGAAAGTGGTTGGAACTTCCGTTTCATTCAAACCTATCGTTAATAGCTCTGCGCTTGCAATTTATAATAAACGCTCCTATATAAACCTTGCGCTTTACCCATTATGACCTATGATTGTTCCATCTGTGCTTTCACTTCCATTTTAACCATAGCTAATCTGAGTAAACCGCATAAGAAACATCTTCGCGCTCTCCGTAACGCTTCCCGCTATTTAAGATTTTCTACCATCCGTAGAGATCTGTATGCTGCCACTTATAGAAAATGAGTAATTGAATTATCTAAACAATTCTACGTAAATATTTATAAACGTCCGATGACATTATTGCGGAACTACCAGACTATGACGCCTTCAAACTCCAGCAAAGAAAGCGTCTTAACTACGTCATGATTATGGAAGATTTGTGAATGTGAGTTCCGCATATTTTGTTAAAAATTCTTTGTTCCTCTTTATGCTATAAAAAATACGTTGTAAAACAAAAGCTCTGAAAAGTGATTTTTTTAATCCTGTGGCTTCTATCACATCCTCTTGCTTAGACATTGCTTTAGCCTGTGATTTTAATAATTTTGCTAGTGTCTTACAGAATTTCACTCTTAAAATTGTTATTACTCTTCCAGTGATGGAACATTGGTGCCCCATTTTGGCGATTGTCACCACTAAATTTTAATAGTATCATTTAGCTTTAAAAAGTCTCACACTATTTATATTATCTTTTTTAATAAATTTTGAGCTATATCAATTTTTATTAATGTTATTTCTTTAAAATTATAAAAGAATTCTTAGTAAGGTAGCCTCTGTTGTAGCCATGTTCTTGATATGGTTATCCCCCTACTATACGTTAGCTAACCAACAAATTCGCTAAATGCGAGAGCATACCGTGAAGGAGTCTCTTAGTGTATCATGTGATTACTTGTCAATCAGCTAGAATGTAGAATTTGACGCCAATTTCCTATTTTTTTTCTTTTTGATGTAATCGCTTCTTGTTTTCATCTAATCTCCTTTTTTATGCAAGTTACAGATTTTTTAATGAATATCAACATACTCTGTTCAGTTTAATGCTCTATCAGTTGGGGCTGTCGCTGATGGTGTATATTTTAGAAGTTATTCAAAATGAAACTATATTCGTAAAGCTGACCTGCTCCTGATATAGCCATCCAGGTGGCCATATCAAGTGCCCCATTCAAGCCTAGGATAGATATATTTTTAGTTTTTCCCAGTACGATAAGTAAGTTGTTTTAACAATATTTTAAATTCTAAAAATATTTCTCATTTTTCCTAAATAAAAAGTTAAGTTGTAATGTCAATTTTGTAAAAAACTTAATTTTTGATGAAACATACCCTTTTAAATCCACTTTTGTATAACAAAAAGACTTTTTGAATATCATGTTTATTTATTTTACAATAAAAGTATTTAATTTAGCAGAACAGTATTTATAAGTTGAAGAAACAACCCGATTTGTGGAACATGGAACAGTATGATGGCCATATCATGAGGACATGTTCATGATATGGGCAGTTGGTAGAATTTTGGAATTCCGTTTTTCTTTATTTATTTTTGGACAAGTGAAGCTATTTTCATGGGGAATGCAATATTTTTTATGAAAGTCTATTAATCTGAAATAATTAAAAAATATCTATAACGGCTTTGATTTTTTTCAAAATGACGGCAGGGAAAATTCTTAAACCTTAGCATGTCCATATCCCGGACACCCACCTTAGTTGCATAACTGCACTTATGAATTTATGCCGGTACGGCAGCGTGGTTGGTAGCGAAGGCGACCGCCACGGTGAAGCCTCTTGCTCAAATCCTGGTAAGGCATGGATATCATTGTGTGTGTGTCTTCGGAGCTGTCTAATTCCTTGTATCTATGCCGTCCTCAAGAAGAAGATTTATGTAATTTATCAAAGTCCTGTATGTATTTCTGTGATTAAAAAATATGGATCATTCGAGACAGCCTTGTAGCTTCTCGGTCTCAAAGCAATCTCTTTCAAATGTCAAATAGGCTTATTCATTTCCGAATGGTTCCATCTATTAGTAAAACACATTTAGAGTGGGTATAAATCGGTTTACACTATTTATTTCCCATTGGCTGTCATTTAGCATATTTGAAAACTCCCTATCTCACAGACCAGTTCGATAATTTAAAAAAATTGAAAAAAAAAAAATTAAATGTATTACATTTTCAGTTTTGCTGTGTAGTCTCCTGATGTGTATTTCCAGGCTGTCCAAAAATATCTCCAAAACGTCAATTTTAACAGCCTTTTCTAAGTTGCGAGTTTAAGTTTGAGTCTGATAATAAATAAATAAATAATATGAATAAAAATGGAAAACTTAAAAATAATCTATTTTTTGAATTTTTAAATTTAATATTCTTTCTAATTTGTTGGCGAAAAATAACTAAAAATAAAATAAAATAAAATAAAAAATCCACCACCTCCTAAACAGCTTAAGATTTCTGGTATTATAAAAATTCTATGAAGAATCAATATAGCATTCCTAGCAAGTTCTGTTTATAATCTTAAATAATCAGGCATCGCACTGACAGAAGAACGTTACATTCATATCTCAATCATAAATACAATCACATTACCAAGCAGAGAATAAAGCGAAAAGCCAAACCAACCACACGCTAGGTCTCTCTGAGACTCCTATAATGGGAGCTGACGTATGTAAATTTTGTTACCCAAAATAACCGCTATTTTGTAACACAATTCAGCATTAGAAACCACGCGAGCAAGTGTTTACTGTTCCTGTCACTATCACTCGCTGTCTACAACTTCGGTAAGCTCACCGGTTTAGCTTAAGGCTCATATAAGGGGAGCTGACGCATATCCATCTTGTTGTCCAAAATAACCGCCATATTGTAACCCAGTTCAGCACTACTTTACCAGCAGAGTAGGTGTTTGCCGTCCCTTTCACTGTCACTCGCCATCTACCACTGCGGTAAGCTAACCGGTTTTAGCTTGGTTTTTGGTCGCTGTGTTATTAAAAAGCGGTATGCTTCAGACTGTAGTAGGAGCTCTAGGTCTCACTCACTGCATTTCGGGATCCTCAAATCCACTGATTACACTCATGTACTTGCCAGTATATTCAAACATTCACATATATCCCGTAGGCGCGGAGGCAGCTTCCGCGCTGGATGGTTGAATATGAATATACTGCCGAATACACGAATACAGTCAATCATTTCATGAGTGGAAATATATTCTTGAGATCACTTATTCGTCATTTACAAATCCATTCACAATATCGATGCACTCTTTGAAACTAGCTCATGTGCTGAGTGTAATTCAATGAGTAGATAATGAATATGAGTGTAAATCAGGGGTGTCAAACTGTGGTCAGCCTGATACCACTAAAATTCTATAGTAAACTTTTCCTTAACTAATCATCGAATTTCTGCGATTCAAGAACTCGACTATTTCTTTTAAAATTTAGTGGTATCTGGCGGGCCACAGTTTGACACTCCTGGTGTAAATGGACGTCGGATGAATGAAAAAAAAATCGTAAATTGAATTTTGTTCAGTTTTGTATTCTGTGATTAAAATAAGTTCTAACATTCGGCCGGTTAACCGGATTTTATGACTAATTTTTACGTTGTGGGTCAATTTGGGTCTAATTATTTCGAGTTGAATTTTGACTCGTGCCGGTCAGGTTAAACCTATCTTTCAAAGAACCTTCATAGTATTGTTTCATGAAAAAAAGTATATATTTGAATAGAAAAAGGTATAAACATAATTATTTTTTTTTTAATAAAAGAAAAGGCAGTTAATAGCGATATAATTGTACTTGATTTAAATAATTACATTAATATTAAGGCTTTAGGATCGAAGTGTGTCAGGTTCGCGTTGACTTCAAATATAATTTTCTGTCTCGGATCGGGTATACTTAACTTCTGATTGCGATTCAGATTGGTTGATTGGTTGATTTATGACGGCCGATTATCTACTTTTGGGATGTAGGCCTTAGGGGGAGAGAGGGGAGGGGGTTCTAAGTGATCCTAATCAGTATTTACGATAAGGATTGCGGTTCAGAATCTACTTCTGTAACTCAGAATCTACTTCTGATGCTATAGATTGCGGTATAAATAATAATGCAATTAAAATATGTAATTTTAGATTTTTATTTGTTTAGTTTAAATTTAATCTATTCATTAGCAGCGGAAAACAGGAAATCGATTTCCGGTGTTAGTAATTAAAGAAAAAATTTTGGGTGAGTTAATGAAAATCCAATATAGTGAAGTATTGAAAAGAAAATACCGGACTGGTGTATAACTACCATTTAATTTTTTAAAAAGATACTCATAAAATGTATATATTTTTTTAACACAGGCGTGTTTAATGAAAATATATAAATAAATAAATAATCAGAAAATATGCTTAACAATGAAAATCTACTGCCATATTTGGTATAAAATAAAGAACTCAATTTTACCCAAACACGACACAACAGTAGTGTCTGATTTATAAAAAATTTCGTATTCGAGTTGATTTCAAATTGTTTGAAATTTTCTGGTTTGTTGATGAATTAAAGGGATGGTTGAAAGAATATATTCCGCTTCAGAGCATTGAAATGTATGCCCTTATCCAAGAAGGATTGGGATTTTATGCTTATTAATAATATAGAGGTGCAAATGCCTCTCTTGGAATGGAACTCCTTTCCGAAGAAAAGTGCTTGTCTGAAATCATTATTGTGCGGGTCGGGCTCGGTTTACCCGCTTTTACTAATTATGACATTTCCTGTTTACACTAAAAAAATCAGAGTCCATTAAAAGGGTAAACTAAAACCATTTCCGAAAATTTCCAATTTTAACACTAGAACTACCGGAAATTTTACTCAAGTCTTATAAAACTATTTCACACCAGAATTTTTATTAAAAACTATGTAGCTTATTCATTTAGCATATTCCTGCGATTTTTGCATTTAATTTATTTTGAAAAGAAATTTCTGGTTAGAATCGGAATATATTCATTTGATAGCCGTCAAAATGATGGCTCATGGCAGTTCTAGTGTTACCAAGAGTGGCTCCATAAACGTTCATTTTCGAAGTGAGTCCTTTTTAGATATTTACTGCCCGATCGCGTTCTAAAGACAGTGCAGTAAAGGAAAAGATCAGCAGGAGTGGGTCGATTTGTCACAACCCAGTTTTAATAGTACTCCTCTTTGCCTTATTAAATCTCACAAATTCTATCATTAAACCGGGAGAAGTCGCATGGGGTATGACATACCCCGAGTGAGTACGGATTTTACAATTATCACCACTACTTTTCGAAAGGTAATCTTTAGCGTATTTTATCCTACAATTTGTAACAGTCGTCACTGACTAAATAAGTTGAGAATTATTGTTTGTATTTATTGGTGACAAAGTAAAAACTATTCATATCCTAGATATGCGTAATTTTTCCCGGGTTAAACAGCGGAAAGAATACTATTAAAATTTATTGGCGAAAATCGGACCACTGCTGCGCTCGTAAGCTTTAAGACTTTATCTTAAATATTAGTTCTGTTTTACAGGAATACAGAACTTTTCTTGAGCTACGACGATGTTAACAGATGAAGCGAAGACTGTACAGTTTATAAAATTGCTTTGCTACTCACTTTAAAATTTTTTTTGGTTAAAACAATTTTTTTATGCGCATTTGATGAAAGTTTTATGATTACCTTTTTAAAAGAAAGTATTAATATAAATGAATAACAAAAACAATGTTTAATGGGTTTCAATTATCAAAATATTTATGTATATCTGTGTAAATTTCAAATGGAAATATTTTGTTCTATACTTATGGTCTATTTAATGTGTACATTAGAAATACTTTTATCTTACTCAAATTTACATTCTTTTTTATTTTTCTTACTGTTTTTGTTACTGTTTTTTTACTGTTACATAATAAAGCATTAAAAAAAATGCTTTATTATGTCATAGTTATCCCTCCGAAAACGTGTAACAATTTAAATATTTTAACGATGGCGCAGTGGCGCATCGAGGATGGGGGTTTTGAAGCTCGAATTACCACTATTTTAATGTAGTAAACTTTATCTTATTTAATTGCAGAATTTTTTCGATTAAATAAAGCGAAAAAACTCTTAGGAAAAAGTGGTATCCAGAGACTCTAGACCCCTACCCTGGCTGCGCCACTGCGGTGGCACAAAATAGCGCGCAACATTAAAAAATCTTCTTTGATATCGGCTGTTCTCGGTATCTTTAAATTCGTTCCTTATTTTACTCTTCTTCCCTTGTAAGTTAATGCTATTACTAAAATGTTTGAAATGATTGAAAGTTACGAGAATTTAAAAACAAATTAATTTGAAACTAATTAACATGTTGGCGGCGTTAGTTTTTGTCTTTTAAACAAGTATCTCCGACAATGGGATTTTTTACTTGCATTACCGAAAAAAATATTTCATGTGTTCGTGTTCATATGAATGTATACAATAATAACATTGTATGTAATCGAAGTATTTATATGCATATTAATAAAATCGTAAAAATATGTATTTTGTGTATGTTTCTTAGAGAAATAATGTAGCACATAAAATGCTAAAGTTCACATAAAATGCAAAAGTTCCACCCGTGGGCAGAATTACACCTATCCATAAAACATGAATTCCCGTCACCCATCAGCAATGCGTTAAATGGTTTTTCATAACTTGCATACGGTTGTATTTTTTTTTTTTTACTTCTCGTACAAATTTTCCATTTCAGGATTATAATTAACTGGGATAAATACTTTCAGACCTCGGAGAGGTCTCTTTTTTAACCGCCACTAATTATTTAAAATTATTTTCGTGATAAATTACTGCAATAATTGCAAGAAAAATGACGAGGCAGATTCTTCAACATTTATAAGATAAATGTAAAACGAAAAATTTCGTAAGGTATTATGGTAGTCAATATTTTCATTTGTTCTATATTAAAAGTGACCACTCCGAGGCCTGTACTTCCTACTGCTTTAGAAAGCATTAATTATTATTATGTAAAACCATGTTTCTTTACATTATAAATAGAAATCCTATATATTTATAGTTACAGACTCTCTTTTACTTGCGATAGGGTTATAGAACAATAAACCCATTGTATCTCAAAGTCTCAAAAATCGGAATTTGGAAGTAAAAATGAAAAAAAAATGTGTAGCTTAAGGTTTGTATTTCAATAAATAAAAACTAAAAAAATATGTGTTTCCCTTAAGATTTATAGCAAAAAACACATAAGACTTGAAATTCTATGCAAAAAATTATGTTATATATTCTAGTTGTTCTACGAATTAAGATTAGGTTTCGTAGATTTTCTCTTGCTATTTACCAAGAGGATTAATCTTTTTAACTCTTTCAAGGAGGGTGGAATATTTTTTTAAACCATTTAAATTTAATCAAAAAGAGTATTTGAATAAAATTTTGCAGTTATAACGTTGTTGAAAGCACCTTGTAAAATTACATTTCTTTATTCCTTTTTTTTTCGAAAATCTAGAGAGAATTAAACGTTACAGAAACACAATTATAATGATTAACAAATCTTAACAAATTTTCTGTTCCTCTATATACCGTAATTTCCGGCGTATAATCCGCAGCTCAAAGAGTCGTTTTTCGACCCAGGAATTTTATTCACTAATTGTAGTTAAATATTTACAGCGATCTTTTAAGTTACATTTTATGAAATAATCTTTCTGGGTCAAAAAACGACTCTTTGAGCTGCGGATTATACGCCGGAAATTACGGTACATTGGGTGTTTCTTATTGATTGTAAGGTGCTGAAAAAGAATATGTTTGTAAATATTTTCTATCACTCTCCAAATGCAAGGAATTTCAGTTATACGTTTTGGATTATATAACCGATCATATAGCAGTATACCGTAATTTCCGGCGTATAATCCGCAGCTCAAAGAGTCGTTTTTCGACCCAGAAATATTATTTTATAAAATGTAACTTAAACGATCGCTGTAAATATTTAACTACAATTATTGAATACATTTTCTGGGTCGAAAAACGACTCTTTGAGCTGCGGATTATACGCCGTAAATTACGGTAACTTGTCTTCCGGCGCGAGTGTACTGATATTTCTTTGCTGTTCAAGTTTTTGTACGTATATTTTGTTTATAATTATCCTATTTCCTCAAAATATGTGAAAAATGTCTAGAGGTTGTGTTAATGAACATAATTATTTTTGCTATGTATGCAGGGAGCTAACTTTGAAAAAATGTGAATTCGCTTTTACACCGCTAATAAAGACTACCTATAACATGTACTTTGGATGTAAAGTAAGTGAATAAGATAAGAAATGGGCACTTCATTCTTGTTGTATGCGATGTACTAAATACCCCCGGGCGTGGGTGAATGGTGTAAAAATGAGTATGTCATTTGCTATACCCATGATATGGCGTCAGCCTAAGGATCATATAAAAGACTGCTACTTTTGTATTAAAAAAAGAAAGGATTCATTGCAAAAAGCAAACATAATATTAAGTACCCGAACTTACATTCCGTAATGCAACCAGTATTTCATAATGATTAATTACCAATACCGATAGATCCGAAGAATTTCACATATGACGATGCAGCAGTAAAAATGGAAATTGATTAAGTTGAAACTTCCTCTCCTTCATCTGATATAAACTATTCTCTTGACATAAATGAAGAACCACATCTAATTACTCAATAAGAATTAAATAATCTTGTGCGAGACTTAAAGTTTTCAAAAAAATTCTCAGAATTACTTGGATGAAAATTATAAGGTTGGAATCTCCTCCAAAAGAACACTAACATATCTATTTACCGAGATCGACATAAGAAATATTCATGTTTTTTTTTCCACATAAGGTGATTTATGCTATTGTAATGATATAAGTGTTTTAATGTCTGCTTTAATCTGTCACTATAACTCGGAACAATGGGAGATTGTTCATTGATGGCTCAAAAACCAGCTTAAAGGTTGTGCTACTCCATAATGGAAATGTCCTTTCGTCTGTTTCAATAGCATATTTTGCATAATGAAAGAATCGTACGAAAATATGAAGATACTGCGTCATGCAATTCATTACTAACATCATAATTGGAACATATGTGCAGATTTTAAAGTAATTGCCATTCTCATTGGCATGCAACTAGGTTATTCAAAATACTGCTGTTTCCTATGCGAGAGGGACAGCAGAGCAAAATACGAGCATTATATCAAAATGATATGGCCAGAGCGCAAACAATATATTTCAGGTGAAAAAAATATCAAAAACGTTCTTTTAATCGATAAAAAGAAAGTGATTCTCCCACCTTTAAACATAAAGTTGGGATTGATGAAGAATTTCATTAAAGCGATGAATAAAGAAGAGCGTGGATTTCAATATCTGCAGGAACAATTTCTATCGAAATTTACGCAAAAAAGAGCGTACTTGTTGGAGGGTATTTTTGTTGCCCACAAATAGGCACCTTATGAAGGACAAAACTTTGAAGAGCTGTGAGCGACGAGCATGGAGAGCGCTTCCACCAGGATATTTCTGCAATAGAAACCCGATATTAAGGTAGGTGGGCACCTAATATGCTTGGAGACTACTGTTAAAACCTTATTAGAGAAGCTAGTAATTGTGTCTATATGAGAGCATCCATAGTTAAGACATTTAGAGCTACATAATATATGAAATTTGGGAAATTTCTTACGAATATCATTTTTTTTTCACAAAAACTATCTTACATTTTTCTAAAACTTAATAAACGATGTATGTTTTCAGTGTTTTAAATATTAATTTTAAGCTTTATAAATGTTTAATTAACCGTTTAATATTACTAAAATACAAAATGACAAAATTTATAATGTACATGTATTGAGTAAATACTACAAAATTGAAATTTTCAAGATTTTGAATATTTAAAAAATCTGTGGGTGATGGGATAATTTTAATGTCATATTCTTTTTCAACACCCTCTAAAATATAATAGTCACCTCTTACTTAATGAGGAACAGAAATCTTGTTAATCAGTGTTATTTGCTCCTAAATGAGCGGTGGCATATTTTCTATACATCTTAATTTTAATGAAGATATGTACTTCAGTATAAAAAAGCAAAACAATACACCTGCTTTACCGTTTTCAATGCAATCACACAGATGTCTAGAATCGGGATATTTTCTTTGTTCAGAAAATAAATGAAATTTTTGGAAAAGAGGTTTTCTATTTCGATATTTTAGTTGGTAAAAGTAAACTACTTTTGACACTTTATTTGTCTTACTTGGATAAAATCATCCCGGAAAAGTACACAGTTTGTATATTTATTGTTAATTCTTCGTGGAATTACAAGAGTTGAGTTGAGTTGATTTATGACGGCCAATTATCAACACGAGGGATATAGGCCCGAGGGGGGGGGGGTGCCCTCCGTGGGGGGTCTTTCTAAGGAATCCTAACCCGTATTTACGCCAAGGTTCGAAGAAAACCACGGAAAACTCCGAACGGTTAGGTCGACGAGCGCGACAGGGTTTGAACCCAGCACCTCCCGTCTACCAGCTTCGAGAGCAGAACCTCTCAGCCACTGGTGCGGCAGGAATTACAAGAGGTCATTGTTTAAAGATCTATTCACATAACAAACTCTAATATTTATTTTCCCAAAAAATCATACGATTTAAAAATTTTGTTTTGAATGATATACATTGACTGGTCTCAAACATATTGCATTTTGTTATTCTAGTCTAAAGCAGAATTTTAATGAAGAAAATTATTTAAACTTTCGTATTAAATAATATAAAATATGTCCTAGATCAATTTTCACATAAACAGAATGGACATCTTAAAAAAAATAAAGTTTGTAAGCTTACAATTTATTCTAATAGATATTTTTCGATATCGAGTAAAATTTTACTTTTCGAATATCTGAAGCAGACATATTCTGTGTTATTGCAAGTGAGCTACTTTTTAAAATTCAATTTACTTGATTAGCACCACGTTTTTGAAATGGTACCGTAATTTCCGGCGTATAATCCGCAGCTCAAAGAGTCGTTTTTCGACCCAGAAATTTTATTCAATAATTGTACTTAAATATTTGCAGCGATCTTTTAAGTTACATTTTATAAAATAATATTTCTGGGTCGAAAAACGACTCTTTGAGCTGCGGATTATACGCCGGAAATTACGGTATAGTTCGCTCTTTTTCGGCTTTTTTAATCTGTCATTAAATAACACGAATTTTACATTCTCAAAAAACTGGTGGCAATCAAGAAAACTGAATTTAAAAAAAGTACCTCAACGGTAACACTATAATCTGCTGCCGTTCAATTACATTTAACATAGCTGCCAACGTCTATGATTTTTTCTTCCCATACATTTTGCCTTATTTAATCAAAGAAATCTGCGATTAATTAAATTAAAAAATTCTGTTGAATTTTAGCGATAACAAAAAAGCGTTCAGCTATAAAGAAACAGCGAAAGACAGCTAAGAAGAGCTTCGAGTCGTCTTTGCGTCCCTAACACTTCCTGGAAGTATGTTGGTCTGCTAGTAAAACACCCAGGAGTAATGTCATTGAAATGTCGAAGATGTGTCAGAAGCGCCCTCTATCAAAAAATGAGGACACCAAAGCTGTACGTCTTTTTGAATAAAATAATTGCCATAGGAATGACCAACACGCAAACCTCAACAAAATCGATTAGTTTGTTCATTTTTTATGAGGGTTTAAAATCCCCCCCCCCTCCTCTGTTCACAGTTCAATTTTCGCTAGTTACCCGATCCCAATGTTTTCGATTTTGGTCTTAAAATTTAAGTCAAAACTTTAGAATAATTTTAACCCCATACAGAAAATAACGCTAAAAAGTAGTTGTTCTTTACTCTAAAGTCTAAAGCACCCTCTATCGACAATTTTTTAACGTAACCTTTCAGAATTTTTTTGAAGAAAATCGTGATATAAAGAACGATTTTATTGAAAACCGCAAACGAATAGACCCTTTATTCCGTTTATTATCATCGTTTGATAACTCTAATATATGATTCGATACCACAAATTTTAAATAATTATTCTCTACTTTGTTTAAATGCTGAATTATCTTATTACATAATGCAAAAATTTCTATTCAAATGTAGTGGTAACACGAAACTCAATAGATTTATGAAAGCTAAGTTTTTGTTTGGTTCATATATACATCACTGCATAGTATAGGGTTAATATTTACTTATTGATAATTTATAAATAATTTATTGTGAGAAATTATATTATAATTCATTATTATCTCAAGACTTATACATTGTTGAGAAAACACACCGTTCTGAGAAGAAACAGAGAAAAAATACTGAAGTCCATTTTATTTCATTTTTATTTTACTTACACATATTTTATCGACAAGATAAAAATGATAAATGATTCCTTTCGTAATTTTTTCAACAAAGTATTGGAAAATTATTTTTATTTACTTTATTCAAATACAGATACGTCTGCTAATTTGCAAATGGAACAAAGCATTACAGTAGACATAAACGAAGCATAAACTTGCATTTTTCGTATATTAGTTCCTTACAACCAATTACTGTAAGAGAAAGAGTATTTCAAACAAAGTTATTG
This sequence comes from Maratus michaelseni, assembly GCA_963931845.1. Taxonomy (NCBI): domain Eukaryota; kingdom Metazoa; phylum Arthropoda; class Arachnida; order Araneae; family Salticidae; genus Maratus; species Maratus michaelseni. The sequence goes on from OZ007595.1 coordinate 257,298,814, forward strand.
GCTAAAAAAATGGTTGACATTGTTATCAATAGTTAGATTTTATTATTTTTATAGCTTCCCATCGTACAGCTGTGTGCGTACAGTTGTACAACAAAATTTTAATGGAATATTTCGCGTAAATTAATTGCAGAAAAAAATACAACTACTGCAATAAAACAAGTCAATTTCGAAATCTATCATTTAAATAGTAAATAGAAGTTCTCTTATCATAAATAGTGGTATGGAATCAGACTGCTTGGAATTTCCAAATTTTCAAATTTTTTGTACGCACCTCCATCCATAGAAAACATAAAACACAAAATTAAAAAAAAGAACCTTGACCTATGTTTACGATTTTGTATAACAATATAGAAACAGCCTTCTAACAAATATAAATCATAGAGGCAATAAATATGCATTCCAAATTTTATTAGAACGATCAAAGTACCATGTGAAAAGAATCATATAATTTTGATTCTATAAGGGGGAGTAGAGAACCAATGCTTGTATACGCACGTCATTTCGTAATGAATATTCGTTTGTAATAGATGTAAAATTAACGTATATATAGAATGTTTTAACTTGTACTCTTTAATATCAAACATGTTTGAAATTAAATAAAGCAGGGAACAATGCACAAAATGAAAAATATGAATCCATTAATATTTTTATTACGGGGTTGGGACACCGTACGTGTCAGCGACTATTTTTTTATTATATTAATATAACTTATTTAAATATAATCTATGTCATACATTAATACAAGAATATTTTCAAGAGATATAGATAGCCACAAAGATTATTTTTTGTGAAATATTGTACAATTGAATATAAAAATAGTCTCCAGTCCTGACCCCATAACCAAAAGTTTAATATTGTGACTTTTCTGAAAACGAATTTTCTCCGTTATATTAAAATAAACCATTTTGGATACACCAAGAATGTATTTTCTTGAACTATGAACTTGATACTCCAGAGAATAAATGTTAAAGAAATATTTGCTTATTTATTAATATTAACCTAATTATTAATGTAATTTATAATACCTAATTAGTTATTATTACTTTTTTTCATTTAAATTTTCATTATGCCTAATTTATAAAATGAAAATCCATGTACACATTTAGAGTATCTACATATTTAAGACACGTGTAAGCTTTATGATCAATATAAATGGGTAAGATGTATGTATTCAGCGGCGGCTCGTGGCTGGCTTTATTTGGGGCAATAAATATATCGCTGCTAAATTTCTTCTATCACTATTTACTAAAATAATTTTTTATCTTATTTTTAGCAGAAAGTTCTGCTGTTAAACAAGCATACTTGCCAACTTTCAACTAAACTTCCGTAAAATGTGAGTTAATTTGATCCAGGTTAAACACGTTTACAACCAGAAAATATATCTGAGATAATAATACATGTTTAGTTTCATTTTCTTTTGTGGAACCTATTTAAATACATTTCTTTAAAATAATTCTGGTTTGAAACGTGTTTAACCTCGATTAAATTAACCCATATTTTACGGAAGTTAAGTGCGAAGTTGGCAAGTATAAACAAGCAAAATATATCTTTTAAAAAATAACGGTATGAAATTAATAAATTCTTCAGACATGTATTTAGTGCCCCAAAAAGAGCCAGTCACAAGCTGCCACTGTATGTATTAGAATTATATAAATAAGAAAGGAAGCATGCAAGTATGGAGAAAATTGTTTGAGCATGATATATTTTGCATAGAAATAATTTTAAAATTAAAACCGTTAAACAATTCTAGCCACTGTAGTTAGCTACAAATGCCCTTCAAGTTTTGACAACTGTTTAGTTAACTATCGCATTCAGTTTCATTCATTCAAGAAATATGGAATTCAGTTTTACCATCTGTGCAAAAAATAAGAATATATAATATTTATTACTCATCTTAAATATTTTATTTCTCTGCAATTCATATCGGTAAATCTTTCAAAATACTTTACTGGAAAATAAATATTGTCAAAGCATATATTTAAAATGTACTCCAAAATATTAAATATATTTGGAAAAGAAACCAAGCACAGTTTGGAAAACAGATAATGAAAAATTTGAATCCATAAATTTATTTTCGCAAACCGTTAAACTTTGTCAAAGTGTATTTATATTAGTTGTTGTTACTTATTGTAAAACAAATTTTCTCCGCTATATTAAAGTAAATAATCCCAAACACAAGAGGGAAGTGTTTTTTTTACGAAGAACTCGACTCCCTGGAGAACAAATGTAAAGGAAAGATTTGATGCGTTATATTTCGACAATGTAAAGCAATTTTCTGAAGAGATGAAACGCAGTTGTCTGAAAATTCATTCTAAATATGTCATTTCCTGTTTACACTAAGAAATTGGAATTCAACGTAAAGTTATTAATTTAAAACTATTTCGAGAAAGTTCGAATTTTATGATTTCTGTGTAAAATGATGCATGTAAGTCGTAGCTGTCAGATGCTAATATTTTTTAATACCGCTATTTATGAATATTCAAATCCTGTTTACCAACTAAGCAAACATCCTCCACTTTTTCTGAAAAGAAAATTTTGCCTTATTTAATCGAAAAATTCTGCGTTTAAATAGATTTTTCTTGGTGGAAATTGACAATGGCGAGAATGAGGCCCTACGAGTAGTATAGTAATCTCTGAGATGTACGATTAAGTAACGCAAAGGTTCTTAAAGATCGATGACAATAAAACGTAGCATACGGCAACCATGGTATGTATGTATGTACAGGGTGTCCCAAAAAGGACTGATGGATTTTAAAATTCAATAATTTGAAAACTATGACAGATATTTAAAAAATTCTTGCAGCAGGGTTATGTATGATGTCAGGAGTTTTCTCACTGTTTGAATTTTAGTTCGAATTTCAAACAATAGATGGCACTGATAGCGATTGGCGCTCAGTCGTGGCCGAAACTGACGCCCCTCAGCAATGATATACCGCCCCCTGAATACTAGACTTGCGCGCTGATAAAAATGGCGGTTGTCGCAGGTGGATTTTTTTTTTCAGCGTTTGTACGGTCCCTCTAACTTTAACCCTTTAACGGATGAAGCACTTCAATTGCTTAAATGTTGAAATAAATGATTGACACATGAAATTATGAACAAATTTATTTGTATATAACAAAAAAGCGATGTTTCACATACATAATAAATGGAAAATATTTCTATTAAAATTCTGCTGTCATTGTTCAGCTTCGTAATTAAAATTTTGTGGTTTCATAGGGAAACCAATGTCCGTTAAAGGGATGATGCACTTCAATTGCTAAAATGTTGAAATAAATGATTGACACCGGAAATTATGAACAAATTTATTTGTATATAACAAAAAAGCGATGTTTCACATACATAACAAATGGAAAATATTTCTATTAAAATTCTGCTGTCATTGTTGAGTTTCGTCATTAAAATTTTGTGGTTTCATAGGGAAACCAATGTCCGTTAAAGGGTTAACACGGATAATATCTAGTGTTTTCTTTGACTTATTTGATTTTAGAAAAACTAGGCGAAGAAAACTTTTAGAAATTATTGGTGTTGAAGTTCGAGTGACGGCTCACACGCTAAAAAAAAAAAAAAAAAAAAAAAATCTGTTTGCGACAGCCGCCATTTTTATCTCGTTTTTAGCTCGCAGGACATTATTCCGTGGGCGGTGCATCAATGCTGAGGGGCGTCAGTTTCAGCCTCGACTGAACGCCAATCGCTGTCAGCGCCATCTATTGTTTGAAATTTGAACTAAAATCAAGAATCACAGTAAAAAAAACTCCTGACATCATACATAACCCTCCTGCAAGTATTTTGTTAATATCTCTCACCGTTTGCAAGTTATTGAATTTTAAAATCCATCAGTCATTCTTGGGATACCAGGTAAGTTGTATGTATGAAAACATATAAAAAGAAAAGGTTGCATGCAAGTATAACATATTTTAACATAACATATTTTAAGTGCATAACATATTTTAAGTATGAATTATTATACATGTAAACAACTCTCAGGGCTCCCAAATGGTCCGCGAACTGAATACTAATATTTTTTAACAGAAAATTTCATGGTATGTTTCCACAACATTTCCGAAAAAATTTACCTCCGAAGTTGGTTTTAGCAAAATTTGCAAGAAAAATATAAAAGAAAATTTTTCGAAGAAAACACCGGTATTCAAAAAGCGGACCATTTGTAAGCCCGGAATTCTGCATTCGACATAATTTCAACAAAACTGGGTAGCTGCAACATGTTTTTTTTTTTTTTTTTTTTTTTTTTTTTTTTACCTACTTTATATACAGAAACCTATATAGAAAAGAATTTAAAATCCATTTACAAAACATTTTTGTCTTAAAAATCTTTTTCACTAAAGGGAGTCAAAAACTGCTATTTTACAAATTTCAAAGATTTATGAAATTTTCCAATTTTTTTTACACCAATAGATACGCACAAAAAATTCAAAACGATCTGAAATCTGTACACTTTTTCTGCCAGATGACGTTAACGTCATGCAATTATCTGTATTTTTAAAAAAGGCAATTTAATACTCAATTTAAAACATACTGAAAAATTACTCAAAACGCCAAATGAATAATTATTTCCAATGATAGGAATAGGGTAACATTATCTATTTATAACACGATCTCTTTACATATGTGTTATTGCTACTTCCGAAAATATCCAAAAGAAGCAGACAGTAATTAATCTATTTTCATTCTTGTATTATAAGAATTTAACAGGCGAATGTCTTAAAAAAATAAGCATTTCCAACAGTTTGTAACTCAGAATAAGGAAATGGTGTTCATAAACGATTTAGGAAGGAGTAACCTATATATATGTTGTCTACAATCAGTACGTTTTGTGATTTTCCTTCTGGTCTATGATATAGATATTCCTAGATTTGAGAAATGACAGGCACAAATAAAAGTGTTATTCAGAAACAAACAACACTTTGTTGGAAATATTTTGCGTTATGTTAGAAACATATTTCTAGACTTCACTCTACGTTTACAAAACTCAAGCCAGAAAATTAGTTTTTGTTTTTTAATGTGCTTTCTGTTTGCTTGCGGCTGCCTGTTCTCATATTTGTAAAGGACACACATATGCACTAATGATATAAATGAGTTAATGTGTTATATCTTTTACATTTTGAAAAGATACCAGCAGTATTGATATCTTAGCGCCTTTTTTTATAAAAAGAAAAATACCATACTGCCAGTGCATTTCTTTTAACGAAAGACACATACTAAGTTGACAAGACTCGATACCGGTCACTTCTTTTTCAAAAGTACTTGCCAGAGGCATTTCCTTCTGAGTAATGTGACCCAAAAGCAACCAACCAAAACTTAATAGCACTTCTCACCTTCCCTTTCGGTACCGCGCCTAGAATACATAGTGTGGAAAACGGCTACTAAGTAGTACGTAATTTCCGGCGTATAATCCGCAGCTGAAAGAGTCGTTTTTCGACCCAGAAATTTTATTCAATAATTGTAGTTAAATATTTACAGCGATCTTTTAAGTTACATTTTATAAAATAATATTTCTGGGTCGAAAAACGACTCTTTCAGCTGCAGATTATACGCCGGAAATTACGGTACTAAAAAATTTAATCATATAAATGTAGAACGATGATGAAAGTTTAACGTATCGATCGCAGCGACATCTTCTAGCAGTGGCGTAGACAGGGTGGAGGTCCAGATGGTTGGGATACCATTAATTCTATAAAACTATTTTTGCCTTATCTAATCGGAGAATTTTCTGCGATACTGAAGGCGAAGAATATTTTATAATATTACTGGTTTTCAGAGCATTTGGACCCCACCCTCCCTGGCTAGGCCACTATCTGCTAGCTCTTTTCAACGCAAACATTGTACAAGAATCGAACTGAGCAAACGCTTCAGCTGGTGGTAAATATTTTAAATAATTAAATTATACCCTATTTCCTCTGACTTGTACAGTGATTTTCATAATCTTTGATAATATGAATGATATTGATCATGGCAAGAAAACGTGATACGCAATCTTTTGTGCCTGGTTGCAGTACTCGATACAAGACAGCAAACTAGAAACTATCACTATTTAGCATACCATAGGTTGAATCTGTGCTAGAAGAGTGGAAAAGATTAATTTCCTGATATGATAAAAAACTAACTTCAGAATCAGTTACATCTGAAATATACACTTACAGGATTTTATTAACAGAAATTATGTGCATGTTGTCAATAGTGGAACGGTTACTTTTGCTAGAGGTAAATCTATTTTTAAAGCAGATGTCCCTGCGATCGCCCTATTATTCTACCACGTCACTGCACGTTTATCGGCTACATTTTTTTTAGCACTTTTTAAAGCATTACCAGTTTGGATTTTTTTTAAATTCCGAAATTTCGCATTCCCTATAATGTTCTTTTGGTTAGTTAATGACACATATTTCGTGACTTCTTAAAGTAAAAATTCTTGTTTTTGAATTTCCGGTTTGAATTCGAAAATTTTTAATTAAAAACCGGTAAAACCGTTTTCCACACTATGTATTCTAAGCGCTGTACTTTCGGGGGTTTTCTCTCGTGTTAGTTGTCTTTTTTATACAAATCCATTTGTAACAATCAGTATTATACTCATTTTTGACTTTATTTAAAAAATTGGTATCAAACAGTGGGTTGTATATCAACAGCATTTAACAGTGACTTAAATGTCATTATGTATTAATGTACATATTACTTATTTACTTCTTTCCAATGTTAATTTTGTTTTAGAGTCATATTTTTTTATGTGGTCAATATACTTGCTAATCTCATTACAAACTTCATGTTGAATGAAGGCGAATTCGCCGAAACGGCAAAACACTATCAAGACTGACTATTATATTATTATTTGGTAATTATATATGTTGTATTTTCTAAATGAAGTCCTCCGTTGAACTGTTAGTTAATCCGTAATCCGGTAAAACATGTTTTAGTGGGCACATCAGATTTTTTTTTTAAATACGTCTGTCGTAAGAATTTAGAAAATATAGGACATAAATGCATGTTGTTTTTGTGGTCTTTTAACTAGTTAGACATATGTTTACTATTTAAAAAATAATTCAAAGTTTTCAGAAATCTGCTAGCATATATCCATTTGTACTCGGATAGCTTGCAATAAAAAATAAATTCATGTAAGTGATCTAGAATTTCATTGTGTTGCATTGAAAAAATATTTGAAGGTAAAGTTTGTATAATAAAATACTTTTATTTTAAGAATGATGTCCCCGGTTTCAATCGGGTGCTTAAGTGTGAATAAAACTATTTATATAAAGGAAATTCCGCAGTACCCAATCGCAGAATCTTGTATTTATAAAAAGCAAAATAATTCAAAATTTCTGGTATTCAAAGATAGGCAACTGTACGAGCCCAGTGTCTAGTTAGCTTAGTGATCTTCTCCCAAATGAAAAAGTAAAAATTCTTACTAATCTAGAGTAATTTTTAGCAATAAGATTTTCTTATTAATTATCATACTGTTCTTCTGAGAAGTCACATATGTCTTAACTTTTAAGAACATGGACGACGTAATGCATAAAGTGCATATTACGCCGCCCGTGTTCTTAAAGGTTAATTAACGCTTAAATACCTAGAGTATCAAATTTGCAACAGTTTTTATTTAACTTTTAAATAAATCAAGTTCTTCGCAACCACTGTATTTATAACGAAATATTAATCCTGTAAAAAAAAAATCACATGAATATGCTACTGAATAAAAATTAAAAATATATCTGAAAATTTATGGTGTATAATCCTTAATATAAGTAAAAAAAGCACAATTCTAAAGGAAAAATTCATGCACTGTATAGTTAATTTAAGGTTTATTCAAAATTATAGACACTGCATTAGACACCAGAAATTTTAAGATATATTTTTAACTTTATTTAGTAGCATATTTATGTATCCCTAACCCTTGAATGCATGAATTTTTATTTTAGAATTGTGTTTTTTTACTTATATTGAGGATTAAACACCAGAAATTTTAAGGTATATTTTTTAATTTATTTAGTAGCATATTTATGTGATTTTTGAAGTATTAATATTTCGATATAAATACACTGGTTGCGAAGAGCTTGATTTATTTATTAAAAATTTGAAAAGCGTTGCAAATTTGATACTCTAGGCCAGGGGTTCTCAAACTTTTAAACCGACGTACCACTAAATCGAAGTTCATACTTCTGCGTACCACCAGGTAACAAACGTAAAGCTAATATAGCAAAACCTGTCTAAAACGAAATCTTTTCTGTTTCCTTCATAGTAGGTGTTATTGCATTAAAAAATGAATAATTACATTACTAAATTGACTGCTTTATAATAACATTCAAGTAAAAAGTAGTATCATTAAATTTTAATAATACATGCAATATCAAAATACAGTATTTTGGTATAGTAAAAAAGTCCAATACTTAATGACATATTGGCGCACACTGATTCATATACTGTTGTAGTAGGCTAATGAAAAAGGTGGGCTTGTTTTATCAAGCACAACCAAAAACTTCATTTCTGGCTCAATATTAGAAATTTTTAGTCATAAGTCAGATTCGATGTTTAGTTTATTCCTGTATTTGTTTTCATATAACAAAGGGGGGGGGGAAAGCACATTCACAGAGATGTTGTGCTAAACACAAACAGACTTTGACGATATTAGACGGTACTCTGATATTCTCGTCAGCGAAAATTCTGTGACATCCATCCTTTTGAATGTGGATTCCAGTAATCCATCACAGGAGAGGAGAGCTGAATAAGTTAACTCCATTCCTCTCTCGTGAGATACAGTGGCAGGGTGTCTAAAATGAGAAACTAATTTCCAGAGCCCGATTAAGGTCATGTGGAGCCCAAGGCACAGTACCTTTTTTGTAATCAGTCTTAAACCGAGATAATAGCCATAAATTTTATTTATTTTTTTATTTTTTTTTTTTGGGGGGGGGGATTCGGTGGTTATTGTTGGATATTATGATATGGTTACCAAGTTAATCTAAATCTTTTTTGGTTTTGGGAGAAATAATTGCAAAAAGCTGCATTTTTAATAAACTTTTTGTAAACAATTTTATTTATTTTGGGGCCCCCCATCAGTGATGGGCCCTAAGGCATGGTGTAGTCGTCCTCTGCATTAATCAGGCCCTGCGAATTTCTTATCCAAAGCTTAGTTAGCGTATTTAACATAGGCTCAATACAACAGTATTAATAATATGCATACCTTTTAAAAGCGACAATAATGTTGTTCAGTACGCGAAGACTTGCAAGTTTATTCATACATTTATGTATATATCACCTCAATACATATGTACAATGCTTTACATCAAATCCGCACTGCATGTGACCACAGTTTTTGTTTGATGTAAATAATCTTACTCTCTTGACCATTTTAAATGACCTTACTCTCTTAAAAACTGATTTCCATGAAATAGGAGGAAACTATAACACTTTTTGTACAAGAGAAGAAAAATATTTCAATGAACGCAATGAATAAATTTATGAATTATGTTTGAAATAAGACTTTTATTTCAACACCTCCTAGAAGCTCTTCTAGTACAAAGAGAACAATGGGTTATAAATTACACTTGGAATCTTATTTTGTTTTAACTCCTCCTACCCACACAAGCTCCTCCTACTTCCAAGAATTCAGACTTTACCTTCAGATAATTCCATTTATAAAACATGTTTACAAACAGTTCTTCCGCTAATTAAAATTACTTCATTCATTAATTTTACAATTGGGTCTTTATTAAAAAATTCAATTTTTATCTGTATAAATCTAATAATTGTGTTTTTAATTCTGGAAAACTGATTGTATCATAAGCGTTGCGTGCGAAATTCAGCAAGTCTACTATAACAAACATTTTTCATAACAAAAAAAAAATAATAATAATAAAATAAAAATAAATAGAAAAAGCGTTTACAGATCCTAAATCGCGTTATTTATTTTATTTATTTTTTTTATTTTTTGAAAATTTCCAAGTTAATAAAGACAAGCCGTTTTCGGTTCCATAATATGCTGCATTTTGTATTTTATTCCACGTACCAGTATCGGACTTCTACGTACCAGTAGCCACAGCTTCACGTACCAGTACTGGTACGCGTACCATAGTTTGAGAACCCCTGCTCTAGGCATTTAAGGGTTAATACAGCTTATGATAAATGAGACAAATTACAACTTGCTGAGAAAATATTTAGTTTTTAAAAGAACACTTTAACTCTTTCCACTGAAAATTATTGATTTGAAACGTTGATCCCCGTTTTGCTATTACTATTTTTGTATTTAAATCTTCGTGGTAGATACCTATTACAAATGTTGTAGAAATATACTGTAAAGATTTTTTATTTTAATTAATTTTTCATAAGCTTTTACCACAAATTTTAAATAGAATTTTTCGTCTTATCAAGGTGCGTACCACCCTTGGAATTTCCAAGTAGTGTGGCACCACTTTTTCTGATTAGAAAATTTCTATTAAAATTTTAAAAGGCACAAATTGCAGACGTCTCGCTTAATTGCAGAATTTGTAGTACTCTTCTGCATTTAAGTAATGCGAAAAATTCTATTAAAAAATGTGGTAACAGCGTACGAACCCTGTTAATATGATTGTGAAGCATTGATAGCGACAAGCTGGGCTCCCAAATCGTCCGACAACTGAATACCAATAATTTTTAACAGAAAATTTTTTGGTAAATTTCTACAACTTTTCCTTAAAAAATTACCTCCAAAGGTGATTTCTGCAAAAATTGCAAAAAAAAATTAAAAAAAAAATTTTTTCTAAGAAAAAAAACGGTATTAAAAAAGCGGAGCATTTGAAATACCTTGACAGAGTCTTCGAATCACTCTGGACAAATAAGTACAAAGGGTTAATAAAATTAAATATTCTCATTGAGAAATGGTCGAAAAAAATCATCATTTTATAAAATAAATTCTTTCGAAGACATGTCATGATATCTAATAATGTGATTTATATAGCTTTTAAAAAAATTAAAAAATAAAAAATATAAAAAAGTTTCAAGATAAAGAAGAATGAAAATTTAATAAATGATAAATTTGTCTTCTTAGTTATTACGTTCTATAAAATATTTGTGAAGAAGCCTTGTTCTTTTACATCTGGCAATTTTCCCGGAGACATTTTATTTCCTTCATATATTGTATTATTTATTTATTATTATTTTTTTATAACTACAAGATAAGTTTATATAACTTTAGGCTATTTTGGGCTCTCTTTTTTTTCTTTTGTAACTACTTCCGCCAGACTGATACACAAAGATGATATTAAAAATTTCGGTCTGTTTTAAACAATATTTTTAAATACAAATTTTAAAAATAATGATACAAAAATTAGTTTGCATATTTTAAATCATCCAGAAAAACAGTTTATAATTAAAATATCATATCATATCAGGAAGCGAAACAACTGGAATTTAAGCGAATAATAAAAAAAAAATAGCAAATTAAATTATTTAGACAATTTAATTTTCAATTTTTATAATAAAATTAACTTAAGATTTTTTTTTTTCAGGGTTACTAGTTTAAACCAAAATCAAACGAATGTCAATGTATATATCTTTCTAGCTTTTATGTACAGTAGCTATTAATATTTTTTGTATTATTTTAGAAAATAAAATAGGCTTCTATCTGATGTATTAATAGACATATTTTTATTATTCACTGATTTGTATGATTGTATGTTTATATATATATATATATATATATAAGGGAGATGGGGGATGAATCGGACATTTTTACAAAAATATTTAATTTAAATATTTTATTTAAGTTATTAACAATATTATGAATCACATTTCATACATTAGGTGTTTGACTACATCTTATGCACAGTATTTATTCAAGATTAATATTATACAGGAATATATTATGAAATTTAAAAAAGTTCCCCTCTTTCCCAATCATCCCCACAACAGGGATATGGATGGGACACAAGTATTTTCCTCCCTGTATTCAATATTACCAAATTAAAATTTATAATTATAAACTTATATGCAATTATATTTGTAATATATAATCTTATATGGCTGTTATATGTCAGTGTTGATAATCTAAAAATTGAAAACATAGTTAATTATGCACGAAAAAACTGTGATTTATACTATATATTTTAACTGTGAACATATTTTAATGAATTATATTTTTAGAACTTTCAGTTGTTGGTTCTTCTAAATATGGTCAGTCAGTTTCTTAAACTGACATAAAATCATTTTCAATTAATGTAATGCTGTCAAAAGAGAAAATGCCGGTTTTCCTATAACCACTGGTTATGTTTTTGTTGCTAGTACAAAAAGCTGACAAAAATGCCTCCTTGACAAAAGCTGAGAGGTTATAAATTGTGATATGCTCTCCAGAATTATTTGTCAGTCAATCATCTTGGACTGATCTCAGCTTTGTATTAAAAGGCGGCCCATAAACAGAAACATGCAATGACTGAAGACGGTGGCAAAAATGAGGAGGAAAATGTTAAAAGAATAATTACTATAAATTATTAATTTATCAACCTATATAATATTATTTAGTTAATAAATATGTTTTTCAATATCCTCTAGGGATGAATGAGAGAGTCCCATTCATCCCCATTTGAAATGTCCCAACCATCCCCGTGATGTATACATATTCAATTGTCAGCCATTTTGACTCAGAAATTATTTTGTCGCAATAGTTAATATTCATTCATTTTAATTACCAATATTGAGCCTTGAAATAAACAACTACATCAAAATCTTAATTGTTTATATTGCATAACATATTTAAGCTACTTCAAATGTTAACAAAATTACTTTTAAGCAGAATTTTCATGAAATGCAACTTCGAAGGAAACAGATAACAGCCATGTGGTCTTGCTTTTTATTCTGAAGCACACTATAGTGGTGAAATCTATGAGGAAAGGAAGCAACTAAAAAAATGTATATTGCCTGAAATATTGAGAGCGTCCCATCCATTCGTTGTCCCATTCATCCCCCAGCTCCCCTATATATATATATATATATATATATTATCTATTAACAAAACTCATTTTGTATTCGATTAAACAGTAATATAAGTATAAATTAGTTTTAAAATATTAAATCGAATTGTGATATACTGAAATAATATGCGCTTCCATAAATTAAACAATAAGATTATTTTAATTCATAAACTTAACATATTTCATAGATGCGATATATTTCTTAATTAATCAAACGTCTGATAAATGAAGAAAATCACAACTTGGAGAAAAACAATGAATTTCTATAGAAAGTTAGATTCTATAGAATAATTATAAATTACTATTCTACAAAATAATAAATACAAATATTTTTAATGAGAAATTTGAAAAAAAAAATCATCTTGTAAAGAAAAAACTCTCTAAAACATGTCATGATGTCTAATATTTTTTTTTTATATATAACGGGTTAAAAAGGAAGAGAATAGATGAAAAAGAAAGAAAAAATAATAAATGATATTTTTTTCTTCTTGAGTACACTGGACAACAATGGCTCTGTCCCATTACTGAAATTAATTGATCATAGATCAGATTCTGGCGCTGATTCCGAATATACTTTCCGTTTTTCTTCATGTCGTCCAGTTTTTCAAAAATATTCATATTTAAGTTTATGCAAATTTAAGCTTTTTTGTGCCCTTTTATTGAAATTTTAGGCACAATCAATGTCTTATTGAATTGCATTTTTTGGATTATGATTACTGGACCATTTGCTTAAGATATATGTCGCAGTCTGCATATTCTTAACATTTATATGTCAGTTACTAAGCCTAACTTGAGCTTATTTTTCAATAGTGTAATGTTTACATTACTTTCAATCACAGAATTGACGTAATGTTTTGCTAGACTAGATTTCTATGTTGATTTCGAATCTGCAATCCGTTTCCATATATCATGTCTAGATTTTGATTAAAATGAATTTCTACTTTGGAATTGTATTGGCACACGTTTGATATAAACTGCTTTTTATGGGTGTGTACTAGAGATGAGACGGGCTCAGCCCGAGACCGAAAGCCCGAGCCCAAGCCCGAGCCCAAGCTTAAAAATTGTATGTTCCATTTTAAGTCATTTTAATGTTGTTTTGATCAGAATGAATAGAAAAGAAAACATAAATCTTGTTTTTCTTTTCTAGCATTAGAATGTTACTTTAACAAAAATTACGATATTTGCTACGCGACTGACGACGGCAAGAGGCGCGAATAATATTCGTTGCTAGATTTTTGTTTGTGACAGTAGGATATTTTTTAATTGGAACGTTTATTTTATTTTATTTTTTTAGAAATCTAACGCGAAATGAATATTTGTTTTTGTTTTTAGTCAATCAGCATTAGTTTAGGTTTTCAAATTTTTAGTCTCCTGTTCTGTGCGAGCCATAATAGCTCTTCATATGGAAATAACGTTAGCGATTCTATTTTTAATCATGAACTCTGCTCATACTGCACAACTACAAAAGCACTTTCATTCGTAAGTAGATATAATTGTCTTGTATTGTTATTCCGATAGAAACCATCAAATGGCGTTTCCACTTTTCCTATAAAAGCATACGATCTTTAAGATAACAGTGCCAAATTTTTCATTTAAGCTGATTTTTAGGAACACAAACTATTGATTTAACTAAAGAATGAATTATAATTTACGATATACACCTTTTATACGAAATAGAGAATGTTGTTCAATTCTCTCGGTATAGAAATAGTAATTTCTACAAATTTCATGCATTTATGCCCTATGTTACCCTGCAAATGTTGTGCATGATGTTGTTCATACATTCATGCGTTATAATTTAAAAAAAACCCGCAAATAAAATCGAAAATGTAATCAACGGCGGAAATAGAGATTGATCTCTGCTATTCAATACAAAAAAACGTTTAAAAAATTGAAATGCAAACGATATATTAGAAAAATAATGCCCCATAGGAATAACATAAGCGAGCCGGTGTTTTAAAGTGAGTAAAGAGGACCCTTAAGAAAATTTTATCTGAATGAAATCATCGAACTCTGGAAAGGAGAACGGAATCACATGTAGATATGTCTGCTACTCTATTAGATATCTGCATTAGGGTTGGCATTAACCGATTACATTTTTAGTTGATTGATTAGTCAATTAAACGTTCAGTCATACGAAATTTAATCATGATGAATGTAATCATGATTAAAATTGAAAAAAGTTATTAGCATTACATTTTTTTTCTTGATTAGTTCATGATTAAAAAGATATGTCTGCAACTTAATTAGAGATATGAATAGTCATATACATGTGTACATTAAGATATAAAATTATCTTTTGAAACATTGATATTTCACAACGTGAGATAATTCGATGAAGGAAAAACAATTATTGAACGTAAGACTTAAGTATTCTTCCTGTGTACTGTACCTACGAATAAAACATTATTTGCAAGTATTCTAAAGTTGGGGCAAACGTATCCTGGAAATGGAGAGAAAGGCTAGACAGCCTCTTCACGCAGTCGACCTTAGTAGGATTACCATATCGGGGGATTAGCGTTGTGTAGCGCGCAGGAAATCACTCTTGTGATTTTACATATATATACTGCAAAATTTTTTTCACATTATTTTAAAACTTTTAATATACTACGTAATCGGTTATATACAACCTAACACGAATATATGTTATTTCAACTAGAATAATATACATCATTTTTAAGTGAAGAAATGAATATTTAAATATTTTGAGGAGCATTTTAATTTTTTAATGTTGTAATTTAAGGCTGTTCTCAAATCCAAAGTGGCTACATTATGACAATTTTTTTAATTAATTTTTGTTCGCAAATAAATGTATCAAATTAGCAAGTGCTCTTATTGTGAAACTTTGTAATCAAAAGACGTTTTCCATTATTTTGGTAAAGCAGAAGATCTTTCAGAAAATACTGTCATAGTTGGCGTTTTGAACGAATTCTTCATGTACCAGCACGATACAGGAGAAAAACCGGTCGTCACGTAATCGCTCATAACTCGATAAGCAATTTATTTATCAAAAACTGGAAACTCATTTCAATTCCAAATTCATAGTCAGGCATGTAAATGTCTGACTATTATTATTATTATTATTATTATTATTATTATTATTATTATTATTATTATTATTATTATTATTATTATTATTATGTCTGGCCTATACGTTTTAAAATGAACCAAAAAATGTATGGGAAAGTTTCTCGTTGTTGAGCAGGTCATTTGACAACGACCTTCACAGTGCGGATAACTTTTTAAAATGCATGTATTTTATGTTCAAAAATGCATTTTTAAAATTACGCCAAATCTATTGAGATATAAAATAGCAGTATTTAATAAGGTTTAAATATTTTAGGTAGCAATATCTTTTCTGTAGCATGCATAGTCATTTATTTCGCATCATATCATTATTCACATAATCACATTTCATGTTTTGAATTACGAGAGAAGTTCTGAAAATATCTTTAAAATATTTTTCTGAACTTGAAAAAACTGATATTACAAAAACAATATTTTCGATTCTTCATTTCAAAGGCAGTAGTAGAATATATATTTTTTTATAGTAAACAATCAGTGATGCTTTTACTGTAAAAAATATTTAAACTAATTACTCCTAAGCAGTGTTGAATTTAGAGATTTTTCTCCGGGAGGAATTTCTGTGGCTCCCGAGAGGGGGAGGGATTCTATAGATTCCGGGGAGAAATTGCAATTTTAACCAATAAAAGCATAAAAACTCCATACATCCGAGAGGGGAACATCCCCCCCGGGCCATACCCTGAATTCAATACTGCTACAAAGATGAGTTTAGGAGTTAAACATCTGCTAAACAATGCTAGCCCAGGCGTTGAGTCGTTTTCAGAGTTTGTCCTACTGTTTTTAGAGGGCGCCGCTGTACCCTTTTATTTTGGAAAATACACTACGTCCTTTTAATTTAAAAGAAATATTCATGATTTAATCTATAAAAATATTTCGAAATAACGTTGTTTTTGTTGTTTCGGTTGTTCTCATTTTGGAATGCATTAGGTTCAATAAATTGATTGAAAAATACATAAAGCATGCACAAAAATTGTTTTTCTCTCCGTATTCAGTGAAAAAATCGTGTTCAGTGTTTGTTTAGACTGTAATGCAGCCCAAATTCTTATTAAAGTATCTCGAACTAACAGAACTCAAATACGCTCATGTTTAAAGCAAAAGCAAAGTTTTTAAATAATCTAATTCAATCTCGTTACAAATTTCATCTCAATTTCAATTTCAGTACAAATTTCATTCCAAAGATTATAATATCACTTTTTTAAAACATCTATCGAAATAGAATGGAAAACATTTTTTCCTTACTCTATTCTGAAATAAGTACAATCATATTCACATTTTGGACCACACTAAAAAAATTATTTTAATCCATCTCTATAATCTAATAGTATGTTCGTAATAAAGAACCTCTTTCAGTCGTTTTTTTAAATTATTTATTAAAATAATTATTACTGAAAAGAAACTTATTGTTATTTTATATATTTTATCAACATGCTTCGTACGTAGTACTTGAGGTGAAATTTTCCGAAAAATTCAAATTCATCGAAATATTTACTATATCTTTAAAAATTTAATGAATGAAACATTTGATTGGACATAAAAAATCAACAATCTCCGGTAATGAGGAAGAATTTTCTGTAGCAGATCAATCACTCTTAACAGCAGGGGGTCGTATGGTTTCACGCTGATATATTTCAGGCACCAAAATCTCTCCAGAATGTTTTTGCGTGAATATTACAGATATTTCTCATAAAAATAACTGTAAGTTAAGCAAAATCAATTTTGTTTAATCAGTCAATCTTTTTACAATGAAAAAGTATATAAAATATCAGATTTTAAGTGCATTTTCTTTCAAATTCAGTCAAGAACTATTTCTTGACGTGGACGTACACTTCTCTCTAGTATATTGCCCCTTGATAAGTTAGGTCTTCCCGAAAAGTAGATTCAATTAAATCCGATATTTATTCTATAGCGGAACAGTAATCACTTCTCGAAAATTATCATTTGAGGAAGAAAAAACACCTTTTATTTCAGGATTCAAATATTCATATAGACATGAAATTTTGTACGTAGGCACATTTTTAATAGTATACATTAGGGTGGAGCGAAAAAAAATATTTTTTTAAAAAATCAAACACGGGTAGGTGTCAAAAGTTGCCTTGATACTAGTACATCAACTGCTTGCAATTTTACCGCTGAAAAAAAATGACTTGAGTCTGCGCTTTTGGTCCAAAAGTTGAAATTTTGGTAAAAATTTCACATTTTTTCAAAAAAATTAAAAAAATTCTATAGATATGGTTATTATTTAAATGTGTTATTTAAACCTTTATTATTAATGACTTAACATATTTAAATTATAAAACGATATATTTATTCTGTTCAACTGGAGCAAAACTGAAAACTTTTAGTAAAAAAAGGCGTTGCCACTCTGCTGTGTCATATACCTAATTGTTGTTCAGAATGCAGTTCTTACCTAGTTGCTTTCAAAACTACCCAGAAGGTACCACTTGGTAGTGGCTGCATTTCATGTCACAAAAGTGCATAGCTCGACCACCCTACTATCTGAGCACGTTTTATTCATAGATTGAATTGTGATTTTTTATCAAAGACTGGCGTAAGTTTTCTATGTATCAACCTAGTCCATCTCTTTTGTGTATCCACAAACGTTGGATGATGATGCTGTGACACTCCTTCACATATATTTCTACTGCTTGTGTATGATAAGGCAAGAAGAGTAATGCAGTGGAATTAGTGAAATCTATTCAGCCATCTATTATCTTCGCCAAAATTGCATACAGTTAATGCATAGTGATTCGGAGTTCTGTTACTACAACATTCTACAACATTTAGGTACTCTTTGAGTATGCCATAGTTTACTATACCTTTTGCATTTTTTATATGCTGAGAAGCTTGCTGTTTAATAAGATGGCGATCATCAGAGAGCGTTTCAATAAGAATTTGCTCTCGATGTGCAAATCAACCATTGTCCTAAATAATTTTTTTTAGTATTTGTTTTATGCCTTTTTCTGTGATGTTTAGTAGACGAGTAATTTCCCATAAGACTTTAGATCTATTTTTTAGATGAGGATTACATTTGGTGTAAACTATCCTGCTTCATAAACTTAGATTACATACTTTGTGAGTATGCCTGCAGACTCTGATGGTCAATCAGTGCTTATATAAATGCAAAAAAATTTATTCGCCTTTGTGAGCCATCTTGCGTAAGAACAAGTTTCTTGGGTTCCTATTCGCTAGTTATTCCAAACAATATCTTGATGAAATAATTTTGCAAATGTCTAGCAGGTATTTCTGGTCTGTGCTCTTTCTGGTCTGTCCCTTTTCTCGATTTCGGGAAATAATGTTTCAAAATTACTCTCTATGGCTTAAAAATTTTAAATAAGAAGGGAATGGCACGTGGACAAAGATTTTCGCATTGGTTCGGTGAATCCCTGGGGGTTAGAATTTAATTTTTGACAACGATCTTGTGTAATAAATGATGCAGAAGAAATTCACTGGACTTGGAGGTGGCGTATGATCCATTGTAATGTTTTTTTTTTTAAACATGTCCCACGCAGAATGGAAGGCAACTACGAACAGAATTACCCGCCTTTAAATGAGCTCACTGCCCATCAGAGTCTCTACGTTCACTCAAAAAGTGCTTGGTAACCCAAGTTTTGCCCCAGAATGGTTTACCATCAAATGTAATCCACATCTAAAGAAGAGATCTAAAAACTCATGGGAAATTACTCGGTTACTAAACAACATACAAAACGGAATAAAACAAATACTAAAAAGATATTTAGAATAATAGTTACTTTGCATACGCAGAGGAAATTCGGATTTCAATGCTCTCTGAAGATCCCCATCATATTAAAGAGCTAGCTGCTCAGCACATAATAGTTGAAATATGAGAGTAAATGATGGCATACGCAAATCTGAAATATCGGCATTCAACTTTGAAGCAGATAATTATATAAATCTAATTGATTAGAAAACTGTTGTGGTAAAAGAACCCCTCATCAATATGCATTTATGGGGTGCATTCTTGTTGAAGATAATAAACCGATGAATAGATTACATGAATATCATTCCCACCACATTACATTGTTTGCCTTCTCTTACACAAGTAGTAAAAAAATGCGTGAAGGAGATCACAGCAGCAGCATCCAAAGTCTGTGGATACAAAGTAAAGGTGTACTAGGTTGATACATAGAAAACTTATGCCAGCCTTTGATAAAAAAAATCACAATTCAATGTATAAATAAATCATTGTGTTCAGATGGTAGCGTAGTCCAGCTAGATGTCCGGGGTAGGTTTGAAAGCAACTAGGTAAGAGCTGTATTCTAAACAAACATTCGTTCAATGACACAACAAAATGGCAACGCCCTTTTTTACCGAAAGTTGTGAGTTTTGCTCCAGTTATACAGAATAAAGGTATCGTTTTATCGTTTGTATGATGTTAATCATACAATAAATATATTAAGTCAGTAATAATAAAGGTTTAAATAAAACTTTTAAATAATAACCATCTCTAAAGGAATTTTTTATTTTTTTGAAAAAAATGTCAAATTTTACCCAAAATTTCGACTTTTGGACCAAAAGCACAGACTCAAGCCATTTTCTTTCAGCGGTAAAATTGCAGGCAGTTGACGTACTAGTATAAAGGAAACTTTTAGCACCTACCCGTTTTTGATTAAAAAAATTAATTTTTATCGCTCCACCCTAGTATACATGATAGCGTCGCTACCATGTCAAACTATGGAATATAAAAAAATGCATTTTTCATTACTTTTAAAAATGGGCCGATTGTCACCACTAAATTTTATTTGAATTCTACGCTTAGTAAAAGTGCTAATAAAATTTCTGTGAAGAACATGGTTGTCAGTTTGGCCGTCTTTTTTATGCAGAGATACTGAACTCATACCGGAAAGTTTGAGACAAAAAAATTACTATTGTTGTACCACCGATTATATGGAACGGTTTTAAGGCGGAAATGGAAGAATCGATTAGTTAGTAGGGGTGACAACTTAAGTCTGATTGCCGCAGAGGCAAACTCCCGCCAGTATAACGGAATAGAAATTTTCTACAGAAATAATGCTTTAAAATAAGACAAATTTACTGTAAGACTATTTAAAAAGCTACCGGTGCAAGTTTGCCTCGCCAGCAATTTAATTTTTCTTTCTCTCTGCAAGACGTTTGTATTTTGATTCGTCCTTATATTCCCCTTGATAATTGTCCACACAATATGTGGTCGGACAATATAAGTGATCACGAAATGCCTGTTATTAAATAAAGCAAAAATTTCTATCTGATATTTCCAGAAATTATTCGACATTTCTGAATGAAAAAAGAGGCCGAACTGGCAACCCTGCTGAAAAATAGTATTCAAGTTTAGTAGTGACAATCGGCGCATTTTTTAAATTAATGAAATATGCATTTTTTCACATTCGATAGTTTGACATGGTAGCGACGAATGGCAATTTTCAGGCTCTAAACAAAAATGATACTTTTTGGTAAGGGTTGAAATTTTCAAAATCGGAATATTTAAGTGTCATCACTATTTAGGATCTACTTGCGTTCAAAATGTGTAGTGTCTATGATTTTTGAAGGCGCAAACAAAAATGATATTTTTTGGACCCGTCTCCTGATGAATTTTTCTAAGACAATTTGAAAGTTCATAAATAAAATTGGCAGGTTTTTTTAGGGGGGAGGGGAGGGGAGGGGGTGTGGCCTCGATGATAAATTTTGAGGATTGTTTACATTATCCCTATAGAAGAGATAAGTGATTAGATTGATACTATTTTTTAAAACAACGACAAAATTTCAGTAAGCTGTTTTAGATATGCTAACATTTCTTATTCTTTGCCAAACAAGCAATATTTAACCAAATCTACCTTCTATTGCACGTAGCAATCAAGCCGATGAAATGCGTAAGTGCTACACATGAACGTAATCTATTTTGGCACACTTGCTGCTATTGCGAGCTGCAAGACATCATGATATCTTCCCAGTCTTCAGTCTTTGCAGACCCAAAAACGAAGAGAAACTGACAAATTCATTTAAGTGTTTCTTGTTAATTTTCTCGTAGTAGTTTAAAATATTTTTTTTGTGCATACAGCAATATACAGGGTGATCAGAAAGAAAAAATTAACACACATGCTTGGAATGACATGGGGTTTTATTGTAACCACAAAAAAAAGTTGAAAAAATGCCAACAGATGGCGCTGTACAGCAAAACGTCAGTGACGCTGCCTGAGAATCGTGTATAAAAGGAGCTGTAATGAGAGAGATAACCTGATGCACCAGCAATCGCAGCATATTGATGTTACCAGAAAAGGCAATGTTAGTGAAGATATACTATCAAAATGGGGTATCTTCTACTGCAGCTTTACGATCCTATCGCCATAGGAAGGGTATTCAAACGGGTAAAGGTCCTATGACAATTGCAGCTGCGAAGAGAATGATTTCGAAGTTCGAAGCCACGGGTTGTAGCGTTTTCCTCTACGCATGGGGGAGTGAGCGCTCGTGAAGTAGCACGTCGCACTGACATTCCATATACTACTGTTTGGTAGCACTAAGGTAAATCATCAATTCATCTCGGATGCTATCCGTACAAAATCCAATACAAAATCCGTACAAAATCCAACTGTTACCTGGCGATTTTGTGAAGCGGAGAGCATTTGCGGTGTGGGCGTTTCAAAAGATCGCGGAAGATGACGATTGATTGTCTAACCTCTTGTGGACCGACAAAGCACTTTTCACACTCCAAGGGTCTGTCAACACCCACAACTGCAGAGTTTGGGCTGCCGAAAATCCTAGAAGTTTCGTGCAAACTCCATTGCACGACGAGAAAGTCACGGTGTGGTGTGGATTTACCGCAACTATCGTTATCGGCCTTTTTTCTTCCAGGAAATTCGTGATTCTGGTTTTGTAACTGTTAGCGTGACGGGTGAGAGGTACGCCGATATGTTACAGAATCGCATCATCCCTAGCCTGGCTGATAAACATCTGCTGGAAAGTAAGGTTTTTATGTAGGATGGCGCTCCACCCCATATTGCTAGATGTGTGAAAGATCTCTTGCGCACGTCGTTTGTTGATGATCGCGTTCTGAGCCGCCATTTTCCTCATGCGTAGCCTCCTAGATCCTCAGATCACAGTCTGTGTGACTTTTGGCTCTGAGGTTACATGAAATCTCAAGTCTATCGCGATCATCGACGTCAATAGGGATGCTAAAATACAACATCCAACGCCAATTTCTCACCAAAACTACAGATATGCTGTACACTGCTGTGCACAAAATTGTCCCTCGACTACAGCTATTGTTGATGGATGACAATAGAGATGTTGAGCATTTGTTCTGAAGAACATCGTCTTTGATTTGTAATAATTTATTATGCTAATTATTTTCTTATCACATAAAGCGCCATCTGTTGGCCATTTTTTAACTTTTTTTTGTGGTTGCAATAAAACCTCATGTTATTCCCAGCATGTGTGTCAATTTTTACCTCTCTACCCACATTATTCCGTGAATTATTAATTTTTCAAATGTATACTCATTTTCTGATCACCCTGTATTTGAAGGATAAGTCTCCTCCGACGAAATATTTTTCCATTTTCTGATTATTAAACCTTTGATTACGAGCCAGGACTGGTAACTATTTTTATATCCAATCGTAATTATTTTTCAAAAGGAGGTACAAATAGAATTCAAAAGAGTTCGGTTGAAACTTATAGGTTCCGACCCGTAGTTTAAGTATTAATGGTCAGAGGTGACAACCTCTCATTAATATGCTGTAATATGAGGGTTAATTTAACCCAGGTTTAACACGTTTCGCATCAGAAATTTTTTTAAGAAATAAAATAAAATAAATTCCACGTAGATACCTGAAATTAATTAAATAAAGATTCATCCAATAATTTTTCTGGTTTGAAGCGTTGTTAAACTGGGTCAGATTAACCCGCATACTACGGAATATTAATGAGAGGTTGGCACCTCTGATTAATGGTGCATATAACGATCATGCGCCTTGTAATTTCCAAGTAGTCTGGCACGACTATTTCATTCAAGATAATTTTTTTTTTACTATTTCGTTGGGGTACATATATTAATCACCTCGTTTAATCGCAAAATATGTAACACTTTGCTGCTATTAAATAAAGCGAAAAATTCGGTTACAAAATAGTGGTACAGTTGGAAGGACTCTGGGTATAGAAATGAACTTTTACTCAATATATATTTTTGTGTATGCATGCGCGTTTGACGATTTTTTAGAGCAGTGTGTCATATTTTGCATTACAATATTATGTGGATTATTTATGTATTTTTTAAATAAATTTCTTTACCATGGCTCGTCACTTTTATCACGATTTTTAATATAATTTTTCGTCTTATGTAAATACAGAAATGTATTACAAATCCTGCAAATAAATGAGTCGTCAACAATTTCTGCTATTTAAATATTAACCCCTTAATCGTCGTGCCCGAGACATTCACGGGCAGCGTAGGTTACGCCTGTTTTATTCAGATTGTTTGATTCCCACCAGTTTCTTAAAATAGTGTTATTGGCTTTATTCTTGCATTATTTTATCTGTCTATTAAATAAGATGAACATTTCTACTTAAAAAACTGGTGGTAATCAAGCAATATGAATTTTTAAAAAGTAGCCTACACATAAAGGGCGCGACGATTAAGGGGTTAAATAGAAATTTTCTAATAATAAAAGGTGGTGCCAGACTACTTGGAAATTCCAAGGGATGTACGCACCTTGATAAGAACGAAAAATTATATTTAAAATTTGTGGTAAAAGCGTACGAATACAGTAATTACTTTATATTGTATGTGATAAAAAATGTAAACATTTAAAAGATTGCTTGTGCGTTTAATATGTTGATTGTTATTTCATAAAGATATAACAATCTAAAGAGATGTAAATAAAGGTTGCTAGAAAGTGCTTTTCAAAGATTTGCTTTTCTCACCAAATTAAGTCTCACCATTTTCTCTATGGCAGCAAGGCCCCAAAACAGATGAAATTCGAATGCGAGTGATATTCATTATTTCAGTGATCATTTTAATTGATGGCTGTTGCTGTTGGTGCAACATGAATGAAAAAAGACACATCAGTGATACCGACTAACTGCCTGTGTAATATATAGTGAGTTAGTCGGCCCATTGTAACAAGATGTACTCACTTTCGAATTGCAAGTGTTTTAAGATTCATTCGTAAAAAAATAGAAATTCAAAAATAAGGACATTTTGTATTATAATATAATTTGGCTTCACGCACTTAAAAAAAATAAACTCTGCAGGTTTGTGAATCTAAAATATGCAAAATTCGAAAACGAATACAATTTCTTTCTTTCTGCGATATCAGGGCTGCAACTAACATCAATTTTTATATTCTATTCGCACCACTATTCTACAAAAATAAATTTTGTAGTATATTTCTTTTTCACATGTTGTCAAAGTGTATGTAAAAAAAAATTATTCTGAGAAAGTGGTGCGAGATATAATTAAAAAACAGTCGCCATGGGAGCCATGCGTTATCACTAATCGAACCCCTGTTCTCAGTACTCATGCAAATCCAAAAAACAATCCATTGGTTTGGGCTACCCCGCTGTATATGAAAATAAAATTCATACAAAACAAATCCAAATGAATCCAGCTATCACTATAACAAAGATCTGCTGCACTTTGCACTGAAGCTCTGAAAACCGATTCTTAAAATTCAGTCATAAACAATGTCGCCAAATCTGGAGACATTTTTATTTCGAAATCCCGCAATCTTACGGCAAAGTTTGAACAGTTATTTTTGCTGCATGAACATTGCTGAACAGTAGAGCAGCATTGAGGCGCTTCCTAGTTGCTGTCAACGTAATGCCCAGTCTATTGTTGAGATGTCTTATTTTATAGTGAGCCATTGGGTAAGGTATAACTGTAGTTTAAAACTACTATACAGGTTAAAGAAAAGATTTAACATTTAAGAATTTAAAAAATAGAATAAGTTAAAGTAAATAATTAAATTAATAATTAAGGTATAAAATTAAAAAGGTAAATTAAGGATTAAAATTATGAATGAGTGAAAATAAAGATTTAAAAATTGAAAAGAGGGTTGACTGTAAGTATAGCTGTAGTTATTGGAACTACTATAATTTTTGCTGCATAAATTTATATTGTATGTAACGAAAATAATATTTCTCAAAATTTTTGGTCTAAATTCGGAATTTATGAAAAAAAATTTGCCAAATTTGGTGACATTTGTTCTAAACCGAACAAAATTATTTTTGTAGTCCCAAATCACGAATCGAACTCTCTTGACACACTTCAATCGAACTCACTCGACACAGGTTAATCGAACTCTACCGGAAAATGCCCCGTTGGGAAATGCTTCTATTGAAAATGAAATTATAGAAAAATAATGTTCAACTATGTATCCAATATTAGTTAATGTGTTATGAACACAAATTAACAGACAGACTCATATTAAAATATGTTGTCTTTTTTTTATCAAACAGACAGAATATTCACATTTCGCTTTTGAAAAATAGGTTATACTCGAATTCTACCCGAAAAAACTTTTTAGAGCCAATCCGACTCTTGGGTGCAGTCGGGTTCATATAACATTGTATTGTCCCAATCGTTTCTGGACTATACGGCACAACAAAATAAAACAATGTGGTTTCTTGTGAAACCACACATATTGCTACATATGTATACCAAATACAAATAATTAGAATGTTGAACGATCATTATTAACCAAGCATTGTGCACGTGTAAAAGACAAGGAAATATTCACTATAAGTAAATTACTAAATAATGTGGAGCATCGATTATCCGCACTAATAGGTGACCAGGGGTGTTCGGATAAACGATATTTCAGATAACCGATCATTTTCGAAAGAAACATAGTAGAGTCAGACCTGCCAAGTCTTCGGCTTTTTTGACACCAGTATTTTAGTACAGAAAATGTTGTTTTATTTAATCGGAGCATTGTGCGATTTAAAAGAACAACATTTTTCTCTAAAAAATTACTAGTGTGCAAAATCCCGGAGACTTGGAAACTCTGGTAGGGTTATATGAGGATAGTGAAACAAGTAAACAGTGATAATAAACACAAATATATGTGCATTTAATACTACAATGCTTACAACAATAAGAAGGCAACAAACGGTTAAGGAATAAAGTGATCAAAGAAATCTGCAGAAAATCAAAAGTACAGTACATTTTACATTGTACTTGTCTACATTTTAAGAAAAGAAGTCCAAAATTTCCTTTTGCTTCAGAGAGGACACTCTTATTCTTGCTGCTGAATCTCTAATACGTTTAAATTAGGAGTGTCAAACTGTGGCCCGCTTGACACCACTAAATTTTAAGAGAAATAGTCGACTTCTTGAATCTTAGAAATGCCATGATTAGATAAGCAAAATTTAATGTAAAATTTTAGTGGTATCCGGCAGGCCACAGTTTGACACCTCAGGTTTAAATGAAAGCGGTTGAACAGAATCACACTCTTCTTGTTTGTTCCACCCACTTCAAGTCTGTCTCTAGGCGCCAGAACCTCTAGGACCTCAGTGAATGGTCCTTTTGTCTTCGGAAGAACTTTGGTCTTCCATGAGAGTAACAAGGATTTCATCGTGCTAAATAGTTGGTGGTGACCAACACCATATTCGAGCCATTCTTGAATGTTTTTCTGGTCACAATCTTCAAATCTTGAAGATTCTTAAAGCAAAGGATACCTGTGTGATACAGTAATATCCCCACATACCGGAGCCATAATGTGTAATTTTCTTGCCTTCAAGCCAGATGCTGACATTTCTTTCTTAGAAACTAGGGATTTTGTTGGCATTATCTTCCAATACAAACACGTTCGTCTGCATTCTACACATTGACTTTTTTGTAGCCCTCCTTATCAATTTAATTTTACCTTCTGGGATGCATTGCGTAGGCCACTTTTGGCAGGGAGCCAAGCGGCTGCGGTCGCGTGTGGAACAACTCCTGCAATGCATGGCGTGCACATTTGATTTCGCCTTCTGGAGCGCGTTCTGTTGACCGAGGTTTAGATAATCGATGCGCCTCTGTATATGAAATTTGAATACGAATGTATTTCGTTAATTTAGCGAACATTATATCAAGGATATATTTGTGCTTCATTCGCATGAACAAAAAAGTAAACATTTCGTCTCTAATTAACATGCCATAGAGCTTCTTACAAAATCCCATGGAAATGAAAGGAAGTATTTTAAACTGATTTTTTTAATTTTGATCCACATTTAGGTACTTATAAAGCAAAAAAATTCAAAGTGAAAAGGGAGGATTATCGTAAATCACATTATTAAATATCAAACTCAAATTTTAAATTCGCATTTCTTCAATTTTAAAATTTCTACATGGGTAGTAAACATTTTCAGTGGAGTTGAACACACGAAAACGAAATAGCTAATTTAGCACTTTTATTTCTTTGCTAAATTAACTATTAACTATTTATTTAGTATTAAACTATTATATATTACATGCAGAAGTGCCAAACTCTCAAGAATCGTCCGTAAAATGTGGATTAATTTGACCCAGTTTAACAACGTTTCGAATCAAACAAATTATTTGAGGAAATTTTATTCAATTAATTCCGTATTTCTACATGGAATATATTTAATTTCATTCCTTAAAAAAATTCCGGTGCGAAACGTATTAAACCTGGGTTAAATTAACCTACATATTTCGGAAGATTAGTGCAATCTTGGTACCTCTGATTATATGTTACAAAATGCAGCTTAGTGTAGGAAAACCGAATGATACAAGTGTAAACAGGTTAAAAAAGACTTATTTATTCTCGAAAGACAAAACTTACGTCTATTCAGAAATCGTACGATACTCGATAACAGTAATATATTTTATTATGTCGCCACATGTTAAAAGAATATTATCTGGAGGAAAGCCATAAGTCACTCCATAAGCAATGATAATTTATTAATGAAATCAGATTTCAATGCAATTTATATATGTTGTTATGTTTCTTTCATTTTAATTCATAGTATAAAATATTTCATTTACACAAAAGTATATCTATATAATTAATAGAACCGTATAAAATTAATAAAACTGAATTTATGCCTAATTAGCATTAATCTGGTTCATATCATCGCAATCTTTGAAAACAAGATTCTCGGAGAAACAGACATTAATTAAATAATTCCACGGAGTTTCTATCAAGCAGTTATTTTACTTTTAAAGAGTCTTATCACCTTAAATAAGCGTATCTAAAAATTACACTTATGCTGCGCTTAACATTGCCTTTTCATATTAAATATCAATTGAATAATAAATGTAACTGTTATCGCAGTGAAATGAAAAAAAATATTAATTTCGAGATCTTATTATTCAAAGTAGAATTTTCAAAACAGTACTAATATAAATAAATTATAATTATTATTTTTCTGAAAGTAATTGCGAAAAAACTATACATGTCAAAACATAAGATATACCGTGTATCCCAAAAATGACTGATGGATTTTAAAATTCAATAACTTTTAAACGGTGATTTTTTGAGATGATGAGAAACAGATATTTAAAAAACTCTTCCAGGAGGGTTATGTATGATGTCAGGAGTGTTTGTACTGTGATACTTGATTTTAGTTTGAATTTCAAACAACCGATGACGATGACAGCGATTGGCGGTTCAGTAGAGGATGAAATGGACGCCACTCGGCATTGATGCACCGCCCCCTGAATGCTAGATGGCGGCTGTCGCAGGCGGATTTTTTTTTTTCAGCGTTTGAACGGTCCCTCGAACTTCAACACCAATAACATCTAAAAGTTTTCTTTGACTTATTTGATATCAGAAAAACTAGGCGAAGAAATCTTTTACAATATGTAGTATGTGTAATATGGTATATATGTAATATAAATATTATTAAACATTTTCATCATCAATTATCAGTGTTTGTTCAATATTGCTATAACACTGCGTTTGATATGATGAATATAAATTAGATATAACTTTTTTTATAATAAAACATTATTTTCTAAAAGTATATTACGCTTTAAAAACTAATTTCTTGCAGCATTATTCTAGTATTTGAGAAATCAAACAAAACATAACATTCATACACCAAAGTACTGTCAAACCTTCCATATTTGTTTTCATTTTTATTTTATTTCCACTTAAATGTTTGTAACCCAGAAATTAATAAAAGTATATTACGAAATAATTCATGAAAATTAATTTAATACTGGAAATGAATTTACGTGTTTTATTAGTTTGTCAGCCGTGAAAAGAAATTCGCGGAGGTACGGACATAAGACTCTCTTTGAGGTGACATTAATTATAAGTTTTCAGCAGCGATAAATTATTAATTAAAAGTGCTCTCTAAAGCAACTATTTATGTTAAACGTTTATTTCTTCATAATTAAGGATACTGTTCCCGATCGAGCACTTATATTTTCAGTAGAAGAGTTTTGCGATCTTAATTAAGCATTTGCTAAGACTGCAAGCATTATCTTCAAATATTAAATCTGAACGGAGAAGTAAATTTTATCGTTCCAGTATTAAATTGAAAAAGAAGATAACAGTCAATTATTGAAATATTATTGAACAATGGTTTAAATAATGAAAATAAATGATTTATTCGTAAAAGTAATACGAGAGACAAAACTACACAAAGAATTTCAAATGCTTTAATAATAAAGTTTACCGAAAGTAGTTAATATATTTTTATATTTTTGCGTACATATTTCAGGGTTCATACACTGTTACCACAATTTCTTGATAGAATTTTTAGCCTTGTTTAAAAGCAGAAAAGTATTACAAACGCTACAATTAAACGAGGCGTTAGCCATTTCTGCTATTTAAATATTAAATTGAAAAATTCTATTAACAAATTGTGGTAAAAGCGCAGGAACCCTGCTATAGTTCCTAGTGATGGACAGCCCCACCTGTGGCTGAGAGGTTCGACTGTCAAAGCTGGTAGATGGGAGGTATTGGGTTCAAAATCCTGTGGTGCTCGTCGACCTAACCGTTCGGAATTTCCCGTGTTTTTCTTCGAACCTTGCTGTAAATACGGGTTAGGATCCCTTCGAAAAACCCCCACTGAGGTAACTCCCGCCTAGG
The DNA here is from genome assembly GCA_963931845.1 of Maratus michaelseni. Classification (NCBI taxonomy): domain Eukaryota; kingdom Metazoa; phylum Arthropoda; class Arachnida; order Araneae; family Salticidae; genus Maratus; species Maratus michaelseni. The sequence goes on from OZ007595.1 coordinate 257,329,872, forward strand.
GCCTATATCCCACGTGTAGATAATGGGCCGTCATAAAATCAATCAACCAACCTAGTGATGGGCAGAATGAATGGTTTTGATATTCGAATGAATCATTCGGACATGTGCAGAAGCATATACGCCAAACTTCCTTTCTTTTTTTAATTTAATTACTACCAGAAATTTTAAAAAGTAAAAGATGTTTTAAATTTTAAATAGAATTAGATAAATAACAAGATAAAAAAATAAAATGTCTTTTGCTTTGCAAAATTACTGGGGGAATTTGATTAAAAGGAATACAAATGTTGGCAACTATAATTTTCCTTCTTTTTTGTTTACAAAATCTCTGATAGTGATAAATAAAAAAAATGTTGGCAACTATAGTTTTGCGCATGCCTGAATGATTTATTCGAAAGAAAAACATTATTCATTCTGCTCATCACTAACAGTTCCCATTCATGAGATGGAGCAGAACGACCCGAATTGTAGAAAAGACTCTGTGAAAGACTTTCTACTAGGATAAAGTATATTTCTGGAGAGTTTGCATCCATAATTTAAAAATTCTGAATATATAAAAGAGGCAATAGGATAAATATTTTTATGATTAATTCTCTGACCTCTCTTTTTTTTTTCAAAATCCTCTCGACCAATATTTATTCGAGCAGTATCTTCACTATTACATACTTGCCAACTTCGCACTTAACTTCCGTAAAATAATGGGTTAATTTAATCGAGGTTAAACACGTTTCAAACCAGAATTATTTTTAAGAAATGCATTTAAATAGGTTCCACAAAAGAAAATGAAACTAAAGATCTATTATTATCTTAGATATATTTTCTGGTTGGAAACGTGTTTAACCTGGATCAAATTAACTCACATTTTACGGAAGTTTAGTTGAAAGTTGGCAAGTATGCTATTATTACATATTTCAAATCATCGTTTCTTTGAAATATTTAACAAATACATCAGTTGCATATTTCCCTGTTGACTGTGGAATTGTTAAAACTAAATTTCTTCAAAAATTGTGTATTATATAAATTATTCTACAATTGTCTAGCTCGTGGAAATCGTGAGATAAGCGGTGAGAGGGTTAATATTTGAACTGTAAGTGCTAACACAAATCAGATTACAAACACTGTTAATCCTTTCGGGGACAAAGTACTTCTGTTGCTAAAATGTTGAAAATTATTTAATGACACCAGGATTTACGAACAAATTTATTTGAAAGTAAGTAAAAACTTTTATTTACGAAGACTTAAATAAATACACAGGGTGTTTCAAAATTTGACCGACAAATTAAGAGGGGTGATAGAAGGCATTAAGAGGATGAAATTTTACCACAGAACATGTGGTCACAAACCAGGTTTAGAGAAAGAAAATCGCAAAAATATTTATGAAGGGTGTGATGTCGAATGGAACAAAAGGGACCAATAATAAATAGAAAAATCATTTATTTGAGGTAAAACATGATTATAATGCATTACAGTTAGACGAAGTAGACGTAAGTAGACGAAAAGACATTTTTATTGAAATATGTTTCAACGTGACCGGCAAACCTTTGTCCGTCGGTGTCGGCTGTGTCTTCGTGGTTGCAACTTCCAAAAATTTCTATAAAAATGTGTCGTCGTCTCCTTTCTGACGTTGAACTGCAATGCATTGTAGTCATGCTTGGCGTCATATAAATGATTTTTCTATTTATTATTGGCCCTTTCCTTTCCATTCGATGTCACAGTCTTCCTAAGTATTATTGATTTTTCTCCCACTAAATGGGGTTTGCTACCCCATGTTCTATAGTATGTTTTCACCCTCTTGATGCCTTCCATCATCCCTCTTAATTTGTCGGTCGAATTTCGTAACACCTTGTATATATGTATATCTACAATTTTGGTGTTATTGTGACGTTTGGGGATTAAAATTAACTGAGATATGTAGTATCCAACTGCCCTTCAAGGGATTAAAAAATAAGAAATACATTTTTAATTTCTTAATACACTAGTTTCCTCCTAACAATCTTAAGGTGAATACACTCCTCCGAATTTCCAAAGAATGTGCCATAACTTTTTCAGATAATATGTTTTATTGTTTTTTTTTTTTTTTTTTTTTTTTTTTTTTTTTTTTTTTTTTTAAATAGCGGAATTTCCAATCTCTTTATTTTTACAGATTTTTAGCAGTTTTCTGTAGTTGAATAAGGCGAAAAATTCAACTGAGATATTGTAGTAAAAGTGTATACCTCCTCAAACCATATGGAATATTTCAGAAATTTTTGAAATTAATTAATACTATGCGCTAAAAAATCCTGAAATATGAACAAACAATTTAGTGCTGTTCTCAAATCCGAACTCGCTAAATCCATATACATTTATGAAGTTATTTTTATAAGTGATAAAATTTGAATGTATGGTGAAACATGAAGAAATCAAAAAGTTTTCTTATTTTTCTTTACAAAGGCGAAAGATCTATATGACGACAGTTAGTATGAAAGTTGAGATTCGAACCAGATTTTGTGAAAGTTCTAGAATAGGATGCAATTGATTATAATTTAGGAATAATCGCATTTAAGAAGAAATTGAATATGTCGTTCGATTATTAGATATCCCATTAGTAATGACTCTAAATTTCATGTGTTGAATGATAAAATTCATTTCGGGATTTTCGTGAATATGTCAAAAAGAATCGAGTTTCTGAGATAGAAAAAACATTTTCGGACAACCCTAAATTATTTGATAATAATATAATGTAAGCATTTTTTTTAAAAAAAGGAATGCAATTTATTACACCTTAACCCTTTTAGGGGTAAAGTAAGCATACTGCTAAAGAGTTTAAATATTTACCATGATATCAGAAATTATGAACGAATTGATATGAAGATAAATTAAATAATTTTCACGTACAGTGATCTCTCATTTATATGCGATGTTCAGTAAATACTTTTTCGTACCACTATTTTAAAACAGTAAAATTAGATTTATTAATTCTACGATTTAACAAATCGAAAATTACCTTATAAAAAAACTGGTGCCGAAAAATGATTTACGTGTATCGCGTATAAGTGAGAGATCACTGTACTTTGTAAAAGGAAAAATTTATTAAAAAAAATGTGGATGTCATCTAACAGTTGGGAATTAAAAGTGAAAGAGTTTATAATACTACCGCCTATGAAATTGATGTGTGACCCGTATGATACTACTAGTTTTGAAGAGTAATCTTCACCTTCTTCCATCGCAGATTTTAAAACATTTAATAATTAAAAGATTGCTATTAAATAATAGTGGTATCTCGCGAGGCAACAGGCTTAAACTTTTTTTTTTTTTTTTTTTGTCAAACACCAAGCTTTTTTAGGAAAGTAACTAAATAAATAAATATATAAAGCCTATGAAAATATAAAAAACTACAAAAGGGATTATATATATGGGGAAAAATACATTAATCTTTGCACTGGGTGTGCCATCAATTCCTTAAAATTTTGTTAGAGATAGATTGGAATTTTTTTAATAAAAAAAAAATGTGATTCGAAAAATTACCTATTGAGGGCGCTGGCATGCATAAAATGAAGAAGTTGTATGGAAAGCAGGTTGGCAATAAAACGCCTTGATGGGCATATATTCTCCATTCGATGCGATCGTTACCAGATCAAGCGTTACGCTCTTTTACAAGAACAGGAATCAGCAACCGTTCAACAAAATTCCGCACGGCAACAGAACTCAAGTCCAGAAAAAAAACCGTTTCATTTGCTGGGATACTGAAGCTTGTTAGACGCTTTGGAGAAACGGGTCTTTTAAAGTCTAATTTACATACACCTGCTTCGTCTTATGCATGCCAGCGCCATCTATCGGTAATTTGTTAAACCACAGCTTACTTTGTTATGAAACAAAAATCCGATTTCCTTTTAATCCCATTCGTGCAAAGCGCATTTTTTTTTTAATTATTCGTTCACTCTTAACACTAGAACTGCTGGAAATTTTACTACAGTTTTTAAAAACTATTTCACACCAAATATTTTATTTAAAACTACTTAACATATTCATTTAACGTATATCTGTGAGTTTTATATTTAATTTATTTTTAAAAAGAAATTTCCGGTTCGAATAGGAATATTTTCATTTGGTAACAGTCCAAATGACGGCTCATGGTAGTTCTAGTGTTAATAATTTTTTGAAGTTTTAACGAATTTATAGCGAACCCTGTATATATTTATACATTTGAAAAAGTATATAAATCGAATAAAATAATGTTTAAAAAAATCTAAAAAACACACAAATATTCTGAATCGGACGTTAGATTTCTATCGGTATAGTTATATTTGGAAGGAGTTCAAAGAAAAAAAATCTTACTATAGTTTTATTATAGATTTCGTTTTCGTAGTCTATAAATATCAAAAACAAAAATTTTGACAAAAATACATGGCTGAATTAAAACTATTTCAATGCCTTTTACTTTCGCTTTTAATTTATTTCCAATTTTTTTACCCTTTGAATTAAGCAGGAAATCGGTGTTAATGCGAGTGATAAAAAAATATGATAAGGGGAAAATAAATGAGTGTTTCACGGGGATTGTTTGTGTGAGGGATTGTTTGTAAGAGTTGCCCATCTAGATTAATGTTAGCTTCTGTTTAGCTGAATGTCATCAAATGGTGAACATAGTTTAATGCCGAATAGCCACCTGGAGTTGATTGTCCCGCGAACAGAATAGAAAAAAACTGAATCATTTGGAATTTCTAGAACATTTCAAACTTTTTAAGGTATCCGAACACCTTTAAAAGCCGATTTTCGGCCAAAATATCGATTTTTAGATTTTGGTATAATATAATAGCCGGACTCTTTATCTTTCCAAATCTGTTTGAATTTTGTTTATATCTTATTTAGAAGTCAAGTTATTGCCTATTTAAAATTACTAAGTATCAGTATTTTGAAACCGGAAGTATCGTTTTGCTCACCGGAAGTCATCACGTTTCCCAATGCTATGTAAACCCAAAAGTAAAGAAGCAGAGAAAATTTTTAAAGAATTTGAAAAAGAAAAACAGCAATTGTTTTAAACAAAATAGATAATATAGCGTATAAATTGAGTAACATATTAAGGTTTGCTTTTCAAAATAAAGGTAGGATTTTGAATTACATTTTGTTTTTGCGTTTTCTGAAAATCAATTTTTTAACATTTTACGTTTACGCAAAACATCATAAATGAAAAAATTATGGATGAATCTCTTTCAAATTTTTTTTTGTATGCTTTGCAAAGTACAATAAAGGGAATGAACTACACTCGTAACAGTAAGTGTATTAGTTTTTTTTTAAATTATTGATAAAGTTTCCAATTTGCAATAAATTTTTAGTAATTTTTGCTTCATCACTGATTAACTTTCTATATAGTTTTAAATATTTGACTCAGAAATATGAGAGTAGTTCATTCCCCAGAAAAAGGTTTAATAATTATAATAATGCTTACAAAATAAAAATATCTTGATTTAAAGTTGAGTTATGATGTTTTGCGGAAGTGATTATTTTCGCTGTTTTTTGCTTATTTTTTCCCCAAAATATAAAAAAATAATTTGAAATGTATAACTTTTTCTGTTTTATTTTACTTTTTTAATCACATCATGATATACAATGCAAAAAAAAGTCATATTTTTAAATAATTTAAAAAAAGGCCCTCCGAAGGTATTCGGATACCTTAAACAAAACTGAAAATGAAACAGAAATATTTCATCAAACGTACCTTTTTCTCCTCCAATTATATTAAGAAGACTAAATTGGTAGTAAAATTCAATGCGTTATTTCATAAAATTGATAATTTATTATTATGTTTGGTCTTTTATACATTTAATTAGTTTGGAAGATCGGTGTTTCTCTACATTCACTTTAACCCCTTAGGTTCATTTGACGACTGAGACTCGTCATCAGTATTGTCCACGGATTTTATTTTTTTAATTCAGAAATTTCGAATTTACACCAGAAAATTCAAATATGTACTTCTCACATCTTTTTAATCAGGGAATATCTGATAACCAATACCGAAAAAACACTATTCAAAATTTCTGATGAGTCTGTTCTGTATGTTTTTTTTTCAAAGTAAATACGTAACCAAAGGGTTAATAATAAAAAGTAGGAGGACGTTTGAAAAAAAAATCCCTGACGGCTCGGCCTACAGTCACAGGTAGATTTCGAAGACGCAGACCGTGGGGCGCCTGTTTGTCGGGAATTGCGGAAGAAATGACCTTTTTGCGATGATGCGGCAGTTGGAACCGCCTACTTCGAAACCTAACTTGTTTGCCAGCGGAGCCAGCAGGGATTTTTTTTTTTTTTTTTTTTTTTTTTTTTTTTTTTTTTTTTGCTATAAGAGTTGGTCCTATAAAAAACTTCTCAATATAAAAGTTTTAGATAATATTAAGAGGATTTATAATAAATTTAAGCGGATTTGAAATCTTGGGAATTGACGAAGTTATGATTTTTTTTTTCTTCTAACCCCCCCGCCCTCTTCCCCCCCTTAAGGCAATTTTTAATTATATCAAAAATCTGTCATACATAAATTTTCGTTCCTTCTCCTAGAAGTAATAATAACTTCAAACGGATTCGATACGTATCATAATCAAGAAATTATGAGAGTTTTCTCTTTTCACAAATTGTCCCCCCATCCCCCCCCCCTTGGTTCGATTTTGCAAATTAGCGAACTTGACTGAGATTTTATGGCCCTTGATTTTATGTATCAGTTTCGAAAAGATGCGGGAGTTGGAACCACCTACTTCAAAAAACAACTTGTTTGCAGGCGGAGCCGGCAGGGATTTTTTTGTTTTTAATTTTTTTTTTTGCTATAACGGTTGGTCCTATAAAAAACTTGTCAATGTAAAAGTTTTAGATAATATTAAGAGGATTAATATTAAATTTACGCGGATTTGATATCTTGTGAATTAACGAAGCTATGATTTTTTTTCTTCTAAAACCCCCCTTTTTCCCCCCTTGGGGCCATTTTTAATTATATCAAAAATCTGTCATACATAAATTTTCGGCCCTTTTCCTATAAGTAATAATAACTTTAAACGGATTCGATAAGTATAATAATTAAGAAATTATGGGTTTTTTTCTGTTTTCACTAAAAGCCCCCCCTCCCCATTTCCCCCGCATTGGTTCGATTTTGTCCATTAGCGAACTTGACCGAGATTTTATGCCCCTTGATTTTATGTATCCGTTTGGAAGAGATTTATGCAGAATTTTTCCAGTTATCGTGTCCATAAAAAAGTGACATAGATAGATAGATAGATAGATAGATAGACAAAGTTTTGAACTGGGGGTGGTTTTGGGTTCTGGAAGTCATAATCGGCGTAGATCTGCAAAAATTTTTCAAAATTTCCAACTTAGGTGAGAATGTAATAGGTAGTATTTCTTACGAAATCTACCTAAAACTTTATCTATCTATCTATCTATCTATCTATCTATGTCTATCTATCTATCTAAAAATGAGGAGCCGCCATCCTGTTTCGGCTACACCAATCAGTACCTCAATTTCAAAATTTTAACATTCCACCTGCCAAGGATAGCAATAATTTCTAGAAACGTTGGAGGACCATTCCATGATAGAGTCAATGACAGAAGCTAAACATCTCCAATGAAACAATATTTAAGAATTACTGGTATTAAATTTTAATTTTAAATTTCTATTTATAATAGGAAAAAAAGCTATTGTTGACCTGTCATAATGCCGAGTATATTCCTGTTTGTCTTGCTTGCCATAGCTGCCAACTTTTGCGCTTTTTTCCTACCACTAAAATTTTATAGTAAGTTTATTTTATTAGATCTCTGAAATTACGTGGTACAATAAGGCAAAATTTTCTATTAATTTTTAGTGGTAACAAAAAATTGTTTTTTCTTGCCACTATTTTTCATTTATAAACTCCGCCTTATTTAATCACAAAATTTTTGATAAAATATGGTGAAGTCTAGAACAGTGCTAATAAAAAAAGTAATAAAAAAGCGTTTTAATATCAAATTGGCCAGCCAATATTATTCATCAAAACATGATGACATGATGTTTACCGCACACTGTCAAAACGACACACTTATACGGATTTCCATTACAAAATTAATAAATGTTTTAAGAGAATAATAAAATGAGTATGTAAAAAGAAATAAGTAACTAAATTATGTATTATACTGTATCAATTTATAATTTTTTCTGCAAATCTACTAAAAAATCGAAATAATTTTAAAATGCTTCCATTAATGTACATAGTTTCTTTTAGTGTTCTCTCATTTAAAAAAAAAAAATAAATAAATAAATAAATGCGACCAGGATTCTTCCTTGGCTTACATTAAAAAAAAAAGCATGAAATTTAGTAGTTTTATTGAAATACTATGATAAACATGCTTAAACAGACAGTATTTATATGTAATTATTATTTTAAGCGCAACTTAATGTTGAAATCATTCCAATTTCGTCAGTTAAATATGTTGTATAGGATAATAAACTATGCATAGCAATTAAAGCATTTTCGTAGGCACGTACTTTATTAGAGTCTGGCGTGCAGTGCCCAAACATTTTTTTTTTATTTATAAAACTTTGAAGATGTTTCTCCAATTTTTTATTGAAAATATCAATCTTTGAATAGAGATTTGACGATTTTCTTACAGCGTTGTTATAAAAGTCCGGTAGGCAGCGACAAATTTTGCTTAACAATTTAATACAAGATAATTTTCGAATGTGTAACTGATCTTATTTAATCAACCGTAAACACAGCTGTCGCGACAGCGGTTCATACGATCTTAAACCCCGAAAATCTCCCAGTCAAAGGGAAATGAATTGTAATCCGATTACAGAAGATCGCCACTAGTCGTTGTAATATCCTTCAGTCCACAGTAATCGTTTAATCTTTTTAAAACAGAGCAAATGAGTCTGTTTTTTGAGCGTGCTGTGCAGACCTGCCAAGTCTCCGGCTTTTGGATACCAGTATTTTTGTACAGAAAATGTTGTTTTCTTTAATCATAGCATTATTTGATTTGAAATAACAACATTTTTCTCTAAACAATTACTGGTGGGCAAAAGCCGGAAACTTGGCAATTTTGGTGCTGTGGCTGGACGGTGATTGGCGAGCAAAGCTTGTAGATGGCAGAATGCCCTAGTTTTAATTAAAAAATAATAAGTGAGATTGTTAATAACTCGGCTTTGTTAAAATTTTAGTATTAGATCCAACCGATAATAATTTTTAACTTTTTATGTTTCAAATTTTTGATAAGGAATAAAATTATTTTAGAAGAAAAATGAGGCAACAAATTTTAGTATTTCATTTTATTACTATAACAGTTTATTTTATCTTTATTTCTTTAACCCCATAAAGAGGCGGTGGTATATTATTTATATCACTTAATTATGATCAAGATTTGTGGCAGAATGAATTTTACTTTTATAACTTTGGTTTAAAAAAGCTGTATGATTGCGTTTTCTTATTATATATAAAAAAAAAAAAAACATTTTGTGAATTTTAACTTACAGAAACACCATCGCACTGAGCATGCCACTGAAAGAGTATACAGAAGGGTACCTTGAATAAAAAATTATCAAATTTTCGAAAAATTTATAAATTCTGTCATTGAAATCGATTTTTGCGATGAGAAAAGATTTCCCGTTATTAATTACAGGGCAGGGTTCATGCGCTTTACCACATTTTTTTAGCAGAATTTTCCTACTTAATATTTAAATAGCAGAAATTATAGACGGCAGAAATTATAGCTCGTTTAATATCAGGATTTGTAATACATTTCTGAATTTAAATAAGGCGAAAAATTCTATTAAATAATTGAGGTTGATTAATTGGAAAGTGAATGATTTAAAATAATTGCAATTACTATACACTTTTTCTTCTAAAGTAAAAAGGAAAAAAAAACACATACCGGAAAAAAGTAGAAGAAAATATGAATTACAAAAATAAAAGGTTCTTATGCTGTTGTATACAGGTGTAATCAAGTACAGATGTAATCAAGATGTCTAACTCAGCTCCGCAGGCGAGTTAGAGTTCACGCGATAGTGTGAGAACCACTTCAGTCCCTATCTCCACGTTATGCGGGCCTCTGTTCCTTAATGGTTTGTTAATGATAATCGTACATAATTATAATTTCGATCTCAGAATGATATACTTGGATGTCTAAGATTCGAAATAGTGCAAATACAGCAAAACTGTTGTTCTGAAGTAGAGTTGGATGAGAAATCCTCAGAAATAATCAATAATTTTACATTAATACTCAGTAGCGTAGGTTAAAGTTTTCCATATTCGTGTGGTATGACATTCAAATTTTAAATTAAAGTCTGTTTTTACCTCCTTTTTTTACTTACCCATCATACGTAGTATAGGGTAAGTCTTGTAATCGTTTTGAAAATCGAAAAAAAAAAATTGACGGATTTACACGTTTCAGACACTGGAGATTCCGAAAAACATATTTTTAGAAAAAAAAATTTGCCGTCCGTCTGTGTGTCTGTGTGTCTGTATGTCTGTGTGTCTGTGTGTCTGTAAACGCTCTATCTCCCGAAAAAATTGAGATAGAGACTTGCAGTTTGGTATGTACTTAGTATGTAATAATGGGAAGAAGCCTATTTCATTTCAATAACCTCGATTAACTGGAACTATTTTTTTCGGACTCTCGAAATATTCGTTCTGATAGAAGGTGTATAAAAATTTTTGAAATTGGTTATTTTAAGAAATGAATATAAAAGACAATAAAAAAAAAACAAATTTTGCATAAAGCATGAAATCGATCGGATAGTTAGTTACCGAGATATTTGGAATCCTATTTCCACACTCTTCGATTTTTCATGACTCTGTATTTCATCCAAATTTCACTTCAAAGATATATTTTAATTTGAAATTTTACGCTTAATCAGATGCAATAAACCGCTAGTTAATAGGATTATTATTTTTGGAGTTGTAAGGATGTTTCTTTCAAGCAATTCAGTAATCGAGCCTTTAAAGTTTGTGACGTTATCAAGCCACGATTTTATTTGAATTGCAATGCATTTTATAAGTAGTTTACACATTTTTATTTTAATATTTTACATTATGCATATCCATGATGAGTAAGTATTACGGTGGCCCCCAACGACTAGTTTCATTATTTCCCTTGGATTTGTCGAAGTTAATGAAGAATGAGATGTAGTATTAGCAGAATGTTTTTTTGATTATATTTCCTAAATCAATTAAATTACATGCATTAGTGTACTTTATTCTTTATTTACACATTTACGTTTCCTTTAAAATACTTTAATTATTATCTAATAGTTCGCAATATGCATTTAACCTTTTAACCCCTTGAGGGGCAAAGTACTGTTGTAGCTAAAATATTGAAATGATTGATTGACACCAGGATTCACGAACAAATTTATTTTAAAAGTAAGTAAAAGCTTTTCCTCATGTACCTTATAAATTCAAAATTTGATTATAAAATTCTGGTGCCATTGTGGCATTTTGGGATTAAAATTAAGTGGTATATATAATATATCACGAAATATTTTGCCATACTCGAACTACTACCGTAATATTTTGAACTCATTACTTCCACCAGTAAAATTTTAATGGACATTTTTGCCTTATTAAAACGCCCTATTCATGCAAAATTACTGCCATGAATAAGGAAAAAAAAATTATACTTTTTTACTGGTGGAAGTGAACCCGTTGGTAATCAGGCATATCAGTTGAACAAAAGTTTATTTCCCGGTTAAAACCCTTTAACCCTTTGCGGCGCAGAGCATTTCTATTGCTTAACTATTGAAATTAATGAATAACACCAGAATTTGAAAACGAACTTTCTTGTAAATAAGAAAAAGCTATATTTCACGCAACTAATAAACCGTATTTTTTTTAAACAAAATTCTGGTACCAGTGAGGGTTTTGGGAATGAAAATTAAGTGGTTTCATAGACATACAACCGCACCTCAAGGGGTTAACGGGCGGTGGTCACAAAAAAAGGACACCTAATTTTAATTCCAAAACTGGCAAATAGCACCAAGAATATTTAATTAAAATTTTCCTTTTGCTAAGTACCGGAAAATAAGCAAGTTTATATTTTCTAATGAATTCGTTTGTTATTTCTGGTGTGAGTCCATTATTTCATCATTTTACAAACAGACTTACTCCGCGCCGGAAAGGGTTAACAGGTTAATATTTCTATATTGCTCCTTCATAAAGCTTAAAATAACAATTCGCCAGTCGATAGAATGGAGCTATGAATAAAAAAGAGAAGACAAATAATGTAGTGTCTTCCAGTTGCGAGTAAAGTGACTAAGTATTTTTTTAACAATTGTGAAACCCTTAACCTGAACATCAGCATCTTAAGATGCTGCTGTGTTTGTTTACATCGGATCAGAGACTGTTTAACGCCGGGGCAAACATCCATAAATAAAAATAAAAAAGAAAAATTTCCTTTATTTTTGAAAGAAATTATGCATGTATAAGACGTTTAAATAAGGCGAAAATTTATATGTATATTTACTGGTGGCAGTTTGCCCCGGCGAGAGTAAAATCCACTGATATTGACATTACGCTTCATACGTTTTTGTAACAGATATTTAATTGGATTTTTCGCTTATATAAATGCAGAAATGTATTACAAATCTTAAAATTAAACAAGGCGTCTGCAGTTTCTGATATTTAAATATTAAATAGAGAAACTATATTAAAAAAATGTTGTAAAAGCTTACGAACCCTAGATTATGCACGCACGGTTAAGTTGTTAAAATAATTAATCTTCCCAAAGGGCATTTCCATGAAAAAGTGGACATGAAGGTTGAAATTTCAAATGTCTTTTATTACTACAAATAATATATCAAATTAAAGGTAATAATATGACGCATATGAAATTACAGAGAACTAAGCTCTAAAAATATTTTTCTATAATTTATCTAGGCTCAAAGTTGGAAAAATTTGAAAAACTTTCAGCCTGTAAAATAGGGTATTTTTATTCTGCCAGAAGCAATATTTAAAACAGCAGCATTTTCCATATATGTGCATATATTACTATTTGTGGCCTTTGTGTATCTTTTAAAACACTTAATTTTTGAAAAAAATTTAAAAGACCCGATTTTTAATACAAATATATTTACACTGTCTCTCTGTCACACCCGTCACAAAAAAGATGCTTAAGTTATTATACAAAATGTATTTTTCCATGAAAATACATGGAACTTTCGGAAAGTCTATCTATTGCAAGTCTGAATAACTACAAAACGTTAAAAATTCATTAAATTTTTATTCTGTGTGAAATTTTAGGGTGACGGGTGTGACAAAATCCTTGTGACGGATTGGCAAAATTCTTGTGACGGGTATGACAGCATTTTAAATTGTTTTGAAATATATTTACATATTTTTTAAATGAAGTGTAAGGTTGAATCATTATTGTTTCTGAATATATTAAGGCCAATTTGTCAAAAAAGAGAAGATAAATCATGAAATATATATTTGAATTATTTTAGCAAATTGTGAGATGGTAGCAACTTACTTACTTTTAAGTTAATTTTGCTTTGGATTTTTTTAAATGTGCTCAGGAGATTGGTGCAATAAAGACATTGTATGTCTCAGCAGTGAAAAAACTAGAAAATAAATAAATACTGACAGAAAATGGGAAGGCATCAAGTCTTATCACCACTTTAACCCTTTCAGGGGCAAGCAGTTTTGTTCCAGAACTCACGCCGGTATTTACGAAAGAATTTAGTTCAAAATAAGGAAAAGCAATTTTTCAACTTTTCCCATCAAAATTAAAAAAGTAAAATATAATTAAAAGTTTCTGGTTTGAATCGGATTAAAATCAGGTGGTATATAATTTATACCACCACCCCTCAAAGAGTTAATGTAAGTAGTGATAGTACTATCCTTTTGATGGGAAAGACTGCCAAATCAAGACTGAGGGAAGTGGCAGTCACTGCTAATTGATATTCTCCCCCCAGAATGATTTTGAAAATATCAGATTTAAATATTGGTGATTATCTTTCGGTTTCCCTGTCCAGTAGCAAAAAGCGTAATAGCTTCTACTATGCTAATGTCTTGAATATCAACTTCCGTAAGGAAGAAATATGCTTAAAATACATGCAAGCCAGTAGGCCACACTGGATTTGGCCAGAGGAAAATGAAATCTCAATTTAAAATTTTTCAGCTATTGTAAAAAAAGTACTTATAACGAGTAGGGGGCACTACCAATTTTAAATTAACTGCATGAATGTGTTAGTTTTATTAAATTTATTTTGCATATTTACTATTGTTGAGTTTTCTGTCTATACTGATCACTGTACTTTTTTGGTAAACAACTTCCAAATTTTACATTTTGCACAATGTCACACCCGTCCCATCTTTGTCACACCCGTCACAGCAGTAAAAATATTCTTATATATTAAAATAATTAATTTTTATTATGAAAATTACGTATTAAGTTTAATTTGAATATCTTTCTTAAGAAAAAAATTGTTTTAATAATAAAACAGTTAAATTCAAAGAAATTTTAACAAATGTGTATGCGATTAAAAACTCTTGTCCCGAGAGAGTCACACCCGTCACATGTTTAAATTTTTTGTTTTTTAAATATTGAAAGCTATTGAAGTTATATATTTGCTCAATTATCCAAGCATATGCATGGAAAAAGATAATTAAAATACTTTTCAGGGATTTCTTAGCTAATTTATTTCCCAAAATATAGATATAAACTCTTAAAATTTCGTCTGGATGTCACACCCGTCACAATGGAATGGCCCTTATATTTATTCCAAAAATGGTGGTGTGCAAAATTTGCTATATTACGATGACTAAAAGTTTGAAACCAAATTCCTCTTTTTTAGTAACTTGTTTTTCGAAAAATGTCAGAAAGGTGACGACACTTGCCTGAACAGAGATTTCCAAACGAACCTGTGGTTTGACTCTACGCAAAAAATTCGTTTATTCTAATTGAAAATGATAGAAGTCATTATAGTCATTATTTTTATTACTAGCTATCAATCTGTTGAAAAGTTAATTTATTTATACTTAAACGTGGCAACTTTCGTATTTCAAAATGTCAGAATCTAAGAAGAAATGCCGGCTGTATAGTATTAAGTATTTGAAACATGGATTTACGCATCGTACAAACCAATTATTACGTATGTGTTTAATTTGCCAACAAGATTTTTCAAATGAAGCCACTAAGCCTTCTAAGCTACAAGAGAAATTGATTAAAATGTATACTGATAAAAAGGACAAGGATATGTCCTATTTTCAAGAACATGAAAAGAAATATTTAAAGAGGCAAATTAATCAAACCTTCGTCTTCTAAACAAGAATGTGACGGACTATGAGCCTAATATAGCATTTCATCGTTAATCTCAAAAGCGAGAAAACCAAACACAATTGGCGAGGAATTAATTATGCCATCAATCGAATATGTAATAAAAACTGCTCTTCCTCAGATGACACTGTCAGATATCATTAGAAAAATTTCTCTCTGTAATAATTTGGTGTAAAGAAGAATAGATGAAATGACTAAAGACGTTCAAATATCATTATGCTATTACTTAAAGACTTGAGAAATTTCCATTCAGGTTGATGAATCAACTCTAACAAATAACGAAGCACTGTTCTTATCATATGTTCGATTCATAAAAAAGAAACAAAATGTTGCTAAAAAGAGTTTGGCAAAAATTCGGAAAGTGATACAAAGGGAGAATCGATATTTTATACCATGAACAAGTTTTTTAAAGAGAAAGAAATTCCAATTCGTAATATTTTGCCAGATTCTGCTGATGTTGCTCCAGCAATGATAGGGCATCATAAGGGCTTCATAGCGCATTTGAAACAAGCAGTTTCAAATGTATTAGCTGTACATAAACATAATGTTATATATCGTCAGCATTATTGGTGGCAAAAAATCTGAATGAATGCCTGTATACGTTGATTTATTACGTTATTAGAGCAGTCAATAAGATTAGAAACAATTCATTGCATGACAGATTATTTAGCCACCATTGTAGTGAAAATGATGAAGATCACATTCGCCTGCTGCTGCACAAAGAATTTCATTGGCTCTTAGAAAGGTATTTGCGTGAATCGTTTTCAAATCTATTTGACTCGATACTAGACTTCCTTGAAAACTCAGACGAAAACTGCGTGAAAACCTGGTTACAAACAAAAATGACATCGGTTATTTGACAAACCTGTTTAGAATTTTTAATGAAGTCAATTTATAATTGCAGAGGAAGATTCGTATGTTTTTACCACAATTTTTAATAGAATTTTTCTAGTTAATATTTGAATAGCAGAAATTACAGACGCCTCAATCCATTGCAGGATTTGTAATACTTTTCTGCATTTAAATAAGACGAAATATGCTATTTAAAAATTATGTTGATAGCGTATGAACCCTGCAAGGTAGTGAGTTGAATTTGAATAAAAAACGTCATAGTTGCTTTTGTGAGAAAACTTCTCAATTCCTTCAAAAGAAATCTAGGTAGAGGTGAATACAGACATTTTCACCCATTATCAACGGTGTCTGCAAAACAGTAAGTTATACTTGCTTACTGTCAACACTTGGAAGTTCGTCATGCTGATTTTACGCAGGATTCTAGGACATTTTAAACATGAATATACCGAATTGTGTTAAAAATGACAGAGTGGGAGGCCTGATGGACCTAACTATATTTTCAAGATGCTTTGTATTCAAAATTTAATTATGAAAATTTACACATCCATTGATATTCAAAGAGCATTTGAATTATAATCTACATCTCTTTTTACTTAAGGAGAATGGACATAAACGAAACTATGAGTGTGTATGTTTATAGTTCATATCAATTATTATTGTTTCGAGATATCGCAATATTTTAATTTTCGAACAGTACTGCCAGTAAGCCATATTTTAAATTTAAATTCAGATTTCTTTTTTGGCACCACTTTATTCAAATGGTATAACTCTCCTTGATTTTGCTTTTTTAATCTTTTATTAAATAAGGCGAGTTTTTCTTTCTCAAAAAAGTGGTGGCAAACAAGAATAATGAATTAAAACTAGAACCGCCATGAGGGGTCATTTTGACCCGTACCAAATGAAAAAATGTCGATTCGAACCAGAAAATTTTTCATGAAATAAGTTAAATGTATGTTGCATAAAAATAAGTTAAACAAATAAGTTAAAAGTTTTAAATAAAGATTCTGGTGTGAAATATTTTTATGAAACTTAAGTAAAATTTCCGGCGGTTCTAGTGTTAAAAAAAAAGTAGCCTACTGGCAACACTGTTTCCGAATGTCTAAGTACCCCATATTTTGTTATCATTTTCAATCGCATGTAAGAAAATCGAAACTAGCAATCACACAGTTTTTGTGAAAAATACTTATTAAGAAAATGCTTTTTGGTATATAAAACATCAGTATAGTTTTATTGGTATAATTTTACTGGTGTCCATCTGGAAGTTTTCCTTTGAAATTATCATTTAAATTTTCTAAATTTGCTGATTTATGTTTATTATATTTTCTTTTATAACTCTGTCAATAAAAAGTATATAAACGATACTTTTTCGGCTTACCTTAATCCAATGAACTTAAATATGTTGAAAAAAGTGGATGTTACCATTTAACAAATAAAATTTTATGCAATTTTAAATATGTAGACAACCCCTATTAGAAAATTTGGTGCATACTGTAGAAGGTATCAAGACTCCAGTCTAGACCCAGTCAAAATCACCACGGAGCGTCTATCGGGCGCAGTCCGCACACTCTAGGCTGCAGAACAAATTGGGAACCTCAACCCTAGGTTCGTGTGGAAATATTTTCGTTTACAAATGTAAAATCATACAAATACGTGGTTCGTTTCCAAAAACCGGTGTGCTCTGCCAATGGCCTCTACCACTAGGTCCATTTGGAATGTTTTTCTTTTAGAAATTCATATTCATAGAAATTAGATTTTTGCTTACAATAAGATATATATCTATGTTTTGGGAGAATTATTTTTAAATATGAAAACAGTTTAAAAATTAAAAGTATATAATAATCCTAACAACAATTAATTTAACCACAAATCAGTAATTTAATTTAAACAATGCGTTCAGTTCCATTGATGTATTAAATATCGAATTTAGTTTTTTCATCTGGAGCAAAAGAAGAAAACTTAACATTCATTATTCCTTTAAAATATTTTATTCCATGAAAATTAATATCCAGAAATCTTTCGTAATACTTTACAAAATAAACATTTTCAAAGCATATATTTATAATGTACTCCAACATGCTAAATATATTTGAAAAACTAACCAAAAGCAATTTGAAAACGAATGCACATAATGAAAAACGTGGGTCTATAAATATATTTTCAATAAACCGTTGTACTTTGTTAAAGTGTATTTACATTTCTTATTGTTAGTTACTGCAAAGTAAATTTTCTCCGCTATATTAAAGTAAATAATCCAAGATATAAGAGGGAAACGTTTTCCTTTATGAAGTACTCAATTCCTGCTGAGACAAATGTGAAGGAAATATTTCATAATTTATGTTTCGTAAACGTGAAGTAAGTTTCTGAAAATCTGAGGCTCAGTCATCTGGAAAATTCATTCTGAATATGTCATTTCTTGTTTACACTAACAAATTTGAATTCAATATAAGTTCAAATTAAAAGTTTTCTGTGTACATCACTATAAAATGGGAGAGTATTTGAAACACACTTGGAATGGGAAATTAATGTATAATAAAAAAATCCATTATAATGTTATCAATATATTTGTCTTTTGTTTTGGTAGGTCTTGTTTTGTAGACTGAACTAAATACCGTAATTTCCGGCGTATAATCCGCAGCTCAAAGAGTCGTTTTTCGACCCAGAAATATTATTTTATAAAATGTAACTTAAAAGATCGCTGTAAATATTTAACTACAATTATTGAATAAAATTTCTGGGTCTAAAAACGACTCTTTGAGCTGCGGATTGTACGCCGGAAATTACGGTAATAACGGCTCTGAAAATGTGTAAAAGCACGATACAGTGTACCCCGGTAATAAGTCTGCGAATAAAGGGATTTACCACCTTTACACTCACACAAAAATTTCAACTCTTCTGAATCATATGTCCCATACTGTATAAAATAAACACTTCCAGTTAGATGATGATCAATTTTAAACCGATATGTGTACTTTAACATAGATTTAAATTGGTTAAACGTTGGTTTCGCTTTAACCCCTTAATCGTCACTCCCGATAAACCTAGGCTACTTTTTAAAAATTCAGATTGCTTAATTGCCACCAATTTTTGTAGAGTAGAAAATATTCGGATTACTTAATGGCAGATAAAATAATGCGAGCATAAAGCAAATTACACTATTTTAAAAACTGGTAGGAATCCAACAATCTGATTTTGTTAAAAGTAGCCTACACTGTCCATGTACCGGGCGCGACAATTAATTGGGTTAAACAAATGTGTTTTTGCAAATTGCGTTTAAGTTGTGTTGTTGTTTGTAATTGTTTTACAAGTTAGACAGACAGATAATTCTTTTGGATCAAATATAAAAGTAACCAGTAAAATTTAATAGCAAATTTTGCCTAATTTAACAACCAAAATCAAATGATTTCTAACAATTAAATAAGACAAAAACTCATATTAAATTTAAGTTGTATCACTAAACCGTACAACTCGGCAGCTAAGAGAAAAATGTAAACTGATTTTACCTACAATCTTGCCCTGCTGGTTTATCACCATTCTTAATTTACGGTAATTGTGAAGTTCTAGTAGTTAAATAAATTCCTAACTTTAAAGAAATACCGTAATTTCCGGCGTATAGTCCGTAGCTTAAAGAGTCGTTTTTCGACCCAGAAATATTATTTTATAAAATGTAACTTAAAAGATCGCTGTAAATATTTAACTACAATTATTGAATAAAATTTCTGGGTCGAAAAACGACTCTTTGAGCTGCGGATTATACGCCGGAAATTACGGTATATATCTTAATATTATCTTCGGAACATTCATGTATATCGTTCTTGTCTCTTATTTACAGTAACTATTAATTTTTACATCGTAGTTCTGGCACAATAAAATACTCTAATATCTAATGTATTAGGTTGATACAAACATTCTGTCGTATTTTAACATCTAATTTTAATACCTCGAAAACCGGTAAAATTTTTATAGCTGATAATTTTATTATATGTGCTTGCTTTGAACTGATACGTAAAATTATCAGGTTTTAAAATTCCACCGGCATTAATGGTATTAAAATTAGGTATTAAAATCCGACAGAATTTTTGCATTACTCTAATATTAACTAACACACGGCTACGCTTATGTGCAGTATTCTAACATTTGTACGATTATATATATATTTTAATAGTCTAAAATTTATTAACAAACCTCCATTTTTATTCTATTAGACTGTAATAAAAAAAAAAGATGCATGTAAGAAATCTAAAATTTTACTGTGGAGTGCTGAAAAAATTATTTAAAGGTAGCATTTGTATGATTTACTATTATTGAGTGCAATGATAATATTCAATTATTAAAAGGCAGAAAACCAACGTTAAAAATGAACAAATAACACACAAAAGAGCAGCAAACAGTTGTTTCGAATCCACAAGCGAGATTCTTTTTCAGTGCGAAAAAGAGCAAAGCACAACGTGCTAGAAAAAGCAAGACTGAGCAAAACGACAGAGGGGCTGTAGCTCATATACCTAATGCGGGTAGAGAACGTCAAAAAAGCAGCAAATGAGACTGAAACATAGTATATAAGCAACTGCCTCTCTGTCGTTTTTCCCAGTCTTGTTTTTTCTAGCACGCTGTGCTTTGCTCTTTGTCGCACTGAAGAAGAATCTCGCTTTTGGATTCGAAACAACTGTTTGCTGCATTTTTGTGTATTATTTCTGCATTTTTAACGTTGTTTTTCTGCCTTTTAATATTCTTGCATAAAGGTTTTATTTGCTATTTTTAAATATGCAATTAGTTCAATTATAATAGCTCAATTTAAAATATAAAAATACTTAGCGTGCTGCCATGAATCTTAACAAGATGAATATTATAATTGAAAATATGAACATTTCACTGATATGTGTTCCATTTCTTAATTAATAAAACTTTTGATAAATGAGGAAAATCACGCTTTCTCGAATAAACTAATTTAATTCTTTTAGAACATTTTTATATTTTTAATAAATAAGAGCATTTTCAATGATAAAAGTTGAATAAAATGTCATTTTATAAAATAAATCACCCGAAGACATGTAAAGATGTCTAATAATGTGATTTATATATAACTTTCCGAAACAGAAGAGTAAAAATGAAGAAGAAACTAAAAATAATAAATGAAAAATCTGTCTGCTTGGTAATCACGTTCTATAAAGAGTCTGTGAAACAGTCTTGTTCTTTTTGAAGCTTTCATTTTTCTTGGAGGCATTTCATTTCTTTGATATATTTTTTAATATTTTCAAATTTTAAGACATCTTATAATCTTTAGATTATTTTGAGTTATTTATTTATCTTTTTAATAACTACTTACATAACAACTGCAGATATTTTTTTGTTAATCGAGGAGTAGTACGATTATGCAATATTCCACTTTTCTCAAAAAGTTTACTAAAAAAAGGAAAAAAAATTCCTTCTTTACTTGTTTAGACTGTAATATAAAGAGACATTTGTAAACAAAATATCTAAAACATTATTGCGATGTACTGAAAGAACCATTGCTGGGTAATATTTATCTCATGACCTTAGTAGGGTTTGAAATGTAATAAAATGTGGCTCATCCAGCTGGACTGACGTACTAAAATTGATATACCGTAATCTCTGTCGTATAATCCGCATCTCAAAGAGTCGTTTTTCGACCCAGAAATATTATTTTATAAAATGTAACTTAAAAGATCGCTGTAAATATTTAACTACAATTATTGAATAAAATTTCTGGGTCGAAAAACGACTCTTTGAGCTGCGGATTATACGCCGGAAATTACGGTACTTGTTTTTATTCTTTAGGTTTTGATATGTAGATTCCAAATATATTGGGTGCCATTATTTTTACACATTATTTAGGTGATTTTCAACATGGCGTCCGATATGGCTGCCATTTACTGACTTCTTTAATATATGCGGCATATTATTGACCAGAACGTCAAATTATGTTTTTGGGGTCAAGAAGTACAAATCTACTATCAAAATAGGAGTAAATTGAGTTTTTCAGGTGTTTTAATTGATAAGATATAAATAAAGCAAAATAAATAGGAAATGAATCATATATATAATATATTAGTGTTTTATAAGCCGATTATACACAAACCAAATATTTAAATGAAATAACATAAATAATTGAAAATATTGAGAACAGAATTATTAAAAACAGCATTTGTATGTATATATGGTTGTGGAATGTTACATATCCTCTTCTGAATCCTTCTGTCGCTGTGGTTATATTGATAGTCATTTGTATTGTTACAGTCACTGCATTTGCAAAGTGCAGTACAAACCAGATAATTATTTAAGCAAGAACATTTCCCAACTGTACACGCTCTCTTACACCCACATTTCACAAGTTCAATAACTCCTTTGGGCGCAGCTAACTCCTGTTATTTGACTGCAGAAATTGCTTCTTCGCCGTTTATTTACCAACCATTGCCATAAGTGGGTGTATTGTTGGTCGAGTGTTTTTGTAGCTCTTTCCGTTGCTACAAATTAAGTTGGCTCGTAGAATAAGTGGCTTCTTCTTTACATTCTCTTGTATCTGAAGTAGAATAGAATTTGATGAAGGTCATGTGGATGTGATATCTTTCCTGAGTGCAGTTTTTGTCTAACTTTATTTGGTTGTGACATGAATGAAACACTTGTTATTCGAGATGAAACTTTCATTGTGTCACCATGGTGTGAGCAACAGGAAAAGAACCAAGCTAAATCACTAATTTTGTACTTATTGATAATATCAGTGTCACTGCCTAAAGTAAAATTAGTGAACAATATTGGTTTAACTAAAATATTTGGAACTATTTTGTATAACACTTGCGTATTCGACGATGGGGGATTTCGGGGAATCATTAAAAGTCCATTCATTTCTATTTTACCATCATTCTCATCTTGAATAATAACTAACAGTGTTCCACGTATAGTTCTTTGACCAGCAGGAGTATTTTCTTGGAAATCAATATTGTCTATTGCAAACGTTACATTCTCACCTTCTTTGATAAATGCTAGAACACAAAATCCTCCGGTTTTTGATACTCGTTCAGAAACTGATGAAGCTATCCGCTTTTCAAATTGTATAATAATTGTATAATTGGTAAGTATAGCTGGATCCAATTTTCAACTGAGACATAGTATTAACCAATTATTTGCTTCTTTTTTGTGTTTTGTAAACAACCAGTGATAATCCAACAGAAAAAGGTGTCTCACTTCTATTTTGAAAACCTAATTCTGAGTTTGGCTGATATGTTACTTCTCTGTCATTCTGAAAGCTATTTATGAACTGCATTGACAGCACGCTTAACAAACGGCACAGTTTAAAACTACGACCTTCTGTTAAATTTTGGTCTTTTCTTCAAGTTATAATCCATTTTATAAATGAAGAAAATTGGAGAGGAGGCTCGCAATCAGTCATTAAACCACTAAAGTTCCAATTATCACTGCAACTAATTATCCTTCTCAAAATCACTGCTGCTTTCGCAGGGCATTTAATATCTACCTCTTCCCTACTTATAGTTTCGCGGAGATCTGTCAGTTTTTATGACAATAATTGCTTGCTCACTGTTTGTGCACTTTCGTATACGCGATGAGACTCAATAAATTCTGCTTCTGGAATATGTGTACTTATCTTCTTGTGTATTCCAGTTGCCTTAACTATTCCATTCTCAGAAAGTAATGTAGCGCAATTTTCATTAACTGCATTCATTGTAATAATTGCTCCAGAAGAAAAAGAACACTTAATAATATCCATTATGTCAATATCAGCAATCAAGTAAGCACTAATATTAGGAAATTCTTTCTTTTTGATCTTTCGTTGACAAATCCTTTTTTCATGGCGCAAACACTCACGATGATATTCTAAAGCCCTGCATTCAAATGGTTGATTTATCATTGACAGCGCAGCACAAATGTTATTATTTTTTGTATTTTCTTCAATGAATAGGAATTTCGCACCCATATGTTTGGTAGAAGTAAAAAATAAATCACCCTCATTTGGTGTTGTACATTGAAATGTACACCGCTTCTATTTTATACGCTCAAGGTTTCAGTAGATTTAGCACTTTCACTGCCATCACTCATCTCCGATGAGGACGTTGATGGACGACCCTTTTTAGTTGGCGTAGGTGAAGATTCGTGAAATCGATTGTGAATTCTCTGAGTCTCAATTGTTTTTGAGCATGTACGATTTCTTTGGAGCAGAAAGTATGATATCAGGACAAAAGGTACTCATCTTCTGAAAGTTTACTTATTCGTTCACGGAGTAGGTAGAGCTCACTTTAACTCACCAAATTTTGCTCGCTTTGTAGCGTATTCGTTTAGTTTTTCGAGATTGTCTATTCCAGGTGTTTGAGATATTTGTCCATCTTTCAAGTTCACTAAACAAATCCTTGTATATTTACACAAATTTTAGCACGGACGTATGCGTAAGTATCTTCCATGGAATACAGAGCTTTCACATCTGCAACAAAGCGAAAACAAGCAATATTAGTAATCTTATTAATAAATTAATAAATAATTAATTACTCAATTTACACTCTTTTTGATTGTAGATTAGTATTTCTGATTCCCAAAACATATAATTTGATATACTGGTCAATTTTCAGACACAAATATTAAAGAAGTTAGTATATGCCAGCCGTCTTGGTTAACATGTTGAAAATCACCTAAAAAATGTGTGAACTAAAAAACGGCACCTAAGATATTTGGAAAACCAAACTCCAAGACAATGTCAAAATATACAGAATTAAAAAAAATATCAAACTTAGCACAAAATTCCAGCTGGAAAACGTTTCAGACCCTACTATATTATTATTTTGAACAGTACTACCAAGTTAATCTATCGATATTCGCCCAATTGACACTATAAGAATATGAAATACTATTCAAGTTTTATAAAAATATTGATCTATTTAACTAATTTATTTAACTAATGTATTTGACTAATGTGTTTAAGTTATGTATTTAACTAACTTAAGTCTGTTTGGTGCATATTTATCTTATTTTATGAAAAACTTTCTGGTTAAAATCGTAATTAATTCATTAGGTAGAAGTTAAATTGATTGCTGCTGGTCGTTTTAGTGCTAAAAATATATAAATACTCAGCTTTCTGTCATAATTTGTACGAATACGATTACCCTAATGGATTATTTAAATCGTTTTCTTCAATGTAATTACTTTCTTAATTTATAAACTTTTTATAAATAATGAAAATCAGAACTTGTTGGAAAAATATTTGATATCCAATAGAGCACTTTAACATAGTCGGAAATTTTACTGGAGAATTTTTATTTAAAACTATTTAACTTCTTTATTTAACTTATTTTTAAAAACATTTTCCGGCTCAAATCGAAATATATTTATTTAGCACCGGTCATAATGACCTCTATAATCATTGTAGTTTTTATAAGAAAATATACTGTCAGTGAGAACAGGTTATAACAAATACCACTTTTTAAAATCAAAAGGTAATTAATAATTTTATGATAATCAATAATTGGTTGTAAAAAAAAATCCAGATAGCTTAGTGATTTTCTCTCAATTGGAAAGATAAAACTACTTAGCACTGTGCAGGGTGTCCCCCAAAAAATTATCTCGTCTTTTATTCCTTAAATATTTATATTACAAATATTTATATTATAAATTACAAAGTTACGTAAAAAAGATTTTTATACGATCCCTGAACAAAAAATTACCCAATCAGTAAAATGTGCCCAATTGACTAATAAGGTCATGTACAAAATTTCAGCAATGTATCATAAAAAGTCGCAGAAATATGTTTGAACAAATTTGGCAAGGGGTTAATCATAAATTAAAATTTAAATGTTTGACTGCACAGAAGTGTTATCAGACGAATGCAGTTTTGTATTGGCGTGGATGGAACACATTTTGAACAATTGTTGTAATCTTTGCGTAAAGTTATTGTTTCTACACAGTTTAGATACTTTTGTACCAATAAATAGCACAATTATTATTTTTTATGCAGTCATTGTTTTCCTTCGTAATTTGTGCCCGACCCCTGAAACGCAATCATCCAACATGATTTTTCCCTCTTGCGAAAACATATCCAGGCATCGAAAACTCATTTAAGACAGTATTTATGTATTTTCATATCTCTGCGGCCTTTTTAGGATAAAATGCTGAAATTTTGTGCATGAGCTTATTAATGTATGGGGCACATTTTACTCATTGGGAATTTTTTTATACGAATGCCGTTTAAAAATTTTAATTTTGTATTTCTTCAAATTTAATCTTCCGAAAATTTTAATCGATTTCATAAAAATTCTGTACTTTTTTTTACATAACTTTTTAATTTCTATTTTATGTCTGTGATCAATATTTAAGGAATAAAAGCTGAGGTACATATACCCCGTATATTTGAATAATAGTATGATTTAATTGATTATATTAGCATTTTAATGAGATGCAAACTATTGGGTTGTCCGGAAAATTCGTGCCGTTTGGGAAAATTATTTCATACCGGAAAATTCTATCATTTAACTATTAGGCATTAATTCCGATATCTAATGTATAATAATTAACGCCTGGCAGGTCTGGGGCTATATCTGCAAAACCTCCCTGAACAGAATCAGTTAACTTCATAATAAAATTCTGCGTACTGTCAGAAATGCCTCACGCTACCTGCGTAATAAAACTATTTGCAGAAACCTCAAAACTACCACGTTAAATAAAAGAATCAACCACCTTTCAAAAAATTTTATGATAAAATATATGACCTCCCTAATGAAACAATCGCAGAATTGCCGGATTATGACGCATTCGAACCACATCACCGCAAATGTCCAAAATATTCTTGCACTATTAAGTGTGAGCATTAGTGCTCACCATTTGTGTAAATTTCTCTCTTTTATTTTTATTTTGTAATTTGTAATTTTATCCACATTAATACCTAATTTTTTAATTAAAATTAATTACCTAAGCTATACCCACCCCCCTTCCCCCCCAAAAAAATGTATGCCCCTTTTAAGTGCTTTTTTTTTTGTTTGTTTAAGTTATGCTTTGCGTGCCTTTTTCACCATCTGGCATTTATGTGCTGTTTTACGAACAAGTTTTACATTTTTTATTTTTTCACTGTAGATAGTAGTTAGTATAACTACAGCTATACCATTTCACTTTCTTACATTTTTCGACTTTATCCTTAATCTCCTTCGCTTTACTTTTTTATTCTGAATTTCTTTTCATCTCTTTTGTTATTTTTTTATCTATCCCTTACATTCACTTTTCATGTAGTTAATACTACATCTTAACTTTTTCCAACGGCTGAATTTTTACAAGACACTATACTCACTTATAGCCTGGGTGTAATGTTGATTGCAACTCGGAAGCCCCTTAACCCTTTCCGGCACAGACAAAGTCTATTCGAAAAATGACAAATTACTGACTGACACCGGAATTTACAAACGACTTTTTTAGAAAATAAGAACTCCTTATTACTTACCCAACATATGTAGTATAGGGTGTCTTGTAATCGTTTTGAAAATCGAAAAAAAAATTGACGGATTTACACGTTTCAGACACTGGAGATTCCGAAAAACATTTTTAGAAAAAAAAATTTGCCGTCCGTCTGTGTGTCTGTGTGTGTGTCTGTGTGTCTGTAAACGCTCTATCTCCCGAACAAATTGAGACAGAGACTTTCAATTTGGTATGTACTTAGTATGTAATAATGGGAAGAAGCCTATTTCATTTCAATAACCTCGATTAACCGGAACTATTTTTTTCGGACTCTCGAAATATTCGTTCTGATAAAAGGTATATAAAAATTTTCGAAATTGTTTAGTTTAAGAAATGAATATAAAAGACAATACAAAAACATAAATTTTACATAAAGCATGAAGTCGATCGGATAATTAGTTGCCCAGATATTTGGAATCCTATCTTCCACACTCTTCGATTTTTCATGACCCTGTATTTCATCCAAATTTCACTTTAAATATATATTTTAATTGGAAATTTGATGCTTAATCAGATGCAATAAACCGCTAGTTAATAGGATTATTATTTTTGGAGGTATAAGGAAAAACCTCTTTCAAGCAATTCAGTAACCGAGCCTTTAAAGTTTATGACGTCATCAAGCCACGATTTTATTTGAATTGCAATGCATTTTATAAGTAGTTTACACATTTTTATTTTAATATTTTACATTATGCATATCCATAATGGGTAAGTATTACGGTGGCCCCCAACGACTAGTTTTAATCTTTCATTATAGAAAGAATATTTTATTAAATATTCTTGGTGTTGAATGCAAGTTTGGAATTAAAATTAGGTGTGCCCGGAGAGGGACCACTGTGCCGAAAAGGGTTAACACTAGGACGACGGTGAGGGGCCATTTTGGTCCCTACCAAATGAACAAATGTCGATTCGAACCAGATATTTCTTCATACAATAAGTTAAATATAAACCGCAGAAAAATAAGTTAAATAAATAAGTTAAAAGTCCTAAATAAAAATTCTGGTGTGAAATATTTTTATGAAACTTCTGTAAAATTTCCCGTCATTCTAGTGTTAATCGACTTCAACTGTTCGGCAACTGTATAATAATTAAAGGGCAGAAGTATGCGGTATGAATTAATTTTCCGAAACGCCACAAAATTTATTAACAACCCAAATTAAACAACCAGAATTAAACAACCCAATATTATATTAATTAATAATTTTTCTGATAAACGAGCAAAATTATAATCTGTCGATAACCTGTTTGGTTTTCATTTCCAATAGATACTTTTAATAAACAGAAACGTTCTCAATTACAAAAATTTAAAAATATTTCATTTTGTGAAATAAAAAGATAATACTTGAATGATAAACAGCTTATAATTGCAACAACGTAACAGATAGCTAACTGCTCTTCGCTTAGTTGTAAAGATTAAAATACTTAGTCTGTGGTCAGAATTTTTAACAATTACACTATCTTAATTGATTGCATTAACGTTTTCCTGAAATGTATTTTTTAAATTAATAAAACTTTTGATAAATGAGGTAAATCACAACTCGCCAAAAAACATATTTGAATTCTGTTGCAACTTTAAAAAAAAAGTAATTTCCTGAAATAAATCATTCGAAGACATGTCATAATATCTATTAATATTATTTATAAAACATTTCGAAAAAGGAAGGGAAAAGATGAAGAGAGAAAAAATATAATAAATGATAATTTTTTCTTGATTATCACGTTCTTATAAAGAGTTTGCGGAATAATTTTATTCTTTTTGTGGCTGGCATTTTTCCCAGTGTCATTTTATTTCCTTTATATATTTCTAAAAATTTTTAAAACCTCGAGTTTAATCGCTTGCGCTATTTCAAGTTATTTTTAACTGCTTATTTAGTTAATATAGATGTTTTTATGAATTAAGGCGTTGCATGATTATATTATGGTCTAAATTTTTTTAATAATCTAATAAAGAAATTCAAGTTATACTCATTTGGATAAAAATATAAATAAAGTTTCGGGTAAAATATCTAAAATTTCATTGAAATATACTAAAATACATATTAGAGGAAATATTTGTATGATAAATTTAGTGATTGTAACAATGATCACACTAATGATTTCCTGCAATCTTAGTGATCGTCGTCAAGTTGAAAAATAAAAATACTTAGCCTTCAGCAATATTTTTTACGAATAAGTTATCCTAATTGATTTTCTTAACAGTAGTGGGTCGTCAAAGGGACTTTAATGCCAATAATTTCGTAAACAAAATTTATCCTTTTTTAATCATAGAACATGCTACGATTAATTAAGATTAACTTTTATATACTAAAATTCTGGCAATATTGCGAACCCCCTGACTAGCCGCCACTCCAGCTTAATATTTTTCTGAGGTGTTATTTATTCCTTAACATCTAAGAACAGGAACCGAATATTATGCGCGTCAGAGCTAGCGAGCCTGTATGCCAACAAGCCATTTATCACCACTATTTCCGAATAATAATATTCGCCTTGTTTAATCGCAGAATTTAGCTCATTAAATGATTAGAAGATTATTATTCAGAAATAGTAGTGACAATTGCCTCCTGGTCCGTGGGTTCACCACCTCTGGCGTACTCATAGCACCGCCTGTCTTCTAAAAATTAATTGATAAAGTTTACGATAAATAGGGAAAATCATTTCTTGTCGAAAAAGTTGTTTGGTTTCAAACCGGATATTTTTTTATATAAAAAAATGTCATCGAGAACATTTGTTATATTATAAAATTAAAACATTCTAAAACATGTCCTGATCTGTAATAATGTGATTTATATAACGTTTCAAAAAGGAAGAAAAAAAGATGAAAAATGAACAAGTAATAAATCAGGGTTCGTACTCTTTTACCACAATTTTTTTAAAGAATTTTTCTGCTTTATTAAATGCAGAAAAGTATTACAAACAATACAATTAAACGAAGCGTCCGCAATTTTTGTTTTTTGAATACGAAATAGAAGAATTCTACTAAACAAATGTGGTACAAACGTACGAATCCTGTAAATGATAACTTCGTCTTGATTATCACCATCTGTAAAGGGTATGTGAAATAGTGTTGTTCATTAAAAATCTGGTAATTTTCCAGGAGACATTTTATTTCGTTTATAAATTGCTAAAATGTTTTAAAATTTCAGGACAAATTTTGTTAACGTTAAGGTATTTCATTTCTTTTTTTAAAACCGACTTCCAACAAAACCTATTTTACAATTCGTTTATATGCTTTCTTTCGGCTATGTCTAAGAATAACTTTTGAATGGATGATTTGATTTGATTTGATTATTTATATATTTACTTATTTATTTATAATGGAAAGATTCTGTTTCACAGGTTGTCACGTTTTAATTTAATTAGAAACTAAAAATGATTGTTTTTGTCTTTCTTCTTTTCTTTTTACATTATATGCTTTGACACGTTCACTGGCGGTTTAAAATTATCAGAATTTTATTTTATTTAGAAAGTTCGAATTCATACCAGAAAATACTAATAGCAATATTCACTTTATTTAATTGCAGATATGTCATGATTACATAAAATAAAAATTCTTCTTTCGAAATTTCCGGGACGAATTCGTAATTTTAGATTATGAAACCACGAGTATTAACAATGACTTAAACCACGAGTATACTCGTGGTTGACAGCGAATGGGTTAGATTTCGTAAATATACATCAAATGTCACGGATTTTGAATACGGCGTTAAGCAGTGTTGCCAAGTTGAATATGTTTTTAATTCAAAATATATACCATTACTGAAGAATAATATTCTTCACTTTATTAAAGACAGATATTCTCTGATTAACCCTTTTTATCCTGACGGTACTTATAAGTACCACTTTAACCCCTTCGCGACGAGCGTCTTTTTCAGAATTTTTAATCTGTTACAACCGGTTTTCCAAATGAGAAATTTTCAGCTAATTGAATCGCAAAAATGCTATGATTAGATAAGGTTACAAAAAATAATAATTGGTGGGAATAATCGAGGATTCTGAGCATCTAAAAAGTAGCTGGAAAATTAATTCAGGATATAAAGGGTTAAATAAAATAAAGCTTACTACCGTAATTTCGCGCGTATGCGCCGCGGCTTAGTTAAGTCTTTTTCAAACCGGAAATGTTATTGAAAATAAGAAGTCAAATAAGTGCTAAGCAGAAGTAAGTCACATTTCATTTAAAATAAATTCTGGTAGGAAATCGAATTGTTTGAGGTGCGGCGTATACGCGTGAAATTACGGTAGTCGGAAAATGTAGTAGGTATTTTGTAAAATAAAATTTCCCAATCTGGCATCACTTGTATTATAGAAAACAGAACTATAGTTTAGAATTTTAAAACAGTCGTCGTATACTGTGTAGATTTCTTTTATAGGGTTATGATAAAATTTGTAATATGTTACCTTATACTGCGCATCAAAATCATACATATTCCTAACAATGAGATTTAATAAGAATGTAGATTAGAGTCCTGGATCAGATTGGCGTTATTTCATTCCGTTGCGGGTTGGGTTCATGGTCTGTAGACTCTAATTGTTACGTGTTCAGGTCAGAAAAAACCTTTTGATGTTCGGGTTATTTTCTAAAAAAATAACTTGTTTTTTAACTCTTCTATAAAGATATACAGACAGATATTTCGAAAGAATGTGCTGTGTTTAAAAAATATTTTAGACGAAAATTAGGGAAAAGGAAAACCCATTTGCACCTTATAAAGAACAGTCAGTTGTGTATTGTAGATTCAGAAAGTGCAATGCACAACTGAGAATAACCAGATAATAGATAACCACTCCTGGAATTTAAACTTTGCTACTTTATACTTTTAGTGTAAGCTTGGAGAGAAAACCGAAGCAGTATATTAACCCATTTTTTATGGGAATTAATTATTCTTTGTGTATTGCAATTATCTGATTATTACGACTTTTTTTGAATGTTCGACTTATTAAATCTGTCATTAGGTGACTATATCAATATAAAAAAGTGGAAACAATTAAGTTAATCTTCACTTTATAATAATAATAATAATAATAATAATAATAATAATAATAATAATAATTATAGTAATACGCCCAAATGACAACACTGACAGGAAATCCTGCTATTTGGATAATATGGGTTGTAGCGTAACCGGTAAGGACGCTACCATGAAAATTTTTCATAGTTAAGTTTTAAGGTTTAAAACAGTTTTTAAAACTTAGTGGGCATGGAATGTGGTAGAGTCACTTGACGAATTTTATCTATATCGTGCGGCGATTAACAAAAATCAGTCACTAACACCAATCTTCACTAGAAATAACTTGAAGTTTTACTAAAATAACAAAGTTCCACTTACGTGTAGATCGCGGACAGTTCAAGTCACTAACGAATTGAACGTTCACTCAATGTTTTAGGTTGTAATGCAAGACACACTCGCATATCTTTAGTACAGTCTGACTTCTAAAACTAGCAAACCGTGGCTGCCGAAGAGCTTTTATTTAAAACTATTATTCAAAGTATCTTATGCAAAACGGCGAACTTTCACTCATCAAGCTTTAATTCAACTTGACATGTGTCGAAATCACGACTTGATCTCTTCAACGCATGCCATGGTTACCGACTAGGTAGAATGCGACCCAATCCGCCGATACAACCTTTCGCCTCACTTTATATACCTTGCCGATGGACCACGAAGCTAAATTTGCATAATCTTACAGTCAGTGGCGTAGCCAGGGACTGGGTCCAAATGCTCTGGATACCTATTGTAAAGTTTTCTTTGCCTTAATTATTGCAGAAAGTTTTCGGATTAGATAAGTCAAAGAAAACTTTACAAATTTACTGGTACACAGAGCACAGGGCTGCCAACTACTACGCTTATTTCGAGTCAAATAATTCTTTTAGAATCAGAAATTTTAGTTAACAAACGCATTAAAGTATAAAGCATTGCCTATCATTAATTAAATTCAGTATGTAATTTATTAATATTTTTCTGGTTCTAAACATGAGTATTTGATTTAAAAAGGCGTAGTAGTTGGCAGTCCTGAGAGCATATGGACCCCCACCCTGACTTTGCCAATGCTTGAGGTAAAAAACAGTAAACCATAGCTGCCAACTTTTGCGCTTTTTTGTTACAACTAAAAATTAATAGAAAATTTTGTCGTATTGAGTCACATGATTTCGGCGTTCTAATGCGGCAAAATTTATTATAAAATTTTAGTGGTGGGAAAAAAGCGTAAAAGTTGGCAGCTATGAGTGAACGCAAACTCCAAGAGCTCCAAACACACTTTGGAAAATTAGAGAAAAATAAAGTACAGATGTCCCTCTTGCGCACAGGTTAGATATTTACATCACGTTCGCATTCACAAAACTAGAATCCCTTTATAAGGGAGTTAATAGTCCACTACAGGGTTAAGCAACCAGATTTTATTTTAAAATAATAAAGAAGATTAAACATTTTCTATATAAAAATGGTGATTTTAGTAACTATAATGATTTTTATAAAAATTCGTAATTTTTATAACTATAAGGATTTTTATAAAAATTCGTAATTTTTATAACTATAATGATTCTTATAAAAAATTCGTGGTTTTTATAACTATAATGATTTTTATAAAAAATCGTGATTTTTTAGGCAAATTATTATATTATTTATGAAAAAACTATTACATATCTATTTTTTGTTTTGTTTTTGTGATAATTGTCTTTGATTTAGTTGTTCCATAAACAACTGCTTAAACAGCTGATAATCCTTCAACTTTCAAAGTGCCATTTTTTAAAATAGAAATATTAGTTTTCTTCAATGACAGAATTTGCTTGGAGAGATTCTAAATATTAAGAAGAAAATGCAATGGTATAGTTGTAGTTACAACTAACTACTTGTAAGGAAGTTGAAAAGTAAAAAAAAATAGGGTTCGGAACATGTTCGTGAATTTTAAATATTTTAAACACGCTATTAACTACATTAAAACCTATTATTAAAAAACTCTAATAGATATTTTCAATAAAATAATCAATAAAAATGTCAAAAATAATTCTAATGACACATTCTTTCTTTATACATGTGATCTCGTGTTTTGTGTTTATTATTTTCAAAAACTTTTCGAAAATAGTTTATTTATTATTTTCGATCTATCAGAAATCGCCGTTTAAATGTGCGAAATGTGTCATCTTTGTATTAAAAGATATTTAAAATCTTTTTGTGTAATATTTTTATCACTTTCAGCACTAAGCACTTTAAGCATATTTAGTTTAACGTTAGCAAGTGATTTTTATTATATTATTTGTATTGACATTTACTTGTTTCATTTCAGATAGAAATATCAAACGTTTTCTCAACAAATTTTTATACAAAACTTCTAATACTTTTACTTTTATAATATTTTAAATTACTTACAAAGTACGCTCACATAAGCTATACTAACTCCCCAGAAAATGTCCTATGTAGTTAAATTAAAGTTTAATACATGATTTAAACTGAAAAATATGGGCACATTGCTTTGCGGTTTTCGGGTTCATAACAGAATTAAGCTAGTCTTATTTGAAGTTGGCTTTTTTCCAGGCTGATATTTTATCTATTTCTGACATTACAAAATACTTTCAAATTTTAAACCGATTTTTAATCACACTTAGGTGATTTATTATTTTATAGGCTTATAAGTTTTAAATACGTATGATATGAATAAAGTGAATTCAGACATTGGTCTTACGTACTCTAGTTCAATAACAGACAGAAAGAAAAGTTGAAAAAAAGCTTAAATAACGATAAATGGATGTCTTGTTTATCGTTTTGAAAAAAAATTTTTTTTCATAAAAACGAATTGAATTATAATGCAATTCCCTCTTATGTTTTAAAGATTAAATATTAAGCATTACTTTACAAAGAGATTTACGAGGGATTTTCGGAAAGTAGAGATACATCTCAATCAGAAAGAAAGAAAAAGTTTTATTGAGCGCGTTGGCAACACATATTGTAATCTTGAACCTTTGCCTTTCCCTCGAAATCACTCGTTATCTGTACGGTGAGTCTGTTTCGTGTAGCGCGTGTTTATAATGGCTGCGTCATTTCAGAATCCCGCCAAATGTGAAGTACGTTCCATCATACGTTTTCTTTATGCAAAAAGTGAGCGTCCAGCGGATATTCCAAAGAATTTGTTTTCGTCTATGGGAACATTATGAATCAACAAAATGTAATGAAATGGTGTCGTGCTTTCTCTGGTTATAGGACCAGTGTTCATGAAGAATAAAGAACAGGTAAGCCATCTGTGATCTCTGATGCCCCCAGCGTTTACCACTTATTCCTTTACCTAAAGAAAAATCTTGCGAGGCAAAATTTCCACGATGATGATGATGTCAAAATCGTAGTTGAAATGTGATTTTGACAACAAGTGGTAAACTTCTATGTCTGAGGGATACAAAGCTTAAACCAAACTTAACAGAAGCTTGGACAATGACAGTAACTATGTCAAAAAATAAGGCATATACCAATAAGTGATTTGTAATGGACATTTTACATATTACAGGTGTTTTTAATGCGTATGCGGTATTCTATCTTTATTTTTCAAAAGACCCTTGTACAAATGTCAATTTAACATGTTCACCGCCGGGGTAAAATTACCGGAATTTTATTTTATTTAGAAAGTTCGAATTCATACCAGAAAATACTAATAGCAATACTTACTTTATTTAATTACAGACATTTTGTGATTACACATAATAAAAAATCTTGTTTCGAATATTCAGGTGCGAATTCGTAATTTTTGATTGAAAAAACCTTCGGGTTGGCACTCGTGGTTGGCAGCGAATGGGTTAATTTTATTAGAACAATTATTTCAAACTGTTACTTAACTGAAGTGGTACACAAATCCACCACAATTCTTTAATATATTTTTATGTCTTATTTAACAGAAGAAATATATTTGAAATTCTCCGAATAAACAAGCCAAGTGCGGATTTTAAAATTTAAATATGAAATAAAAATTTGCTTATCTTAAATATATGACAGACTCTGTTACAGTAACTCTGTTACAGACAGACTTTGTTAATGTAATTACGTTTTATTTTAGTTGTATTTACGTTGTATTTACGAGAGCCAATTTTTTATTAAATAGGGATTTAAATGACCCGTATTTACATATGTGCCGAATTCTCTGCTGCTATTCAAAGTGTTATAAGATATTTCCAATCCTTTTTCTTAACAATAATCTTCGCCTTTTTAAACCGAGCACACACGCGCAGAGTATAACATACTGAGAGGGCGTACGGTTTTTATTCTCTTCCCCTAATACTTCCAAATAATTATATCTCTCGTATTTAATGGCAGACAGTAATTAAAAAGTAAATCGGGAATACTTTTTGTAACATATTGGAGGCAAATGTCAGAAACAAACTATACGTACGAAGGGTATGCCATACTCTTTTCGTACGATTTTAATTTAATTGTAAAAATTTCTATTTAGAAAAAGTTGTTCAAAAAAAAATTATCTTAGTTTGCTTTTGTTGTAGAGCTTTTCGTTTGACTTCACAGCACTGCTTTGACACAGGCAATGATTTTCTTTATAAACTTAATTAACTTTGAACATAACACAGTCTGTTCTTTTGTGTGTACTAGGTAATCAGTTTTTGTAGCACATACCGACTGCGTCTTTGGAATTATATTGCTTTCATCCACGTTGATGATCGTTAATGTTTCAAGTCTGTACCATTTAATAATAAATAGATGTTTCATCTCTATTCTTTTTCTTATATATTTGTTGTCCATAAATACAACGCAATCCGTCCCAGCGAATTTTTTTTTTTACTATTCGTACCAATTTTTGAAAAATTAATCTCTGCCATAAATATATACTAGAATATGTTACAGAGGATGTTTTACCGCAATGAATTTTTTTTTATAAATTGTGGTACGACTGAATATAAAAAAAAAGTCGCCAGTGATGGCCCGTAATTAAAGGGTTAACATAATACCGTATTTCAAAAATGAAAATGCAAATATTCCCTTAACACCCTTTTTATTCATTCGAAGAAAACGACTTCTATATCCTTTTTTCTTTCTTTCGTTCTTTTTTAATTGAAGATATTAAACTTCAGATAGTCTTATATTTATAAATATATATGTAAACTTGAGTATGTACAGGGTGATTGTAATTAAAGTTGCACTTTCAAGAGGCAGTAAATAAAGAATCACTGGTCAGAATGACCTGATATTTCATCTGAGGATACGTGAAGAAATGGGAATTTGTTTTGCGAAAGAAAAAAAAGTTCAACAGTCGACCGATAGATGGCACTGTACTCGTCATAAGATGCTAACTCAAAGACGTAACAGGTTGTTGTGGCAGCATGTCACGTCTTTTAATTAGCATCTTATGACGAGTACAGCGCCATCTACCGGTCAACTTTTGAACTTTTCTTTTCTTTCACAAAACGAATTCCCATTGTTTCGCATATACTAGGATGAAATATCAGGTCATTATGACTAGTGGTTCTTTTTTTTGACAGCCTTCTGAAAATGCAACTTTAATTATAATCGCTCTGTAAATTGCATCTGATGAAATCTGCGAAGATTTTTCGAAACAAATATATCGTAAAAACTACAGAAATCTACTCACGACTTTTATTGTCTCATCTGAAATATAAGATATTTCAGTTATTTGTAAACATATTGGGGGGGGGGGGGGGTTGGGCATAAAGACCTAAAGCATGTCTAACATAATGTAATCTGTTTTCGACCACAAATTTTATTTAATAAAATGTTACTTATTTCTACTGGGTACATATTTCATTTTATTTATTTAATAAAATTTCTGACTTAAAACAGACTTATTTTAGCCACGGCTTATACGAGGGAAATTACAGTATATATATTTTTGTCTCATCTTTTAGATATGCTAAAAAGAATTTTAAATGAATAAAATCTCAAGATATGATTATTTTAAAACTCGATTACTAGCTTAAAAAAATTATGTTATTTCTGTCGTTGTATCTGTAAGATACTTGACGTAATTTCTATATTTATGCATTTTATACAGCAACATTTCGGTGAATTGCCTGTGTATCAGAAAAAAAAGTTCCCGAACTCCAAAGACGCCTTTGCAGTCTGAAAAAAGTCACTGTGTATCTTCCAAATGCAAATATAGTAATAGAGTATTAACTCCTTAATTCTCGCTCCCGTCAATATCACGGGCTGAGGTGTCGTTCGTTATTTCTCGTGCCCGTCATATTTCCGGGCTCAAGATATAACTGCTGGAAAAAAACTTCGAAACCAGAAAAATTTAACACTTAATTCTCGCGCCCGTGATTTTCACGGCCAGTATCGAGGCTAACGAAAAAGAAAGGCTACCGCGGTGCTTTACGCATATCGTTTTTTACAGACCGCGGGATTCACGTGATGCTTGCTCGAATGCACCAATGTAGGTGCTCGAAAAGAGCATCACGTCACTCTAGCGGTCTGTAAAAAAAGATAACTGGAATGTACTGCGGTAGCCTGTCTCTTTCGTTAGTCTCGGCCAGTATAGACTACTTGTTTCTTATTCAGATTGTTTGATAGTGTAGTGGGTTTATTTTTGCATCATTTTATCTGTTGTAAGCTACGGTTAAAAAAGGGGTGGGAATCAAATAATCTGAATTATTGAAAAAAAAAAGTCGTCTACACTTATCGGGGGGCGGCGCTTAAGGTGTCAAGACACAGAATTCTCGCATGATGGCTTTTCTACAAATGTGAATTGTTCTATAACGTATTGTTTTTTTATGCCTTAAAAAAACTAATTGCATATTTTATTTAGAAACCTTATAATTATTCAATTTCTGTAATAAAAAACATAGGTACTTTTTTGATGTTTTTTCAAATATGAAGCGACCCTGAAGGGGTTAAGTAAATAGACCTAATTACTTATTTTTACAAGCAAAACACCATAATACAGAAAAGGATTTTTTCATGGAATATTTTTTATAATTAATCAGGTATTATAATATAACTGTTTTCCCTAGAGTGTTATGAAGACGTTTGGCACACCTAATATCCTATACATTATTTCTGCTGTGAAAATCCATTTTTCTAAACACTTACAAAACGCACAGTTTTTAATGTGATAACATGCTAAAGGTTTTTGAATCGGCTACTAACACAGAAGTCTTACATTTTGTTAAAACACGATGTTTGATTAAAATTTTTAAAAAATTAAAAATTCTTATAAATAAAATGGCAAGCCAAAAAATTCGAAGGGTTCAATAGCTACATATTTGCTCAAATAACGTCATAGATTCCGTCATAAATCAGAGTCATCAAAATCGTTGAAATAATTACTTTTCAACTTTTTGTATAAGAGCATTATAGTCTAAAAAACCCCTGACGACTTGGGCTGGTAGATTTCGAAGACGCAGACCATGGGGCGCCTGTTTGTTGGGAAATGCGGAAGAAATGACCTTTTTGCCATGATGCTGTAGTCGGAACCAACCACTTCGAAATCTAACTTGTTTGCAAGCGGAGCCGGCAGGGTTGTTTTTTCGTTTTTAATTTTTTTTTTTTTGCTATAAGGGTTGGTCCTATAAAAAACTTGTCAATATAAAAGTTTTAAATAATATTAAGAGGATTTATAATAAATCTAAGCGTTTCAACTGTTATTATATTTCAAATAAAGTGGAGAGTCAAAATACGTCCATTAGTATTAACATTTAAATATACACTAAAAACACTTTTTATTTCGCTTAAAAGACGTCAACATAAATCTTAAAGATGTTAAAATTTAAAATTTACATGTTTCGATTTGTTTATCAAATCGTCATCAGAATATATACAAACCACAAATACAATGTACATAAAAAAGAGATATTAAAGTAATTAAAAATTAAAAACCAGATAGTCTGAACAGACACTATGTGAAAGAAGGTACAACGCCCTCTATACTTTTAATTTTAACACCGCTCTTAGATTCATCTACAGACCGCATCCCATTATTATCCAACCACTCAACCCAAATTTTCGGAATATTAAAAGACAACGTATCATTACATGCTTTCGAGCTCCTTAAATAAATTTCAATAGATTCCCTCACAAAAAGTTGAAAATAAAAACGGAACAATAAATCAATTTAGCTTCATTAAATAGGATGTTGATGCTCTCTCTATTATTTAACCTTGATAAGGCAGTATTCCCTCTCCCATACTTAATATCTGCAATATGCTCCTTACATCTAACATTGAATTTCCTCTGTGTCATACCAACATAATAATTTCTAACACCCCTCTCCCTAATAAATGGAATAACCGAGTAGACAACTAAGATAAGAGTTCAAGATAAGAGCATTTGATGAGTTTTTAATTCATATATAGGCTAATTATCAAAGTATTAAAATTCTGAGATTCCGGTTCATCAGGACCTGCCTTGAACTACGTCCAGATTTTCAGATCTCTAGGTACGGTAGATTTGGCTAGCCATCTCCGACAGACACACAGACACACGGACACAGAGAGAAACTTTCTTTTATTAGTATAGATGGCGATCTTCTTAAAAATAAAATAATAGAAAATTTAGCCATAGAACGTGTAAAATAAAACTTGGAGACATCAATGCAATCATCATATATATTAATTCTTATATCAACATCCCTATTTCTACATACAAATTAAAAAATGATAAATGAGGTACTAAATATATTTCAACAAAGGTTTGACACAGCGCACTCACATTTCGTTAAAACACGTTGTCTGATTACAAATCGCAAATAATTAAAAATTAAAAAAGTATAAAGAACAATCTGAAAGATTGCAGTACGAAAGCTTTGCACGGACCACTTATATTTTATAATAGTATAACTAATTGTTATGCTAATTTAAATTTCAAGGCAATTTAAAAATTTCTTATAACATAAAATTCCAGATTTTTCGATACGATACATTCCGCATTCATTTGTAATTTTGAATATCCATGTGTATTTATAATAAGACACTATCTTTTGTTGTAAGTTGTACAAAAAATGTTGTTGTTGTCAATATTTTAATTCTAAAAATGTTCTTGAAATGTAATGCAATACAATTGCTGCAAATTATGAAGGATAAAACACAGATACTTAAATACTGTGCAGATTAAATACAAACAATGCTTATTTTTTGACTACATTTCCACTTTACTCAGAAATATAGTTAAACTATTTCAATAATATTATTTATCTTTTGTAATGTTAATTATGTTAAACAATTTTATGACCTTTTTATTTGTAATATGCTAATGGAATCATAATCAGTTTTCAGCTACAGCTAGAAAAGGATTAAATTACAATTTATATAGACTTTTTATTGTGTTATAAAATTTTCTATTCATAAATATTTATTATTCAATTAAAATACATTCTAAGGGAAATTTCATTGTTGATGAAATATTAATCTCCTTTCTTTATGCTTCTTGGAATTATAACTTAATAATGAAAATACACAACATGATAATAAAATATATTTAATGTGCACAAAGATAAAAGACCTTTATTAAATTTTAATGGATTATTCTTCGCTTTACTGATCTGGAAATTTAACTTTATATGTAAATGAGTTAGGTTACATTTTCTAACTCCAACCTAACAAGTGAATGCATCGCTGATAATCTTCCTTTTTTTTTTAAGTCGAGAAACGTATGGAATAAAAATTTTGTTTGAATAAAATGATTTAACACTAAACATACCAGGAAGTTTACTCAAGTGAATTTTCGATTTATTTTAAAATTCATTTGAAGGGTTTTGTTTTGTTTATAGCCAAAATTAAATCATATAATTAAATATGTTCTTCAGATATAAAAACGTATGCTGATGCACTTATCTCAAAAGCAGTTCTTGAATATTTTTAATTTGATTTAAAAATGGTTTCTTCCCATTATAATTTTATAATTAAATTTAATGGTGCTGCCATCTATGTTCCTATTGATAAAGTGCATTGCTATAAGATAAAGATAATTATAACTTGTCGGAAGTATGTCAGAAATTTATTTTGAATGAATATATTTGAGGAACAAATACCTTTAAACATAATATAAAAATTTCTCAAAGAAGGTTCGTTCTTTTCTTTCTCCCCATAATCTTGTTTGATTTGCCTTTAAATTTCAATAGGTCGATTATTTTGTGTATACAGAAACCAAATAACACTACGGATTTTACACGTGCAGTACATTCTATTGTCGTCGACATTTTCAAATATTGTTAGCTACACAAATGTTACCACACTGTAAAGATTGTGGTCTCAGGATACTGTTGCCAATTTGGTCTTTTTTTTATTTAAGAAAAGCCTACATTACTATGAAAATTTTTGTATAGCAATTTATATTTCATTTATTGCAAGGCATTCTGCAAATAAATATAAGGAGTATTACGATAGAATAATTCTGGTAGGAAAGTATTTTCTTTTTTTAACACTTTCCAACATAGTTGAAAAGTTTTTATGAATCTGGTCTCTCTGTCTGACCGTCTGACCATCTGTCCGTGCACTAACTCACGTAAATATACTCGGATTGCCATGCAATTGATATATGTTAATATAGTCAAATACAGGTTCGAAATTGAAAATGAAGTATGTATCACTTATACCTCGTTTACAGGGGCACTCAAAAGAATGCCGTTACATTATGGTCTATGGTAAAATATCCTTTGCAGTGTATTTTAATGATGTTGCACTATTTTAAATATATTGAAATTGATATACTTCACTAAAGTGCCCTACAAGATGCTTACTATCGTATATGGTAGGTGTACCACTTAGAATTACTTTACAGGAAACTCAAATAAATCCGTTATATTATGGTGTATGAAGAAAATTCGTTTGCGGTGCATTTTAATCATGTCACACTATTACAAACATAATGGCATTGATATCAATTTGTGAGGTGCGCTGAAAAATGCTCTGTGTAGAATATGGAGTGTAAAGCATTTATAATTCATTTACAGGACCACACACAATTATTCGGTTATATAATGGTCTATCGGGAAAAACGTATGTTAATTATGTTAGACTATTTCAAAGGTAATGAAATCCATAAACATTACTGAAGTTTAACACAAAAAAACTTGTTTAATATGTTGTACGTAGCATTTGTCGTTCCTTTATAGGGACATATAAAATTTTTCGGATACAGTATTGTTTCCAAAGTACTGTTTATAAGCGATAATTACTAGAAGCGCGCTTTCAGTTAGATGTGCGTTTAACTAATTTTTTGTATTTTATGCGGTATGTAAAAATGCCATAGATCATATACAGGACTACACAAAAGAATTTCGTAAGCGTTATTGTGTATCAGTGCAAATTGCTTAAATATCTTCTTTAAACGAGTTGTGCATTTTTAACGTGAAGTATTAAGTAAACCAAGAGTATGTTGAATATAATATAGAACCATATACAGGGCCACGCAAAGAACTGGATGCATAGCCGCTTATGCATGATAATTTTTGGAAGTACGATTTCATTAGTTTACAGCGTGTTTTTCCCTGAATAAAACCTTTTTTTTAATGTGTGCATTAAAATCTTAAAGTAATATACAGGGTTGTACAAAATAAATCAAATATGTTTCCGTCTATTGCAGGGGTGTAAACTGTGGCCAGCCAGATACCACTAATTTTTAAAAGAAATAGTCGGCTTCTTTAATCGCTGAAATTCGATGATTAGATAAGATAAAGATTACTTTAAATTTTAGTGGTATCCTGTGTGCCCTAGTTTGACACCCCTGGTCTATTGGTAGAAACTGCTGAAGAGGAATTTTCAATTGTGTTATGTGTTTTCTTACGAAACTAAATTGTAGCATATCATATATAGTATATACAAATCTAAAGATTATATGCAGGGCTGCACAAATAATTACAATAATTTTATGTCTATGGTCTGTAATTGCTGAAATCTGGCTTTGA
The DNA here is from genome assembly GCA_963931845.1 of Maratus michaelseni. NCBI lineage: Eukaryota > Metazoa > Arthropoda > Arachnida > Araneae > Salticidae > Maratus > Maratus michaelseni. Next base: position 257,374,272 of record OZ007595.1, read on the forward strand.
ATTGTGTTTTGCATTTTCCAAAATGTATACTTAGATATCTTATTTACCTTATTAAACAGCGAAGGTTTGTTTAAGTATACTGGAAGGGTTGGAGAGTGTTTAACATTCTATGCTTTATGCATGATTTTACTTTCTAGTTTAATAAAAAGAAGGGCAAAATGCGTAAAACTTTTTAGACTAAGACATGAAATGGAGCTCAGTGTTGCCAGTAGGCTGCTTTTTAAAAAATTCATATTGCTTGATTGCCACCACTTTTTTGAATTAGAAATATTCCATTTATCTCATGACAGATTAAATAATGTACGAATAAAGCCAAGTATACTATTTTAAAAAAAGTGGTGGAGATTAAACAATCTGAATTACAAAAAAAGTAGCCTTCTGGCAACACTGATGGGGCTATCAAAGAACAGACAGTGTTGTCAGTTTTATTTTTCTGTAATTACTTGATTTCTACTTTTTTTTTTTTTTGAAAGAGTAATATTCGGCTTATTTAACGACATATTAAGTTGAGTATTATTATTTAAAAAGTATTGGTAGCAGTTAAGTAATCAAAATAATTTTTAAAAAAACGCCCAACTGGGAATAATGGCAAGACCATTCATGGGATCTGTGCGCAGTATTGCTAGACTGGGAAAATTTGTATTTTATTAGATATTATTTAAATAGATATTTTATTAAAAATATCTATCACCTTTTTTTTCAACCAGTATTCTTCTCTTTATCTACCATAGGTTTCGCTGATTAAATAAAGTAAAATGACTTCAAAATGTGGCAAGTGTTCTGAATAAAAAAATATGTAATCTGCTACACTGATTGTACGAGGAATAATCCGTAGACGTTCTTTTCTTTCTGAATGACCTACATATAAACACACATCGAACTATATTTATTTTGAGATCAAGAAAAGACACTGTTTATTTCGTTCAAAAATTTCTATAGTGATTATTTACATTACGGTATATGTCAAAACATTATGTGCTTTATTCGACACTCGTCATATTTTATCATGAAGAACGTTCAAATGTAAATTTAGTAAATTTTATTATCCTATTGGAAAAATTTAGAAATAAATCTTTTTTGATATACTTATAAAAAAATGAATAGCCCTTTTTGTATTAAATTAATAAAAGAAATCATTTATTCAATCATATGACTATGTAATATATGTGACACACAGATATTATCATGAATAAAATATGATAGAAAAAAATAATTTCCTTTATACAAAATACAAATTTCCTGCTTTCAAATATCAGTGTGTCAGACTATACATCAAATTTAAACTCCAAAGTCTGTATAAAGCAAAATAAAATATACTTTTTCATACAAAAGAGATACTGGCGGATAATTTATAAACTGGCTTAAAAATGATATATTTTGGAGAAAGTTATAGCTTCACTGTAATCCATCAATATAAGTGATTTCTCTTATTGTCAGCTGTTGATATAGTTGTTATCAAAGAAACCACCTTAAAGATAAATTGGATTATATAGAGCAGGGGTTCCCAAACTTTTAGACAGACATACCATTAAATCGAAGTTCATATTTCCGCGTACCACCAAGTAACAAGCGTAAAGCTAATATACAAAAACCTGTGAAAAGGAGCCTGTCTAAAACGAAATATATCTCCGGTCTTTTGTGTTTCCGTCATAGCAGGTTTTACTGTATTTAAAATTGGATGACTACATTACTAATTGGTATTTAGATTGACTGCTTTATAATAACATTCAAGTAAAAAGTAGTATCATCATTAAATTTTAATAATGCATACATTTTAAAAATACAGTGTTTTGGTATAGGAAAAAAGCCACAATCATTATAATGACATATTGACTCACATTGATTCATATACTGCTATAGTAGGATGATTGCAGCAATTTGCCTCTATCGCTAATGAAAGGGATAGACTTGTTTTATCAAACACAGCTTCCTCATGTCTGGCTCAACATTAGATATTTTTAGTCATAAGTCAGATTCGATCTTTATTCCTGTATTTGTTTTTCATATAACGAAAGGGAGAAAAACACATTCACAGAGATATGTTGTGCTAAACACAAGCAGACTTTGACGATATCAGACTGTTCTCTGATATTCTCGCTATTGAAAATTCTGTTACAATCAACCTTTTGAAAGAGGCCTCTATTAATCCATTATAGGAGTGCTGAATAAGTTCACTTATTTCCTCTCTCGTGAGATACAGTGGCCGAGTGTCTCAAATGAGAAACGATTTTCTTATTCAAAGCCTAGGTATCACATTTAACATAGGTTCAATACAACTGCATTAATAATATGCATACATTTAAATGTGACAATAATGTCGCGCAGTAGGCAAACACTTGCAAGTTTCTCCATACATTTATGTATATACCACCTCAATTCTTATACACAATGCTTTACCTGAAATCTGCACTGCATATGACCACAGTTTTTGTTTGATTTCAGGTCTTAAATAAACTTACTCTCTTAAAAACCCATTTTCATGAAACAGGAGGGAACTGTAACACGTTTTGTACAAGAAAAGAAAAATATTTCAGTCAACAGAATGAATTAATTTATGAATTATGTTTGAAATAAAACTTTTATTTCAAAACCTTCTAGAAACTGTTCTAGAACAAAGAAAACAATGGGTTATAAATTACACTTGGAATTTTATATTGTTTTAACTCCTTCTACTTACACAATCTCATCCTACTTCCAAGTTTCTAGACTTTACCTTCAGAAAAATTCAATTTATAAAAGTCCTTCCGGCCTGTACCGGGAGGAAAAAGTAGCTTTCATAGTCCATGTTTTTAAAAATTCAACTCATTTTACTCAAAAACCCGAAGCTAAAATGCTTGGTACCCGATTATAGAAGATTCAATTCCGGTTTCTGTTAATACTGAATTCAAATGCGAATTTCAGCATGAGCGTTACAGCATAGCAAAATTCATATTGTTTCAAAATGTCAGCCTGCCTCGAATTTCAAACAGCCATATCGCAGCCATTTTTTAAGATAAAGCCAAAACAGAAAATGTTCCAGAATCCTTGTATCCGGATCTAACACTTAACGGAAACAACCTTCTCAATTTAAACTTTTTTATACATATTTTTTAATGTTTAAAAAAAAAATTAAAAATTAACTTGCTGCCATTTTGAAACAAGATGGCGCATGAAGTCGGCCTACGAACTCGGTCGAAACTTTGGTATGTTATGTACACATGATCAGTCCCATTCATATCGGTTCATAAATACGAGAGTTGCAGCGTACCAAATATCAGATTGTTTCAAAATCCCAGCCACCCTAAAATTTCAAACTGCCATATCTCAGCCATTTTTCTAGATATAGCCAAAACAAAAAATGTTCCAGAATCCTTGTATTACATTCTAACACTTAACAAAAACAAATTTTTCATTTTATATATTTTTTTTTGCAATTTTTTTTAATTTTAAAAATTTTTAAATTTTTAACTGCTCGCTATTTTGAAACAAGATGGCGGATGAAGCTGGCCAACGGACTCGGTCGAGACTTTCATAAGTCCTATACACATACTCAGTTACATCCGAATCGGTTCATAAATAAGAGAGTTGCAGCATGACATATGTCAGATATATATATACAGGGTGTTCCGTTAAAGGGGTCCAATATTAATAGGGGTAATAGAGGAGATCACACGGAGCATAAATCAGTATATAATGCCTGGCCGGATCTCAATAATTTTCAAGTTACAGCAAATAGAATGAAAAATCGGAAATTTGTAAAAAAACCCTCATTGCTAAACTATCGATAATGCTACATAAAAACGAAGCACATATTTAGAAAGAGCAGAAAAAATCCTACGAAATGACATAAGATGTTTTAGAATATTGAGAATTAATGGCGAGTTACAAGCTCTGAAACAGTGAAAAAATACAAAATCAAATATTTAGCAAAATAGTTAATCGTTAATTCCAAAAATGCAACTCTACCTACATCAAGGAAAATGTTATAAAATTTGGTCCATTCCGAAAGCTTTCGAAGAAGCTGACAATAAACCATATCAGTTTAATTGTATGGGAGAAATCAAGCAGTTCCCTAGTTACAACTCTGTACTGTTGCACGCTCGGAAAGAGCGAAACTCCACCCATGACGATTGTAAACACCACGTTTTAATATCTTTCAATTATACATTTCTGATCAACCTCTATCAATACCCTTTCATTATTCAGTCTGGTCAAGTGAATGACATATTGTGCAGCTCTCGCCTTGTCTTAAAGCAAACTCCGTGACTGCTGCGTTTCCTCCATGAACTTTCAGGATGATGAAGAAGAAGTACTTTTAATGCAAATTTTCTATGTGTATAGGAAGAAAAGTGTAATAAAACAGCAGTCATCAGTGGGAGTTATGTTAAAGGGAGGCTGTTGTAAGTGGGATTGTAGTAAGTTGATGTATAATAATTATGCCGGAATACTCTAACGAAGAATATGCGGACATGCATCTGATTTACGGGCAAGCTCATGGAAATGCATGTCTAGCACAGCGCATGTACCGTGAGCAATTTCCAAGGAGACGTTGCCCAAGTTCGAAACTCTTCATAAAAATCGATAGACGATTACGGGAGACTGGATCGTTTAATACAGCAAGCATTGATGCAGGGAAACCTCGACATGTATGAACACCTGCAATGGAAGAAGATGTACTGAATATTTTTAAAGATAACCCCTCCACGAGTACACGAGCTGCTGCGTCTGAAGTCGATGTTTCTCCCCAAAGTGTGTGGCGTGTTCTGCGTGCAGAAAACATGCATCCCTTTCATGTGCAGCGGGTACAACTGTTATCAGTAACAGATTGTGCTCAGCGGACAGAATTAGTACGCTGGTTGCTTAATGTAACAGAAAATAATCCACAATTTCTGGAAAATATTTTATTTACTGATGAAGCAACATTTACGAGAGAGGGCGTGGTAAACACGCACAATATGCACACATGGTCATATACAAATCCGCACACTGTTTTCCCGTCGAACGCACAACAAAAGTTCAGTGTGAACATATGGGCAGGTGTCCTCGGCGATTATCTCATAGGACCATATTTACTCCCAGATGTACTCAATGGCAGTACGTACTTGGTTTTCCTACGGGATATCTTACCGCAGTTACTGCAAAATGTGCCAGCAACATTGCGCCACAATATGTGGTTTATGCACGATGGCGCACCGGCACATTTTTTCATAGGTGTTCGCAATCACCTCAATTCAACATATCCTGGGAAATGGATTGGACGCAGTGGACCTGTTGCTTGGCCTGCACGCTCTCCAGACCTCAATCCGTTAGACTTTTTTGTTTGGGGACACCTTAAATCGCTGGTGTATGAAACGCCTGTGGATATACCGGAGGATTTACTAGCGCGAATCGTTGTCGCTGCATGAGACATTCCCAACTCCGTCGGAGTTTTTCGGCGTGTTCGCCAATCTTTACGACGTCGCTGTCGGCTGTGCGATTCTGTTAATGGGCGCAACTTCGAACACCTATTATAATAATGTCCGTTCGTCTGCCTTCCGACATTGAACTGTGCAGCGCAGGCCAGAAGACTATGCTTCACATATGTCATAAAGTACGTGGAATGTAATTCTTTATTTGTCATTTTTCTTTTATTTTCAACACTTTTTGGCACAGTATTTTGTAAGTCACAGACTGTGGTGTACTCAAATTGTAAATTACAAAGTTTGTATGAATTAATTTAAAATTTAGTGTCTTTTTTAAATTTATAATTAATAAAATTATTATGCTATTTGTTATTATTATTTCCTATCATAAATTATGATGCACATATACATACAATAATTGTCCATGTAAAACATGTACTGAAACTTCTTGCATAGTTACAAATCGCAATATTTTTAATTATTTCCGAATTTTCACCACCAGTTTAATTTTAAGGAATTTAACTTAAGCTTTATATCAATAAAAGACCACTTTAAAATGTAGACTATTATTGTAAAGTTATTTTGGTTCATTCAACTCTTGAATAATTAAAAATGTTGCATCTCAGAAGAAGCATGATCGAAAATGTATAGTTGAAAGTAATTAAAAAGGCGGTGTTTCCAATCGTGATGGGCGGAGTTTAACCTTTGCTAGTGTCAAAGAAAGCGGAGTTATAACTAAGAAACTGATTAATTTCTCTCACACAATTAAACCGATATGGTTCATTGTAAGCTTTTTCGAAAGTTTTCGGAATGGACCAAATTTTATTACATTTTCCTTGTTGTAGCTAGAGTTGTCTTTTTGGAATTAACGATTAACTATTTTGATGTATATTGGATTTCGTTCTTTTTTCACTGTTTCAGGGCTTGTAACTCGTCAATAAATATTGCTATTTTAATACAATTGATGTCATTTTGTAGGTTTTTTTCTGCTCTTTCTAAATATGTGCTTCGTTTTTATGTAGCATTATCGATAGTTTAGCAATGAGGGTTCTTTTACAATTTTCCGAATTTTCATTCTATTTGCTGTAACTTGAAAACTATTGAGATCCGACCAGGCTTTATATACTGATTTATGCTCCATGTGATCTCCTCTATTACCCCTATTAATATTGGACCCCTTTAACGGAACACCTTGTATAAATCAACATTTGAAAGGAGGATGGTTTGGGGGTCTGGGGGTCTTGATCGGTGAAAATATAATAAAATTTTTTGGAATTGCTTTCCTCCGAACGGCTGCAATAGGTAGCTTTTTGTAATGAAAGCTACGTAAAACATGTTTAAAAACAGTTCTTCCGCTAACTAAAAATGCTTCATTCATTAATTTAAAAACTTGGTCTTTATTTAAAAAATAACTTTTTATTCATATAAACCTAATAATTTTGTTTTTAATTCGGGAAAACTGATTGTGTCATAAGCGGTGTGTATCAGCAAGTCTGCTATTACAAACGTTTCTCATAACAAAAAAATAGAAAAAACGTTTACAGATCCTAAATCTCATTCAAAATTACTTTGAAAATTTCCAAGTTAATAAAGACTAGCCGTTTTTGATTCCATAATGATATGCTGCATTTTGCATTTTCTTCTACGTACCAGTATCGGACATCTGTGTACCAGTAGCCAGAGCTTCGCGCACCAGTACTGGTACGTGTATATAGTTTGAGAACCCCTGATATAGAGTAATTTACATATGTCACATTAGAATCCCTGATGAAGAATATGGAAGTGCACAGATGCCAACTTGCACAGATTTTTCATACGACTAAAATTTAATAGAAAATTTTGCCTTATTTAATAGCCGAAATATTTCATTAAATAAGGCAAAAATTTCTATTACATTTTAATGGCAACAAAAATATGTAGAAATTGGCAGCTATGGAAATGTAATAAAACCAAGTTTGTACTTGTTAAAACCTATCGTTCATACTGTTATAGAAAAGAATTACATAACGTGAAGAAAATAACTTTTAAGAATTGGAAAAATATATAACATTTGCATAATGATTCAAAGAGAAATAAAAGCAGTAGCATAAAATATAAAAGTATCATTCCAAAGAAAAGAGAACATTTAGATTATGCATAACTTTTATAGAAATTTTTTATGCATTCAAAGAAGTCACAACTATTTTAATAAATTTATTACCGTGATTTCGCGCGTATACGCCGCACTTCAGACAATTCGATTTCCCACCAGAATTTATTTTAAATTAAATGTGACTTGCTTCTGTTTAGCACTTATTTGACTTCTTATTTTCAATAAAATTTCCGGTTTGAAATAAACTTAACTAAGATGCGGCGCATACGCGCGAAATTACAGTAATTAAGAAGTATATCTTAAATAATAAAAAAACGGATTTTACAATTTCTCTTAACCCCTTAATCGTCGCGCCCTTTTAGTGTAGGCTACTTTTTAAAAAATGAGATTGCTTGATCACCACCAGTTTTTTTAAGTAGAAATATCCGTCTTATTTAATAGGCAGATAAAATAATGCAAGAATAAAGCCAATAATACTATTTAAAAAAAAACTGGTGGGAATCAAACAATCTCAATAAAATAGGCGTAATCTAAGCTGCCCGTGAATGTCTCGGGCACGACGATTAAGGGGTTAATGACACACATAGCTCCCAAACGTCCGTTTTTTGAGCATCATTTTTCAGAATTTTAATCTTTAATTACAGAATATTTGTCATTAAATAAACCGAACATTTATATTCGGATTAAGTGCTCCTCAAAAAAACGGAACAATTGGCACTTACGGGCTTAAGTACCGTAATTTCCGGCGTATAATCCGCAGCTCAAAGAGTCGTTTTTCGACCCAGAAATTTTATTCAATAATTGTAGTTAAATATTTACAGCGATCTTTTAAGTTACATTTTATAAAATAATATTTCTGGGTTGAAAAACGACTCTTTGAGCTGCGGATTATACGCCGGAAATTACTTGTTTTGGAAAAATGAAACTTCTCCTTAAAATTTTACGAAAAATCTCTTGTATTTTCACGGATTTTTTTTAGGGTGTACCACTAAATTTTAAATGAAATAGTCGACATGAAGAGTCGCAGAAATTCGATGTTTACATAAGGCAACATTTACTGTAAAATTTTAGTGGTATTCGGCGGGCCACAGTTTAACACCCCTGGTCTAAGGGATAAAATCTTTTGCGGTTTCTTTTTATAATGTCACAATTTTGGAAGTATAATGAAATTTATATGAATTTCTGAGTTGTATTAAACTATGATTTCTGTAAAATATAGAGTGCAAAGTCATTATCATTCACTTACAGGATCACACAAAATAAATAGCTTATATAATAGCATAGGAGGGGAAACTCTTTGCAGATCATTTTAAATTATGCTGCAGAATTTCAAGCATGATGAACTTGTCATACATTACAAAGGTTTACTACAAAATGCTTGCTGTAGAATATGATGTGCATAACATTGATCGTTCATTTACAGGGAAACACAAAAGATTTCTGATACCGTACAATATCCGAAGCATTGTCTGTTAAGGATAAATGCTGGAAGTACGTTTTCAGTAATGATATACGTTTTTAAGTTTATATATTTTAAATATTTATATATTTTGTATTCCATATTATATTTATTTATATTTTATATATTTTATATATTTATATATTTTGTATTTCATATTATATTTATTTATATTTTTTATTATTTATATTTTATTTTATATTTATATATTTTTTTATATTATATATATATTTGTGTTATGCAAACATAATGAAATTTATACGAGTTTCTGAGTTGTATTAAAATATCCTTTCTATATATAAATATATATAATATATATAATATATATAATATATATAATATATAAAATATATAATAGTCACTAAAATATATAACATATATTATATATAATATATAAAATATATATAATATATATATAATATATATTATATATATTATATATAATATAATATATATAATATATAAAATATATATATAATATATATAATATAGAAAAAATATATAAAATGATATATAAAATATATAAATATATATTTTATAACCATTAAACTAAATTTTAGCATACTACGTGATGTGTGTATCCTATGGATCATATACATGGCTACACAAAAGTATTCGTAAGTATTACGGCGCATGAGCCTGAATTATTTAAAGGTGTTTTTAAATTGAGCTATGCATTTTCAAGCTCATTTATATTTCTACTAAGATATGTATAAATAAAATCATATGCTATGCAATGAACTGGATACATGGCCCGCTATTAATAGTTCTTCCTGGGAGTCCAATTTCAAGAGTTTTCAGCGTGTTTTAGATGTGTTTTTGCCAGAAATAAATTTTAGCTTAGTATGTGGCTTGTAAAAAATCTGTAGGTAATATACAATGTTGTACAAAAGAATTTAGGTCCGTTTCCGTCTATTGGCAACAATTCCTGACTGTGAATTTTTATTTGTTTTATGCGTTTTCTTGTTAAATATAATTTTAGCATCCTATGTAGAATATATGCAAACCTAGAAGATTACCAAAAAGATTTGGAGTACCTTTCCGGATATGGACGGTAATTTCTGAAATGAGATTCCAAATGTATTATGTAGTTTCTAAATTGTCTACTTAGGTATCTTCAACTTATTAAACGACGATGTTTTGTTAAACTATTCTGGATGCGTTGGAAAAAGTTTCATAATCTATGGTTAACACATGATTTTTCTTTCTTGTTATTACTGTTTGACGTATTTATAGAAATTATAAAAGTTTTAGCATTAACAAATTATACAGCTAAATGTTTCTCGATTATTAGTATTTTTTTAAACAATAATAATGTAATTCACAGCAGTTGTTATTATTTTAGTGTCTAACATGTCGTTAAACTATTAATTATTGCTTCGAAATTTTAAATTAAATGGAAACGTGTACATTATTTTACTGATTTGTGTAAAAGTTACAATGATAAAAATAAATATTATATTAATCATCATCACTATTACTTTTGCTTAAAGTTTAAAGTAGATTGCAATTTATATCAAGTTTTTAACACTAGAACAGCGATGAGGGGTCACTTTGACCCGTACTAAATGAAAAAATGTCGATTCGAACCAGAAATTTCTCTATAAAATAAGTTAAATATTGCACAAAAATAAATTAAATGAATAAGTTAAAAGTATTACATAAAAATTGTGGTGTAAATATATTTATAAAACTTGAGTAAAATTTCCCGCCAATCTAGTGTTAAATATGTATAAATTTCATACTTGCAATCTCTCCCGTGTTATATATGACACTATTTACGAATAGAAAAAATCACTTTATTTATAACAGAAATTTTACGTTAAAATAAAGAAATAATTTCTGTTAAAAATAGTAGTAGTTAAAATGCCTGAGACGTGAAAAAGTCTGAGGTGCCAAGCTCTCACTAATCTTCAATAATATGTGCATACCTGCCAACATTGCACTAAACTTCCGTACAATGTAGGTTAATTTAACCGAGGTTAAACACGTTTCAAACCAGAAATTTTTAACCCCTTGAAGGGCACCGGTATATTATATATACCACTTAATTTTAATCCCAAAATGCCACAATGACACCAGAAATTTATAATCAAATTTTGAATTTACAAGGTACATGAGGAAAATCTGGTACTTATTTTAACCCGTTGAGGACGCGCGACACGTATACGTGACGCATAAGATGCTCAGAATCCTCGATTATTCCCACCAGTTAATTTTTATTGTAAGCTTTACCTTATGTAATCCTAGCATTTCTGCGATTCAATTGGGCGAATATTTCTGTTTTGAAAAACCGGTGGTAAAAGAATAAAAATTCTGTAAAGGACGCTCGTCGCGAAGGGGTTAAAATAAATTCGTTCGTGAAACCTGGTGTCAATCAGTCGCTTTAATATTTTAGCTACAAGAGTACTTTGCCGCTGAAGGGGTTAAAGAAATACATTCAAATATGTTTCACGTAAGAACATGAAACTTAGAATATATTATTTTTTCTGACACATTTTCTGATGAGAAACGACTTTAACCGGGATAAAATTAACTCACATTGTACGGTAGTTTAGTTGAAAGTTGGAAGGTATGTATGTGGGTAAATTTAACCCAAGTTTAATACGTTTCACACCAGAATTTTTTTTAGGAAATGAATTGAAATATATTCCATGTAGGAATCTGGAATTAACTAAATAAAGATTCATCAGATAATTTTTCTGGTTCGAAATGTTATTAAACTGGGTCAAATTAATTCACAAATTACCGAAGATTAGTGGGAATTTGGCACCTTAGAAAAGTTTACTATTTCAAGTTAATATTTTAAATTTCTTGAAGCAAAATTGAATCAATGAAAAATATAACACTTTTTAATATTTAAAATTATGCTAGAGGTATACATATTACATTTTCTAATATTTTTTCAGAGCTTATATAAGCTTATTCAGCATCAAGTCTTCTGCATCCATTAACGAAACCTCCAAACATTAAGGAAATTTCGTTTCCCTAAAGCTAAATTAGGAAAAGAATAACAAGCAAATAAGGAAATCCCTTAGACAAAAGAGTATCATTAGTTATTCAAACAATCTTGGAGCGTAAAATAAATCGCACTTTCAAAGGAATAACTTAAAACTAAAAATACTTACATTTTCATCTTTTATTGATTATTATTATTATTTTAAGTTATTTTATCGACATTTCTCTAAAAAAGGTATATAAATAGGTTTCAGTATTTCTCATATTCAATTTGTTAAATATATGTTTAAAAATACTCAAAGTTTAATTTATTTAGTATAGCGTGTCTTTAGAAATTACAAAAATATTAGCATTAATGAAAATCAAAGAGCTTCTAATTTACATCACGTTTTTCATAATGTTTTTAAAGTTCGCACTGGCCATCAGAGATGCCAAGCTCCAACTAACCTGTCGTAATATGTGGATTAATTTGACACAGTTTAATAACGTTTCCAACCAGAAAATTTATCTGATGAATCTTTATTTAGTCAACTAGATATTTCTACGTAGAATATACTTATTTTAATTACTTAAAACTATTTCTGAAGCGAAACGTATTAAACTTGGGTCAAATCAACTCATATATTACTGAAGATTAGTGAGAGTTTGGCTCCTTTGCTAGCCATGCCTCATGTATTTTGTATACCACTATTTTAGAAGATAAATTCTATCTTTATTTATATCAGAAAATCTACAATTAGATAAAACAAATATTTCTATTTAGAAATTTTCTTACTTAAAATACGGTATAATTAGGAGGCATGAAATTTTAATATTTCATGTTAATGATTTAAATTTCTCGAAGCATAATGGAATCAACGAAAAAGAAACTCATTTTAATATTTAAAATTATAGGTATACATATCAGATTTTATAATATTTGTTTCCATTGCTTATATAATCTTATTCACTATCAAGTGTCAGCCATTAACGAAACATAATTTGTTTCCCTAAAAATAAGTCTAGGAAAAGAATAACAAGCGTATAATAAAATACTTCAGACAAAAGAGTATCATTAGTTATCCAAACAATAACGGAGTGAAAAATAAATCACGCTTTCCAAAGAATAACTTAAAACTTAATTTATAAAAATTTACATCTTTATACTTAATAATAAGTATTTTCATTTGAATAAAAGTTACTTCATTGACATCTCCCTAGAAGACGTTATATAAATAGGTTTTCATATATCTTATATCTAATTTGTTAAAGAAATGTTTAAAAATCCTTCATTTTTTTTTTATTATACTACGTATTTATACAGTACTACGTATTTATAAAAATTACAAAAATACTAGCATTAATAAAATATCCCAGAGTTTGTAATTTGCATCAAGTTTTTTCATGTGTTTCACTGATTATCATTAATTTTCAAGTGTTATGCCGAAAATTATAAGAAATATTAAAATGTATTTATATGAAGATTTCTAAGAAGACGGCAACGAAGTAACTTTTATTCAAATAAAAATATTTAAACTATAAATATGTAAGTTTTTTTATTTTTATTTTGAAATTGCGATTTATTTTCCGCTTGGGTATTGTTACTTACCCATCATACTTAGCATAGGGTAAATCTTGTAATCGTTTTGAAGATCGAAAAAATTTTTTTGTCGGATTTACACGTTTCAGACACTGGAGATTCCGAAACACATATTAAAAAAAAAAAAAAAAAAAAGCCGTCCGTCTGTGTGTGTGTGTCTGTAAACGCTTTATCTCCCGAACAAATTGAGATAGAGACTTGAAATTTGGTATCTACTCAGTGTGTAATATTGGGAAGAAGCTTATTGAATTTCAGTAACCTCGATTATCCGGAACTATTTTTTTCGGACTCTCGAAATATTAGTTCTGATAAAAGATATATAAAATTTTTCGAAATTGTTTATTTTAAGGAGTGCATATAAAAGACAATATAAAAACATAAATTTTACATAAAGAATGAAGTTGATCGGATAATTCGTTGTCGAGATATTTGTAATACTATTTTTCATACTCTTTATTTCATTCAAATTTCAATTCAAAGATATATTTTAATTGGAAATGAGACGCTTAATCCGACGCAGTAAACCGTTAGTTTATATGATTATCAATTTTGGAGTTTTAAGGATGTTTCTTTTACGCAATTCAATAATGGAGCATTTAAAGTTATGACGTCATCAAGCCACGACTTTATTCGAATTGCAATGCATTTTATAAATAGTTTACACATGTTTTATTTTCAAATTTTATATTATACATATCCATGATGGGCAGGGCCTGATTACCGGCGGGGCAAACTACCACCAGTAAAAAAGAATAGAAATTTTTGGCTTATTTAAACGACTTTTTCATGCTGAATTTCTGTCAAAAACAAGGTAAAAATTTCTATTTTTTTTTTTTTTTTACTGGTGGAATTTTGCCCCGCCGGTAATCAGGCCCTGATGATGGGTAAGTATTACGGTGGCCCCCAACGACTAGTTTAGATAACTAATGATACTATTTTGTCTAAGTATTTTGTTATGTGCTTGTTACCCTTTTCCCAGATTATCTATAGTGAAACAAGTGATGTTTTTTTAAGGTGTGTGTCTTGAATAAATTTTATTCAATTAAAACCTTTAAAGTATAAATAGTATACATTTTTTTTTAGTTTTTCTTTGAAAATTGTGATTTATTTTACCCCTCGGGGATAATGTAGATAACTAATGGTACACTTTTGTCTAAGCATTTCATTATGTGCTTGTTACCCTTTTCCTAGATCATCTTTGTGGAAAGAAGTGATGTTTCATGTCTTCAAAGCGATGTTCAAATAGAAACCTTTAAAATATAATATGTATTTTTTTTAGTTTTTCTTTTAAAATTGTGATTTATTTTACCCTTGGTGATTATGTAGATAACTAATGATACTCTTTTGTCTAAGTATTTCATTATGTGCTTGTTACCCTTTTCCTAGATTATCTATAGTGAAACAAGTGATGTTTTGTTAAGGTGTGTGACTTGAATAAATTTTATTCAATTAAAACCTTTCAAGTATAAATAGTATACATTTTTTTTTTAGTTTTTCTTTTAATATTGTGATTTATTTTACCCCTCGGGGATAATGTAGATAACTAATGGTACACTTTTGTCTAAGCATTTCATTATGTGCTTGTTACCCTTTTCCTAGATCATCTTTGTGGAAAGAAGTGATGTTTCATGTCTTCAAAGCGATGTTCAAATAGAAACCTTTAAAATATAATATGTATTTTTTTTTAGTTTTTCTTTTAAAATTGTGATTTATTTTACCCTTGGTGATTATGTAGATAACTAATGATACTCTTTTGTCTAAGTATTTCATTATGTGCTCGTTACCCTTTTCCTAGATTTTCTTTAGAGGGTAACAAGTGATGTTGCGGAGACTTGATAGTGAATAAGAAGAGTTGCTACGTGTCAGGTAATTTTTCAGAGTATGTACCAGTATATCCTTATAGACAAAATCCCCTTATAAAAGGAGTTGTTTTGCGCAATGAAATTAAGATAATTATTCTGTAAGAAAATGCGGGTTCTTTCCCGAAAATATTCCCTGACCCATTGCAACCGTGATAAGATTATGAAGAAAACAGTAAATAATTTATGATATGTATACTTCTAGCGTAATTTTTAATATTAACCTATTCTCTGCCAAACACGAGTATACTCGTTGTGGTCAACATTGAAAATAAAAATGTATGATTAAAAAAAACTGCCTAGCCGCCTAGTATTTTAATATGTTACAAAATACTTTATTTAATGACAAAAACTTTGCTAATAAAGTTACCAAATATTATCTTTCAGAATTTTTGGTTGGAAACGAATTTCAGTAAAAATATCGAAGACTCCGCCTACATAGTTTTGGCAGTGAATGGGTTAAAAAAAAAAAAAGTTTTATTTTTCGTTGATTCCATTATGCTTCGAAAAATGTTCATTTTTAACTTGAAACATTAACCTTACACTGCACGAATAAAGTATATTTTTTTATACTGATATTTACTGTTAGATACTAAAAATTTTAAAGATAATTTTTTCGCTTTATTTATTAACAAACTTGTGTCATTATAAAAAGCGAATATTTTTACTTAAATTTTTGTGGTTGTTGCAAATGGAATTTATTATTAAAAGCTAAATTTTAATTTATTCATATTATGCATCACTGCGCTATGTAGGATTAAAATTTCATACCAACCATCTCTCCCGTATTTTAAGTACCACTATTTCTGAATAGAAATGTGTGGTTTATTTAATCGTAGAATTTCTGTTATAAATAAAGTGAAAAATTCTCTTCGACAGTACTGGTATACAAAACCGAAATATAAGGAATGTATGAAATTTACACACATTATACTTATATTTTTTTGAATTTTTCTAGAATAATATTTTTAATTGTTTCTTTTTATATTTTTAGTAGAAGATACAATTATAACTTGTTTTATTCCTTATTGAAGAAGGTATGTAAGTATCACTGAAATATATATATTTGCATTGTTTCTTGAATTTAATATTTGAAATTTTCTTGTGTTGGGGTGATCTTGAATAAGATGTAAGAGAAGTTCAATATACATATGATCAAGAAAAAATTTAGAGTCTTTTGAAAATAAAAAAAAGTTTTTCAGTTTTTCAAGTTTCTGATTTCAAGATTATACAACAGATTTATTGGTCTTTTAATAGTTGAATTGTTTGTTTTCACTTCACAAGACCTTATTTTTCCGTCTCTTCCAATAAATGTTTTTGTAATTTTTCCCAACTTCCAGAAAGCTCTAGGTAAATGTTCATCATGCACAAGCACAACATCATCTATTTTGAAATCAGAAGTTTTATTTTGATCCGTGCAGTGAGCAGATTTTAAGTTGAGGAGATATTCATTCTTCCAGCGCTTCCAAAAATGGTTTAAAATTGTCTCACGTAAACGAAAACGTTTCACTAAAGTTTCTTTGGTTGCTGGTAAGGTTAAATCGTTTAATTTTATAGTTGGTAAACACAGAACTCGTTTTCCTATAATAAAATGAGCAAGTGTTAGAGGAAATGGTTCATCTAGTTCTGAATAAATGTAAGTCAATGGACGAGAGTTTATGATAGCTTCTACTTCAACTAGAAGAGTTTCCAGTTCACTTAGAGTCAACGAAGATTTGCCGATGACTTTACGTAAAGTACACTTCACTGAGCGCACCATTCTCTCATAAAAGCCACCCCACCAGGCAGCACGTTCGACAATGAATTTCCAAGAAATTCCTCGATCGGCGTAAAACTTTTTTACGTCCGGATGGCGGATAGCTTTCCACATTTCTTTTAATTCAAGCTCAGCTCTTTTGAAAGTTTTAGCATTGTCCGAGTAGATTATAGCACACAGCCCTCTTCTTGAAATAAATCTGCGAAATCCTAACAAAAATTCTGCAGTTGACATGTCTTTCACAAGCTCCAAATGAATTGCTCTTGTGATAGCGCAAGTAAACAATAAGATGTAATTTTTATTCTCACTCCCCTTCACATATAGGGGCCCCGCAAAATCTAGACCTGAAATGGAAAAGGGGGGTGCTTCGTTAATGCGGTCACCTGGAAGAGGTGCTATTACTTGTTGACCAGGACGTATGTTAAATTTCTTGCAGATTGGGCAGTTGTTGAGGACTGATTTTATGCACTGTCTACCTCTCAAAATCCAAAACTTTTCACGAGTTTGTACCAGTGTGTCTGATACTCCTGCATGCAAAACCCTTTCATGGGAATCTTTAATAATCAGTTCAGTAAATTTATGTTTGGGAGGAAGTACGATAGGATGTTTATCATAAAATGGCAAGTTAGCCTTTTGTAACCGCCCTCGTACCAAGAGTAATCCTTCTTCTGACAACACAGGATTTAGTTGCAAAAGGTTGGATTCTTTAGGGATATTTTTGTTAAGCTTCAAGCATTTTATAACCTCAGGAAAACTTTCTTCTTGAACAAGTTTTACCCAAAAATTTTCGGCATTTTTTATTTCATCAGCTGATAATTCCGCAAGATTTCGTTTTTCTGCTTTTAGTTTTATATTGAAAATAAATCTAAATATCCATGCAGTTACTCGATACAACTTCTTTAGTGAACTATACCTTGACAAATTTAAAATTTGAATTTTATCAGCGTTATTTGTGTTAACTACACAAGAAATAATTTCTGCTTTTCGAGACCGCTCTTCAGAAACATTAGACACTTGAGATGCGGGCATTTTAACTCTGGGCCACTGATCTTCAGGCAAGGAAAGAAATTCGGGACCGTACCACCATTTTTGAGAATTGACCAATTGTTTTCCTGAACAACCTCTAGTGATTAGGTCGGCAGGATTAAGTTTGCCTTCGCAATGTCTCCATAAACTAGGATCAGACAAGTCATGAATTTCTGAAATTCTATTCGCGACAAATGGTTTCCATTTTTCTTTTGAGCCTTTTTTCTAATAAAGGACAATTTCAGAATCTGTCCAGAAAACAAACTGGAATACCTGGAGAATATTTTTAAGATAATTTGCAAGTCTTGCACCAAGAACTGCTCCCATCAATTCAAGACGTGGGAGAGTTAATTTCTTCAAGGGGGCAACTCTAGATTTAGACATGACAAAACTAGTTTTAAATTTTTCTTTAGATATTTGATATCGTAAGTATACTATTGCGCCATAGGCTTTGGGATTAGCATCTGTAAAAATATGTAACTGGAGACCCTCCTTTTCCATGATCAGGGTGCTAAAGTAATAGCTGGGAATTTTCAGTTGTGAGAGATCCTGTATTTCTGAAATCCAAGTTTTCCATTCATTTTCTAACTCACCAGAAAAATTTTCATCCCATGATATGCCCATTACCCATAATTGTTGCAATAAATATTTAATTCGAATAATAAAAGGAGTGATTAACCCAGCCGGGTCAAACAACATAGCTGCAATTTTCAAGACATTCCGTTTTGTACAATAATCATTATTTAATTTTGATAACAATGGACGTAATTCTAGTCCCAAATTATCTTCATTATTGTTCCAAGTTAAGCCTAATACTTTTAGAGAGTTATTTGGTGGATCGGAATTAGAAATAGGTATGCTCTTATCAATCCATCTTTTTCCAAGCTCCTCGGAATTAGTTTCAAATTTTCTTAAATTCATTCCCCCTTCTTTCAAAATATTAACAGCTTCATTAGATAAATTAAAAGCCTGTACAACATCATTTTCTCCGGTAAACAAGTCATCTACGTAAAGGGATGAATTAAGGATTTCAAATGTTTTCTTGTGAGAGTCTTTATATTTATTGATATGGTTTTTGATAGTACAGGCAAAGGTAAACGGACTGCAGGTGACACCAAAAGTAGCCCTAGTCATTCTATAGGGGACAATTTCTTTATTTTTGTCAAAATCTTCATAGCATAAAAATCTTAAGTAGTCGCGATCTTCTTCCGCTATAGATATCTGGAGAAAGGCTTTTTCGATGTCAGCTGAAAGGGCAATTTTGTGTAATCGGAACTTTAAAATAATATCCAGAACATTTGGGTTCAAGTTAGGACCCGGATTCAGGCATTCGTTTAAAGATAAGGAATCTGCTTGTTTAGAGGAAGCATCGAAAACAATCCGAGTTTTTGTTGTAATTTTATCCTCTCGGATGACAGGTCTATGGGGCATGTAGTAACAGTTATTCTCGGAAAACTTTTTAGGGCACATTTCCACTATACCTTCATTAACTTGGTCAAGCAAAATAGAATTGTATTCTTTGAATAAAGACTCATCTTTCAGGAATTTATTTTCTAAACTAGAAAACCGCTTTTTTGCTACTTCAAAATTATTTTTAAGCGAATCCCGAGAATTTCTCCATAAAAGGCGTGTTTCATAGTGACCATTCACGAATTTTAAGTTTTCTTGAAACTCATTTATTACTTCATAATTAGAAATTTTCTTTTCATTACTTTCAATAATATCAATTGCTTCAAGTTCCCAAAATGCTTTTAATTGTGTATTTAAATTTTCACCCGAAACATTTAAACATGTTAAATCTCTTTCTTTCGAATAACAAATTACATTTAAACAAGAAATAGAATTCATCGAAGAATTATCTGACATTTGTCCAACTAATGTTGTTCCGAAAATAGACGTTTGAAAGTATAATTGCTTGTTTATTTTGGTAAGCGATCCACATAATGTTTCATAAATGTAATTAGCTCCTAATAAAATTTGAACTGGTAAATTTACCTCGAATAAATCAGCTAATTGATATTTCTTTGAAATAAGGTTTTGAACCCGGGGATTAATATTTTGACATAATTGGGTACCACAGATTTCATCCGTAATTAATGCCTCAACATTAACAGAATTATACGGATGATATCTGCTTCTCAAGGTTATTAATACACATTCAAATTCTTTTTCTGTAGGATTTCTGTTAGAAAATGTATAAATGAAAAGTTTTTCTTTTCTTAAGATTTTGGCATTTAATGCCTTTGCCAAATCACTCCGAATGAAGGTTTTTGTGGAAGCAGAATCATATAGTATTTTGGCAAATAATTTTTTAGATCCACTTTCCACCTGAA
Source organism: Maratus michaelseni (assembly GCA_963931845.1). Taxonomy (NCBI): domain Eukaryota; kingdom Metazoa; phylum Arthropoda; class Arachnida; order Araneae; family Salticidae; genus Maratus; species Maratus michaelseni. The sequence continues at coordinate 257,394,715 of OZ007595.1, forward strand.
CACAAGCCGTTTGCATTAGAGTGACATAATTATTTCTCAAATTTTTCGACTTATGAATAGATTGCATTACTGTTTCATTTTCAGGAATTTGGCTAACTTGTTTTAATTTTGGATCTTGATTTTCAACCAATTTTTTACATTTTGTTTGTGGACAAAATAAGTGATTATGTTGTGTGCTTTGACATGTTTGACAGGGATTAATTTTTACTTTACAAGCTGACTGTAAGTGTTTGAAAAAGCAATTATAACAGCGTCCGTCTTTCTTTAACTTAAATCTTTTATGTTCATTGAATAAGATTTTGCATCCTAATCCAGTATGTGTATTAGAATTGCAAAAAATGCAAACACCTTTAGTAACAGTATTTAATGCAACTGATGTCGGGAAATTATTTTTTACTTTAAATTTCTCTTTAGAATATTCAGCTTTCGAACGAAACGTTTCCTGACCTTTCAACGAAATTCCTGACACTAGATATGCAGCCTCCGTAGATTCGATTTCAAACTTGATGAATTTCATTAATTCCTCTACATCACCCATTTTCTTAGGATCCCTTTTTCTGTGAAATTCTACTACTAAATTATGTGGCAATTGTTTTAACAAAATAGGGATTAATATATATCCAAATTTATCTGAAGCAATACCCATAGATTGCAAATTCCTAATACTGACTTCACTTTCATCATAAATATGTCTGAGACCCTTAATATTTGATGAAGATTTAACAGGTTCGATTTCTAATAGTTTATTAACAAAACAACTAATTAACTGGTCTTGTTTTCCGTATCTTTCTTTTAATAAGGTTAAACAAGACTTATAATTGCCTTCTTTTAAAGCAAAACCAGCTACTGATTTGTAAGCTTCACCGGTTAAGAAAGATTTCAAATATAAAAAATTATCAACTGTAGTTAATGATTCATTTGAATCTATAGCGCTTTCAAAACTGTTATAAAATTCCAAGAATTTACTTGGATCACCACTAAAGGTGGTTATATTTAGTTTGGGTAAATTGACAGGATTCTGTGATGTATTATTTAAATTAGAAATACTATTAATACTTTTAATAGATTCAGCTTGCTCGACCTTGAATTGTTTCAATTTACTTCTTATATTGGTTTTCGAATCAGATATAGCTTCCTCATACTCAAGTGACTTTTGAATTTCGTTTTCAAATTCCGTTGCATCATCTATTAATTCTTCAATTTTTTCATTTAAATTTTTAAGCTCATCTTGTTTTTCTTGAAATTTATTGAATATTCAGACAGTTTAAATTTATCATTGTCATTTTGAGTATCAATACTTTCTATAAATCTATCGATAGAAGTAATTAATTTAGTGCATGAAGTTCGAGCAAGCTTACGTTTTGATTTTAACTTATCGACTTTTTCCATTTTAGAATAACAATAATAATAATAAAAAAGTTTTTACAGTACCTTTTATCCGAGCATAGTCCACAAGAAGAGAACAAAAAACTTCCAATAAGTATTTTTTCCTATACAGTCACATCGAAGAAGAATTGAGAACAATTTCTAAAGCGTATAAACATATTCTTGTATTCGCGGGTTTCCGCACCATGAAAATTAATGATAATCAGCAGCAGATAGGTGTCAGAAAGAACGTAATTTCGGAAGAAGAAACACAATAAATATATTCTGGAGAAGTGTGAGGATGATAACTGCATAATAATAGTCTTGATGTCTTTTCTTGTTTTATTAACAACACATTTAACATAAAAGTAAATTAATAAAGATTATTAGACTGAAAAAAATATTAAATTTCAGGAGAGCCGCCAAGAAGCTCCATTTTTCACGATACAAAATTTATTCCAACTGACAAAAACAAGTCTTCTAATCAGTACGAGGTTACGTCACATTACGTAACGCGCGCCGTGAGCATAACCCCGCCCACAGAACATGTGATCAAGGATTTCGTAACAACACTACACATTGATGATACATTTCTTTTTGGCTAATTTTGCAGATTATTTGAGAAATGTTTACGTCTCTTGAACTTAAAAAGGAAACAGGATTATCAAATTAACAAACAGTTTTATTGTAGTTTCATTATATAACTGATGATCTTCAAGCTTTTAAAGATCTCAAAATGTCATCACTGTGCTTACATGTTTATGCGTCGACTAAAAATTGCAAAACATATCCAATATATGGTGCTATGAATGAAATATAAGGGAGCGGCCAATCCTCCAGATTTTTAACGACCACTATATTCGAATAAAATGTTCGCTTTATTCAGAGTACGCATGCTTGTACCTCAGTTCTTTAGTAGAATATTTCTATTTAATATTTAAATAGCAGAAGTTGTACCCGCCATTAATCGCAGGATTTGTAATACTTTTCTGCATTTAAATGAAGCGAAAAATTCTATTAAAAAATTGAGGTAAAAGAGTACGAAAGTTGTTATTTAATGCAGAAATTTTGAGATTAAAAAATACAAAGTTTGATATTCGTAGATAGTGGTACTCAAAAGTCTGAAGTTTTCGCAACTCTGTAGTAAAGAAAATATAATGTGTTTAAATAAGATTTTTTAAACGAGGCAACTTAAACTTTCGGAACTGATTCCGAAAGTGAAAATAACTGTACACAAAAAATCTGCAACCAAAATCGAAAAAAATAAGAGATACCCCGGTTATATATCATCCTCAGCTATCCTGTGGAAAAATATCATTTGAAAATATTAAAATGCACGCGAGAAGTTTTAAACAAACGATTCCATAGATTTAACATTAGCCTGCGAGTATCTTCCGGTACCGATGATTTATCTCTTCCTCTTTATTCATAGCTCCATTACATTACTCTTGAAAGTATCCTAGTATTAGTGTATGGCAGAGATTTTTTTCAAAAGTGGAATAGAAAAAAATAGCCACCGGTCCATATAACTCGTAGTCAAAGCTTTAAAAGACTAAAAGAGCTATTTACCCGAACTCAGTCTGAAGTTAATGTTAATCCTATGGTAAAGTACTTTTCAAATTTCTCGTTTGCATTGCAATACTTTTAAATGAGTTTTTTCGCATAGGATAGCTGAGATCATTGCCTATCCGGGCTTTTTTCACTTTTCGTGTTTTTTTTTTTGTTTCCCTTATGGTTCTGTACTTAAAAAGTAAAAACGGAACGGTTATAAGATCACTCTTGCGTCTGTCTCTCCGTCTGTCAGAGCACATTTTCTCGTAAACTATGGAACGTGGAAAGTTCAAACTTGGAAAAGTTATAAAGCCTATTGACCTACATATTTTCCGATTATTAGTCATTCGCAAAAATGTTTAGGAGAAATTTAGAGGGGAGGTGGGGATAATTAATTTACCTGAAAAATCAAATTTTCTTTTTGTATATTGTGTGAAAGATCGGGTAACACCAAACTCAAAAATATATTTGTTTTAATTTTAGGTATTATATTTTCAGAGATATCGTCGAAAATACACTGCAGAAATAGGTTCCCTCCTCCCTCTATTTCCGAATCTACTGAAATAAAAATTATGACAAAATTAGGAGTTGTAGTACTTTATTTAAACAACGCGAGAAAACTAGAGCGATTTGCTTAGGTCACTTAGTTTTTGATTAAAACGCATTTTTTCCGTTACACACAAATTTACTTTTTGTGCGGTCAGCGGAAGAGTTAACCCTAGAACCGCGGGAAATTTTACTCAAGTTTTATAAAAATATTTCACACCAGAATTTCTATTTAGAACTATTTAATTTATTTATTTAAGTAGTTGGTAATGATTTTCGAAAAGAAATGTTGGTAATTAGCAGAAATATTAATTAAGTTACTTGAACAAAAACATATTTCTATATATTGTCGAGTCTAGGGTATCGTTCGGAAGATCTCGTAACACCAAACACAAACATATACAGTGACCTCTCACTTATACGTGATACATGAAAATTATTTTTCAGCACCATTTTTTAAGGTAATTTTCGCCTTATTAAATCGCAGAATTTATAAATCAAATTTTACAGTTTTAAAATAAAGGTACGAAAAAGTAATTACTGAACATCGTGTATAAGTAAGATGTCACTGTACTTGTTTGAAATGTAGGTATTATATTTTCAGAGGTATCGTCGAAAGTGTACAGCAAAAATGTGCCCCCCCCCCTCCTTCTATTTCCAAATCTACTGAAACTTAAATTATAAAAAATAGGGGCAGTACGCGTTTGTTAATTAATAAATAGTATTTAATAAATTTAATGTACGGAACCTTTTGAGCGTGAGTTATACTCGCAGTTGAACGATTTATTATGAAGTTACATTCACTTTCGAAATCGGTACCGAACTAGAAAGTGATCTTAAATGCAACCAAAATAGAAAAAGTAAAAAAGGTACTGTTAGAAATCGATCTCAACTAATACTGTGCAAAAAAGTCATTTAAAAATATTGAAATGCAAAGTGGAAATTTGAAAAGAAAACTTCCATAGATTGAAAATTAATGTTTAGTAAGAAAGTTTTTAACAATGTGATTAACAACATCAGTGAGTTGCAAAGTCAGGGTATGCTATCATAGTCTTGACTTAGATATTATCAGGAAAATGAAAACTTAATTCTTTTTAAAGCATCTTTGTAATATATGACACACACTGTTTCCCCCCCCCCCCAATGGTTCTTTTAATTTTTTTTTCCTGTATTCTTTTAATAGAAATTATATTATAAGTTCATTGGTATAACCGATATACGACTAATCAGCATCTTAAGAATTTTTTTGTAAGAAAGTACCAGAAATATTATAAGCCATAGTTATTAATAAAAACATTTTGCGTTTGTTGGGTATATACAATTTAAAATACCATGGAGGTTCTAGGAAGAAAGTTGTTTTCATTGTTGACTGTTGCAATGATATGCTTAAAAGGATCGACAGAAACATTTTATTTTAATTTCGAATTATCTGTAACAATTACACTATGAAACCAAAGTGACCGTTTCAATTCTTTTATTCCACAGCTGATTCATGGAATGAATACTGAAAATAAGAGAATTAGCATGTTTTATTGCGAAATATAATAATTAACTTTAACACGTTCGCAACCGGGATAATGTAATGTGACTTTATTTTATTCAGAACTTCCGAATCCATTCCAGAAAATACTAATTGTAATATTTGATTCCTTTAATGAGAGATATTTCGTGATTACATAAAATAAAAATTCTTTCACAAAATTTTCGGTATGAATTCGTAATTCTGAATTTAAAGTTGCTTTCAAATAAGTTGCCAAGCGATGCCACGTATGCGTCCTCGGTAGCGAATGTGTTAACCCTTTAACGGACATTGGTTTCCCTATGAAACCACAAAATTTTAATTACGAAATTTAACAATGACAGCAGAATTTTAATAGAAAGGTTTTCTATTTATTATGTATGTGAAATATCTCTTTTTTATTATATAAAAATAAATCTGTTCATAATTTCCGGTGTCAATCATTTATTTCAACATTTTAACAATTGAAGTGCTTTATTTGTTAAAGGGTTAAGTAATATGTGCTTGTAGGTACAGTCGTGGAAAAAAAACTGGACACCCCCCACTAACTCTGCAACAAATTATAGTAGAAGGAAGTGACTGGTACCAAACGATTGGAAATAAAGTCTACCGTAATTTCCGGCGTATAAGCCGCAGCTCAAAGAGTCGTTTTTCGACCCAGAAATTTTATTCAATAATTGTAGTTAAATATTTACAGCGATCTTTTAAGTTACATTTTATAAAATAATATTTCTGGGTCGAAAAACGACTCTTTGAGCTGCGGCTTATACGCCGGAAATTACGGTACTTTTAAACGATGTATATAAAATTTGCTTAGGGGGCCATCCACATATAATAACACACCCAAACTTTGTTTTTTTCAATAGCAAGACCCAAATTTGACAACATATTTGAAATCTGCAGTTCAAACTATGACTAGATACCACATTTCATTAAATTCCTAAGATTAGTTTCTGAGAAATTAATTACTTTATAATGAGCATATTTAAGGGGCTGTATCCAAATTGAAGTTCGGTACTCGATTGTTGAAATGCTGCAGAATGTCACTTCTTTTAATGTATTATGTTTTACTGATATGACCATTTTACTCACTTAATAAGTTTCGGTTATTGTTAATTGCGGTAAAATAATGTTTACAACTGTTGAATTATCCGATTTTAACCCCTTGGGGTCAAGCGACACGTATACGTGACGCATAAGATGCTCAGAATCCTCGATTTTTCCCACCAGTTATTTTTTATTGTAAGCTTTGCCTTATTATATCTTGGCATTTCCACGATTCAATTAGACGAAAATTTCTGTTTTAAAAAACCGGTGGTAAATTATTAAAAATTCTGTAATAGACGCTCTTCACGAAGGGGTTAAAAAACCATAAGATTATTTGTAATTAAAATAGTTTTAGAATATGTAAATGTTATTGGAACTTTACAGGTGCTTTTATAATGCTTTTTCTCAGATTTTGTATCTATTTAACTCGCCTTTTTTTTAGTTTATTGTGAGAAACGTGAATAATAGTGACAAATACAATATGTAGAATTAAAAAAAATAGTATTAAGCAGCGTAAGGAATCAAAGTAAAAAAAAAAAAAAAACGCAGATAAATTTTTTTTAGTCTGAAAATAAATCCAGACATTGCTTTTTTTTTAGTAGCGAGGGGGGCGGAGGTGTCTTGTTATGAGATATGTTCGCAGGATTTATATTCCGATTTACATGAAGACCTAAAACTAAATCTATGTTATAAAGACATCTGAATAACTTTACATCCGTTATTCTCCTTCGGAGTAGGGTTAATAATTCTTTGATTAAACCTATTCTGGTAGTTCATTTGAAATTTTACAATTAACTCATTAACCCCTTCGCGACGAGCGTCTTTTACAGAATTTTTAATCTTTTACCACCGGTTTTTCAAAACAGAAATTTTCGCCTAATTGAATCGCGGAAATTCTAAGATTTAATAAGGCAAAGCTCACAATAAAAAATAACTGGTGGGAAAAATCGACGATTCTGAGCATCTTATGCGTCACGTATACGTGTCGCTCGTCCCCAAGGGGTTAATGCCTCTTGGAAAGAAAACTTACCGTTTGACATTTATTATTATTATTATTATTATTATTATTATTACATTTTTTTGCACACTGCTAGCGATTGGGAAATAATTTTGCCTATCAGAAAACCATAAAAATAACTTGTATTTTTTTTTCAATTAGCCTGTTTAATCGAATAGATCTAAATACGAAAGTTATCGAAGAAAAAGTTTAATTATTTTAAGTTCCTTATTAATGGAATAAAAACTGAACATCCATACATATTTGTAAAGATTACAATTTTTGATTGATATACAAAAGTTAATAAAAGTTTAAATTAGCATTTTTAAGTAACAAACTAATACTTTCGTGGTAATACTTTATCTGACAACCATTTAGTGTAATATTGCAAACAATTTAACATTATTTGCAAAATCTTGTTTTAATCCCAGCCTATGAGTATAATATTTTCTCAAACAGGGATGAGCGCGCTCCGACCCGAATATCGATTTTTAACACCAAATTTTAATAGTATTCTCCAACATAAAGAATATCAGAAATTTTGTTTGTTCTATAAGGTAACAAATACTATTAAAATTTAGTGGTGTCAATCGTGATTTCGAGTCGGAGCGCTCCCATCCCTGTTCAAACTATGCTTTAATGCATATCATAGACGGCCCCTTAAAGCACCATCTTGCCGTTTTTTAAGCAAATTTGAAAACTATTTGGAAGAAAAACTTGAAATTTTGAATACACATAAAGCAGGGCATAATAAATATAAATCCATCAAAAAAATTGTAGGTTGCAATTCATAATTTTTTCGAATATTAATTTCATAATTTATAATTCATATTATAAAATTTTAAAAATTACAAATTTAACGTAGTTATGTTTGGGTTTTTGAGTTTTATAACCAAACAAAACGTTAGCACATTAGGATTATAATTTCAGGAGATATTAATAAAAATATGAAAATGTAATTTAACATTAGAAGCTCTAAAATTTGAATGTTTATAACTCGAAAACTTATCATCCAAATGACCTAAAATTTTGTATCTAGGCATAGTTTGAACCGAAGATTTAAAATATCATGTCAAAAGTGGGTGTTGCTATTGAAAAAATAAAGTTTAGGCTGGTTTTAATATGTAGATGCCCCTTAAGCAAATTTTAGATACATAATTTAAAAGTAGACTTTATTTCCAATCGTTTGGTACCAGTCACTTCCATCTACTATAATTTGTTGCAGAGATAGTGGGAGCTTTTTTCCACGACTGTACATACTGTGAGGGTGTATGAGGCTCCGATGACCTCGGGGGTAAATTTTCAGCTGCATATTAATGTAGAGATTTTCAGTTTATTTAAAAGTGGATCTTTTGTGTTAAGTAAGAAGAACTTTTCTGATATAAAATGTTGGTGGAAGTTTACTCCTGCGGTAATACTGTTCTGGATATACATTTTCTCCCATTCGCATACACACACACACCACATGTATGAAAAATGTCTGCTTGGCTATACTTGATAAAATTTGGAGTCAAACATAACGTAGTATACAACGATACCAAACTGACTGGGGTTAAAGATACAGAAACAGTTGAGAGTTTCTAAAGAGACAAGAATCAAAAACGTTTGGCTAACTCTTCGTTATATTATATTTTGTCTGGTTCCGAACTAATTTCTAACCCCTAGAAACGACTACGTGTGTAAATAAGTGAGGTATTTTAAATCGATGAGCTATTTAGAAAGGATGGTTACTTAAGTTATCTTGCGAAAGCATTAGTCCTTTATTTCTTATAAAATTCTATTTTATTTTATAATTATAAAAATACACATTTTTTTATATATCGGTCAGTGTTGCCAATTTAGATCCTTTGTTCATTCAAAATACTTACCTACTTATCAGATTTTCTGTATAATAATTTTTGGATTATTTTACGTAGAATGTCTGCGACTATCTAAAACAAAAAATATATGCAGTAATTCTGGAAAGCTGTTTTTTTATATACAAAAATAGGCTAAATTGGAAACAGTCATCTTGGTCTTGCGCACTAATTAGGAATATTAATTCCCTCCCTGTAAAAGCATAGATGTTGGACCTTTTATAGGATTGTTTGAGTGCTACTCACTAGTATTTCTGTAAAAAGTAAAATCTAGTGTAGGAGTGAGCCCCGGAACAGACCCGCACTTACGCTTTTGCATTCATATATATATATATATATATATATATATATATATATATATATATATATATATATATATATATATATATATATATATATATATATTTAACCCGTCAGCAGACGCGACCCTTTCCATTACGTTACTACACACGCGGGATAAATTGTACTCCAATGGGTTTTCTTGTATCGATTTCCACCCCGTTTGATTATTAACAAAAATTAATATTTTAAAATAAACTGTAAATCAAAGAAGAACATAATTTAACTTAAAATAAGAAGTTCTTTTATATTTAAAACAACAACAACAACAACAACAAAAACATAATCTAGCACTAAGGTTCTTTCTGCATATCATTACATACAAATATTTTACAATCCAAATTCAGCCATAAAATTACAAAAAAAATATAAACTGATATATAGAATATTTGTGTAATAGTTGTTAATGTTTAAAAGAACAATTATATATTTATTTGCATTAACATTTTCCTATCATTATGGGTTACGTTATAACGCGCGTGGGGTAAATTTCCTCTTACGTGACATTTTTATAACAAAAGAATGGAAAATCCCCAACCGGAGGTAAATTCTTCTTGACCACATCTTGATATCTTTCAGCTTGATATGTACTATAAAGCTCAGAATGGTCACGAATGATTTTCGCACATTTTTAAGTAATAGTTGTGAGCTGGGGTAGATTGCGTGTGCTGACGGGATATATATATATATATATATATATATATATATATATATATATATATATATATATATATAACATATATATATATATATATATATGCATATGTTATGATCTACAACAGTATAGTCCAACAGCTGCCTCAGTGGATTCACTATTTTCTTACAGAAATTTCGTCCTTATTTAATCGCAAAATATTCTTCTGTTACATTGTAGCCAAATTTTCGATATTTTGTAACGAGAAAAAAAGTACAAACAGATTTTTGTCTTTTTTAATTTTAAACAGATTTCGGCGATTAACTGAGGCACATCTTACTATTAAATTTTAGTGATAAATAAAAAGAGCAAGAGATTGCAGCAATGATATTACATAAGGTGAAAATTCCAATAAGAAATTAATCTTTTAGGAGGACGGTAGTTGGAGTACTCTATATAATATTAATATACTAATTACACTAGTTTACATGTCTTTTGTTCATGAAATGAAAGATATACGGTTACGTTACTCTGGATATCTACATCTAGGAAAAAATATTTTAAAAAATCCAGCACGTCAGATTTTTGAAATAATTATTAAGAAGATTTTTACAAAAAACTACATCCAAATAAACAATACGCACCAAGAATATTTTAATAAACTTTTGTTTATAAAATGAAAGCTTAAAATAATGAGCTTTTATTTACTAAAAATGTCGTTTGTAAATTCCGGTGTCAGTCAGTAATTTCCCATTTTACGAACAGAATTTGTCTGTGCCGGAAAGGGTTAAACAATTGCTGGTACATAAAATAAGAAAGACCTTCATATCTCAGAGTTGTGACGTGCTACAATAAATAAAAATATATATTTTTAACTACCGTCCATAGCCTACATAAATAATACATGTTTCATTTCATGAACAAAAAAAATTGTTTTTTTTTTTTTTTTTGTAAACTAGTGTTATTAATACCAGTTGTGTAAATGATGAGCGGCAGTGGGCCGATTGCTGCCCTAAATTTTAATAGTATTTATTTCCTTATTAAATATCCGAAATTCTTCCCTTATATAAGGCAAGTCATACTATAAAAATTTAGTGACGGTATTCAGCTCACCACTGCACATCTTTTAGACCACAGTTCATGCGCAAATATTAATTTAAACCAATAATAATATTTCATATTAATTGTCTGGTGAATAAAGTTCATTTCCTTATAGAAGAGGTTCCGGAATGTGGAATTAAACACTATAGACCAGGTTCGCAATTTTCTACTTCAGTTTTAAGGCTAATTAAAAGAAAAATTCTTTAACTCTATTGTTTTGTCCCATTGTCAAAAAGTACTATCCTAGTAAACGCTATCGACAAAGGCACGCTCTGAATCCTTAGTTCGATCTATTTATGTTTTCTTTTATAAACGTTTGTAAGCCTTAGATAGACACAAAACACTATTTTCCGTAATTGCCGCCTTATAATCCACGGATCAAACAACTATGTTTCGATTTTATTTTATATGATGTAATTTACTAGATCGCTGTAAATATTTGACTTCAATTATTAAACGAAATTTCTGCGTCGATACATATATGTAGCAGATTATAGACCGGAAATTACGGATGTTCGCTAAAGTACAAATTTATTTTGAACGTAAATAATAAAAAAACTGTTTGAGAAAAAATGCGGTGTTTGCTGCATTGTTATTAGAAAAGCAATAACAATTTAAAATACATTGTGTTCAAATATTTCAAAATTTGGCAAAAGATGGCACTGGCGGCAACCTGCTGTAGGAATACGAACAGAACGTCTAGTTTTCAGTCAATGTTTGTTAAGTGAGTTCATGCTAAAGTTTGCTGTGAAAATATAGTGTAATATGTGGAACAACGAATATTTTTATTGTTAGAATTTCACCGCCTGAACCATAGTGCTGTGAAAACCAAGCGAAGTTTCTACCGGAAATTCAATATGACTAAAGGACCGGCGAAGAACACAATTAAAAAAGTTTGTTTGCAAAATTGGAATTGACTAGAAGCGTGAATGACGATCGTGCAGGAAAAGTAGGGCCACCGCATGCATCAATCGCGGAATATAGTATCGTAATTTCCGGCGTATAATCCGCATCTCAAAGAGTCGTTTTTCGACCCAGAAATATTATTTTATAAAATGTAACTTAAAAGATCGCTGTAAATATTTAACTACAATTATTGAATAAAATTCCTGGGTCGAAAAACGACTCTTTGAGCTGCGGATTATACGCCGGAAATTACGGTATACAGGCAATCCAAACGCGGCCTTGGTCATCTGTCAGGAAAATTTCAAGATAGTGTGGACTACTAATATACTCGACGCATAAAATCATGAAAAAAAGTTTAAACCTGTTTCCATACAAGATTCAGGATCTCCAACCTTTCAATGTTTACACCGCCAATCAAAGAGAAATCTTCGCCTACGATTTGCACCGCCAATCAACGAGAGATCTTCGCCAATGATTTGCTTTAAAAGATGGATTGTCGAGAGAATGATGTGGGACCCATTTGGTTTTCCGACGAAGCCTCTTTTTACCTCGACGGCTCTGTGAATATTCAAAATTGGCCATTTTGGGGAAAAGAAAACCCCCATATATCTGTACAAAGTCACGTACGGGCTACCATATCCTCGGAAGGACTCATTGGGACATTTGTCCCATACCATACAATAACTACGATATCTTGACGTTCTGTATGACTTTATGGCCATATACAATGCCTTGGAGGATTCACTTGGTTCATCATGGTTTATGCAAGATGGTGCCAGACCTTCTTTGAACGGTCGAACATTTTGATGATCGTGTCATTTCTCTACACTTCATGAACTATACAGAAACATGCATAGATTGCCCCCCCCCCTATTCGCCTGGTTTTAATAGTTGTTATTTCTAACTGTGGGGACTCTTGAAAGAGGAGGTGTACCAGCAAAAGCCACAAACTCTTGCTGACACTGAACATTACGTCTGTAATGCATGTCAATCCATTTAGACAGAGACATTGTCACGCCCTCACGCGTATGGGCAAATTTCTTTTCAGACTACGCCATATTATTACTGCAAAGGGCGGCTATATTGCCAGTATTGTTATTTAGTTTTCAGCGGCCAGCGCACCTAGTGTCGAAAGTTGGAACTATTTGAACACAATGTATTTTTTTTATTATTGCTTTTCTAATAACAATACAGCAAACGGTGCATTTTTTTCCAAACTGTATTTTTTATTATTTACGTTCGAAATAGGTCAGTCATTTAGTGGACACTCTGTATATTTGACCATATTTTATTATACTTGTAGCAAACTTTATATTAAATCCATATAGTGGGACATTTTTAATGACACGTAAACATGGAAAACATATCAAAGCTCATAATGTTCAAACATAATGGCGTGGCTTCTACTGTTTTCACAGATAATCGCTGGAAAACAAACTAAGAAGATATCTATGGAATATCTGTTTTTTTAAGAATATGTTTTATAAAGTATTATGGTTATAATTGATTCAAAAATGATTCAATACAAATATTCTATAACAGTGGTGTCAAACTGTGGCTCCCCCGGATACCACTGAAATTTTATAGCAATCTTAGCCTTATCTAATCATCGAATTTCTGCGATACATGAAGTCGACTATTTCTTTTGAAAATTAGTGGTATCTGGCGAGCAACAGTTTGACATCCCTGTACTACAAGATTGGATATTTTAAGTTTTAATAAATTATATTTTAACTCATTTGCATCCGAATTGTGCATTTCTAAAATTTATTTTTTTAAACTTCTTTTTTTTTCTTTTTTCAAAAATACAGTTTTCAGACCAGAAATTGTAATTAGTACATATTTTTTTTTATTTAAAGACATATGTTTCGTGTTTAAAATTTTTCGGTATTTCAGTTGCTAATCGGAATTTATGAAAAAAAAGAAAGAAATTCGTGAAGTACATTAGCTAATGATGCAAATGAGCTCTAACAACACTTAATATGATATAATTCAAAGTGATGTATCTCAAAATGAGGTTTTTCAGAATTGCGTGACAGATATCTCTGGAACATGTTGATATTTTTCTATGATACGCCTCGACGTTATAGATTACAGCTACATTTTAATTATAAACCTTAATATGTTTAGCGTTTCCCCTACAAAAAAAGTTTTCTCAATATAAACTCCGAATAAACAATAAAAAATTTTAGCTTTGTTTTATAAATATAAATTTTGCTAACATATACAGTCTTTAGATTTAAATATACAATATATAAATCTATGTGGATTGCATGTAAAAAAATTAAATGGTCCAAGAGAAATATTGAGCGCAGTATAATAAAAGCACATTTCAACATTTTGAGACAATCAACTTTAAGGTATTCGTGTAAGCATTGCTTACAAACAGTTTTCAGATAAGTTCCTAGTTATACCTGGCAAAATTATAGGACTTGCTATGATGGAACAGTGAAGCACGAGAGAACGAACTTACACCGCTGAATTTAAATAGTATTCTTAGTTTGATTTAAGGGCAAAATTTCTGAGTTTTCTTAAGGCGAAGAATACTATTAGAGTTTAGTGGTGACAATCGCCCAAATTGATGCACCAAAATTTAGAGGTGACAATCGCGCAAATGTTGCTCCAGTGTTCCATCGCTGGATTTATTTATACGGTGTTTATTTAATGTGCAGAAACTATTGTTCTTTCATATACATGTTCTTCAAAAAATCAAATTTTTGGAAGATTTAAGAAGAGTGTGTTCCCTGAAACCTTTTTGGTTAAATGGAAATTAAGTTTATTTGCAAAGTAAAATTAGCGTGTTTGAAATTTTACAGAGTTCGTACGCTTTTACCACAATTTTTAACAGAATTTTTTAATTTAATATTTAAAGAGCATACATAGAGCATACAGTCTTTTAATAACGAGATTTGTCATACTTTTCTGCATTTAAATAAGGTGATAAATTCTAATAATAAATTGTGATAAAAACGTACTAACACTGTCCTTAAATTAATATACAAATTAAAAATTATTTGTCTTTTATTTAGCTTTTTTGGACTGACCAATCATTGAATAGGAATATTTTAATATAATTTCGAATAATTGAATATTTTTTCCTAACTACTTTAATGTTTTTTTTCTACTTTTACTTTTTACTAAATTACATTACATTAGGAAACTGATGACCAGTACGCCTTACCCTCTACCTCCTAATAATTTGAAAACAATTTAATAAAATTATTAAAAGTTCAAAATTACTTTATTCAAATATACATCCGCCATAGTTGCCAACCTCCCGATTTTTTGTACAAGTATTTTTATGTAAAAATATTTGTTTTGTTTAATCTTACAATTTCTGCAATTTAATAAAGCAAAACTTTCTGTAAGATTTTACTGGTATTCAAAAAATTCAGAGGTTGGCAACTATGCAGCTCCATCAACTGTCTGTCCCAACCTGCTTTGACAGTTTGTTTTCTCGATTTTAAGTTCAGCAAAATATTAATGTCGTAAACAAATGTCATTTTCTTCTGTATGAGCAAAAATAACCCACTCTACTTAAACCTTCTAAAAAATTCATTCAGATTCATCAAATTTGCTTTTCCTTATATGGCCCACAACTGTAATCAATTTTTCGAACAATTTTGGCAACTCTGTTAAATGTAGCTATAAATAAAGAGGATGAGATAGATAATGTATATTGTACCAGTTGCGAGTGAAGTAACTGAAGAAGTATTCGCAAAATGGCGACTATTGTTTATTTAGATCGTCACAGAGAGGCCTGATTAATAAATAACAGACGCAACGGCAGCAAGTAAAACCACCAGTAAAAACTAATAGAAATTTTGGTCTTAAATAAATATGTATTTCTACCCTAACTTTGACATTTACATGAATGATACGTTAAAATAAGGAGGACATTTCTATACCACTTTACGGGAAGAGGGTAATCAGGCCTTGCGGAAACTTGTTACAGTTGAAGCTTCGTCATTCTGAGGATATGTCAATTCCTCTTTATTCATAGTTCCATGCTCTGTTAATTTCTTGTACGATATTGGATTTTAAATAAGATTTAAAAAAATTAATAGCATGATAAATTTGTGTATAAAAAATATTTTAAATTTTAATTGAAAATTTTTACTCTTTGCAGTAAAATAAATAAATCAATAATTAAACTTATAACACAACAGAACAATATTACTGCAACCTTGTCAAAACCATAAAAGCATAGGTGCCCAGTTCTAACTAATCTTCCATACTATATGAGTTAATTTGACCCAGGTTTAATAAGTTTCGCACCGAAATTTATTTCAGAAATTAAATTAAATACATTCCACGTAGAAATCTGAAATTAAATAAATGAAAATTCATCGAATAAATTTTCTGGTTCGAAACGTTGTTAAACTGGGTCAAATTAATCCACGTATTACGGAAGATATTAGTGGGAGCTTGGCAGCTTTGTAAAAGTGATATTAATAGTAATAAGTTCGCCATATGAATTTCAAAATACTCTCAGTAGTAGACAAATCTGACATCTATCACATCCACAAATACTAGTGTATATCTGTAATTGAACACCTGGAGCATGAGGTATCGTAAACTTGGCGTTAACAGTGTGGCAAATTTAGTACAGTGTGGCAGCAATTTTTTTTTTTAAACTACCATCCTACCAAAATTACTGAACAGAAAATTGCTGAAATGGTAATTTCTTTTAATAAAAAAGAGGCAAAATTCATCTCAAGGTGCTCCGTTCCACTCGCCGTTGCAATATATTGTTATGAATTTTGTATATATCTGTAAATATTCCATTTGTTTAAATTTATTTTATTTTATTATTGTGAAAATTGCAGTATTAATGTATTTCCTATTGAGCATCATGTAACTCAATGCTAAAGGCCTCAGGTGGTTTGCAAGTAAAACAACCTTACAGCATCGGTTTTATAATGGAGCTCTATTGGAAAATCGCCAAGGAATGGGTTTATCGCCAAGTTGGCGATGGTTTTGGCGACTTATTTTTGTCGCCAAATTTGGCGATATATCGCCAAATGTCGCCAAGTTGGCGACGGATTTGGCGACTTTTTGTGCAACCACACACCCCTTATACCTATACATTGGGATCCTTTCTTGCTTGGGTTCTCTATCGAAAGTTAAAGCACTTTCGGGTAATTTCTAGCATCTGAAGGCTCTGGAATAATCTGGAAAGATCTCTGAAACCTATATAAGGACCTCCATCAGTTCAGTTGAGTGAGTTGTCTGTCAACTGCGATTGAATTCATACGAGAGGCTTTGCATTGAGAACTGTGTTACTCAGATTGATTTTGTCGTTGATACGTCGTATTGAACACATTGTTTCTGAGTGAAATTTTGCTGTGCTGCTATTAGATTTGAAGATTACTGAATATCTTGTAATTTTCAGAAGATATTTGTGATCGTATTGCACTGTTTATAGTGAATAAAGCCTTGTTATTGTTCTTATATACTGGCATCAGTCCTTTCGAACCCCGAGCTCACAACATTTGGTGTCAGGAGTGGGGTTGAATGCCGATTACCAGAGCAATGGAGGCACAGCTGACTAAATTATTGGAGAAATTAGGGGAGATGGATGAGAAAATGACTGCCAACCTTGCTGAGTTGAAAGAAGAAATGAAGAAGGAAATGACTGAGAATCAGGCTGAAATGAAGGAAATGTCGGAAGAAATGAAGAAAGATATGTCAACCAACCTTGGTGAGTTGAAAGAATTAATAGATAATAAAATTACATCTTTAAATGAAAGAATTGACAGCGTGGAAAACAAATTTGAAGGAAGATTTCAGGAAATAGAAGAAAAAGTTCAAAAGACAGCCAATACCGTAGAAGAAAGAGTAGAAGAAAAAGTTCAAAAGATCTCCAAAACCGTAGAAGAAAGGATTGAGAGTGTAGAAAAGGAGTTGGAAAATGTGAAGAAACAAAAGATAACTGCCGAAAACTATCCCGAAGATGTCAAGTATCAAGCTATGCTTCCTCGGGTCTCTATTAAACTCTCGACCTATGACGGAAAATCCTCATGGCCAGTTTTTAAGACACAATTTGGGATCGTAGCGGACGCCAATGGATGGGATTCCCAGACAAAAGCTTGCCAGTTAGCTGCTTCTCTACGAGATGATGCTGCCGACGTCTTACAGACTTTGCCTGCAAATGAACCGCTGGATTTTGAAACGCTCGTCAGTGCCTTAGAATTGCGCTTTGGCGAGAAATGCATGAAGGAATATAGCAGACTCCAGCTCAAATCTCGACAGCAGAAATCCACTGAATCCCTGCAAGAGCTTGCTACGGATGTCGAGAGACTTTCACATCTTGCTTATCCTGGCTGTCCGACTGAAATTCGAGAAAGTTTAGCTCTGCAACATTTTATTGATGGTGTGCGTGACCCTGAGATCCAGACAGCACTTCGGATTGCAGATCTCAATGATTTAAAAGGGGCTTCGGTTTACGCTCTGAAATTCGAGGCAGCCCAGCAAGCTACTAGGAAAGATCGACACTTTGTGCGAGCAGCCAACCTGCCTGAGACGTCGGATAGAGCTGTGGAGTGCTTACAGCAGCAGATGAATGACATAATGAGAAAGATGAACTCCTTAATGGCCAACAAACCTTACAGGAAGATCAAGTGCTGGAGATGCGGTGGAGAAGGCCATATCCAAATCGACTGCCCAAGACGACCCAGCACCGAAGGTAATAGCTCACCCGCTAACGGAGGAGCAAGAAAACTGATTATTGACCATCTTGCGGGGCGGAGGTTTCCAGATCTTAAGAAGCCTCATTTTCAAGTATGTGAAATTTCTGCAAGAAGTTGCGGCGAGAACGGAGTTTTTCTATTCGGAAGTGTGAATGATTTGCCCTGTAATATGATCATCGATACAGGAGCCAATGTGACCATCGTTCGGAAAGATCTAGCTCAGCGGCTGAAAGAAAAACTCTTCTGCACCCCGCCGCGTGTTATTCTTCAAACTGTGACCGGAGATAAGATCGATATACACGGAAGAATGACACTGAAAATAAAGTTTGGGAACGCCGCTTACCACCATACAGTCTATGTTGCCGATATTTCAGACCCTTTTATACTCGGACTGGACTTTTTAAAAGAGCATGGATTTACACTGGATTTTAAGAATAATGAGTTACGCTCTGCTCAAGAAGATGTCACTATTTTTAAACTTGGAAATGAGTCCGGGTCCATTCAACGGATCACAGCCAAGGCAGATGTTACCATCCCTCCTCGAACCGAAATGATGATACCTGGATTAACTGGAAACGAAAGAATTTTCCAGTATGGCTTGACTGGATATCCTGAGAAGAGCCCAAAGGGAGTGCTAATAGCATCAGCGCTGGTAGATCTGTCGAGAGATGTGATACCTGTGAGGATTGCGAACGTAAGTGAAAAGTCTAGAATTATCCAGAAAGGTGAAGTGCTTGCAACCTGTGCTCCAGTTACCTGTGTTTGCAAAGACCCGAGCTTGACGTTATCGGAGCCGCCTACAAGTTTAACACCTGTAATTGGACGAAATGAAAATTTATCTCCTGAACAGAGACATGCCGCAGAAAGACTGTTCCAGGAATTTAAGGATGTGTTTTCACAAAACGAGAATGATATAGGTCGCACTTCTCTGACACGTCATAGAATTGATACTGCCGACCATCCACCGATTAAACAGCATCCAAGACGCTTGCCGTTCGCAAAACAAGAAGAGGTTTCTAAGCTCTTACAAGAGATGCAGAATAGTGACATCATCGAACCGTCATCAAGTCCGTGGGCCTCTCCCATCGTGTTGGTCCGAAAGAAAGATGGCTCCACAAGATTTTGTGTGGATTATCGTAAACTTAACGATATCACGAAGAAGGACAGCTATCCTCTACCAAGAATAGACGACACACTAGATACTCTTTCAGGACATAAATGGTTTTCCACACTTGATTTGAAGAGTGGATATTGGCAGGTAGAGATCCATCCTGATGACAAAGAGAAGACTGCATTTACTACTGGACAAGGACTTTGGCAATTTAAAGTTATGCCGTTCGGGCTCTGCAATGCTCCAGCAACGTTCGAGCGCCTCATGGAGACAGTGTTAAAAGGCCTGACTTTTGAAGCTTGTCTCATCTACCTAGATGACGTCATCATTGGTGGCCGCACGTTTGAAGAACATCTTGGAAATATTCGAAAAGTGTTAACGAAGCTAAGAGCGGCGAATTTAAAGCTGAACCCTCTGAAATGCAAGTTCTTCCAACGCGAAGTAAATTATTTAGGACACATCATCTCAGCTGAAGGTGTTCGAACAGATCCTGAAAAAGTGTCTGCAGTAAAGAACTGGAAGCGTCCGGAAAATGTCCATCAGTTGCGAAGCTTTCTGGGACTATGCACCTATTACAGAAAGTTTGTCCAGGGGTTCTCCAACATCGCAAGACCATTGCATAGGCTCACTGAAAGCAAGCAGAAGTTTCTATGGACACAAGAATGCGAGAATTCATTCCAGCGGCTGAAAGAAGCTCTCACATCCTCTCCAGTCCTTACCTATCCAGACCCCGACAAACAATTCATTGTGGACACGGATGCCAGTCAGGAAAGTGTCGGCGCTGTACTTTCCCAAGAAATAGATGGCCAAGAGCGAGTCGTAGCATACTGGAGCAAATGTTTATCGAAACCAGAGCGGAATTATTGCGTCACTCGTAAGGAGTTATTAGCTATAGTAAAAGCCATAGAACACTTCCATCACTATCTCTATGGCAGGAAATTTCTCCTTCGTACTGATCACGCATCCCTAACATGGCTGATGAATTTTAAGAACCCAGAGGGCCAAGTAGCCAGATGGATACAACGACTCCAGGAATACGACTTTGACATCAGGCATCGCAAAGGCTCATCACATGGAAATGCCGATGCCCTATCAAGAAGACCGTGTCCCGAGAGTTGTCGCTATTGTTCCAGAGCGGAGAACAAGTATAATCCCGAACATGTCATACGCCAGACGAAGACTTCACTATTGACGCCACCAGATCCCTGGAGTGATGAGAAGATTCGAGCAGATCAAATGGCAGACTCTGAGATCAAACCAATCTTGGAGTTATTAGAATCTTCTAGCACGAAGCCCAGTTGGAAAGACATCTCGACTTACAGTCCTACGACGAAGCAATATTGGGCTCTTTGGAACTCCCTCCACGTCAGGAAGGGTGTCCTGTTCCGAAAATTCGAATCGGAAGATGGGAAGACATCTCGGTGGCAGTTGGTACTTCCTCGATCCCGAATACCAGAGGTCCTCAAGGAATTACATGGCAGTCCCACTGGTGGCCATTTTGGAGTCATGAAAACATTACATAGAGTCCGAGAGCGCTTCTTCTGGGGAAAAGCGAGAGCTGACGTCGAACGATGGTGCAAATCTTGCGATGCATGTGCAGCTCGAAAAGGACCAAAGAAACGTAGCCGAGGAAGATTACATCTCTACAATGTAGGAGCACCTTTCGAACGCATCGCCCTTGACATCCTAGGCCCTCTGCCAAGAAGTGCTGATGGCAACAAATACCTCCTTGTTGTCATGGACTACTTCACGAAATGGCCTGAAGTTTATGCCATCCCTGATCAAGAAGCTTCTACGGTTGCGGATGCCTTGGTACACCAGTGGATATCAAGGTATGGAGTCCCCCTTCAAATGCATTCTGACCAGGGGAGAAATTTCATCTCTGCTGTGATTGAGGGTCTCTGTCAACTTCTCGGAATGGACAAAACTAGGACGACGCCTTTACATCCACAATCGGATGGCATGGTTGAGAGATTTAATCGTACCATCCTCAACAATCTCTCACTGCTAGTCTCAAGAAACCAACAAGACTGGGACCAAAAACTTCCCTTGTTTCTTCTCGCCTATCGCAGCGCCGTCCATGAAACAACCGGCTATTCCCCGTCTCAGATGCTTTTCGGTCGTGATCTTCGTCTACCTTGTGATCTGCTTTTTGGTCGCCCTCCAGATGCGCCTTCATCGCCAGAGGGATATGTGCAGAATCTCCAGGCACGATTTGAAGACGTCCACAACTTGGCTCGAGAGCGGATCAATATACAGACGGAGAAGATGAAGACCAGGTACGACACGAAAGCCACGGGACATCAATTCAAAGAAGGTGACAAGGTTTGGTTTTATAATCCGACTCGACGTAAAGGACTTTCTCCCAAACTGCAATCACACTGGGACGGTCCTTATACAGTCCTAAACAGACTGAACGATGTCGTAATTCGGATCAGAAAGTCACCAAGTGTGAAGCCTAGAGTCGTTCATTACGACAGGCTGGCTCCATACTATGGCCATAGTACTTAGTTCATAGTACTTAGTTCATTGATTGTAAATAGTGTAATGTAAATAATGTAAATTAGTATGACCATGGTCTTGTATATAAATTAATGTAATTATTTATTTTGCTTAGCATTATCATTATTATTGTTATTATTATTTAAATACTTGTATGTAATAATGTCTATGCTTTAATTTTATTTTATTTTTAAATAAGTGTATATTTTGTATAATTCAGCATCATGAATGTGTTTTGAATAGTATAGCATTTGTTGGTAACGGGTTTGCTTTCCGATCAAAGGTTGAACTGCCCGGGACGTGCAGTCCTTGAGAGGGGGGCAATGTTATGAATTTTGTATATATCTGTAAATATTCCATTTGTTTAAATTTGTTTTATTTTATTATTGTGAAAATTGCAGTATTAATGTATTTCCTATTGAGCATCATGTAACTCAATGCTAAAGGCCTCAGGTGGTTTGCAAGTAAAACAACCTTACAGCATCGGTTTTATAATGGAGCTCTATTGGAAAATCGCCAAGGAATGGGTTTATCGCCAAGTTGGCGATGGTTTTGGCGACTTATTTTTGTCGCCAAATTTGGCGATATATCGCCAAATGTCGCCAAGTTGGCGACGGATTTGGCGACTTTTTGTGCAACCACACACCCCTTATACCTATACATTGGGATCCTTTCTTGCTTGGGTTCTCTATCGAAAGTTAAAGCACTTTCTGGTAATTTCTAGCATCTGAAGGCTCTGGAATAATCTGGAAAGATCTCTGAAACCTATATAAGGACCTCCATCAGTTCAGTTGAGTGAGTTGTCTGTCAACTGCGATTGAATTCATACGAGAGGCTTTGCATTGAGAACTGTGTTACTCAGATTGATTTTTGTCGTTGATACGTCGTATTGAACACATTGTTTCTGAGTGAAATTTTGCTGTGCTGTTATTAGATTTGAAGATTACTGAATATCTTGTAATTTTCAGAAGATATTTGTGATCGTATTGCACTGTTTATAGTGAATAAAGCCTTGTTATTGTTCTTATATACTGGCATCAGTCCTTTCGAACCCCGAGCTCACAACAATATATAAGGTGATATTAATAAAACTAACCAAATTTTGTGGGATGATTAAACAAGACGATGAGAAAAGTGCTTCGCGGAACTAAATGTAGTTCCAAAAGTCACCGCTAGGGATGGCTGTTGTTTTCGCGGAATCCTTCGTCTCCCTCTTTCTTAATCATCTACAAATTTTGGTTCATTCACGCAGTTACATCTACAGTACTGTCAATTTACTTCTGGCCAATTTGTATATACCGTATTTTCCGGTGTATAAGTCGATACAAAAATTTCCAACTAATTAACATGCGCTTTCTTTTCGATATCAGTATTTCCACCTGAAATTATTCACCTCATATAATCGAAGAGATTTATCATGAATTCTGCTATATAAAAATGGAAAGCAAACTATACGCAATTATTGGTACTCAAACGTAAAGACGTGTTATTTCTCTTGAATTTTCCGTCATTTTATACGCCAGAAAACACGATAGTTAAATTTCTAACTGATAGATGGCGTTTGTAAGTATTATAAAGTAGATCCTACATTAGAAAGAGATTAAACATTGACGAAATGTCCGCCATGTAAGTTCCAAAGAAGGTGGAATGCAATAGAACGCAATGTATTTTCATGACTCTATGAAAGCATGTAAAACGATTTTCTCGTGATTTTAATACAATAAAAAGTGTTAGAAGGTGATTGAAATACAATGCGTTATACTGCGTTCCAACTGATTTGAAACTTACATGGATGCATCAATGTCAAATCTCTTTATAATGTAGGATCTCTATTATAAAATGATATGCAGACATGAAATATTTAAGTGTATCCGTATCATGCAAACTTCAGTTTTTTTAAATTAAAGAAAACTTCAATGATTGTATGTTCCCACTTACATCAATCTGTTGCGATATTGCCCGTTTAGTAGATTTTTTTATTCGCAAACCGACTAGTAATTCTCACTTTATTTAATCACGTAATGTCTGTCATTAAAAAGAACAAAAATAATTTTTCTGAGTTTCAGGTATTAATTCGGATTTACTGAATAAACAAATCTGTTTAATTGTCAAGACCGATCTGTTAGCTAACAGTTTCAAGATATAAGTTCATAAAATTATGGTTGCAAAATTTTTAGAGAAAACTTTACTAGTGAATTTACATATTTTGCGTGCTGTGTCACTGGTATGAACTGTGCTGGGCAAACAGTTCGTAAATTGTTTTTACAAATTAACCACTATACAGTTTTTCTTGAACGCCGCGATGGCAAGAAGAGATTGCTTGCTTTGGATACCACTAATTTTTAACTGTAAACGTAGTTTGATTAATTGACAGACATTTTTCGATTATATATGGCAAATAGCTTAGCACGGAAAAATTGGTGCGTCCGTAATTATATGAATACTTACGCCTATAGTCGTTCGTATGTCCGCATATAACAGCGCAAAATTTGCCAAACTGAATGGTTTGAAATTAAAAATATATTATCGTTGTAGAATTTTGTCGAGTCATTTCAAATTTTATGAAAATCGAATCAAAACTTAAAAAAAGATATTAATAAAAGTTTTCTTCATTCTATTAAATCCTATCGTACGTATTCTATATAATAAAAGCTCAAGTCATCTGAATGAGGAAAACAAAAATTCTTTCTTCATATGCCAAACGGCAATTTTTATTCAAACTTTTTTTTTTTCAAATAAAATTGCATAAAAGTTACATTATTAGAAAGATCGTGGAAAAAAATTGTTTGTTTGAGGGATGAGTTACTTTAAAAATTGTATAGATTCTGAGATAACTTCAGTGGAAATTACGTTAACAGCCGAATATCTCAATCTATTAGAGTAAATAAACACAGGAGATTCGTTCATTATGAGTCATAAAAATATTAAACCATAGACGTAATCATTCGCAAAGTAAGATCTCCATGGTGAATCTGACAGTGCTGTCTGGTGTAGAAAAAAATCGCATCTGTAAACGTGGCATATGTAATAAGAGAAAAAAGTATGCTCACTTTGCTCATAGCAGTCGATATAATTAATTTCACTGAAATAATAAGGATGATTTATGTAGCATTACACCTCCTATGTCACGTTAACATACAATTTCCAACTTGTAATTTATTGTGCAGGATTGCAAGTGGGCTACTTTTTAAAATTTAGTTTTCTTGATTGCCACCATTTTTTTGTGAAAGTAAGTTTCGCCTTATTTAAAGGCAGGTTAAATAATGCGAAAAGGTTAAATAATGCGGTTAAATAATGCAGGTTAAATAATGCGCTACACCATTTCAAAAAAGTGGTGCTAATCAAGCAATCTGAATAATAATTAAAAAAACCAATAAAACACTGTTATTAAGTAAAAAAAAACTGTTAAGGGATTAATAGGGCTTATAGTAACAGGGTGCGTTCAGTGTTAACACAATATTTTTCTAGAGTTTTTCGCATTGTTTAATCACAGAAAAATATTAGAAATTTTACAATCAACTGAGGCGGTTACGAGTTCTATAAGTTTTAAATATTATCGTAATTTCCGGAGTATATGCCTCGGATAATATAAGTCTGTTGCAAACCACAGAAATCTAACAAACATCTTTAACAAATTACAAAGAAGAAATTAATTACACTTTTTTAAATATTTAATTTCCGGTTGGTGCCAGACTCCTTCGAAATTCCAAGGATTGTAAGCAACTTGTAGTGGCCAGCAAGATGAAATTTTTTTATGAAAACCAGGATCACAATTCGCGTTTTCAGAAAAAAGTATAGAGCGTCTCACTCCACGTTGTACCAAAGATTCGTACACACTTATATAAAAAATTAAGATATTTTATCACAGAAAAATATTAGGAATTTTGCAATCAAGCGAGGCGTTTACGAGTTCTATAAGTTTTAAATATTATCGTAATTCCCAGCGTATATGCCTCGGATAATATAAGTCTGTTGCAAACCACATAAATCTAAAAAACATCTTTAACAAATTACAAAGAAGAAATTAATTACACTTTTTTAAATATTTAATTTCCGGTTGGTGCCCGACTCCTTCGAAATTCCAAGGATTGTGCGCAACTTGTAGTGCACAGCAAGATAAAAAAAAAAAAATCAGAAAACCAGGATAACAATTCGCTTTTTCAGACAAAAATATAGAGCGTCTCAAACCACGTTGTACCAAAGATTCGTACATCTACCCTATATATATAAAATCCTAATGAAACGAATTTGTGAAACGAATTTATGAAACGATTTTATGAAACGACTGATTAAACGACTGATTATGTTTCAGGGCTATTTTTAATAAAATATTAAACGCTTGATGGTGAAATTAATACCAATTGTCCATAAAAATCTGCGGATGTCAAAACTGGTAATAGAATTTTGAAATTGGAATTAGTTTTCGAGATATTAATTTTTTTCTAATTTTACTGACATTTCTGTAATGATGGCAACTAATTACTCAGTTTTTTGTGACAAAAAAGGGAAAAAAATTGAAAAGGATCCTGATAGGGATTATTGATTTCTTTTTATTCGTCATTTTCAAATTGAAATTGAATTTATCTTTTATTTCAATTGATAATGAAGACAAGATTGTGATTAAATTATGTTTTCAGGAAAATTTGAAAAAAAAAAATCACATTTCTATCGTCAGGATTCAGTCGTCTGTCAGCATTTAATTTAATTTATAAACTGAAAATATTTTAAATAAGTTCGTCCAAATGACGTCATTTATGTAAACGCAAAAGAAAGGGGGGGAAAGGAAATTATTATTAAAAAGTATATGTATATACTAATTTTCTAATAATTATTTATCATACAAAATAAATTAAATATTTTGTGCATGCATGCCTGCATTTATTGGGCATCAATTGATGAGATATTTAAACAAATTTGCTATCCGCGATTATTTTACACCATGTTATGTCACTTGAATATTATCCATAAGAAAATCGGGTACTTTTCCAGTATAGGATCATTGGCGGAAAAGGAAATTTGGCAACATACTTTCTGTCAACCTATTCACTTCGTTATTTCGTATACAGAAGTATTTTTTCAATATTTATACAATTTGTTTAGCGTAAAATGTCATTTATCCTATTCTATATATAATCAGAAGTAATTTGTATAGAAATAATAATAATAATATACGTATAATTAAAATACGCATATAAACAAAAAAAATCGTCGAATTTGTTTCCATGGCTGTTTATGTCATTTGGCACCAAATCTCACTTTCTGATGCCCGAATTGCGCCAAGCTTTTTAAAAAAGCGTCAAGACCCCTATAATAGAAAAGCACCAAAAGTTCATTGGGTTTGTTTTCATAACTTTTGGCAACAAATCTATGTATCTTAACGAATCTATCCCTTTTTGAAGCTCGAATTACGCCAAACCTAAAAGCAAAGGATCCTATACTGGAAAAGTACCCGATTTTCTTATGCACAATATTCAAGTGACATAACATGGTGTAAAATTATCGCGGATAGCAAATTTGTTTAAATATCTCATCAATTGATGCCGAATAAATGCAGGCATGCATGCACAAAATATTTAATTAATTTTGTATGATAAATAACTATTAGAAAATTCGTATATACATATTAATTAAAATAAATAATTTACATATTTAAAATAACATGAAAATATGCATGATGGTGCACTAAAATAGAGGGAAAATTAAAACCTGTTACTGAAAATGTCTATAACATAGTACTTTTCAATACCGTGGTTCTTAATGTTATTCACAAGCAGATGGAATTTTTCTCATCTTTAAACGCAAAGGAAGAATAGAATACAGATCGTTGTTATAAAAGTCCGAGAGGTAGCCACAATTTAAACCTAACCATTTTATACAAGCTGGTTTTCAAGGTGTAATTGATTTTACTTATCAATCCCGAAAATAGTCGTCAGTTGTCGCAACAGCTGTGTATGAGGCCATGATAATAAAAAAATGCCCCATTAAAACGTTAAAAGCATTGCAACCCAATTACAGATTTACCAATATTTTTAAAACAAAGCACGCTGTCATGTTTTTAGAGGCCTTGAACTCTGAGCGGGGGTTGGCGAGCGTAGCTCGCAGGGGGTAGGCCCCCTAGTACTTATATAAAAAATTAAGATATTTTAACTGGATTTTCCTCTCTGTGAAACGTGATGAGATCATGGGAAGTGGTAAAACTCCATTATAATTTAGAAAATGACGCTGTATGTATTGTCAGCTGTAATTGGATTTATGAAGCGTCTAGTACAGTGTTGTTTAGATGCGAATGGTGGTCATTTATATTACTTCTCGTGAGGAGAAATGTTTTAGAATTTAAAACAATTATCTTGCAACTCTAAACCTTATTGATCTTAAGATAAGTACACACACTAGAATAATCTACAATTTTCTTAAAAAGCTAAAAAAGTTAATATGCTAGTTATATTTCTGAAAATATTATGCTTCTCGATATTTCGAAATTTTTGTAGCTTTCTTCAAGTTTTAGATACCGTGGTTTTACAATTTAAGCTGTGTAAGTTGCTTATTGCTTTTAAACGTAAACTACAACAAGGAACCATGATCAACTATAATAGATAATTAAAATTAATAGTTACTAATTATTTCGAGGAATTAAAAATGTATATTATGATTGAAATTTTTTTAAATATATACATATTCTTTTATACATCTGAAAAATAGTAATAATGATCCATACATAAAACGATTAATTGTACTTTCAAAACAGAAACTCTACACTTTAAAAAGCTCTGAAAAACACTAATATTTCATGCTTTAACATTGGTATCTTAGAACGATTTTAAGAACAAACCTGCGAATATTCTATAAGTAAATCTTTTGGAAAAGTGAACATTTAATGCGAATTTTATGGTCTGAAAAGTAATAAAACTTCTCTTTTTCCATTTCAAGAAATAATGCGTTTTGAAAGTTTCTTCAAAGAATATTTTCATAAAAATGTTCACAAATGGCCATTATCGAAGATTCTATTTGGTAATGTCCATATTGCATTCTTCAGATGGATTTGTAAAATAGCTTTATGTGTGCATTACAAACATAACTGCTTTTCTTGAGATTTAGAGATGGAAATTGATTTTTCAGTTATTTTCAATACTTTTGCCTGATGTAATCATAGATGATCGATAGTAATTCTAAAAAATGTAATATATATATATATGCAAATATATATGAATTTATGTATACAGAGTGTTCAAAAGAAGTTTAAAAACGTTGTTTAAATTTTTACCTGTTGGGGATATGTTGTATTACAACCATGATAAAAATAAGATAGTAATAAAATTATTTTTATTAAATAATTTATCTAAAAATTTTCAAAAAGTTAACTTTTTACAATTTTATACGTCACCTCAAGACAAATTGTAAACTTTCTCTTTTTACTACAACGAGCTCATTTGAAAAAAAATCCATACCTGCATGTTTAACCCTTTCGCAACTAAACCGCCCAAGACGACTGGCCAAGCAAACTACTACCAATCCACCCGAGCACCAGAGAAACAGATGTTTCATTTTCTTCCCCTCGGAAATATCCAACTATTGTTGCAGGCTAACGGATTATTGCAATCAACGTGTGGGGAGCCTTTTGTACCAGTGATCTTAGGGATGTTCCAATTTCGATTATAGCTGCCTTCTTATAGCTCTGCTGACAAGTAGGTAGGCAGAATATTTCAGCGTTCGGGCGTTTGACGTATTTTAAATCCTATTTTTAGACTTCAGAATTTAAAGGGTTACAACTGAAGGAGTTATGCTCAAATATGGAAATTGTGGAGAGGGTGTAGCATATAAAGTTAATGTTAATATGTGGAAATTGAACAATAATACCTGTATTGTGACGACCTGATAAAGTAGTGTTTTGCATTGTGTAATGTTTGATGTAAAAGGCAGTGCCACCTCAAGATATTGAGTCTGCGCGGGCTGTGTTGTATAGCTTGTAACCAAATCTATTTGCTGCTGTTCATTTTACATACTTTTTTAATAAGGATAATATCAATATTAGAATTTTCAGTAATAAAAGGACGGAATTCGTTAATTTTAGTGGAAAGGAAAGTACTATTTCGGGAGAATGCAACAAGCAGAGCGATTATGCTTTGGGCGGGCTCAGTACGTGTTAAATTTCTGAGTGCATTAGCGCTACATTCCTCTGATGTGGTCGGTGGGCAAAATAGAAATGCTCTGGATGAGTACAATATGCTAAATTTTTTGGGTCACATTCGTGCCACATACCACTTCTACGGCGAGATGTCAAAGCAAAAGATTGATGGGGCAAATATTTGCTACTTCAAAGCAGAGCGGGTTTGCAATCAAAAATCCATACTTGATCTAATTTTTATGTTATTTTGATTAATATTTCAAAATTTCTTTTTGTGATTTTTATGGTTTCGGAAACCATTTTCTAGCATGCAGAAATACTATCAGTCGTAAGAGGGCGCTGTTTTCAACATGCCAAAAATTCTTCCACTCATCTTTACAGACTTATTATACAATGGCTTTGGCTACAAGAGAAGAAATATATTAAGTTAAACACATGCTAAATAGAGTGAGCAGGTTTAAGGGGTTTCGCAGTTGATGACAACTTCACGCCTAGTCTATCAATGATGTGTCTTTCCAATACATTGAGAAAAGTAGAAATGTAGTTAGGTAAATTCTGTAGGAAGAAAAAGTCAATGAAAGAAGAGCTAGTAATCTACAATCGGTGAAAGCCATTAGGCTCCTCCCACTTGAAATACTGTAGAATAATAAGAAAGTTTTTATATACAGCGATTAATTTAAGAAAATAGAATATGGAAAATTAAATCTTAAACTAAAAAATTATAATAAGAGAAAGTTAAGCACTAATTTAGCTTTGTGATGGGTAGCGGGTCCATTAAAAACGAGGAGCAAAAAGCCACTAATATATAAAACAAAGGCGCTTTTCATTTCCACATATTTATATTTAAATTAATTAAGAGATGTTTTAATAATAGCACTATACAATTTTTTCATAAATTCGGAGAATAATTATGATTATTTACCAATAATTGTAGGTTATGACATATGTTCGCTGAATACTAAAATTTTAGAAAAAATATCTTTCTTAGCTGAAATTATTTCGAGGTCACTGTTGAATTTCACGGTTATTTCGGAAAATGAATCAATTTGCAATTAGCTTTTTATTTTTGAACTATTTCAGCAATTGTGAGAATTTCTTTATAGAATTCATGCAACTCGCAGAGAATATGGTAGGGTTTTTTTTTTTTTTTTTTTTTTTTTTTTTTTTTTTTTTTTTTTTTTTTCATAGTAGGATATTGGGAAAGGGATTTCATCGTAAGATTTTGGGAAGGGACTTCCATCGTTTTTCCCACTGGTTGATCTTTAGATTTTGCAGCAGTTTGTGCGTACATTTTTTTAAAAAATTGGGGTTTAGTGGGAATTTTCGAACAACCTTTATAATTGGATATAATAAAAAAATATAATAAGATATATGTTAAAAAATTGCTTTAATTAAAATTTTTGGTGTAACATTTTTAAAACTTGATTAAAATTTCCGCTGTTTATTTTGCATGGTTCCTGCCTGTGTGCAGTGTTACCAGTACGTTAGTCTTTTTTTTAATTCATATTGATTGATTACCACCACTTTTTTTAAATAATATAATTCACCTTCTTTTCGTTTGACATTTTATATGTCACTGAATAATGTATTAGTTCTGAGTCAAAAAAGTGGTGTAAATCAAGCAATCTGAATTTTAAATAAAAAGAAAACTGCCCAGTTAAACTGAGGGCATTGAGCTCACAGGCTATTCACACTCATTGTATATTGTACTCTTATTTCAAAGAATTTGAAATATGCCCTCGAAAAATAAAGAAATCAACAATATATTAAGGGGGGGTCATCCCCCTGTTACCCCCTCATAGTTAACTAATGAACTCCTTAAACTAATCAGGGAAGTGTCTAATTACAATGAATATACATACAAAATTTGAAGAAAATCGGATAATTCTGCATGAAAAACTCATTTATCTAAATTAAGGGGGGATTAGCCCCCCTTTCCCCCTTTATACTTAACCAATGAACGCCCAAAACTTTTCAGAGAAGCGCATTATCACAATGAACCTATATACAAAATTTGAAGAAAATCCGATAATTCTGCATTAAAAACACATTTATCTAAATTAGGGGGGTGTTATCCCCCCTTTCCCCCTTTATACTTAACCAATGAACCCCCAAAACTTTTCAGAGAAGCGCATTATCACAATGAACCTATATACAAAATTTAAAGAAAATAGGATAATTCTGCATGAAAAACCCATTTATCTAAATTAGGGGGGTTATCCCCCCTTTCCCCCTTTATACTTAACCAATGAACCCCCAAAACTATTGACAGAAGCGCATTATCAAAATGCAGAAATAAAGAAATCAACAATATATTAAGGGGGGGTCATCCCCCTGTTACCCCCTCATAGTTAACTAATGAACTCCTTAAACTAATCAGGGAAGTGTCTAATTACAATGAATATACATACAAAATTTGAAGAAAATCGGATAATTCTGCATGAAAAACTCATTTATCTAAATTAAGGGGGGATTAGCCCCCCTTTCCCCCTTTATACTTAACCAATGAACGCCCAAAACTTTTCAGAGAAGCGCATTATCACAATGAACCTATATACAAAATTTGAAGAAAATCCGATAATTCTGCATTAAAAACACATTTATCTAAATTAGGGGGGTGTTATCCCCCCTTTCCCCCTTTATACTTAACCAATGAACCCCCAAAACTTTTCAGAGAAGCGCATTATCACAATGAACCTATATACAAAATTTAAAGAAAATAGGATAATTCTGCATGAAAAACCCATTTATCTAAATTAGGGGGGTTATCCCCCCTTTCCCCCTTTATACTTAACCAATGAACCCCCAAAACTATTGACAGAAGCGCATTATCAAAATGAACCTATATACAAAATTTAAAGAAAATGGGATAATTCTGCATGAAAAACCCATTTATCTAAATTAAGGGGGGATTAGCCCCCTCTTTCCCCCTTTATACTTAACCAATGAACCCCCAAAACTATTCAGAGAAGCGCATTATTCCAATGAACCTATATACAAAATTTGAAGAAAATCGGATATTTCTGCATGAAAAACTCATTTATCCAAATTAGGGGGGATTACCCCCCCCCTTTCCCCCTTTATACTTAACTAATGAACCCCCAAAGCTATTGACAGAAGCACATTATCAAGATGAACCTATATACAAAATTTGAAGAAAATCGGATAATTCTGCATGAAAAACTCATTTATCTAAATTAGGGGGGGTATCCCCCCTTTCCCCTTTATACTTAACCAATGAACCCCCAAAACTATTGACAGAAGCACATTATCAAAATGAACCTATATACAAAATTTGAAGAAAATGGGATAATTCTGCATGAAAAACCCATTTATATAAATTAAGGGGGGATTAGCCCCCCTTTCCCCTTTATACTTAACCAATGAACCCCCAAAACTATTCAGAGAAGCGCATTATCACAATGAACCTATATACAAAATTTGAAGAAAATCGGATAATTCTGCATGATAAACTCATTTATCTAAATTAGGGGGGTTACGCCCCCCCTTTCCCCCTTTATACTAAACCAATGAAGCCCCAAAACTATTGACAGAAGCACATTATCAAAATGAACCTATATACAAAATTTGAAGAAAATGTGATAATTCTGCATGAAAAACCCATTTATCTAAATTATGGGGGGTTATCCCCCCGTTTCCCCCCTTTATGCTTAACCAATGAACCTCCAAAACTAATCAGGGAAGCGCCTTATCACAAGGAACCTATAAACAAAATTTAAAGTAAAACGGTTAGTTCTATCAAGAGTTATCGCGTTACGTACATACATACATACGTACGTACAGAACCGGCGGGCACATAAGCTCTCAGGCTTTGATAGCCTGTGAGCTAAAAAAGCAGCGAACTGGCAATACTGATTGTGTAATGTTTTATTTAGATGTACTTGTGATACAATTTCCTTCCCACTTGTTAACATAGTTTTACTTTAAACATATGCCGTCATCAATTTATGAATGGTTCTTACATTTGCTGATGAAATAGCCTTTTAAATGATACGAAATATTTATAACTATGCTTGTGTATTGGTGTATGATATCTTGATGATTAAATTTATCGCTTATCAATTGGAAACTTCGATGCCTTTTTTACATTTATAATTTACCAATTACTTGGATATTCTCTCTTTACGACAAAACTGTATATGATAGAATATTTTAAATATTTTTTGCGAAATCAATATACATGATAAACCTCTTTTCACTCTCATCTATTATTAATCAGCGGCTTTCGTCTGTCAAGCTGTCAAGCTGTCAAGCTGTCAAATTTAAGTTTGTATTCATAATCTAATCATTTTCTGGAAAGGAAATAACTATTTTTAATACCATGGTCATATTCATAGGTGGTAACTATTACGATTTTTATCACCGTCTTATTATATATTTGCTATATATTTGCTGCAGTTCATTTTACATACTTTTTTAATAAGGATAATATCAATATTAGAATTTTCAGTAATAAAAGGACGGAATTCGTTAATTTTAGTGGAAAGAAAAGTACTATTTCGGGAGAAGGCAACAAGCAGAGCGATTATACTTTGGGTCGTCTATATATTTTTCGTCTTATTTAATTTCCGATATCTGTTATTAAATAAGTCAAAATTTTCTCTTCTGAAATACTGATACCGAAAATCGTAGCAGGTGGCACCTATTCGTGGTGGGTGACAAAAGTAGCCATACGATAAATTATCATAAAAAAATAAAAACGAAATATTGGTGGCAATTTGCTTTCTGGTACGCGGGTTTTCCGACATTGCCCTATACGTTAATTTAAAGTTTAAAGGTATATTGTTTTCTAGATATGATGAGAATTTAGTGAACAAATTAAAATAGACTTCAAAAATTGCAATTAAGTAAAATGTCAAAGCTCAGCGTAGAACAAGGATAAATATCTTTAACTCAGTCATTAAATTAGATGCATGGCGTCCATTTATCTTACTTTTTGAAAGCGATACAGTTAACGTAACATAATGAAGAAAATAAAACACTAATTATGCTTTTTTTTTAACTTTAAAACCTAAAGCTTTAAGTGACTACATAAATCCTGATACGGTAGACTAAGTTAAAAAAAATCTCTATCACAGATTTGTTTGTTTTCAAATAAATGATAATAATTTTCTAGTACTTAAAGTAATGCTTTAAACTATTTTACTAAATAGAATAAAGCAGAATCATTTAAAATAATAAAAATAATTGTGTACCCCACAATCTAAGACTACATACTGCTTATTTAACCCTTTCAGGGGAAAAGCACTTATGTTTCTAAAATGTTGAAGTCATTGATTCACACCAGGATTTAACAACGAATTTATTTCCAAGTAAGTAAAAGCGTTTCTTCACGTATATTATAAAACCAAAATTTGTTTAGAAAGTTCCGGTGTAATTGTGGCGTTTGGGAATTAAAATTAAGTGGGTTATATTATATCCCATCGCCTTTCAAAGGGTTAATATAATTTAATTTCTATTGTTGGATCTCTTAATATATTGTTATAATATTTTTCTTGATAAAAACAATCTCTTAATTAGAAAATTTGAAATGTTATGAGATTTGATTGTAGGTACATTTATTTTGGAAGTCAACAGTGTTTTCCAGTTGATGTGCTCCTATCAAAGCATAACGAGGCACGCGTTCACTACTGGTTTGCCAAAGTGAACGCGTGCAAATCGTTAGCATCCTGTTCTAATTAAAAAAAATACGAATAGATCCAGAAATTAAGAATAGCCATTTTTACTTTAAATAATGACAGAAATTCTTTGATTACAAAAAGTAAAAACTTTTCTTTCGGAATTTCTGCATAAAAAAGGAGGACACATTAGCGAACTTGGTCCACTGCATAGATTAACATACAAGAGAGAAGAAGTTACAGCAAAATCTGTAACGGCAGTAGTAATAGCGTCACTAGTAACAAAGGGGATAAACTAACAAGCTTACGAAATTTATCCATGTATATAAAATCTGTTTATGCTCTATGATTTTAATATCTACCCTTTTCGTTTCGTGGCAGACGATTCTCTTCAGATTGGACGCTGGTGTGTTTTCTCTTTAAAGGACTTCATTTTCTTTTTTATTTTATTAACATTGAAACAACAGATCTTTTCAGAACTTTTTTAGAATGGCTAAAGATGTTAAAATATGTCATGTAGAATCATGTCTTCATACAAATCGGAATTTTAAAACTCTCGTTGTTTGCTTTTCCTACAAAGTTGAAAATGTAAACATGTAGCATTTAAAAAAAGAAAGTTCATAATCAGATATACGTGGAAAAGGAGAAATATTCCGTTTATGAGAAATTTCTTCCCCCTTGTCACTACAGGCGCTACGTTCGTCATCGCATTACCATTACGCCCTACGATAGTGTACTATCTTGTGTATCAATCTATGGTTAATCTATGGCTGACCTGAGCAGTAATCAAATGATTAAGATATTTCAGTATAGACTAAATCAGGGTTCGTACGGCTCCTGGAATTTTGCTACCAGAAAATTCTTCGATACCAGTATTTTCTTACAGAAAATCTCTCCTTAAAAAAAGGTGAAGTTTCGCGAGTTTAACTTAGATTTCTTTTTCTAAAAAGAAAATACTGGTGAGACTCCTGGAAAATTCCTTGATCCGTACGAACTCTGTAAATACAAGCAATAATTCTAAACTTTTAAGAATTACTGCTAAAGAATTTACTTCGTATTACTCGATTATAAACAAAGATGAAAGATAAAGTGCAATGTATTTACAAAACTGTGTTTTTAAAGCGTATTGTTTTCAGATAAAAGCCATTAAGTTACACTCTGTTTCACTGTAATCCTTTAAGGATTGCAAAAGTCGTGGGAATGATATAAACAGCGCTCTATAAATCCTTTGCGGATAGTTGTTTTACATTTACAAATCGTATTTCAAGACGACACGGTTTTTCAGAAAAGAGTATCTGATAAATAACTTTATAGAACAGTATTATCTTTGTTTACAGATTTCAGTATAGATTAAATGTAAGTGAATGTTTTTAGAATTTCATCATTACAGCTAAAGAATGTAAGTTATGTGTATTGTGTGAAATGTAGAAATGTAGAAATGTGGATGATAAATAAAATGTATTCCTTTTAAATATATAATTAACAGGCTGATAATAATGGTTTTAAAGTACACCTTATCAATAAATTAATCATGGATATCACCAATAATAAGAAACCAGAAAAGAAAAGTGATTCGCAAAAATACAAACTTTATACTCTTCAATATTACCCAAGCTTTTTTGAAAAATTAAAACACAGCCTTAAACGTTTCAATATCTGCTTAATAGCCAAACCCCCTCAGAAATTAAAGAATATCATTAGCAATAAAATTGACCCAATTAATTTTGAGAATTATTCAGGAGTATATGAAATACCTTTTATTAAAGAAGACGGATCCAAGAATTACTATATAGGCATGACCAGCAGGAAATTTAATTACAGAAAAAAAGAGCATAAAGCTGATATTAAATATAATATAAAAACTACAGTCCTGGTAAGATTACATCAAGAAGAAACCATCCAAATAAATTTCAATGAAAGTAAAATAATATTTCCCTCCAGTCTATACTATCCATCCATAATATGAGATATATTATATGATGATGATATATATGATAATATGATATATATGCAAAAATACAATATGTAACGATGCGGCATCTTTTAATTTACCGAAACTGTGGCTCGAATTACTCCATGATCACAGATATGAAAACAAACAAACAAGTAAAAATAATAGATAGCGTGCGTAATTTTCAAAAAAGTACATGGAAATAATAACTTCAAAGCCCGTGCAATTTTTGGAATATTCTCATTTTGTTTTTGAAAATGACTCGGAAAGAGTCGAAACATGTAAAACAATTAATAAAAAGTTATTTTAATTTGTATTATGTTGTTAATTTACACCTTTAGCATTTAAAAGGAATACATTATTACAAGGTGTTATAATTTATTATATAGTTAAATAAAATGCAGTTACAAAAATGCGGCGTTGATTTAAATTATGTTAAGTTAAACGAATTGAAGTAATATTTTTTGTCACTGTAATCCAGTGGCGGACTGGGTCAGAAAATATTGGTTTTCCCTTTGTTGGCGTTTCTTTCCCCTTGTCACTACAGTTCGTCATTGCGTTACCATTACGCTCTATGATAGTGTCCTATCGTGTGCATTAATCTATGGTCCACTGTTGGCTTGATCTAATTATAAGTCAAGTTAACCCTTCTTTGCATGAGTTTTTCTTTTACAATTGTGTTTTTTATACATATATTAAATATTAGATACCAGAAATTTTAAGATAGATTTTTAATTTTGTTCAGCAACATAGTTCATGGGATATTTACTGGATTAATATTTCTATATAAATATAGTGGTGGCGAAGAAGTTGATTCATTTATTAAAAGTTAAATAAAAAGTGATGGAAATTTACATCACTATGCAATTAAGGGTTAAGAAGAAAAAATACTAAAAAGTCTTATTTAATCTTTAAAAATCGCGATTTTACGCAGAATAAATTGATAACCCAGTTTCACTTCAATCCTTATTTCTTATTTCAGTATCCAGTTTTCTCCACTGAATAATTTCCAGAGTCAGTTTTATTATTGTACTGTCGTCTAAAAGTAAAAAATAAATAAATTTGGAAACACCTGATACATTTTAATTGCTAAATTGTCACAGAAAAAATCCAAAATATCCATTCGATTGGGAATAATGTATTTTTGTAGTTTCTGTTGAAATTATAAGTTCAAAATATGTATTTTTTGAAATTACTATTTGAAAAATATATTAATTCTAAACTATGATTTTTTTTTTTTTACTTTTTAGGGTTTCGTTCATTTCACGAAACCCTATTACTCCCGCTCCGTTGTCGGTCTTTCACAGAGCCGTTCTCAGAACCTATATAACTTACAGAGTTGAAACTTTGTGTAGATATAACTGAATACCTGCTATGAAGCTCAAAATATTAAAATTTGAAAAAAATATATATATTATTTTAATAAATAGAGATAAAAAACCAAAATTCTAACAGCCTTTTTCTATTAAATTTAAACATTTTTCGTTAAAGCAGCTGCCAACAATTAAAAATACACAATAAAATTCTTTCTACAATAATTAATTTGCTATTGAAAGATTTCCACGTGAAAAATGAAAATGAAATAAAAAGTTTCACCAATTGAAAAACAGATTAATATGAAATAAAAATGATTGCGCATATTGGTAATAAAACGGAAATTTTGAAAGATTTCTCAATAATACAAGGAGTATGAGTATGTGTATGTACAGAAAGCAGATTCACGTCATTAGAGAATGAAAAAGAAAATTAATCTGACGTCATATCGGAAGTTTAACGGACTTCTCAAATGTTTGAGACTAATACAAAGCGAGTATCAATATGAGTAATATAGAGAATAGTAAATATATGAGATTGTGGAACGTATTGAATATGATAAAAACCAGATTATGGAAATATTTGCATATTTTAACATTTTGAAGGTGTACAACATGTTTAATTTTGAAATTATTTAGACCGGTAATTTTTTTTTAATGAAATGTTTTTGGATTTTTTAAAGAAAGCATAAAGTGTTTTGAGAAGAATATTAAACGAAACCCTTTGTGCGATCTTCGATCACACTTACCCGCTGGTTATAAATTATTCAGAAAACGGAGTAGCGGGATCCCTGCATTTCATAAAATTTATTTTAATCATACCAGTTCTAAAACATTTCTATTAATATACAATCTCTATTTAAAAGGTGTATTTAATTAAAATACTTTCTGAAAAAGTGAAAGTTTACAGTTATAAGAAAAAAGTTGAAAATAAATGCATTTACTAGATCATAGATAATTAATATAATTACTTTTTAAAATAGTCTTAATAAATAACAGAAGTACCGTAATTTCCGGCGTATAATCCGCAGCTCAAAGAGTCGTTATTCGACCCAGAAATTTTATTCAATAATTGTAGTTAAATATTTACAGCGATCTTTTAAGTTACATTTTATAAAATAATATTTCTGGGTCAAAAAACGACTCTTTGAGCTGCGGATTATACGCCGGAAATTACGGTACTTTCCATGAATATATGCATACCATTTTTTTCTTAATTTCACATAAACTTATGTAATACTGTTCTATCATAAAATCTCTGTATCTAATTACAAACCATGCGAAGTACAAATCTTATAAAATAATACCTTGATTTCTTTTTTCATTTGTTTCCATTACACAGTGCAATTTTAATCTCCTACCCACAAAATGTCAGTAATGAGCAAAGAATGAAAAATTATGTTCTTAACTTAGTAATTAAATTAGATAAAAGACGTCCATTTATTTTACTGTTTGAAGTGAGACAGTTAATGTCCCATAATAAAGTAAAAGAGACACTAATTATGGTTTTTATTCTTTCAAATTTAATGATTTAAATTCTTATATTAGAGAAAGTGGATATTTTTTTCTACATCGAAACTTTTATCCCAGAATTGTTTGTTATTGTAATAAAAATTTCATAGGAATCACCTCTTTAATTTAAATTGTAATATTGCACAGGAAGTTAGAGAATAATTTTTAAAAGAATCGTAAATGTTTATGACAGAAGCGTTTGTATTGTAATAAAACAAGATCGTACGGCTCGTGGGATTCAGAGGATTTAAATAACAGATTTTTCGTAAAGTGTCGTCTATTACTGTAGACTTACCGTAATTTCGCGCGTATACGCCGCACCTCAGACAATTCGATTTCCTACCAGAATTTATTTTAAATAAAATGTGACTTACTTCTGCTTAGCACTTATTTGACTTCTTATTTTCAATAAAATTTCCGGTTTGAAAAAGACTTAACTAAGATGCGGTGCATACGCGCGAAATTACGGTATACAGATTTTCTTCATATTTTATGAAGACAAATATTAAATTACGAAAAATCTAACATTCAAATCCTCTGCGGCATACGAACAATTTAAATGATTCCCGGGAGTTTCCAAATTGCTGAATATCATTTATTATTCTGTTTGTTTTATTACATTTTGAATTGCAACATATATAGAACGCCTGAGAATTCGCAGGAAGTCTGGCACCTCTATTTCGGATAAGAAAAGTTCTAGTTAATATTTCAATCGCAGAACTCGAAACCCCTTCATTTAATCGCGGATTTATCGTATATTTATTTCGACTGTTACCTTTTTACTCAGTTTTTCTGGTGGGAGCTCGTCTGGGAATGTTGTGCCGATCTTTTTATAATTTTAATTTTTTGCCATTTTCCTTCTGTTAAAAATTCTTTATGGGCCAATTTTTTGATTGGTCTTTATATAGTAACTTGAGTATGTTGTTTAAAGTATTTTAGTTAGTGGCTAAAAGGGAAGTCATATTTTCTTCGCTTCAGAAATTATGAATAAGGAACTTTAAATTAATTTCAAGAGTTGTTGTAGTTTCTGTCTCATCCTCAAAATGCTTCAATTATGTGAGATCTTTTATATTTTTTCCTTTCAATGACTATAAAGTAACAGACTTAGATTTATAATTTAACGGGTTATTGCCTCTAAAATTGCAAAGTATAGTGTTATGATTTTTCACAACTGCAATAGTACCGTAATTTCCGGCGTATAATCCGCAGCTCAAAGAGTCGTTTTTCTACCCAGAAATTTTATTCAATAATTGTAGTTAAATATTTACAGCGATCTTTTAAGATACATTTTATAAAATAATATTTCTGGGTCGAAAAACGACTCTTTGAGGATCGTTTGAGGACGCTGCGGATTATACGCCGGAAATTACGGTATTTTTTTACGTACGATCATGCCGTAATTCAAGCAATATCACGCATTTAGGAAAGCACTTTCATCGAAAAATAAACCCTTTTATCCATCACAATTCAATTACAAGTACAAATGTACAAAATTACTTTTACTGGATTACCTTGGGTTACAATTTTCAGTCCTGTTTTTGGAGGATTCCAAGAAAAATAAAAGATGTTGTCAAATTTGTAAATTAGTTGGTTGGTTGAATGGAGTTTAATGGCACAAAGTCCATACTGGGACATGCTGTACCAAGATGAAGTGAAATGAAAACAAATAAATATAATTTTAAAGTTATCTAAAGCCTTGTCAAAAGAACTAGATGAATAAAACAACACAGTTTAGTGAAAAAAGATATTATTCGTAAATTAGAATTCACAGTGAATGCTGTGTGCTGCTATATTAGGTGTTTCCATAAACTCTTCAAATGGTCG
Source organism: Maratus michaelseni (assembly GCA_963931845.1). Classification (NCBI taxonomy): domain Eukaryota; kingdom Metazoa; phylum Arthropoda; class Arachnida; order Araneae; family Salticidae; genus Maratus; species Maratus michaelseni. Next base: position 257,437,242 of record OZ007595.1, read on the forward strand.
CAAAAATGTCACTGTTTTTTGTATAGATGTACCCGCCTTGATTATTAGATGAAGTTTATTTCAAAATCTGCTATTGATTAAGTTAAAATTACCATAAGAAATTACCGCCATGTTTGCGGCCGGTGGTTGAGTTATTGAAATATTCTGTACCATATAATTTTCTTGTGTAAATTATAAAGAGGTCTCAAAAGATTAAATAAGTAGGTGTCTGAAAGACGAGTTATGTTAAAAATTTTGGAAAGTTGAGTTTTTTTTATGGAAAAGTGGCCTGTGTGGAATAATTGATGATTTCTCAATATTAAAAATTCCGAATTCATAACAAACAGTTTGTTTACTTTAAATAAAAAAATAAAATAGTAAACTAAAAAGATTATTATTACTTTACTACTACTTTTAATTAGTATTTTATTACTCGTCAATGCTCAGCATGAAGACAGATGTGGAGGGTAATTAAGATCGGCAGAAGGGCCTATATTGCAGTAGGTGCTCAGGACACCGCTAATCAGTAACATTATAGAGGTTTTTTTATCGTTTCTGTAAAATTTTAAGTTTGTAACTTAGACCCTTCTTTTTATTCATATAATAAAAATGAACTGCACTGCTTAACTACTGAGAAAATTCAGATCGGTAAACAATGATAAAAAGAATCCTTGTTTAGTACACTCCTTAGAATTATCATGAAGTTTGTTGCAACTGTATTAGATTAGATTGCATGATATTTTCCATTCAGAATGAAAATTTTTCTCGATTAAACGCAGAATTTGTAACTTTTTTAATGCTAGGACGAAAACTTCTATTCGAAATAGTTCAGAACTGTACACACCAAAGGAAAATCGTGCTACACAAGTAGGGCATGATGTTATATACCACTTTTTCCGCATAGATTTCACCACCTTCATTAAACGTAAAAACTTTTTAGAAAACATATTACAAAAAATTACTAGAAATTACTGGTGAGAGAGAGAATGTCCAGTTTGAATAGGAGGATCGGCCTCTGATGCACACGCTAATTACACTGGTTAACAAAAAATTCATTTTTGTAAGCTACTTTGACAAATGTAGGTGTTCTAGACTGATTTGAGTGTTCTGATTCCAAATCTGAACTCCAAATGTCTCTATCACCTCATGATGTAAAGTTATTTCCATCCTGCTGTTTCAAAAGGAAAAACTACTTACCATCATTACTTTGGTGTGGAAGTTGGAGATCAGGAAAAATGGTGGGCATCACATATATGTTGCACTGTGTAAAATACAGGGCTAACACAATGGTTAAGAGGTTAAATATAAATAATGTCTTTTTCTGTGCCCATGATATGGCGTGAACCAATAAATCACCTCTCCGACTGTTACTTCTGTATGACAAAGATTTCCCGATTTTCAAAGAAAAGTAAAGCTAAAATAACATATCCAGATTGTGAATCTGCTGTGAAACAAATAATAATACTCCAGTTTGAGTTGTGTAAAACAGTCTCATAATAAACTTGAGTCATGAAAAACACAACACTCAATTGAATCAAATTCACCTCTGTATTATATAATTGTTTAAAAACAACACAAAATGTCACAAAAACATATATGCATCATTTATTAAAAAACTTTTACTTTAGGTGTTTTAAAAATATACAAAACTGTATTTCACATTAAAAACCTAGCGCTTTCGAGCCGTCCTGGCTCATCATCAGGGTTAAAACATCACCACGCAGATACACACAAAAAAAAACACAACTAGTCTGAAACACTGTAAAAACATCAATGTCTGCTGAAGACAAGGTCAAACCATTATAAACAGGGTGGGAAGCGTAGGGAGGGGTGTGCCAATAGTCTCATAATGTCAAATTTAAACATTCGTAGTTTCTATAACTCGAGATCCAACAGATATAGAAATTGGATAGAGAGTGATAGAGAAATTTGGAGTTGAGATTTGGAATCAGCACACTCAAATTGCACTAGATTAAGATTTCTAGATATCAGACCAGATGCTATGATCAATAAGGTTAACTGGATGAATTATGCCCTCCAGATTCGACCGGAACAGATCAGTTGGTAGAGCGTGGCAGCTTCAGCCAAGAGATCCCAGGTTCGAATCCTGACCCGGACATTTTTCGTCCAGTTAGAAAATTACAACTCGTACACTCAAATTAGTCTAGAACACCTATATTTCACATAGTAGCAAAAACGTTGTTGACCTGTGTTAATGTTAAAAGTTTTGTTCAAGAAATAATATTTTACTAACCCTTTACCTAGCCGTTATGAACGCGCGTGGCGCGTCCATCTGAGTAGCCAACGTTTACGGACTCGCTGCATGCGACTATCTGAATTTCCGAGCGTGATTACCAACGTGGCAATCTTCCATCAGTAACTTTTAATAGAATTTTTTGCCTTATTTAAACGCTCTATTCACGCAAAATTTCTGTCATGAATAAGAAAAAAATATCTATTAATTGTTAATGGTGGAAGTTTCTACCGTTGGTAATCAGGCATTTTCGAACGTTCCTTCAAACTGCACTTCCAAAAATTAAACGAACTCTGGCGCAAGAGCCGAACGGCGAAACCTCAATGGCCTTAAGGGTTAAATAAATTTAATATCACTAAAAGTAGAAGCTCTTGGTAGAAAATTTCTACTGAAATAAAATCGTTCTTTGCTACATTAATTAATATGAAGTAATTATTAATTTTATTCGCTTTTCAAGACATATTTCTTATAACTACGTAAAATAGTCATAACGCATAATTAAAAATAATATATTTAAAATATTTTTCTTTCCCCAAGTTAAAAAAAATCTGCAAATTGTAATTTATGAATAACTTATTGCTAAAAAAATATGGCGTATGGTACGATAATTATCTTCTTTTCATGTATAAATTATAAAAAATGTATAAAGTAATATTCAATACGTAAATTAAAAGGAAAATTCACGTTTTAAATTTTTACTTTAAAATTAATAATTAAATATTCAGTAAAAATTCCATTATGTCCTTCTCCTTGAAAAAAAAAATGTTCTTTGAGACATATTTAAATAAGAAAAATTTTCAAAAATAAAAACGAACACAACAAATTTTTTAATGAGATATACATAAAGGTAATACACATTTTTACATTGCGTGATATTTATTTGGTGTCTTTTAACAGAAAGGATTTGAAAAATAAAAAATAAAAAAGTTATGAGATGATGGAAAAAAATAATTAAAAATATTTATTTTCAACCTACATTCATTTACAGAGCTTCGTCTGCAGAAGAAAAAATATGCATTTCTGGAATTGTAACTTTAAATTAAATCTCTTGCATACGAAAAAACTCATTTACTTTAATAACTTTACAAACTGGTGATAGTTTAAAAATTCTATATCATTAAAATATAACATATTTCGAGCGAAATTTTAACATTTTTTATAGTGAAGTTGCAAATTATACATTTTTTAAATAAAAAATGTGTTTTTTTTTTAAATATAATACATTTTTTAAATAAAAAATGTATATATTAGTTTTTTCTATGACGGGTATTTCATGATATTTTACTTGTACAGATGCATATGGATATACATATGTTGTTTTAGCATTAAAGCTTTCATTTAAATAAAAGGAATTTAATGAATTTTGCCATACATGCTAATCTCTCAGTTTTCTCCTGTGAAATATAGATTAATTTAAACAAGATTAAACACGTTTCGATCCAGAATTTTTTTTAAGAAATACATTTAAATAGTTTCGCGCAAAAACATTTAATTAAATTTACAAATATATATAAGTATAAATTTATAAATATAAATGATAACATATAAATGATATATGATAAATAATATAATATATCAATATAATCTATAAATATAATATAATATAATATAAATGTAATATAATATATAAATATAAATATAATATATAAATATAAATATAATATATAAATGATAAATATAAATTTCGTGGTTGGAAATATGTATAACATAGATGAAATTAGACTTACGGATGAATAGTTGGAGGTTGGTAAGTGCGATTTCGCGTGTAGAATATATATATATATATATATATATATATATCATTTTCTTGTAATAACCTGCAGGAGGGAAAGGCCTAAATATTTCAATAAAGTAGAAAAGTTAAAGCAGGTAAAGCGATGATGTCTTAAATTTGCTAGTTGTCCGAAAAAAATTAAAGCATACGTAATAATACATGCATTTCTATTTAACCCTTTCCGGCACAGTGGTCTCACTCAGGGCAAACCTAATTTTAATTCCAAACTTGCGTACGGCACCAACAATATTTTAATAAAATTTTCTTTCTATCATGAAAACTTAAAATAAGGAGTTCTTATTTTCTAAAAAAGTCGTTTGTAAATTCCTGTGTCAGTCTACAAATTTCTCAATTTAGGAACAGACTTTGTCCGTGCCGGAAAGGGTTAAAGGAGAATCGACACTGACAAGGTAGATGTTGATGTAAAATATGTGATTTAAAATGAACAATGTATAACGTATCACGAACTAGATACAATTGCTACACATAAATGTAATAGGTCAGAATTTTGAAAATGAAAATGAGAAAAAAAAATCCTAATATAATATATAAAACAACATTTGGAGCAAAACAAATCTGTTAAAAATTGCAAATGGTTTCGGTAGTATCAAGCTTAATGTCATTAGTGTATAAATAATAGTTGAATTTCGCACATATATTTTATGTAAACGCGAAATAAAAAGATATGATTTCACTTCTTCTCCACGGTATAAAGAAATAAAATCACTATTATTTTTGCACTCATGAGAGTAAAGCAAATGCTACTAAAACCGGTTTGCTATTTTAAGAGACTTTCAGGAGCTCCAAACGTTGTTTTATATATTGCTGTAGATTTCACTTTATTCAGAATTTAACTAAGCAACAGGCTTCTGACTTGAACTATCTCAAACAATTTTGCCAAATATGGACAAGTCTTCGCTATGGTTTTACTGTACAGAGTTCAGAATAAAATAGAAAAGCAATATGCGGCTTTGGAGTGAAGCTCAAAATGAAACCTTAAATCGGCTCTTACAATTGCAACTTGCTTTGTGCACGTGCTTTGAGAATGTAAAAAAAATATCCCATTTCTACAGAAAATATAAATATCTCTAAACTATTTAATCACTTTGAATTCGTCTGATCAATACGAAATCCCCCCTTTCTGAAATGCTACTTTAGAAGGCTTCAACATAAACAGATCACTTTAATTTTTAGAAATGCAAGTGTGACGTCAGAGATCACGTTCAAAAGAAACACCTCTCCCGGTCCAATGAATTCAGCCATTCTTTCTCGTTCTTGCCTTGTTTGGGTCGAATGATTTGAGCGGTAAGCGGTTTTTTATTAAAAATCGTTACCCCATTTCTATTATACTAAAAACTGACGTTGTCTTTTACCCAGGATAACGACTGCTTTGATTAGTAGAAAGCACACAAAATATTAGGCTCTATCAAAAGTACTTTCGTTTTTTGAATGTTTTTATACCAAAGCATGTAGCTGGTATTTTCTCACCCCTATTTTTGGACATAAAATTTTATTTAAAAGAATACATGTCTATCTATATTCTATAATCATACACGTTTCCTTATTTCATTTTTAGGTCACATAGAGAGAGATACAAATATTCAGATTTTATGCATCTTAAGGCATGATTATAAACTAGGCTTTAAAACCAATAAAGCTGTCCTCAAAACTTGTGCAATTGGACGCCAGGACAAGAGGAGGGACAATTCAAAACAAATACAAACGTACCCTTCTTTTAACCCTTCTTTGCATGAGTTTTTCTTTAACAATTGTGTTTTTTCTACACATATTAAATATTAGACACCAGAAATTTTAAGATAGATTTTTAACTTTGTTCAGCAACATAGTTCACGGGAAATTTACTGCATTAATATTTCAATATAAATATAGTGGTGGCGAAGAAGTTGATTTATTTATTAAAAGTTAAATAAACAGTGATGGAAATTTACATCACTATGCAATTAAGGGTTAAGGATGGAGACCTCACCCTTGAAATCAAACGCAGAAGTGACAGGTAGATTTTGACCAGTTGAAAAGAAAAAAGAGGATATTCCATTCTCCACATTCAATTTTGATGCTAAAAATGTATTGTTATTTTATGCTGCACATTCAACACTTATTAATGTTAAGCTACGCTAAAGTTTGCATTATATATACTAAAGTACTCTCCTTCCAATCCACAATTATCGAAAGTAAAATTATCGATAAGATAATTAAAGTGTCAGTGTTTCACATTTAAACTTTGCGTCAGAAAAATTAACTTAACTCATTAACATTTAAAGTTAAATATCCAGATCAGTAAAGCGAAAAACAATCTAAGAAAAGTTTTATAAATATCATTTATCTTTGTGCATATTAAATTTATTCAATTAAATTGTATATTTTCATTAAATAATTAATATTTAAAAGAAAAAGCAACGGTAAATAATAATTTTGCAGTAATTAAATTTCTTTTATAATGTATTTTTATTTAATATAAAATAATCTTGAACATAAAGTTTTATAATGTAAGGGAAGTTTCATAAAAAAAATCATTTATCATTTCAAGCAATTGTTGAAAATTGATTATGATTCCATTAGCAAATCGCAAATTAAAATGTAATGAAATTGTCTTACAGGCAATTTTATATTACATAATTTTATATTACAAAAGTTGATTAATATATTAGAAAATGTTCAGATATAATTTTGAGTAAAGTAGAACTAAAGTCAGTAAATATATAATAAATACATATACACTGCAGGATATTAATGTGTCAGTGTTTTACATTGCATAATTTGCAACCACTGAATTACATTCAATTTCAAGACTATTTTTATAATAAAAATTCAAATACTACTAAGATATTTTACATTAAAAGAAAAAATTCTGTCGCGACATCTCAGAGAGGAACGAGTATCATTATATTCGCAACAGCCAATTTTTACAGTAGAAATGCGTTGACTCTAATTTGACACCAGTATTTTTACACAGAAAATTTCAACTTATCTAATCTCAAAATTTCAGCAAGTAAATAATTTTGAAATAAATGTTAAAAAAAAGTACTGCCGAACAACACTAATTGGAAAAAGCACATTTGAACAATGAAGTTTGGTTGCCGCGAATTTGACGGCTTTCTTTCTTTAACCTTTTTAGTAAGAGGTTGGGGCATATGTAGTCAAAACAACTATTTCTTTATTTTATTCACCCCACTTTTTACGAATAATCGCTGCCATATACTAAAACTAGGATAGCGTCAAGAAAAATCTACAACTAAGATTTGTTTTAATTATTTAATTTTTAGGTTATGGTACGAGTGAATTAAAAAATTATCATCATCTATGCCGCATAATCAAAGCTCCAAGGTTAAAAATGTGTGTAAATATTCAAAATTACGAATGATTGCGGAATTCATCTTATCAGAAAAAAAAACTGGAATTTTATATTAAAAGATATTTAAAACTATTTGGAAATGTAAATTAATATAGCGCTTAATTATGTTATTTTAAAATACAATTTATAAAATTTATACAATTTATACAATTTATAAAATACAAGCGTTCATAACACTTGAAGAACAGTTTTGGGTACTTTTCCGGTATCGGGGCCTTGTCGAGATAGAGAAAACGGCTTTGGCGAGAGGAGGAAATTCGCAGCATATTTTCTCACAACCTATTCACTATTTCATATACGCAAGCAATTATTTCAATATTTACAGAGTTTATTTAATATAAAGAAGCCATTTATATACAAACAGAACTAATTTGTATTTACAAACAAAAATAATATATATAGAAATAAAATGTTTATATATATATCTATTATGGTCATTATGATCAATCCGGAAATTATTAATAAAAACCGGACTAATTATATTGTTATATTGACAGTAACACACACACACACACATATATATATTTATATTTACACACACACACACACACATATATATATATATATATATATATATATAAACAAGCATAAAACTTCATTAGGTTTGTTTTCAGCAGAAGACGTAGAATAGTTTTTTACTCTGCCCACCGGACTTAGAGCATACAAGAGCTCTCCTGGTCGTGTTCGCTAAAAGTTCCTGTGAACTTGGAACGGCGGTTTGAGTGCTTGGCGGGTGGCCTCAGGAGCAAGGCGGCGTAGCTCAGTTTTATGACAGAAAACATACCCTGAAAATCTGAATTACCAAAAAAAAAAAAAAAAAAAAAAAAAAAAAAAAAAAAAAAAAAAACAAGTTTCCGTTGCTGAATTGGTGAATGAGTAAATGTCAGTAGAATTTACGAACAAAGTTATTTGAAAATAAATATTTTCTTCATGCACATTAAAAGGAAAAATTTTACTGAAATGTCTGTGCGCCATTAGTATTTCTTTACCAATCTGAATAATTGTGTTAAAATTAATCAATTGTAATCACGTATTCAGCGTTTACTGGAATTCAATTACCTGCGATCTATTCTGTTGTGCTGATTAATATATACAGGGTGTTCCGTTAAAGGGGTCCAATATTAATAGGGGTAATAGAGGAGATCACACGGAGCATAAATCAGTATATAATGCCTGGCCGGATCTCAATAATTTTCAAGTTACAGCAAATAGAATGAAAAATCAGAAATTTGTAAAAAAACCCTCATTGCTAAACTATCGATAATGCTACATAAAAACGAAGCACATATTTAGAAAGAGCAGAAAAAATCCTACGAAATGACATAAGTTGTTTTAGAATATTGAGAATTAATGGCGAGTTACAAGCTCTGAAACAGTGAAAAAATACAAAATCAAATATTTAGCAAAATAGTTAATCGTTAATTCCAAAAATGCAACTCTACCTACATCAAGGAAAATGTTATAAAATTTGGTCGATTCCGAAAGCTTTCGAAGAAGCTGACAATAAACCATATCAGTTTAATTGTATGGGAGAAATCAAGCAGTTCCCTAGTTACAACTCTGTACTGTTGCACGCTCGGAAAGAGCGAAACTCCACCCATGACGATTGTAAACACCCCGTTTTAATATCTTTCAATTATACATTTCTGATCAACCTCTATCAATACCCTTTCATTATTCAGTCTGGTCAAGTGAATGACATATTGTGCAGCTCTCGCCTTGTCTTAAAGCAAACTCCGTGACTGCTGCGTTTCCTCCATGAACTTTCAGGATGATGAAGAAGAAGTACTTTTTATGCAAATTTTCTATGTGTATAGGAAGAAAAGTGTAATAAAACAGCAGTCATCAGTGGGCGTTATGTTAAAGGGAGGCTGTTGTAAGTGGGATTGTAGTAAGTTGATGTATAATAATTATGCCGGAATACTCTAACGAAGAATATGCGGACATGCATCTGATGTACGGGAAAGCTCATGGAAATGCATGTCTAGCACAGCGCATGTACCGTGAGCAATTTCCAAGGAGACGTTGCCCAAGTTCGAAACTCTTCATAAAAATCGATAGACGATTACGGGAGACTGGATCGTTTAATACAGCAAGCATTGATGCAGGGAAACCTCGACATGTACGAACACCTGCAATGGAAGAAGATGTACTGAATATTTTTAAAGATAACCCCTCCACGAGTACACGAGCTGCTGCGTCTGAAGTCGGTGTTTCTCACCAAAGTGTGTGGCGTGTTCTGCGTGCAGAAAACATGCACCCCTTTCATGTGCAGCGGGTACAACTGTTATCAGTAACAGATTGTGCTCAGCGGACAGAATTCGTACGCTGGTTGCTTAATGTAACAGAAAATAATCCACAATTTCTGGAAAATATTTTATTTACTGATGAAGCAACATTTACGAGAGAGGGCGTGGTAAACACGCACAATATGCACACATGGTCATATACAAATCCGCACACTGTTTTCCCGTCGAACGCACAACAAAAGTTCAGTGTGAACATATGGGCAGGTGTCCTCGGCGATTATCTCATAGGACCATATTTACTCCCAGATGTACTCAATGGCAGTACGTACTTGGTTTTCCTACGGGATATCTTACCGCAGTTACTGCAAAATGTGCCAGCAACATTGCGCCACAATATGTGGTTTATGCACGATGGCGCACCGGCACATTTTTTCATAGGTGTTCGCAATCACCTCAATTCAACATATCCTGGGAAATGGATTGGACGCAGTGGACCTGTTGCTTGGCCTGCACGCTCTCCAGACCTCAATCCGTTAGACTTTTTTGTTTGGGAACACCTTAAATCGCTGGTGTATGAAACGCCTGTGGATACACCGGAGGATTTGCTAGCGCGAATCGTAGTCGCTGCAGGAGACATTCCCAACTCCGTCGGAGTTTTTCGGCGTGTTCGCCAATCTTTACGACGTCGCTGTCGGCTGTGCGATTCTGTTAATGGGCGCAACTTCGAACACCTATTATAATAATGTCCGTTCGTCTGCCTTCCGACGTTGAACTGTGCAGCGCAGGCCAGAAGACTATGCTTCACATATGTCATAAAGTACGTGGAATGTAATTCTTTATTTGTCATTTTTCTTTTATTTTCAACACTTTTTGGCACAGTATTTTGTAAGTCACAGACTGTGGTGTACTCAAATTGTAAATTACAAAGTTTGTATGAATTAATTTAAAATTTAGTGTCTTTTTAAATTTATAATTAATAAAATTATTATGCTATTTGTTATTATTATTTCCTATCATAAATTATGATGCACGTATACATACAATAATTGTCCATGTAAAACATGTACTGAAACTTCTTGCATAGTTACAAATCGCAATATTTTTAATTATTTCCGAATTTTCACCACCAGTTTAATTTTAAGGAATTTAACTTAAGCTTTATATCAATAAAAGACCACTTTAAAATGTAGACTATTATTGTAAAGTTATTTTGGTTCATTCAACTCTTGAATAATTAAAAATGTTGCATCTCAGAAGAAGCATGATCGAAAATGTATAGTTGAGAGTAATTAAAAAGGTGGTGTTTCCAATCGTGATGGGCGGAGTTTAACGTTTGCTAGTGTCAAAGAAAGCGGAGTTGTAACTAAGAAACTGATTAATTTCTCTCACACAATTAAACCGATATGGTTCATTGTAAGCTTTTTCGAAAGTTTTCGGAATGGACCAAATTTTACTACATTTTCCTTGTTGTAGCTAGAGTTGTCTTTTTGGAATTAACGATTAACTATTTTGATGTATATTGGATTTCGTACTTTTTTCACTGTTTCAGGGCTTGTAACTCGTCAATAAATATTGCTATTTTAATACAATTGATGTCATTTTGTAGGTTTTGTTTTGCTCTTTCTAAATATGTGCTTTGTTTTTATGTAGCATTATCGATAGTTTAGCAATGAGGGTTCTTTTACAATTTTCCGAATTTTCATTCTATTTGCTGTAACTTGAAAACTATTGAGATCCGACCAGGCTTTATATACTGATTTATGCTCCATGTGATCTCCTCTATTACCCCTATTAATATTGGACCCCTTTAACGGAACACCCTATATATATATACAGGGTGTAACTGAAATGCTTCAACAAACTTAGAGGGATGATAGTACTCATGAAGACGAACAAAAAATGCAATGGAACATGGGGTCGCAAATGACGTTTAACCCTTTCAGGAGCAGTAATATGTTTATGAAACCACTTAATTTTAATTCTAAAACGCCACAATGGCACCAGAATTTTGCTAAAATCGTTTCCATTAACTATGTAAGTGAAATATAGCCCTTTTTCTTATTTACAAACAATTTTTTTGTAAATTCCGGTGCCAGTCATTTATTTCAACATTTACGTACCAAAAGTACTTTGCCCTGAAAGGCTTAAAGGATGAAAATCGAGAAAATGCGTCTGGAAATGGACAAACTGAGACAAGAAAGAAATACTCCAGAAAATTATTTATTGCACAGAATAGGTACAAAACAAATATTTTACAACAGTTGTTCAAAGCGTCGACCGCGGACATTATTACACATAGCGTGTCCGCCAGTCGTTGCTCCGTAGATGTACTCTGTGTAATAATGTCATTTTCGCAATTTTCATCCTTTAAGCTTCTCGGGGGGCAAAGTACTTTTAGTACTAAAATGTTAAAATAGATGTCTCGCACCGGAATTTACAAAAAAAATTATTTGTAAATAGGAAAAAGGCTATATTTCACATCCATATTAAATGGAAAAGATTTTAGCAAAATTCTGGTGCCATTGTGGCGTTTTCGAATTAAAATTAAGTGGTTTCCTAAACATACCACTGCCCCTGAAAGGGTTAAACGTCATTTGCGACCGCATGTTAAATTGCATTTTTTGTTCGTCTTCATGAGTACTATCATCCCTCTAAGTTTGTTGAAGCATTTCAGATACACCCTGTATATATATATATATATATATATATATATATATATATATATATACATATATCAGACCAGATGCTATGATCAATAAGGTTAACTGGATGAATTATGCCCTCCAGATTTGACCGGGATAGCTCAGCTGGTAGAGCATGACAGCTTCAGCCAAGAGATCCCAGGTTCGAATCCTGATCCGGAAATTTTTCGTCCAGATCGAAAAGTACAACTCGTTTGATTTCTTTACAAATTTGAATAATTGAGTTAAAATTAATCAAGTGCCATTAGGTAGATTGGTTTGATTAAGTCGTATAATTAATGTAAAACCGCCCTTCTAATGATTATAGCCGTCATTTTCTTAGACAGTGCTCTGATTTTTAAAATGCACGCAATAATGATGAGAATTTCAAACAATGTACAGGGTGTCCCACATGGTACGCAGCGTCTAATATGTACAGATTCAGATAGAGCACGTCAATATGAGTATTTTGAATGGTAACATGTGGGGTCCCCGAATATAGCGTGATAGTGTAAGTAAGATGTGAAGCTTGTCATATGAAAAACACAAAAAATGAGGAAAAAACAAGTGAAAATCAATGTTTATTGAGAAATTTTGGATATATTCGGGGACCCCACATGTTAACATTCAAAATACTCATATTGACGTGCTCTATCTGAATCTGCACATATTAGACGCTGCGTACCTTGTGGGACACCCTGTATGTTCATAATATAAAGCAAAACATGTTCGTGAGTAACGCTGACATCAGGCCGATGGTATCAACGCAGTAAGTAAACCCTGTATCTTTCTTCACAAATTTAATTACTTGGAAACATCGGATAATTTTAATATTTACATCACCCAGTAAGAAAAAATAATGTACTTACGCAAAATTTAACCTCCGCCTACCAGACGGATCCAATGGAACCGACAAGTACATTCAAAATGATTATTCGAACCACAATTTGTTTCATAAAATAAGTTACATATAAAAGAAAGAAAAAGCAAATAAATAAGTTAACACGTTGACGGACACTTGCGGCTATAGCCGTCAAAGCGAAGTTCACTATGTGGCATGACGGCTATAGTCGCTCAAAACGACACTACTGCTATAGCAGCACAAATGTGCATTTACCGACGTACAAGTAGAAGCCCAGTTTCATGTTTTGGAGACCATTTTTTAGGTTGAAGTTCGTTTTCTACCTGTTATACGAGTTGCAGGGTTGCACATGCAGGGTGGCTAGTAGTGGTCTGGGAAAAATACAGTAAAAAAATGATAATTACCAGTATATTCTTATAAAAAAATTCAAATTGATTATTTGATCGAATAAACAACATAATTTTTTCTATAAAAATATACTGGTGTTTATCATTTTTTTTTTACTGTACTTTTCCCTGACCACTAGCCACCCTTACGTGGTTGTCAAGGGAGTAGTGTAACCTAATTAAACTTGCTGAATTAATCAAAATTAAGTTTATTTAAACAGAAAGAGTAAAACAATACCTCTAATATTCTAAAAATTACAGAAACATATAGTGTCAATTTTCGAACTTCAGTATTTTCTACTGTCCGTCAACGTGTTAAGTAGCTCGAAATAAAAATTCTGGCATAAAATGTTTTTAGAAATCTTGAGTAAATTGCCGATAGTTCTAGGTTTAAATCTGCAAAAGTTATTATAAATTTAAACTTGCTTTAACCAATTGAAAGCTAACACGCTTGGATTACATTTTATGTTTACTTGTTTAAAAATTTTCCAGTACCATCACAAATATCTGCTACCAATTTATATGAAATGTAATTTTATGTTTCCCACACACAGGGTGTTAAATTATACTTTTTTATTTGAAAAGTAATATAAATCCTGTTTTGATCTATTATTTTGTTTCACATTAAGAAAACATCAGCAGGTTCATTTATTTCACAGTTTCATAATCATATATTACTATGCTTTTTCATACATCTGACAGCGTAATGACCATTGAAAAAAAACTACTTTATGTTATATACAGTGATCTCTCACTTATACGCGATACACAGAAATCATTTTTTTTTTCACCAGTTTTTTTATAAGGTAATTTTCGGCTTCTTAAATCTCAGGATTTATAAATCGAATTTTACTGTTTTAAAATAGTGGTATGAAAAAGTAATTACTGAACATCGCGTATAAGTGAGAGATCACTCTATCTTTAGACTTTTAAGTCCAATTCTCGTGCTGTATCATTCTTTTAACCTTTTCCGGCGCGGAGTAAGTCTGTTTGTAAAATGATGAAATAATGGACTGACACCAGAATTTTCAAACGAATTCATTCGAAAATAAAATCTTGCTTATTTTCCGGTACTTAATAAAAGGAAAATTTTAATTAAATAACCTTGGTGCCGTTTGTCAGTTTTGGAATTTAAATTAGGTGCCCTTTTTTGTGGACACCGCCCGTTAAAGGGATAAGATTAACTGAAACATAAGCGTATATAAAAATATATAGAAAAATCTATATAATACGAATATCAAATTCACCTAATAAAATATTTTATAAAGCACAATGTAAACACATTGATAAGTTACGTTACTATCGAGGTGCAATAAATCAAAACACAGTTTTAAAACATTAAAACTATAAGATGTCAAAATCCATGAGCTTTCGGCTAAACATTAGCCTTCCTCAGATGTACAACCAGCAGTCGAGAAGACTCAGCTTCGAAATGGCGCACTTTAGACAGGCTGGCTGGGAATGGGCGAAACCAAACATTTATGAAATAAAGGGAGTGACGGAAGTCCGGATGATACCATTACAAGCTGGGGGGGGGGTCAGGAGAAACCGAAAACCCCAGCGATACTCAGTAGATTGTACCATAAACGAGGGATCTGATAAGATAATATATCATTACATGTATTATCACCTCTTTTCAAAATCTCTAGGGACTCTCTGATTATGCAACTATTATGACATGAAAAAAGGTAGATTATCCACTGCTTTATCCAGATTATATCAGGCCAAAGATATTGATGTATTTTTCAGTAAAGCTAAAATAATTTCACGAGGTTCACAGTATAATAGTTGCATAATCAGAAAGTCCCTAGAGATTTTGAAAAGAGGTGATAATACATGTAATGATGGATGCATTATCTTATCAGATCCCTCGTTTATATTACGATGTACTGGGTATCACTGGGGTTTTCGGTTTCCCCCCCCCCCAGCTTGTAATGGTATCATCCGGACTTCCGTCACTCCCTTCATTTCATACTTGTTTGGTTTCGCCCACTCCCAGCCTGTCCAAAGCGCGCCATTTCGGAGCTGCGTCTTCTGTACTGCTGGTTGTACATCTAAGGAAGGCTAATGTTTAGCCGAAAGCTCATGGATTTTGACATCTTATAGTTTTAATGTTTTAAAACTGTGTTTTGATTTATTGCACCTCGATAGTAATGTAACTTATCAATGTGTCTACATTGTGCTTTATAAAATAAGTGTATATATCAGAATATACAATCAAACCCGTCAGTAGATAGATCTCTTTCTTTTTTCTACAGTTTTGTTTCGTAAAATCTTGGGAGATTGCACCAGATGATTATTAAGTATTATGATTAAATATTTTACAAAACAATAAACAAGGCACCTCATCATCTCAAATAAAAGTCTTATTTATTTATTTCTTTAGATTTTGCTTTCTGTGTTTTTTACTGTTCATTCTTGAAATCCAATAAACCCATTATTTAAATCCATTTTATTCATATCATACTTTGTTAAAACTTATAACCCTATAAAAAGAATAAATCACCGAAGTGTGGTTAAAAATTGGTTTCAAATATGAAAGCATTTTAAAATGTCAAAAATAGATAAAATATCAGCCTGGATAAAAGCCAACTTCACTCAAAACTAGTTTAATGCACAATCCCTTTTAGATCGCGGAAACCACAAAGCAAATTTCCCTTTTTTTTTTTTTAAATATAGAATAAACATTCATTTTAATTCATTTGACATTTTCTGGGGGATTCATATAAGTTATCCAGGGGTATTTTGAAATTAATTTTAATAATTTATATGAAGCATATTGTAAATTACATATAAAAATTATTTAGAGAAAATTGTTGATAGTTTTATTTAAAATTAAACAAATAAATCGTTCATAATTAGGAACTTTTACTTTTATCATTTGAGATAGAACTTAAATAATTTTACTCGATATGTTTTAATTTTGCATTTCTAGAAAATTTATGTTTATGAAAGGTAGAACGACTTTACGGTGATAAACGATTTTTGAAAATGATTTATTTTTGGACGTATGGCATTCCTTAAAATAATAGCTGTAGATAGGGTTGCAAATAATGCCTCTTTTTTTTACTTAGAAATTCTGAATACCTAATGTTTTCCTTTATTTAACGACAGACATTTCATAGTTAGATAAACTAAAAATTCTTCTTTCTAAATTTCCTACATGAATTCGGAATTCTGAGTTAAAAAGGTAGCAAAACTGGCAACCCCTGTAGAAACAATCATCAAGCAAACTATTTGGTATGCTTAGATGGCACTATGCAAATGGAATTAGTGTTGCAAATATAGCGATTTTTTTAAATTCTAACTATCTACTATATTTTGTAAATGGCAACGCGAATTGCCTTCGCGAATTCATGCGAATTGCAATAACTGATGTTCTCGCTTGAAATTCAAGATGACTTTCACTTCAAAATATTTCCAAGATGCCGTACACTTCTTCGAAATGTCTGGGACCACTATTTCTGATTAAAAAATTTGCATGTAATATTTAAATCGCAGAAATTGTAATCGTCATGTTTAATTGCAGATTTTGTACTCCCTCCGTCCCAAATTACTTGCTACATTTGGGTTGAAAATTTTGTCCTAAATTAGTAGCTACATTTCAAGTAGGTGGAGTCATAAATAACTTCCGATGCAGTTTAGTTGATCGACCTCAGTGAAATTATTGAACTACAATAAATATACCGCGGTATACTAGTTTCTTGAAACAATGAACCAAAATGTGAAGTATGAGAATAAGAAGTAATGTGACTGGACCTAATAATAAAAAAGCTAGGATAATTGTAATTATGAATAACAATTTAGAAATTACCCTAAAGAAGTAAATGAATAATAAAGAGCGTAACGCTGCATTGCAATTTTTACAACAGCATTTAAAGAAATTCCTTAAATATAAATTAAAATTGCTTTATGCGCGATTAAAATTATCACAACTTGGCATTTTCATTCTCATTTTTTACTTTCCCCATATATAGCACTTATTTTGTCACAATTTTTTCGAAGCAAATTTACAGGTTTCGCACGCTTTTAAGCTACGACCCATTTTCTAAGGACTCTACCCCAGTATACCAGAAAGATCATTTTCTTCCTAATGAATTCATGAAAAATTAGGTAGAAGATAGTTTTATGCGATTACTGGTGGAAAAATCCTTACAAAATGGGCGTGGCTTAAGAGCGTCGAACCATGGATTTTTAAAAATAATTTGGTACTAATTTAAGGAGGGACGAAGAGAAAGTAAATGTTGTTGATTGATAGCATAGCACCCTGAAATCTCTGAAAAATGTTCAAACAAAATCATAAAATCATTAGTATCAATAATCAGTACAAAAGTATTCAAATGTAGCAACTAATTTGGGACAGAGGGAGTACAATTCTTTTGTAATTGAACACAACCGGAAGTTTCATAAAAATATTTTACACCAGAATTTTATTTAAAAACTATTTAATTTACTCATGTAACTTTCTTATGAGTTATTTTTATTTAACTTCTTTTTTTTACAAAGCAATATCTGGTTTGAATCGAAATTTATTCATTTGGTCGCAGTTAAATTGACTGCTGCTAGTCCTTCTAATATTAATAAGACGAGAAATAATATAAAAAAACTGTATTAAAATTGCACGCCTCCTGCATTCAACATCTGTTGAATTCTACAGAAGCGCTTAACTTTCTTCTCTGAACTATGCTGCTATGTGTTTAAAGTCACACAGTTAATCCTATACTTGTATGCATAAGATATTTCCAATCTAATGTTAATTATTAAACCAAAGGAAGAGTTCCAGAGGTGCCAAGGTGGGTTAATTTGACCCAAGCTTAATAAGTTAATCACCAGAATTTTTTTTTAAGAAATAAAAGTAAATAAATACCACGAAGAAATTTGAAGTTAAATCAATAGAGTTTCATCAAATAACTTTTCTGGTACGAAACGCTGTTAAACTGGGTTAAATTAATCCACAGTGGGATCTTGGCACGTTCTCTAAAAATTTAACATTTGCATTTCAATATTTTTTAATGACCAGTGGATCCGTGAGAGAATTTCATACAACAGTCTAATACTTTTTAGAAGCAGGTTTAAACTTCTAAAGAAAATTAATGATATAAATATCTGCAAGCACAATTAGTCAAGCCATAATATCATGACATTTATTCCATCAAAGTTACAGTTAAAACTGGTTGAAGATAGCAAAAGGCAAGGGAAGAGAAAAAATTAACAATCGTATTTCAATTGCATTAGTGGATGACGCCATCCGTTTCGGTAAAAACATGGAACAAAAATAATTAAGTTGAATTCATATAAAATAAAATTTAATCGGATATAAGAAAACATATTATTTTAGGCTACGCTTGAAATACCACTGCTTCGATCGTTCGATGGCGTATTTTGCGTCTAAACATTTCAATTTAAATTTTGCTTTTTAATCATATATGTCTTAGGCTAATTGCGAAATCCGGCTCTTTGCAAAAATCCTAAGCTGTTTGTAAATAGTTGGGCTAATTGGAGAATAATTTCCCTTTCTCCAATAAGCCGGATATTTTTACCGCTTATTGCAAAGAGCATAGAGAGAATTAGGTTACTTGGAATATGGACATTTATTCCTCAGTCAGCATGATCTTTTTTAGGCTTATGGCAAAGAGCCTAGATAGCGTTAGGCTAATTGAAAAATGACCACTTGCATCTCAATCAGCATGATTTTGATCAGCTTTTAATCCAAATTTCGTGTTCTACAAGAACCGAACCTGAAAATTGCATTTGAAATCAACTCGGAACCCAAACCGAACGTGACAAAAAAAATCCATTAAACCTTTCCCGATCGGAACACGACAAGATAATATCCGTCGATACACAGCTCGACCCGAATCTGAAAATTCCGTTTTAAGTGAACCAGAAACCCGACCCGAACCCCACAAAAAAAATTAATCAAACAGGAGCCCGATCCGAACAGAAAAAATATAATACATCGACACGCCACTCGACCCGACCCGAACTGAAAATTCCATTTGAAGTCAACCCAACAAAATAAAAACATCGAACCGTAACCCGATCCGAAAACGAAAAATTAATTTCCGTCGACACGCAACCCCACGAGAACCCGACAAAAAAATTACATCAAATCGCAACTCAACAAAAAAAATCCATCGAACCGCAACCAGATCCGAACCCGACAATATAATTAACGTCGACACGCAAACCGACTCGAACCTGAAAATTCCGTTTGAAGTCAACCCGGAACGCGAATCGAAACCAACAAAAAATTCATGTAACCACAACACGACCCGAACCAGACAAAAAATGTTATCGAACCGCAACCCAATCATAACCCAACAAAATAAATTCCTTCGTCTCGCAACCCGACCCGAACTCCTAAAAAAAAAAATCGAACCGTAAACCGATATTAACCCGACAAAATGATTTCTGCCGTCATGCAATCCAACTGAACTTAAATTTAAGCTAACCCTAACCCGACAAAAAATTCATCGAACCGTAACCTGACCCAAATCCAACAAAATAACTTCCTTCGTCTCGCTACCCGGCCCGATCATGAAAATTGAAATTAACCGGAAACCCGACCCAAACCCAACAAAGAATTCCATGTAACGGTAATGCGATCCCAAGACAATAAAATTATTAATGCCGACATGCAACGCGACCCGAACCTGAAAATTGAAATTAACCCAAATCACGACTCGAACACGAGAAAACAGTTATTTTAACGAAATGTGAGTGTACTATGTCATACTAAAAAAAAATAAATATATTGAAGATCTTTATTAAGCAAGAATACAATTAGATTTTTTTAGTGGAATCTCATTATAAACTTCAAAAATGCTGAAATATTTAATATTTAGCGAAATATCGCTTTTTTGGCGACATGCGAATAGGATTTAACGAATTTTATAAGAAAGGATTTTTTACCATGTTTAATAACTGTAAGTTATGAACTGGTTATGCTTAATGATAATGGTAAACTATGAACGCGTTATATCCAGTTGATAATGGTAAATAATTATAACTGAAATATAATTAAATAAAGCATTGCACTAAAGAAACATGTTTCATTTCACCGTATTTAAAGTATTTCATTTCAGTATAATAAAAGCATAGGAAAATGGAAAATTCAAATATAAAAAGAAAAAAAAATGAGATTTTTGAAAAGACAGTATATTTCTATAAGCATGTTTGTTTATTAGAAATACTTTCATTCGAGTGTTAGTATGCTAATGAATAAATGCACGTATTCATTCCAGCATACACAGATATCGTCGCTACCATGTCAAACTATCGAATGGGAAAAATGCATTTTTCATTACTTTTCAAAATGGGCCGATTGTCACCTCTAAATTTTATTAGAATTCTTCGCCTAGCAAAATTTTTCTAAGGGACAAGGGTACTAATTTAGCTTTGTCATTTATTTGAAGATGCCGGATTCATACCAGAAATTTTGAGGGAAAACATTTTACTTTAAGTTTTCACGAAATTCTCTCAATAAATACGGCAAAAATTTCTGTTTGAACTTTCTGGTATGAAAAAGGAGGCCCTCTGGGGAAGAATACCATTAACATTTAGTGGTGACAATTAGCCCATTTTTAAAAGTAATGAAAAATGCATTTTTTCACATTCGATAGTTTGACATGATAGCGATGATATGATTTCACTTGAGAAAAAAAAAAAAATAAAAAGACACCTTAAAAATTCAGATCGAAAGTTACATGTTTGAAGGTCATCTTAACTATTTTTTAGTTAAATGTACATAAGCTATGTTATTAGTTACGTTTTAATTCAAACAAATGTCAATATTTACTTATTTAAATATCAGTGTCGAAATCAACGCGTTTCACAAATTTTGTCTTGTAAATTCACCGGATTGTACGGAGCTTATGGCGATAAAACAAAAATAATAGAATTATTTTTTTTCTGGAAATTTTATCCACCGCTAAATTTTATTGATGTTTTATTATGTACATAATATTTTTTTCCTAGAAATTTTATCCACCGCTAAATTTGATTAATGTTTTATTATGTACATAATATTTTTTTTTCTGGAAATTTTATCCACCGCTAAATTTGATTGATGTTTTATTATGTACATGTCATGGTGGTTTGTTTAAATACGGCAATGAAGATACGTATATTAAATTAAGATATTATATTTAGATATTTACAAGAAACTATAAACAGATTAAAAATAATAAATTCAAACAATCGTCGTTCGACAATACATCGTTTCCGTAACTTTGTTACGTTTCTACTCAATGACAGTCAAATACGTCTCATATGTCCAACAACATTTTTCATCTGGCTGGCGCGAACCGTTTTTTACCGCTGGAGAAATGGTGGCGCTGCTCTCTGTTCTTATTAACAGTCTGCTTGGAGGTGCCGTAGCCATCTGCTAACATACATAGGTTCTTCAATGTTTTTTCATAATTTTGGAGATTGCGCTTAAAAACCCTTTCACACACAATGTTACTAAAATGTAGAAATTTTTGTGTGACACCTGAATTTAAGAACAAATTTATCTGAAAAAAGCAAAATATTTTCGTTAAGTACATAATAATTTTTTTTCTCCAAAATTCTGATACTAATGTTACATTTGCGGACTAATAATAAAATTGGACAAAATTTCACTCAACATGGCAGGAAGTGTTAATGAGACCTTACTATGAAATATCTTAGGCTAAAGATAATAGAAAAATATTAAAAAACAAATGATAATTTTTTTGAGTAAGCTTCCATTGGTTTCAAATTATCTTGCAAATGTCGTATGCTGACGAGTATAGGCACTTAAAACGTTACAGTCCGGAGACATAAAAATATGTTTTTCTTAATTGTTCGTGAAATGATAGACATATAAATAGGGTTTTACACATTAAATGCGAGCGATCTAGACATATCGCCAATACCATGTCAAACTATCGAATATGAAAACGTGCATTTTTCATTAATTTAAAAAATGGGTCGATTGTCACCACTAAATCTTATTAGAATTCTTCGCCTAGTAAAAATACTAATAAAATTTATCTGAAGAACAGGGTTGTTAGTTTCGCCATTTGTTTTATTCAGATACGCCGAATTCATACCGGAAATTTTGAGATTATCTTATCAAGACCTCCTTATCATAGTATCAGACCTCTCAATCAGCAAGTTGCCTTTGACCGCTATACTTGTCCTGCTACTAGCGCCATCAATCGTCAGTAATAGTATTTACGACACGAAATCACACGAAATTTTTTCACCGCTCCATTTGTTCTATGCATTTGCTTATGAACTAGTAGTTTTCCTACCACTAAAATTTTATAGCAAATTTTATCTTATTAAATTGACAAGATCGTGTGATTACATGACGAAAAAAATTCTATTAAATTTTAGTGGTAAGAAAAAAGCGTAAGAGTTGGCAGCTATGCGGTAGCAGACCAGCTAGATTTTTCTATAGATTTTTCTATTATATTTTTGGATACCAGTTTTTTAGTAGAGACAATTTTGTTTTGTTTGATCGGAGAATTCTGGGATTTAAAAGAACAACATTTTCTCTAAAAATATACTGGTGTTCAAAAATCCCGAAACATGGCAACTGTGCGGTAGTATCCACCAGGCGGCGATACTTTCCGGAGAAAGTCAATTAATAAGTTGGCAATTACCGCGGACATTTTCTCCCATAGACTTTCTCCGGATTGTCAAGTCTGATCTATGATAAGGGAGTCTTGTTTCTTATTGACTTTCAGTAATCACGAAATGCCTGACATTAAGTAAAGTAAACATTTCTATTTGAAATTTCTGGTATAGATTGTAAATTTCTGAATAAAAAAGGAGTCCAAACTGGCAACCCTTCTGAAGAATACTATTAAAATTCAGTGGTGACATTCTGCGCATTTTTAAAAGCAATGAAAAATTCATTTTTTCACATTAGATAGTTTGACATGATAGAGACGATATGACATAATTAATTGAATAAAAAATTCCTAATAAACAAAACATAATCGAAAAACAAATAACATATTTATTTACATTTGACGACCGTGAACGAGAATTCTTGTGTTTATTGGATCAAACTTTATTGACACAGATCCTTCTATTTTTCAGAAAATTAATTTATATCATGTTGTAAATATTTTTTTTTAGATTGTAAGGCATTTTGTAATGTATTCATTCATTGAAAAATATTGGCTGATGCATCAACTTAAGAAACTATCTATGAAACCAATTCGCGAAAGAATTTCAGATGAGGGAGGAGCTTTTACTATTTTAAAACCCAGTTTTCATACAAAAATGCCGGACGCACGCAAAAGCTTTAGCACAAGCATCCCGGACCATAATGTATGAACCCCTCCAGGGGCAAAATACTCGTGTAGCTAAAATATTGAAATGATTGACTGACACCAGAATTCACGAATGAATTTATTTTTAAATAAGTAAAAGCTTTTCCTCATGTACCTTATAAATTCAAAATTTGAAAATAAAGTTCTGGTGTCATCGTGACATTTTGATATTAAAATTAAGTGGTATATATAATATACCAGTGCCCTTCAAGGGGTTAAAATAGACCTAAATTATTTTTGCTGTGTTGTTAGTCTGCTACTTTAAAAAAAATCAGATTGCTTGATTGCCATCATTTTTTGAAGACCCTTCTTTTCATATTCTTTAATATGTAATTAAATAAGGCAAACATTAGTATTTCAAAAATATGGTGACAATCAAGCAGTCTGAATTTTAAATAATGAGACGAAATGGCAACACTGCCTCAGGGTTCGTACTTCTTTACCACAATTTTTTAATAGATTTTTTATATTTAATATTTTAATAGAAAAAAATACAGACGCCGCGTTTAATTGCAGGATTTGAAATACTTTTCTGCCTTTAACCCATTAAAGGCTGACGTTGCGTTTTCGCAACATTATGTTTCTAACACCAGTTTGCTTTTAGGATAAATATTCGCTTTATTTGATGAAGAAACACCATGATATAGTAACACTTAGGTTGCTATAACATAAAAGTGGTATGACTCGCAATATTTATATTTTATTGAGAAAAGTAATTCGGTTTTTAATGGGTTAAATAAGGTGAAAAATTCTATTACAAAATTATGGTAATAACGTACGAATCCTGTGCCCTTTAAATTTATTTTTGGTTTTAAAAAATTGGAATATGTAGTATTTTATTGGTCTGTAATAAATATTTTATTGGTATTTCAGAATAGAATACTATCGTAAGGGCTCCCAAATGATCCGTTTTTGTAATACCAGTAATTTCGAAATTGGACTATTCTTTTTATATAGAAATTCAGAATTCACAACTGAAATTTAGATTAGAAATTTTTGGTTTATTTAATAAATTACATTTCGAAATTACTTATAGTATTGATTCTTTTACGGAACTTCCCATATGAATTCGGAATTTCTGAATCTTCTATAGAATTCTTCTTCTAATTTTCGTAATCACGGTTGCCAGTTCGGCCTTCTTCTTTTAGATGTCCGAATGTACCTTGAATTAATTTGTAATACTTTAGTTTCCAAGTTAAACTTCTTATAAAAAAGTATTTTAGTTAAAAATTAGATTTTGTGCAAAACATTTTTTTTTATTTAAACGAAAACATGCAAACTGTAATTCAGAACAAAATATTATTAAAAAATATTTCGTATTAAACAAATTGTACTACTTTATGAATAAAACATTACTATTAAAAATTCACTCTATAAGTAAGGAAAAAAATATATTCTTTAAAGAACATTCATTATTCAAAATTTCAATAAATTTTCTATAAGAATTTTCACCGTTGATTTCGCATTATACTGAAGCATTAAAATAAAAAATCTATGAAGATTAAAACAAACACATGGAAATTTTAATGTAATGGAGTATACATAAAGATAATATACTTTTCAGCATTGCGTGATATGTATTTGGTATTTTTTAGTAAAAGGAATTTGAGAAACTTTTAAATTAAGAAAACTATTAAACCATGAGGGAAAATAATTGAAAACATTTATTTTCAAGGTAGATTCATATAACGAATTTTAATGAACTAAGTGAATGTTTATGCATTTGGAATTTCTGGAATTGTTGCTTTAAATTTAAATTTTGCACACGAAAATCTCATTTTACTTTAATAACTTTGAAAACTAGTGGTATTATTAGAATTATTTTTCACTAACATCTAAAATATTTCTGTAAGCATTTTTTTTTTAATATTGTGAAGGTCGGCTTATACACTAGACACGTATTTAACTTTTTTTTTAAAGTTTTTTAACTTTTCAGTTCTTTTTATGAAGCGTTTCTCATAACACTTTCCTTGTAAAGACAGTAGCTATAAAAAATGTAAATTATCTCTTTTGAGCGTTTTTAGATTAAAACTATATCTTTTTTAAGGTTATTTCATATTGCATTTGATCTTCTATTCTATAAACTTTGACTGGAAGATTAAAAAAAAAATTAAGTCGAATAAGTTGATTTTAATTTGAAACAATAGTAGAAAACAAAAAATGCTGATTATTGAGTCTTATTATCAGCGTGTCACAGAAGTGCCAAGGATTACCAAGGATCCAGAGGATTAGTGAGAGCGTGGCACATCTGGTGTCATATATGCGTAAACATAATAATTCAAACTTTGTAAATAAAAATAGCTCAAGTTAAGACTGATTCTTAAAGTGGGCGTACTGTTTGTCGCAATCCTTAATCACATCCATCGAAAATAACCAAAATATATAAAAATGAATTTTACTACGCTAAACTGCATCAAAAAGTATTATTTGTAATCTATATTGGATCACAAGTATTCCAGAGTTATTAAGAGAATCGGAGGCAGGGCCTGATTACCAACAGGGCACACTTTCATCAGTAAAAAATATAGAATTTTTTTGCTTATTTATGGCAGCAATTTTGCATGAATAAGGCGTTTTAATAAGACGAAAATTTATATGAAATTTTACTGGTGGAAGTGTGTCCCGTTGATAATCAGGCTCTGGTCGGAGGCTAAATATAAACCAAAAGGAGAAGCAAAGGTTACCTAATCTTGATTAGTTAATCCTTACTTCATTCACAGTTCATTCCCAAAATTGAGGCTGTTGTCTATTTATATCAGATCAGGGGCTGATTAGCACCAAGGCAAACTCCCGCCAGAATAAACGGATAGAAAACTTTTAGCATATTTATCATGGAAATTCTGAATGAATATGACCTTTAAGTACAGTAAAAATTTCCATTCAAATTTACTGGTGAAAGTTTGCCCCGTCGGCAATCAAATTCATTGATATTGACAGGAGAATTTTTGCTTATGTAATCACAATATTGCGGAACCGCAAGGTCCGACTACCGCCGGAGCCAACAGGTAAAATTAATATATTTTTTTGCTTTAATTATGGCATAAAGTTTGCACAGATAAGGCGTTTAAATGAGGAAGAAATTTCTATTCAGATTTATTGATAGTATAAGTTTGCCCTGGAGGTAGTCAGACCCTGCGGAACCTGTTGCAATTGAAACTTTACCTTTTCCAGGATATTCCATTTCCTCTTTATTTACACTTTCTTGCAGTATTGTACCAAAATATCCGGAGAAAAACTCTCATAACATCATAACATTCTTTTAATTAGTTTATAAAAAAATACTATAAATTAAAAATACTTTAATTAATTCTTTTTCGAAAGCTGCATATTTACCCACATAATGTGTAATTGTTTAACGATTAATAAACTGAAATGAAAGTCTTCAGAGTGACACGTGTTTCTTATTCATGTTCTTTCAATCGGATTTGAATCTGGAACAGTTCCAACAGCAGATATCCTACAACAATATCCTACCATCCAATCCAGCTGCCACACGCCAATAGTTCATTTTCTTTCTCCTGTAGTAATAAAAATATTGTTCATAAATTAAAAACATTCTTATTTATTGTTTTTTTAATAATTTTTATAATTAGTTTTACGATTTTTGATTTCAAATCAGATTGAATGCCGAGCATTTTAAAGGGAGGCATATTTCATAATACTTTGAAATCATATCTACAAAAATAGCGTACAAATATAATTACTAAATAGTATTGGATTTAAAACCTTACAGGAAAACGGTGTTTAAAATTTAATAAGATTTTTTTTAACAATTAAAATATAGATGTGTATATAATCTAAACTCGAACTGTAGTAAAATATGAAAAAAATATATATGTTAAATTGTAGAAAAAGTTCCGTGGTTACAACAAAATTATTTTATTTTCTTATCTTAGAAAATAAAACTTTATTAGTAGGAAATTTCTTTCACCCTAGGGCAGTGTTTCTCAGCCATTTTTGTTTCGCTGCACACACGGACGCAAGGTTTAATTTCCGCGGCACAATAAACTTATAATTATTAAAGATCAATGAAAAGATCATATGTCATTTTATTTTATTTACTTACAAAGACAAACTGACAGTGCCCTACACAAATAAAACTTCAACGAAAATCGTAAAAGTACAAAGATACTCGATTAGACATCGACCTGAAACATCCTATGTGAAGAAAAATGAAAATATTAAAATGCAAACGGGAAATTTATAAAGAAAGCTGACTGTGGTTTAATATTAGCTTATGAATGTCTTCAAGCGACTAGCATAGTAGGTTTTAGGCTCTTAAGTAATAATATGGGCATCAGAATAATACTTGTGACAAAATAAATCGTCTACTAGTACAATTTCCGTAAATGACATTAGTTCCGTAAAGGAGATTTCAAATCCTTAGATATGCAGAAAGTTTTACGTAAATTTGATGGATTTTTTTTTCAAAACATTACTATGTCCGTATTTCAACATTTTCGTAAATAACGTTCAGACAATAACGTTCAATACAAATATCGTCTTGTTTGAAATGCGAATTAAGATTGTTGTATTTATTAGGGTCCAGGATCTTCTAGGATCCAGGCCTGGACCGGTCCTACCCGTGGGCCTATTTTCTGTCATTAGACACGGGCCAATCCTGGAGCTCATTCTAACAGGGCCCGTGTCTGGACGGTAATTTTTTGTAAAAATAATAATGATATTTTTTATTTTTTAGTGAAATCTTCAGAAATTTACCTTATTTATATAAATTACAGAAAAATATTTTTTTAAATCTACTTTTTTTCTGTATAGTGCTTCAAATTATGACATTTTTCACTGACATTTTAAAATTTTATTTTAATTTTAATTAACGTGAGGCAATATTAGCTTATTAAAGGTTTCGTAAAATAATATATTTGCAAATTATTGGTATTGAACAAAACTGATTTGTCTTATAAATTTGAGAATTAAACTAAAATTTATTATTTTATAAATTATAATTTTAGAAAGTTTATATTTTTTTCTTTAAATTTATAAAAATAATTAATGATTTTGTCTTTACTTTTATAAAAATGAAGTTTATAATTTTATAAAGTTTATGATATATTTAGTTAGTTTATAATTTTATAAATTAAACTATATTAATTTAGACTAAATTAATAAATCCAAATTCAGGGCTCCCACTGGTCCGTTTTTTGAAAACCAGTATTTTTTTAAAGAGAAAATTGTGGTAGGTATTTCCAACAATTGTAACGAGAACGATCTTCGACGTTAGTTTCTACAAAATTTATAAAGACGATTTTTCTTTAAAAAAAAGTGGTGTTCAAAAAACGGACCGAGTGGGAGCCCTGCAAATTTAAACATACCTATCCCAAAGTCATTAATTTCAAAATTTTCGCTACATTTTTTTTTTTTTTTTTTTTAAATATATTTTTAAGGATTTATAAAATGATATTTTTGCAAATTATCGGTATATAGGTGTTAAACTAAGCTGATTTGTCTTATAAATTTGTGAATTAAACAAAAATTTATTATTTTATAAATTATAATTTTACGAAGTTCATATTTTTGACTTTAAATTTATAAAAAATAATTAATTTCTTTTTGTTTACTTTTATAAAAAGGAATTTTATAATTTATTTCGTTAGTTTATAATTTTATAAATTAAACTAAATTATCAAGTCCAAATTTAAACTTACCTATCCTAAGGTCATTAATTTCAAAATTTTCTCTAATAATCTATTTTTTTGTTTTGATTTTTAAAAATTATTCAGTTTAGCAGAATCGTACACAAAAGCCCTCAGCAAAGATTAAATATAATAATTTAATTTATTATAAAATTGTTTATTCACATAAGTTTTTAAAATAAGAGATAAAGAAAATTTACTTTAATAGCATGTAATAAATACGTCTACTTAAGATAATATTGTTTTTACTGGAATTGATAAATAGATCAACAGACATAATTTTAAAAAGTATATGTATTATTGCAAAAAGAAACAATCATTCGTCTTAATGCAATGTTTTACGCATATAATACATGAAAAGTTAAAATTTATCTGTTATAAAGCATCAAATAATAAAGCAAGATATTAAAAATTATGAAAATAAAATATTGAAAAAATCCATCTATAAAACCTTCGTTTTTGCATCCTTTAGAATAAATAACAATTGAGGAAACGAAGTGTCCGCTCGTAGCGTAACGGTACAGCCCGCCAGTTTAGTACACAGAACTTTCCGCGTTCGAACCCTGTCCTAGCAAATATTGGTTATTTGCTAAAAACTCGCACAGAAGTGAAAGAAAAAATTAAAAAGTGTTATGAGATGTTCCTTGAGAAATATATTTATTTATTTTTTGGTCCTATGAAATTTATTTTAACGATACGAAAATATCTAAAAAATACGGAAGATATCTGTTAAAAAACGGAAATTTAAAAACGGATATTTCAGAAATCACGGAAAATTTCCTGGAATTTACGGAATTTTTTTATCCGTTAAAATACGGAAATAGTACTGGCGTCTCGATTGCCAGTACAATTTCCGTTTTTTTCAGGAATTTTTTTTTTACAGTGTAACAGGCGAGCTACAATTTGACACCCCTGCCATAGACCATAATATAACGGAATTATTTTGAGTGCCCATGTAAATGAACTTTAAATGCTGCACATAACACATTCTAAAGTACTCTTTTTATAGTACACGTCAATAATGTATATAAATTTCAATAAGTTTCAAATAGTGTAACGCCACTGAAATACACCGCAAGGGATTTTTCCCCCATAGACCATAATGTAATGGAATACTTTTTAGTGACCCTGTAAATGAACTATGAAAATTGCATGCTTCATTTAAATACCGAAAATGCTATAGCAAACCTAAATAACATATATCAATTACGAATCCGAGTATATTTATGCGAATTAGAACTCGGTGAGAAATATAGACGGACAAATAGGCAGACAAACCGAATGCATACCTGCCAAAATCGAACTAAACTTCCGTACAATGCGAGTTAATTTCATCCAGATTAAAGACGTTCCTAACCAGAAAATATATCTGAAACAATAATATGTATTTACTTTCATGATCTTACGTGGAACCTATTTGAATGCATTTCTTTAAAAAATTCTGTTTTGAAACGTGTTTAACTTCGGTTACACTAACCTACATTGTACGGAAGTGTAATGCGATGTTGGCAGGTCTGCGAATGCATAAACACTTTTCAACTATGTTGGAAAGTTAAAAAATAAACATCGAGGTTTTTAAAAATGTATTTAACATATTAAATATAATAAATATTAAAACCTATTTATACAACATATTTTAGGGAGATGCCAGTGAAGTAACTTTTATACAAATTAAAATAACATAAAGTATAAAAATGTAAGTTTTTTTAATTTTTAAGTTATTCTTTTGAAAGTGCGATTTATTTTACGTTCCGGGATTGTTTGTATAACTAATGATACTCTTTTGTCTGAAGTATTTCATTATGCCCCTGTTACGCTTTTCCTACTTTAGCTTTAGGGAAACAAACGATGTTTGACTAAGGGTTGATACTTGATAGTAAATAAGATTAGAAAGACTCATTTTTTTAAAAAATATTCTGAAAAT
Source organism: Maratus michaelseni (assembly GCA_963931845.1). NCBI lineage: Eukaryota > Metazoa > Arthropoda > Arachnida > Araneae > Salticidae > Maratus > Maratus michaelseni. Next base: position 257,468,688 of record OZ007595.1, read on the forward strand.
AAACTTTAAAGGAGACTTTCCTTGTAAGTATGTTCTGCAGTCGCAAGCTGTTACTAACACCCAAATTCTAAAATTAATGGGATTTTCTATTTTTATTTTTATTTTAATTTTTAGCTTTTATGCTTTTGTGCTTTTTATTTATTTATTTTAATATTTTACTGCAACAAGTATATTATACATAAAAGGTTTTTTTTCTTAATGCATATGTTTGTTTCCATTTTCACAAATACAAATATATCATTCAAAAATGTTCTGAACATGAATATTTAGCAAAAGCAGAAAAGAGCGAAATGTATTTTTAATTACTTAAAAGTGTACCAAATAACATACAAATTGTAATTTACATACATACTTTTAAAAGTAAATTTTGAATTTTTAGTTTCATATAGTAACGAACTGAATACAAGACACATTAAAGCTTATTATTACACAAGGATGGATCCAAAAAAAAAGGTTACAAGTGTAATAAAAATTTATTTACTAACAACAGACAGAAAATACAAAAGGGAATTAAGTGGCATGCTTACCGATCACTTTTGCACATAATCACCATATCTATTTAGGCATTAATCTGATCGCAGGACCAAATTGTTTAACCGGCTTGGTAGAAATCACGTCCTTTTCCATTAAGCCAGTTCTCGGCAGCTGTTTTCACATCACTGTCTAAACACAACCTTGTTCCAGATAAGTGTTCCTTCAATTTCTGAAGAAGGAAATAGCCATTGGGTGCAAAATCTGGCCTGTATGGGGGGTAGTTCCAGACTTCCCACTTTCACTTTTGCTGAAATTCTTGAGTTTGCCGAACAATATGGGGCCTGGCTTTGTTATGCAGAAATATGACACTTTCAACTGCTCTGACGTGTATGTGAACTTACACTACCTACCCGCACAACCGCTGTAAGACAACTAGCTTCATCTGTCTCCAATCTGGGGGGAAATATTAACTTTTTCAAATACTGCTGCTTGTAAACGTTTTTTTGGATCCACCCTCGTATATAACTTTCTAGACAAATGACAAAAAAAAAATTAATTTATTCAAATAAAGTTATTTAAAATATAAATCTATAAGTAATTAATTTTACAGATTTTTTCTTTTTTAAATAGCGATTTAATTTACGTTCCGCGATTATTTAAAAGTTTAGATCATGGAACTATGAATAAAGAGGAATTGACATATCTTCAAAATGGTGAACCCTCAACTGTAACTAGTTCCGCAAAAGTCTGATTACACTGTACAACAAATCGAAAACGTTTTCTCTGTCCTTTAGATGAAACTATGTGATATAATATAAACAAAAGGTGCTTGATTCATATATCAAAGCCAAAATGGTCCATCACGTACCTTTTTGTAGAAGACCCACTTCTCATATTTATACAAATTGGTTACAGAGAAATGTAAGAGGCTTGATTATAGAAAACACAAACACTAAAATGATTTTTTGGCCATTTCCTCTGGTAGGCATCTGTTGATGTGTCCCTTATAACCAGCAATATTCAGCTAGCATACTTCCGTTCTATCGTCCACTGAAACGCTTTTCAAACATAGAGATGTCCTAGTGAAACCTTTCCCCATGCTCATCACTAATTGCGCCAATGTTTTGAGGAAAGAAGTCCAGATGTGAGTACAAAAAGTGTAGTTTTAACCCATTACTCGCTGGTGCTGCTTTAACGCAACATTCAAAATAAAAGTGTATAAAAAATAAACCTGCAACGCCACCACCATTTTAATATGTTAAAAAATACTTATTTAATGACTAAAACTTTGCTGTTAAAGATATCAAATATTATCTTTCATAATTTTTGGTGGGAAACGAATTACGGTAAAAATATTGAAGGCTCCGCCCACATAGTTTTGGCGGTTAATGGGTTAATGACATATTGCAACCTATAACACGAAAGCATCGCACCATTTCATCAACAAGATGTTCATAGTTTTCAGTTTTCTCATTTCCAAGGAAACGTGAGCACACTGATTTGAATGCCAGCTAGGTTGCTTTTACTGCTTGTGACAGTTTATTTTTAAACTATTCATCATGAAAGACTGCTTTAACTTGTGGGGCAATAATAACCCCTACGCCTCACTTAATTTTTGGAATTAGTTCCTGGAATGCAAGAAAGCCACTCTTCTCTGTCCAGAACTTTTGCAACTATTTTCATCAAAGCGAGTATAATGTGCAGTAGTTTAAGAAAGACACATTGGGGATTCACAGGTGGTTCATGTGATATGGATTTGGCGCCAGAAATGAAGTTTTTTCTGGGAGGCCACTGTTTACGGATATAGTGATTTTTTCTGTCACAGCTGTCCCATTCGCAGAGAAAGCAGCAGAATTTAGAATATCCTTGTTTTATGCCTGTTAAAATCCCAATTACTTTCAAATCTCCTGAATGTAGTGTACTCATTTAACTTCAGTATAGCACTCATAACTTTGTAAGTTTCCTTTGTATTTGTAGAATATGCTACAGGAACAGACGGACAAACATTGCCTATATACAGGAGCACTGCTTTGAGACTATGTTTAGACGAGTCAAAAAACAGGCGCCTCTCAGCTGGATTATGTTCATGTACGAATGCTTGAAATAGCCCATTCACATGAAGCAATATACGACGTCATCTTAATCTGCAAAATAGTCTACAAAATGGCTTTGTCGGCTTCTAAATGAACTTATTTTAACACCTTTATCTAATATATTTCAAGAGTGGCGAAGCCAGGGTGGGGGTCCAAATGTACCACTAATTTCGTAAAGTTTTTTCGCCATCTTTAATCGCAGAAAATTCTGTGGTTAGATAAGGCAAAGAATATTACTTTAAATTGATGGTATCCAGAGCATCTGGACCCCCACCCTGGCTACGCCACTGTAGTCCAACCTTGAAGCCTGGAACCCAGTAATACTGAGTCGTTTAACTCTGCTTGTGTGATTTCATGATCATGTCATGTCATTTCATGTCATAGATGCAGATGTTTCAAAGTCAGGAGCTTGATGGTTTGGTTCATCGGAGGTGTCTACCTCTAAATCAACAGCATATTTATCTGGAGCTGTAGGTATAAGAAGATCTACAGAATAAGGAACTGGTCGCATAGCGGACTGTAAGTTTGGATACTGAATACAATGTTTGGATATTGAAGAGAACCCCTTGACGTCTGTCAAACAAAAAGAACAATCCGTTATGTGATTGGTCGGTTCACGCCAAACCGTAGGTACTGCAATTTTCAATGTACTACGTTTTCCTTGTAACCAGTTTCTCAGATTCCTGGAACATGAATTGCAGCATACATGTGGAGCCCAGAGTTTATCCTGGTCCCCACATCTACATCCAAAGTACAGTTAATTAGCCTATCTAACTAATGGTGACGTTCTACATTGTTGAGTCTTCAATGTAAGTTCGCCACACACATAGCAAAATCAGTTGTGCTTATTTTTACACTAACGAGACATTATAATGCACTGAACGTAATATACTCTTGTCTGTACAAGACTTGTACTCTTCATACTTAACGACACTAGAATTTTCTAACCAGCAACATAAGACGGTGGGAGGAAACATTTGAAAATAAACAAAAACTCAAGATCTCTCAGAACTGGTTTCAGTCAGTTGTCGTATCATTTATATATGTTTGGCATAGGGAGAAAATGTCCTCAGCTGAAAATTTGCCAATCTTCTAGTGAATTCTCGGATATCTCGATTCCTAACCCTTAATTGCATAGTGATGTAAATTTCCATCACTGCTCATTTAACTTTTAATAAATGAATCAACTTCTTCGCCACCACTATATTTATATAGAAATATTAATGCAGTAAATATCCCGTGAACTATGTTGCTGAACAAAGTTAAAAATCTATCTTAAATTTTCTGATATCTATTATTTAATATATGTATAAAAAACACAATTGTAAAAGAAAAACTCATGCAAAGAAGGGCTAATGCAGGTAGAGCCTCGACACTTAGCCAAAATGGTCGCCAAATTGGCGACAATCTCACTGACAATGAGAGCGTCTTTACTTTGCCTGTAAGTTGTTTTTCCGGTACAGAGGGCGCTTGCGGCTACAATATAAATTTCCATTGCTAAATGTGTCTACATCTATACATGCAGTAGAAAAGTTGAATAGAATAAGCAGGTTATTAATAAATTTAATTAAATTAAGAACGGATACAAACTTATCGAAAAAATACGTATAAAGCTAAAATGTGGATTTTGGGGAAAATGGTGCGTTGTAAACAAAAATTAGAAAAGAAACAAATATTTTCATCTAAAGGACATTTTTCGTGCTGCACAGTGTTATTACCAAGAAAAACTCAAACCTGTAAATTTGAACAGGAATTTTCTACTTTATTTAAACGCCTTCTTTATGCAATATTTCTGTCATAATTAAGGTAAAAGTATCTATACTTTTTTACTGATAGAGATTTACGCGCTATATTTAGGACCTGCTGTTCCGCCATATCGTGACTACAGCACCTTGAATACATAGTGTGAAAAACAGCTACAAAATAGTACTAAAAAATCGAATCCGGTAAGTGTAGAAAGATGCTAAAAATATAACGGGTCGATTGTAGCGGCATCTTCTAGCAGTGGCGTAGACAGGTTCGAGATCCAGATGGTTTGGATACGACTAATTAAAAAAAATACTTTTGCCTTAACTAATCTCAGAATTTTCTGCGATATTGAGAGCGAAGAAAATTTTATAATATTACTGGTTTCCACATCATTTGAATCCCCCCCCCCACACTTTCTGGTTACGCCACTGTCTGCTACCTCTTTTCAACGCAAACATTGTATAGAATCGAACTGAGAAAACGTTTCAGCTGGTGGTAAATATTTTAAATAATTAAATTATACCCTATTTCCTTTGACTTGGATAGTGATTTTCATAAGCCTTGAAAATATGAATGATATTGATCTGGCCAAAAAACATTATACGCATTCTATTGTGCCTGGTTTCAGTACTCGATACAAAACAGCAAACTAGAAACATCCCTATTTAGCATACCAAAGGATGAATCTCTGCTAGAAGAGTGGAAAAGATTAATTCCCTGATATGATAAAAAACTAACTTCAAAATCAGTTATATCTGAAATATACACTTACAAGAAGATTTTATTTACATAAATTATGTTCATGTTGTCAATAGTGAAACGGTTACTTTTCCTAGAGAGAAATCTATTTCTAAAGCAGATCTTGCTGTGATCGCTTTATTATTATACCGCATCGTTGCACGTTTATCGGTTACAATTTTTTAGCACTTTTTAAAGCATTACCAGTTTTGCTTTTTTTTTAATTCCACAATTTCGCATTCATACCAGAAATTCCCTATAAAGTTCTTTTCCTTACCTTAAGTAGATATTTCGTGACTTCTTAAAATAAAAGTTCTTGTTTCAGAATTTCCGGTTTTAATTCGAAAATTTTGAATTGTCCTCTCATGCGACTTTTTACATTTTTTAAATAAATTTTATATATTTATTGCGTTATAAGTTTTATGCAGAATTATGAATTCTGCTTTGAACTTTTTGATATTTTCCTAATAAATTCCATTTACATTTTCGAATTTTTTGTAAAAATGTACAATTTATTTTTTTAACTTTATTTTTGTGTAGTTTTGAAATTAATATTTCTATTGACGAAATTCCAAACTAATTTATGTCTAGATTTTGTTTATTTATTTTTTATTATTTACCCTTTATATTTTAATAACCGTTCTAAAATAATACTTTTTTTTTAAACTTTATAAATTCTTAATGAAAATTTATATTTTTTATAATTTATACAAAATATTTTTTAGCTCAAATCTTCTAAAGGTATGTATGATTAGGTAATTCCAACAACATATCTTGAAATGAGTAATAAAATATTAAAACAGTAACGCTTATATCCACGTTTTAGCCAGTTATATATATTTTTTTTATGTTATTTAAATACATTTAACTGTAAAGTTCAAACTCAACATCATTTTTGATTTGCACAAATTAATATAAAATAATTTATTACATTTTTTTTTCATTCTAGCAAGTTGATGCCATACAGAAAAATTCAACTAGAAATGAAAAATCGTTTGTAAATTACAATACATATAAAACATATCTGAAAAAAAATCGTCTGCAATGACTTTTACGGTAATATCAGAATAAATATTTTTTTTATCCATTTCATTTAGTTTCCTTTGCAGACAATTACCACGTTTGAAATAATTTCATTTTCAAATTTTAATACATTTATCACAATTTAAGTATTTAATAAATATATAATATGCTAATTCTCTTAACACATTCTCTCTTAATACATTCTTCCAATATTGTTAAAACAATTTACGTAAATAATATATTTAAAGGCGATTTTTAATGCGGAATTTGTTTAGAATATTTTTGCGACATGTATCACACAATTAGTTCCATATTTAATAAACTAAAAATGTCGATGTCGTTTGATGATAAATATTTTAGTATTTCAGCAGTTATCATATTTCAATATATTTAGAACAAATCAAATATTAATAAGATATATTATTTTGTTAATTTTTTCTTAATCATTTAATTTTTTTTAAATAGAAAATACGAATATAAAAAAATACATTATTTCATAAATACGATAAATAAATAAGTAAATATACATAAATGTAAACAATAATCATTTTAAAAAAACAAGATATCAAGACATAAATTAGTTTAGATTATCGTCAACAGAAATATTAGAATAAAAATTGCGCAAAAACTATAAATTTTCACGAAAAAATCAAAAATGTAAATGGAATTTATTAGGAAAATATAAAAAAGTTCAAAGATGCAGAATTCATAATTCTGCATAAAACTTATAACGCGACAATTATATAAAACTCAATAAAAAAGTTAAAAAATAACATGAGAGGACAGAACCCCTATCTCCGACTCTCAAATCGCGAGCGCTAGCTCTGCGTCACGGAGTTCTTGCTCAAGATTGCAAACTAATTGGTATTTGAAATTCATGCTGAACTTTAACTCGAAATTCTCGAAAACTAAAGCCCATTTGAAGGAAACCTTTGACCTGAATAGTTGGGGGTATGACCCCTACAACATACTTTAAAATCATCAAAATCTATGCGCATCATGTTTGCGGTCCCCTTGTAAGTATAATCGCTCAACCTACAACTGATAGATACATATACCATATACGTATGTGTTCTATTCTTTATTCATAGTTCCCTTGTTTAAATAACTTATGATATTTCATTGTGTATTAATAATTATGTGTAATTGTCATAACTTATGATATTTCATTCTCTTTTCCTAGATTAGCTTTCGTGTAATAAATGATGTTTCGTTAAAGGCTGACTGTTGACAGTGAAAAATATTATAGAAACTCAGAAATAAAATATTTTTATTAGAACATTTAAAACGTATACACTGTAAAAAGAATCAAGTACAATAATTGAAAATAATCGAAAGTTTACTGAATACCTTCCACTGAAATATCAGTAAGATTCCTGTGAAACACCAAGGATGATTCTGTTTTCATTTTTCAGGAAACTTACTGACATTTCATTGAAACGTTTCTGAATTATGCTGTATATTTACAGGTATTTTTAATAAACTTTACTGGATTTTTTTTTTTCAGCGGGACGTAAACGCACTCCTTGGAATCGGTAGTCATGGATGTGAGCCCTTCTGGGCTAAATGAGAAACTACTGCCCGGAGTCAGCTCCTTTCACGATAAAGGTGTGTTTTTTTGGTTAAGCACTCATAATTTCAATCACGTAGAAAAAACGTATATTTCAAATGTGCTTTAAAGAAAAATTTTGTGAATGAAAATTTTATTTAGTTACTAAAGGATAGCAAGTAAAACATCACGTCATCGTCACATTTGAAAGCTGTTATTGGTTTTAAGCTTTATGCTATAAAATATGATAACGTTTCGCGTACGTTCCCGAAATTTGTACCATTTTAAAGCGTTTTTAACACTTTCCAACCTAGTTGAAAAGTATTTATGACTTCGATTTTTCTGGCCGTCTGGCCGTCTGCCGTCTGTCCGTCTGCCGTCTGTCCGTGCTCTAACTCCCGTAAATATGCTCGGATTGCTCTGCAATTTTTATATGTTATAGTCGTTATCTATAGCATGTTCCCTATTTAAACGGAAGTGTGTAGCACTTATAGTTTTTTTTTCAGGGACACTCAAAAGAATTCCGTTACATTGCGGTCTACGGGGTAAAATCATTTGCGGTTCATTTAAATAATGTTTCACTATTTTAAACGCATTGAAATTTATATATATCACTAAGGTGCATTAGAAGAAGCTTAATATGGAATATGGGTGTGCATAGCACTTATAGTTACTTTACAGGGACAGTAAAAAGAATTCCGTTACATTACGTCTATGGAGAAAAATCTTCTGCGGTTTATTTAAATAATATTTCTCTAATTTAAACGCATTGAAATTTATATATTTCACTAAGGTGCATGAGAAGAGGCTTACTACAGAATAGTGTGTGTATAGCAGTCATCGTTCATTTACAGGGACACACAAAAGAATTCTCTACTGTCTGTTAACAATAATTCCTGGAAGTGCGTTTTAATTTACTGAACGCGATTTTAATTTTAACTCACTTTTTGTCTATTACGTGGTGTGTATAAAATCTGTAGATCCTATACAGGGAAGCACAAAAGTTCGCGAACACATTTCCGTATTATTTAACTCCAGAAGGAGAATTTTAAACTGTGCTACGCGTTTCCTAACTGAACTAAAATTTAGCATCCTATGTAGTATACATACAAATCTATAGATCCTATACAGGGCTGAATAAAAGTATTCTGATTACTCAGATGTTATCTTTTAGCTTATTAAACGGTATGATTTATAAAATTATTTTGGAAGCGTTGGAAAGTGTTACATAATCTATGCTTGACGCATGATTTTTCGTTCTTGTTTAAATAAATAAAATACATCCTGGTAATTTTCTGTTTTCTACTTTGAAACATTAATTGCAGATATTTTATAATTAAATAAGTCAAATATTACTATTCGTAAATCGTGGTTGTAGTTAACCAGATGTCACGCGTTTTCATCATCCCTTGTATACAAAAAAACGCTTTTCCAATTTTTAAAGTTTAAATGTTTAATAGCTTTCGAATATGTTTATAATGTGATAATGCTGCTCTCGTTTTACAAATTCATTCCAAATTCCATTTCCATTAGTTTTTACCAAAAGTACTGCTAAAATTTGCATTTTTCCTGAATTTTTGAAGAAGTACCTACCAGGTCTGGAATAACACTAACATTTCATGAATGCGGCGAAGAAAGACGAAATTTTCTATTAAAATTTACTGGTGGAAGTTTGCCCCGTTAGTAATAAGGCCCTATATATTGTTACTTACCGTAATTTCGCGCGTATGCGCCGCATCTTAGGTAGGTCTTTTTCAAACCGGAAATTTTATTTGAAATAAGAAGTCAAATAAGTGCTAAGCAGAAGAAAGTCACATTTTATTTAAAATAAATTCTGGTAGGAAATCGAATTGTCTGAGGTGCGGCGTATACGCGCGAAATTACGGTATATCGATATTATAAATAACTTTTCAGTACGTTTTCTTAACATATATTTTAACAGACTGAATATAAGAAATTCAAAATTTATTTATCTAAAGATTTATAGAAAGATGGGAACAAAATAACTTTTCTTCAAATAAAAATATTTAAAGTATAAAGATGTAAGGCTGTTTCGTTTTTCTTTTGAAATTGTGATTTATTTTACGCTCCGTGATTGTTTAGATAACTAATGATACTCTTTTGCCTGGGGCATTTCATTATGTGCTTGTTACTCTTTGCTAGATTAGCTTAAGGGAAACAAATGGTGTTTCGTTTAGGGCTGACACTTGATAGTGAATAAGATAAGATAAACTTTGAGGGGTAAAACATTATTAAGAAATGTGCGATGTATAACTCGAGCACATTATTATATATTAAAAATGAAAAAAAATTCGTTAATGGATTGATGCTTAGGAATTTAAAAAAATTATACAAATTAATAACTTGGAAATTGATTATTAGCACTTGAATTTTCACTAAAGTTAATAGTATTTTCATTATTTTTTCAAAACACGTGAGAATTTTTTTTTATCTGGTGCGTTTAATTCGAGAAATATGAGATATATAATTCGCGCGCATTATTATATATTAATATTTTTTTCTCATTGGTATATTGATGCTTAGAAAATTTATAAAGTTATACATATTAACAACTTTGAAATGAATTATTGACAGTAGGATATTCATTGAAGTTAATAATATTTTAATGTGTTTTCGAAACACGTGAAATTTTTTTTAATTAGGTATCTAACTCGAGAAATGTGAGATGCATGATTCACGCACATTATTATATATTAAAAATGAAAAAAATAATATTTTCATTGATCTATTGATGCTTGGAGAATAAAAAAAATTATACATATTAATAACTTGGAAATCAATTATTAGCACTTGTATTTTCATTAAAGTTAATAGCATTCTATTATTTTTTTTCCCAAACAAGTGAGATTTTTTTGTTGAGGCGTATAACTCGAGAAATGTGAGATGTATAATTCGCGTGAATTATTATACTATATTAAAAATCAAATGTTTTCTTTAATGCATTGATTATTCGAGAATTTTAAAATTTACATATAGTAAAAACATTGATATGAAATTTTATTACTTGGGTTTTCCTTAATTCTAATATTTTCTTTATGTTTCCTAAAAAAGTGAGATTTTATTTCACATTTTTCTTTTCCGAGAACACTTTGTTATTGTTGCCATGACTAGATCACATAAAGATGGAGTCGAACTTCTTCAAGGAAAATGGGCAGATTTCACGGTAGTTGTATGTTTAAGGAATACTTTTTGTAAAGTTATTCTATTTCTTCTATGTGCTAATGTGTTAAGATTCAGTGTAACTTTTATTTTCAAATCTTTTACAAATTGTTACTTGAAAAATTATCTATTTTTACTGACCATTAACACGACATTTTTTTTGGCAATCCTAGTGAATAATGCTTTTAAAATTTAGTGGTGACAATCGGATAATTTTTTAAAGTAATGAAAAATACAGTTTTTCAAATTCGAAAGTTTGACATGATAGCGACGATATATATTCAGTGTTTAAATAAGACAATGCTTCCGAGCGGTTCGTTTTTTTTTTTAATACAACTTTTCACAAACAAAAATTTATTTTTTAGATTTATCTTCAAAATTTTGCAGAAACTTACTTCAAAGGTTATTTTTCTTGCAACTGTTTTAGAAATCTACCACGGAAATATTTATTCAGAAATACTGGTACACCTAAAACAATGCAGTGGGTGCCCTGATGAAACGAATGTTACTATTCAGAAATAGGGGTAGGAGTTTGCTCATACTGCAATCAGGTTCTGGATGATCGGATTGTTTTTATTTTAAATCTAATACCTGTTTTCAACAGATTGAAACAATGACTACTTTGTCTCTAAGAGGTCTGAACTTTGTCTTTATATATAACTATCTATATGTAAATACTTTACATAAGGATTTATATAACAATAGTTCATGCATTAAAAATTATATTTTGCAATGCGTATATTGTATACGCATTTTTGTATGATGGATACTTTTATTTCACCAGATAAATATATTTTTATTTTACTCTTTAAAGTTTTGACATTTTTTTAGCCAAATCTGAAATTTTAATTATTTTAAATTATTAAAAATCGCGTGATCTCATTATAAGTTCACTGTTCCGTTTTTTTATTTAGAGAAAATATTTTAGATTCAAATATTCTAAGATTATACTTTAGAAAATAAAAGAACATTGAATGGGACTTTTATGGTAGGTAAAGAAAATAAAATTTCCATTTTCGATTGCAAAAGTAATTCGCGTTTGAAGTTTGTTTGAAAGTTATTTTCATAGAAACAGTTTATAAATAGCCATTATGGAATTTTTTCATAACTCAACTAAATCAAAGTTTTGCTTTTCCGATATAGATTTACAAAATGGCGCTAAAGGAATGTTATGTAACTATTTGAAATTTAAACGCAAAATATTTTTAATGGCTTCTAACTTTATATGTTAATGACCAGATAAATGTAAATGCTTGCACTTACCGATTTATATGTGTTCATGTAGGAATATATAAATGTGCTCATTTATACACGGTGTTCTATTATTTTTATATGTGGGAACGAACTAATAGGTTGAAGAACATTGTAAGAAGAAGAAAAAAAAAATAATATGAAATTTGGGGTCTCAATCTTCTTATTAAATCACAAATACAAAAAGACTTGCTTCAAATTAAAGGTGGATTTTCGTGCATTTCATGCATTCTTGAAGAAGCTACTCCGGCTTTTGTGACGTTGGTAAAAGACAGGCCTTTTATCTAACTAACCTAATATTTCATATAATATGCAACACACAAAACACAAGTTGGTTAAATTTTCTTACGAAAATAGTGGGCAGCATAGGAAAATATTAATCGAACATAGATTTTTAAAAAATGTTGTGGTATATCGCATCTACAGAAATTTAATCGTTAAATGGCATTTCATGGTTAGTCACAGAATTTTCTGTTTGCGTGTTATATTGCAACTTTTTCATGATATGTTTACTATTTTGAATGTTAAAAGAATATTTCCCTTTCGATTCCCAACAATATGCAGTGAAATAATTATCATTAAAGAAAGTATTGAATCACTGTGTAGTTGAGTTAGTGCTAACGATAATCATTTAAAGATAGTAACAAAAATAAAATCATCTACTTTAATTATGAGACAAATTATAGAACAACAAGGTGGAGCAATTCCTTACTTTCGGATCATTTGCTTAAGTGATGTTTAATGATTAAAACATTGATTTTTCAAAGAAAAGGAATTGCTTTCTTTTAACATGTATCAAAATGACACATCTTAATGAGTACAGATGGAATGACGACAATTTGGATGGGTAAATTTTGAACTACTTAGATGTTATAATTTCATTTTTTATCAGATATTGTAGGGTGCATAGAAGTTCTTATTTTTGAATAACCAAAAATGAAAATCCGCGAATTTATCTAAGTGGTTGTTTTGGGTTCTATAAAAATATGAAATTCTTTTAAACCGGGATCCCTAATAAGCATGTTAAAAGAATCTCATTATATAAATCGTTGAAATTGTTTCAAATTACTTCTTAAGTCTTAGTTAATTATATACTAAAATATAAAAATTCGTAATATAAAATGTATTTAAATATAAAAATATACAAGGTACTGTTACCACAAATTTTTAATAGAATTATTCGCCTTATTTAAATGCAGAAAAGTATCGCAAATCGTGCAATTTAACGAGGCGTCTGCAATTTCTGCAATTCAAATATTAAATAGAAACATTTTTTTAAAAAATTGCCGTAAAATTGTACAAACCCTGATACGTTAAAATATAAAAAATCAAAATATAAAAATTCAAGATATAAAATTATATCTAAATATAAAACTTCAAAATATGAAAATATATTAAAATATACAAATTTAAAATATCAATAAAAATTATCAAAATTCAAAATATCAAAATATATCAAAATATAAAAATTAAAAAAATATAAATATATTAAACTACAAACTTTTCACTGTCTGAATACCTAACCCGGATATAATGAACTGGAAACAAACGTCGTACCGTGCATTTATACCGAGCTGCCATACACAAAATTTTAAACAAAAGCTGACACATTCTTTCATTTTTTACCTGCAAAATAAAAGGAATGATCCACTTAGTAGTGGTATAAAGAGTGAAATCAAAATGCTAGTCTAATTTTCGTGTTTATATGATATCGTCGCTACCATGGCAAACTATCGAATATGAAAAAATGCATTTTTCATTACTTTTAAAAATGGCCCGATTGAAACTACTAAATTTTATTAGAATTCTTCACTTAGTAAGACTGGTAATAAAATTTCAGTTAAGAACAGGATTGCTAGTTTGGTCTTTTTATTTAGCCACAGATGCCAAATTCACACCTAAAATTTTGCGAGATTTTTTTTAAAACTTTAAATAAGCACTTAATGTCTGACATTAAATAAATCAAATATTTCTGTTTGAAATATCTTGTATGGATTCAGAATTCCTGAGTGAAACATGAGGCCACACTGGCAATCCTAGTGCATAATGCTTTTAAAATTTAGTGGTGACAATCGGATAATTTTTGAAAGTAATGAAAAATACAGTTTTTCAAATTCGAAAGTTTGACATGATAGCGACAATATACATTCAGTGTTTAACTAAGACAATGCTTCCGAGCGGTTCGTTTTTTTTTTTTTTTTTTTTTTTAATACAACTTTTCACAAACAAAAATTTATTTTTTAGATTTATCTTCAAAATTTTGCAGAAACTTACTTCAAAGGTTATTTTTCTTGCAACTGTTTTAGAAATCTACCACGGAAATATTTATTCAGAAATACTGGTAATCCTAAAACAATGCAGTGGGAGCCCTGATGAAACGAATGTTACTATTCAAAAATAGGGGTAGGAGTTTGCTCATACTGCAATGAGGTTCTGGATGATCGGATTGTTTTTTTTTTTTTTAAATCTAATACCTGTTTTCAACAGATTGAAACAATGACTACTTTGTCTCTAAGAGGTCTGAACTTTGTCTTTATATATAACTATCTATATGTAAATACTTTACATAAGGATTTATATAACAATAGTTCATGCATTAAAAATTATATTTTGCAATGCGTATATTGTATACGCATTTTTGTATGATGGATACTTTTATTTCACCAGATAAATATATTTTTATTTTACTCTTTAAAGTTTTGACATTTTTTTAGCCAAATCTGAAATTTTAATTATTTTAAATTATTAAAAATCGCGTGATCTCATTATAAGTTCACTGTTCCGATTTTTTTTTTATTTAGAGAAAATATTTTAGATGCAAATATTCTAAGATTATACTTTAGAAAATAAAAGAACATTAAATGGGACTTTTATGGTAAGTAAAGAAAATAAAATTTCCATTTTCGATTGCAAAAGTAATTCGCTTTTGAAGTTTCTTTGAAAGTTATTTTCATAGAAACAGTTTATAAATAGCCATTATGGAATTTTTTCATAACTCAACTAAATCAAAGTTCTGCTTTTCCGATATAGATTTACAAAATGGCGCTTAAGGAATGTTATGTAACTATTTGAAATTTAAACGCAAAATATTTTTAATGGCTTCTAACTTTATATGTTAATGACCAGATAAATGTAAATGTTTGCACTTACCGATTTATATGTGTTCATGTAGGAATATATAAATGTGCTCATTTATACACGGTGTTCTATTATTTTTATATGTGGGAACGAACTAATAGGTTGAAGAACATTGTAAGAAGAAGAAAAAAAAATTAATATGAAATTTGGGGTTTCAATCTTCTTATTAAATCACAAATACAAAAAGACTTGCTTCAAATTAAAGGTGGATTTTCATGCATTTCATGCATTCTTGAAGAAGCTACTCCGGCTTTTGTGACGTTGGTAAAAGACAGGCCTTTTATCTAACTAACCTAATATTTCATATAATATGCAACACACAAAACACAAGTTGGTTAAATTTTCTTACGAAAATAGTGGGCAGCATAGGAAAATATTAATCGAACATAGATTTTTAAAAAATGTTGTGGTATATCGCATCTACAGAAATTTAATCGTTAAATGGCATTTCATGGTTAGTCACAGAATTTTCTGTTTGCGTGTTATATTGCAACTTTTTCATGATATGTTTACTATTTTGAATGTTAAAAGAATATTTCCCTTTCGATTCCCAACAATATGCAGTGAAATAACTATCACTAAAGAAAGTATTGAATCACTGTGTAGTTGAGTTAGTGCTAACGATAATCATTTAAAGATAGTAACAAAAATAAAATCATCTACTTTAATTATGAGACAAATTATAGAACAACAAGGTGGAGCAATTCCTTACTTTCGGATCATTTGCTTAAGTGATGTTTAATGACTAAGACATTGATTTTTCAAAGAAAAGGAATTGCTTTCTTTTAACATGTATCAAAATGACACATCTTAGTGAGTACGGATGGAATGACGACAATTTGGATGGGTAAATTTTGAACTACTTAGATGTTATAATTTCATTTTTTATCAGATATTGTAGGGTGCATAGAAGTTCTTATTTTTGAATAACCAAAAATGGAAATCCGCGAATTTATCTAAGTGGTTGTTTTGGGTTCTATAAAAATATGAAATTCTTTTAAACCGGGATCCCTAATAAGCATGTTAAAAGAATCTCATTATATAAATCGTTGAAATTGTTTCAAATTACTTCTTAAGACTTAGTTAATTATATACTAAAATATAAAAATTCGTAATATAAAATGTATTTAAATATAAAAATATACAAGGTACTGTTACCACAAATTTTTAATAGAATTATTCGCCTTATTTAAATGCAGAAAAGTATCGCAAATCGTGCAATTTAACGAGGCGTCTGCAATTTCTGCAATTCAAATATTAAATAGAAACATTTTTTTTAAAAAATTGCCGTAAAATTGTACAAACCCTGATACGTTAAAATATAAAAAATCAAAATATAAAAATTCAAGATATAAAATTATATCAAAATATAAAACTTCAAAATATGAAAATATATTAAAATATACAAATTTAAAATATCAATAAAAATTATCAAAATTCAAAATATCAAAATATATCAAAATATAAAAATTAAAAAAATATAAATATATTAAACTACAAACTTTTCACTGTCTGAATACCTAACCCGGATATAATGAACTGGAAACAAACGTCGTACCGTGCATTTATACCGAGCTGCCATACACAAAATTTTAAACAAAAGCTGACACATTCTTTCATTTTTTACCTGCAAAATAAAAGGAATGATCCACTTAGTAGTGGTATAAAGAGTGAAATCAAAATGCTAGTCTAATTTTCGTGTTTATATGATATCGTCGCTACCATGGCAAACTATCGAATATGAAAAAATGCATTTTTCATTACTTTTAAAAATGGCCCGATTGAAACTACTAAATTTTATTAGAATTCTTCACTTAGTAAGACTGGTAATAAAATTTCAGTTAAGAACAGGATTGCTAGTTTGGTCTTTTTATTTAGCCAGAGATGACAAATTCACACCTAAAATTTTGCGAGATTTTTTTTAAAACTTTAAATAAGCACTTAATGTCTGACATTAAATAAATCAAATATTTCTGTTTGAAATATCTTGTATGGATTCAGAATTCCTGAGTGAAACATGAGGCCACACTGGCAATCCTAGTGCATAATGCTTTTAAAATTTAGTGGTTACAATCGGATAATTTTTGAAAGTAATGAAAAATACAGTTTTTCAAATTCGAAAGTTTGACATGATAGCGACAATATACATTCAGTGTTTAACTAAGACAATGCTTCCGAGCGGTTCGTTTTTTTTTTTTTTTTTTTTTTTAATACAACTTTTCACAAACAAAAATTTATTTTTTAGATTTATCTTCAAAATTTTGTAGAAACTTACTTCAAAGGTTATTTTTCTTGCAACTGTTTTAGAAATCTACCACGGAAATATTTATTCAGAAATACTGGTAATCCTAAAACAATGCAGTGGGAGCCCTGATGAAACGAATGTTACTTTTCAAAAATAGGGGTAGGAGTTTGCTCATACTGCAATGAGGTTCTGGATGATCGGATTGTTTTTTTTTTTTAAATCTAATACCTGTTTTCAACAGATTGAAACAATGACTACTTTGTCTCTAAGAGGTCTGAACTTTGTCTTTATATATAACTATCTATATGTAAATACTTTACATAAGGATTTATATAACAATAGTTCATGCATTAAAAATTATATTTTGCAATGCGTATATTGTATACGCATTTTTGTATGATGGATACTTTTATTTCACCAGATAAATATATTTTTATTTTACTCTTTAAAGTTTTGACATTTTTTTAGCCAAATCTGAAATTTTAATTATTTTAAATTATTAAAAATCGCGTGATCTCATTATAAGTTCACTGTTCCGATTTTTTTTTATTTAGAGAAAATATTTTAGATGCAAATATTCTAAGATTATACTTTAGAAAATAAAAGAACATAAAATGGGACTTTTATGGTAAGTAAAGAAAATAAAATTTCCATTTTCGATTGCAAAAGTAATTCGCTTTTGAAGTTTCTTTGAAAGTTATTTTCATAGAAACAGTTTATAAATAGCCATTATGGAATTTTTTCATAACTCAACTAAATCAAAGTTTTGCTTTTCCGATATAGATTTACAAAATGGCGCTTAAGGAATGTTATGTAACTATTTGAAATTTAAACGCAAAATATTTTTAATGGCTTCTAACTTTATATGTTAATGACCAGATAAATGTAAATGTTTGCACTTACCGATTTATATGTGTTCATGTAGGAATATATAAATGTGCTCATTTATACACGGTGTTCTATTATTTTTATATGTGGGAACGAACTAATAGGTTGAAGAACATTGTAAGAAGAAGAAAAAAAAATTAATATGAAATTTGGGGTTTCAATCTTCTTATTAAATCACAAATACAAAAAGACTTGCTTCAAATTAAAGGTGGATTTTCATGCATTTCATGCATTCTTGAAGAAGCTACTCCGGCTTTTGTGACGTTGGTAAAAGACAGGCCTTTTATCTAACTAACCTACTATTTCATATAATATGCAACACACAAAACACAAGTTGATTAAATTTTCTTACGAAAATAGTTGGCAGCATAGGAAAATATTAATCGAACATAGATTTTTAAAAAATGTTGTGGTATATCGCATCTACAGAAATTTAATCGTTAAATGGCATTTCTTCGTTAGTCACAGAATTTTCTATTTGCGTGTTATATTGCAACTTTTTCATGATATGTTTAATATTTTGAATGTTAAAAGAATATTTCCCTTTCGATTCCCAACAATATGCAGTGAAATAACTATCACTAAAGAAAGTATTGAATCACTATGTAGTTGAGTTAGTGCTAACGATAATCATTTAAAGATAGTAACAAAAATAAAATCATCTACTTTAATTATGAGACAAATTATAGAACAACAAGGTGGAGCAATTCCTTACTTTCGGATCATTTGCTTAAGTGATGTTTAATGACTAAGACATTGATTTTTCAAAGAAAAGGAATTGCTTTCTTTTAACATGTATCAAAATGACACATCTTAGTGAGTACGGATGGAATGACGACAATTTGGATGGGTAAATTTTGAACTACTTAGATGTTATAATTTCATTCTTTATCAGCTATTGCAGGGTGAATAGAAGTTCTTATTTTTGAATAACCAAAAATGGAAATCCGCGAATTTATCTAAGTGGTTGTTTTGGGTTCTATAAAAATATGAAATTCTTTTAAACCGGGATCCCTAATAAGCATGTTAAAAGAATCTCATTATATAAATCGTTGAAATTGTTTCAAATTACTTCTTAAGTCTTAGTTAATTATATACTAAAATATAAAAATTCGTAATATAAAATGTATTTAAATATAAAAATATACAAGGTACTGTTACCACAAATTTTTAATAGAATTATTCGCCTTATTTAAATGCAGAAAAGTATTGCAAATTATGCAATTTAACGAGGCGTCTGCAATTTCTGCAATTTAAATATTAAATAGGAAAATTTTATTAAAAAATTGCCGTAAAATTGTACAAACCCTGATACGTTAAAATATAAAAAATCAAAATATAAAAATTCAAGATATAAAATTATATCAAAATATAAAACTTCAAAATATGAAAATTCAAGATATAAAATTATATCAAAATATAAAACTTCAAAATATGAAAATATATTAAAATATACAAATTTAAAATATCAATAAAAATTAAAATATCAAAATTCAAAATATCAAAAGATGTTAAAATATAAAATATCAAAATATCAAAATATCAAAATATATCAAAATATAAAAATTCAAAAAATATAAATATATTAAACTATAAACTTTTCACTGTCTGAATAACTAACCCGGATATAATGAACTGGAAACAAACGTCGTACCGTGCATTCATACCGAGCTGCCATACACAAAATTTTAAACAAAAGCTGACACATTCTTTCATTTTTTACCTGCAAAATAAAAGGAATGATCCACTTAGTAGTGGTATAAAGAGTGAAATCAAAATGCTAGTCTAATTTTCGTGTTTATATGATATCGTCGCTACCATGGCAAACTCTCGAATATGAAAAAATGCATTTTTCATTACTTTTAAAAATGGCCCGATTGAAACAACTAAATTTTATTAGAATTCTTCACTTAGTAAGACTACTAATAAAATTTCAGTTAAGAACAGGATTGCTAGTTTGGCCTTCTTATTTAGTCACAGATGCCAAATTCACACCTAAAATTTTGCGAGATTTTTTAAAAAACTTTAAATAAGCACTTGATGTCTGACATTAAATAAATCAAATATTTCTGTTTGAAATATCTTGTATGGATTCAGAATTCCTGAGTGAAACATGAGGCCAAACTGGCAATCCTAGTGAATAATGCTTTTAAAATTTAGTGGTGACAATCGGATAATTTTTAAAAGTAATGAAAAATACAGTTTTTCAAATTCGAAAGTTTGACATGATAGCGACGATATACATTCAGTGTTTAAATAAGACAATGCTTCCGAGCGGTTCGTTTTTTTTTTTTTTTTTTTTTTTTTTTTTTTTAATACCGGGTGATTATAATTAAAGTTACGATTTCAAAAATCGATAATTTTAATTAAAACTACTGGTCAGATTGACTTGATATTTTAGCAGAACAATCGTGAGGCAATGGAATTTTGTTTGGCGAAGGAAAAGAAAAGTTTCAAAATGTGCCCATAGATGGCGCTGTATGGGTTCACATTGTCTGAAGATATGCAAATTACTAATACGTGACATGCGCACCGCAGACATAGCAACCATAAAAATGCAGAGCAGCAGCTCTTTGCCTGAATGCTTCATCATGACTCTGACTATGAAGGATCGCGCTCTGCTCTTGAAGCTTTTTTATAAGAACGATGACTGTGCACTTACAGCTATTAGGAAGTTCCGGACATTAAAATCCATAAAAAAAGGTCCAATAACAACAAATGGTCTGCAAAAAATGATTGCTAAATTCGAAGAGACCGGTTCATTTGACGTTAAACGGGGTAGAGGAAGGAAACCAGTTTCAGCTGCGGCAGTGGAAGATGTGGCTACAGCATTACAGGAACATACTGACAGTGATGCTGGAATCAGCAGTGCAAGGGGGATTGGCCGAATGCTGGATATGCCGAACAGCACGGTGCGTAAAGTCCTACGGAACGTCTTACGCTGTTATCCGTACAAGATAACTCATGTGCAGGAGTTGCTACCTGCTGACCTGGAAGCACGTCAATCTTTTGCACTACAATTTCTTGCCCGGATGGAAGTGGACAACGGATGGCCATGGAACATTCTGTGGTCTGACGAAGCCCACTTTCATTTGCAAGGTTCTGTAAATACGCAAAATTGCAGGATATGGGCGACCGAGAATCCGTCCCAGCTACAGCCATTACCTCTTCAGTCTGAAAAGGTCACTGTGTGGTGCGGAATAACGGCAGCGTTTATCGTCGGTCCATTTTTCTTCGAGGAGATCACACCTGCGGGTCCCGTTACCTGCACAGTTACTGGCAAGCGGTATGAAGCACTTTTGCGTAACCATGTTCTTCCGGCACTTCAACAGCGTCAGTGTGTGGATCGCATAATATTCATGCAAGATGGCGCTCCTCCGCACATTGCTACTACTGTGAAGCAGCTACTGAGTGATAATTTCGGAGATGATAGGATCATAAGCCGCCATTTTCCAACAACGTGGCCGCCACGTTCCCCCGACTTAAACCCGTGTGATTTCTGGCTTTGGGGGTACCTGAAGAATGTTGTTTATAGCGGGCGGATTCAGAATCTAGCCGACTTGAAGGCAAGCATCACACAACACACCCATTGCATTAGTACAGATACCCTCCGATCTGTTGTGGAGCTTGCCGTTTTGCGCTTCCAATAAGTAGCGGAACAAGGCGGAGGGCATATTGAGCAACTTATGCCTTAATAATCAGTAAGGTGTTTGTTCCATGAAGCTCTTTTTTTTTTCATTTTTTGTCATTATCGCTGTCGTCGCTGTAAACACGTAGTCTTGTCTTTTCGCTAATAAATTTTTAGTAAATCTCTGAACTCTATTTTTTTCCTTTTGGCAACATCATTCCTATGTTTAACCCTTTAACGGGCGGTGGTCACAAAAAAGGACACCCAATTTTAATTCTAAAACTGACAAACGGCACCAAGAATATTTAATTAAAATTTTCCTTTCATTAAGAACCAGAAAATAAGCAAGTTTCTTTTTACTAATGGATTCGTTTGTAAATTCCGGTGTCAGTCTATTATTTCATCATTTTGCAAACAAATTTACACCGCGCCGGAAAGGGTTCAAGAATACATTTTGGGTCTTTCCCCTGACATTACCCTGACAACGCCATCTATCGGCACAATTTGGAACTATTTTTTCCTTCGCCAAACAAAATTCCATTGCCTCACGATTGTTCTGCTAAAATATCAAGTCATTCTGACCAGTAGTTTTAAAATTATCGATTTTTGAAATCGTAACTTTAATTATAATCACCCGGTACAACTTTTCACAAACAAAAATTTATTTTTTAGATTTATCTTCAAAATTTTGCAGAAACTTACTTCAAAGGTTATTTTTCTTGCAACTGTTTTAGAAATCTACCACGGAAATATTTATTCAGAAATACTGGTACCCCTAAAACAATGCAGTGGGAGCCCTGATGAAACGAATGTTACTATTCAAAAATAGGGGTAGGAGTTTGCTCATACTGCAATCAGGTTCTGGATGATCGGATTGTTTTTATTTTAAATCTAATACCTGTTTTCAACAGATTGAAACAATGACTACTTTGTCTCTAAGAGGTCTGAACTTTGTCTTTATATATAACTATCTATATGTAAATACTATACATAAGGATTTATATAACAATAGTTCATGCATTAAAAATTAAATTTTGCAATGCGTATATTGTATACGCATTTTTGTATGATGGATACTTTTATTTCACCAGATAAATATATTTTTATTTTACTCTTTAAAGTTTTGACATTTTTTTAGCCAAATCTGAAATTTTAATTATTTTAAATTATTAAAAATCGCGTGATCTCATTATAAGTTCACTGTTCCGTTTTTTTATTTAGAGAAAACATTTTAGATGCAAATATTCTAAGATTATACTTTAGAAAATAAAAGAATATTGAATGGGACTTTTATGGTTGGTAAAGAAAATAAAATTTCCTTTTTCGATTGCAAAAGTAATTCGCTTTTGAAGTTTCTTTGAAAGTTATTTTCATAGAAACAGTTTATAAATAGCCATTATGGAATTTTTTCATAACTCAACTAAATCAAAGTTTTGCTTTTCCGATATAGATTTACAAAATGGCGCTTAAGGAATGTTATGTAACTATTTGAAATTTAAACGCAAAATATTTTTAATGGCTTCTAACTTTATATGTTAATGACCAGATAAATGTAAATGTTTGCACTTACCGATTTATATGTGTTCATGTAGGAATATATAAATGTGCTCATTTATACACGGTGTTCTATTATTTTTATATGTGGGAACGAACTAATAGGTTGAAGAACATTGTAAGAAGAAGAAAAAAAAATTAATATGAAATTTGGGGTTTCAATCTTCTTATTAAATCACAAATACAAAAAGACTTGCTTCAAATTAAAGGTGGATTTTCATGCATTTCATGCATTCTTGAAGAAGCTACTCCGGCTTTTGTGACGTTGGTAAAAGACAGGCCTTTTATCTAACTAACCTACTATTTCATATAATATGCAACACACAAAACACAAGTTGATTAAATTTTCTTACGAAAATAGTTGGCAGCATAGGAAAATATTAATCGAACATAGATTTTTAAAAAATGTTGTGGTATATCGCATCTACAGAAATTTAATCGTTAAATGGCATTTCTTCGTTAGTCACAGAATTTTCTATTTGCGTGTTATATTGCAACTTTTTCATGATATGTTTAATATTTTGAATGTTAAAAGAATATTTCCCTTTCGATTCCCAACAATATGCAGTGAAATAACTATCACTAAAGAAAGTATTGAATCACTATGTAGTTGAGTTAGTGCTAACGATAATCATTTAAAGATAGTAACAAAAATAAAATCATCTACTTTAATTATGAGACAAATTATAGAACAACAAGGTGGAGCAATTCCTTACTTTCGGATCATTTGCTTAAGTGATGTTTAATGACTAAGACATTGATTTTTCAAAGAAAAGGAATTGCTTTCTTTTAACATGTATCAAAATGACACATCTTAGTGAGTACGGATGGAATGACGACAATTTGGATGGGTAAATTTTGAACTACTTAGATGTTATAATTTCATTCTTTATCAGCTATTGCAGGGTGAATAGAAGTTCTTATTTTTGAATAACCAAAAATGGAAATCCGCGAATTTATCTAAGTGGTTGTTTTGGGTTCTATAAAAATATGAAATTCTTTTAAACCGGGATCCCTAATAAGCATGTTAAAAGAATCTCATTATATAAATCGTTGAAATTGTTTCAAATTACTTCTTAAGTCTTAGTTAATTATATACTAAAATATAAAAATTCGTAATATAAAATGTATTTAAATATAAAAATATACAAGGTACTGTTACCACAAATTTTTAATAGAATTATTCGCCTTATTTAAATGCAGAAAAGTATTGCAAATTATGCAATTTAACGAGGCGTCTGCAATTTCTGCAATTTAAATATTAAATAGGAAAATTTTATTAAAAAATTGCCGTAAAATTGTACAAACCCTGATACGTTAAAATATAAAAAATCAAAATATAAAAATTCAAGATATAAAATTATATCAAAATATAAAACTTCAAAATATGAAAATTCAAGATATAAAATTATATCAAAATATAAAACTTCAAAATATGAAAATATATTAAAATATACAAATTTAAAATATCAATAAAAATTAAAATATCAAAATTCAAAATATCAAAAGATGTTAAAATATAAAATATCAAAATATCAAAATATCCAAATATATCAAAATATAAAAATTCAAAAAATATAAATATATTAAACTATAAACTTTTCACTGTCTGAATAACTAACCCGGATATAATGAACTGGAAACAAACGTCGTACCGTGCATTCATACCGAGCTGCCATACACAAAATTTTAAACAAAAGCTGACACATTATTTCATTTTTTACCTGCAAAATAAAAGGAATGATCCACTTAGTAGTGGTATAAAGAGTGAAATCAAAATGCTAGTCTAATTTTCGTGTTTATATGATATCGTCGCTACCATGGCAAACTCTCGAATATGAAAAAATGCATTTTTCATTACTTTTAAAAATGGCCCGATTGAAACAACTAAATTTTATTAGAATTCTTCACTTAGTAAGACTACTAATAAAATTTCAGTTAAGAACAGGATTGCTAGTTTGGCCTTCTTATTTAGTCACAGATGCCAAATTCACACCTAAAATTTTGCGAGATTTTTTAAAAAACTTTAAATAAGCACTTGATGTCTGACATTAAATAAATCAAATATTTCTGTTTGAAATATCTTGTATGGATTCAGAATTCCTGAGTGAAACATGAGGCCAAACTGGCAATCCTAGTGAATAATGCTTTTAAAATTTAGTGGTGACAATCGGATAATTTTTAAAAGTAATGAAAAATACAGTTTTTCAAATTCGAAAGTTTGACATGATAGCGACGATATACATTCAGTGTTTAAATAAGACAATGCTTCCGAGCGGTTCGTTTTTTTTTTTTTTTTTTTTTTTTTTTTTTTTTTAATACCGGGTGATTATAATTAAAGTTACGATTTCAAAAATCGATAATTTTAATTAAAACTACTGGTCAGATTGACTTGATATTTTAGCAGAACAATCGTGAGGCAATGGAATTTTGTTTGGCGAAGGAAAAGAAAAGTTTCAAAATGTGCCCATAGATGGCGCTGTATGGGTTCACATTGTCTGAAGATATGCAAATTACTAATACGTGACATGCGCACCGCAGACATAGCAACCATAAAAATGCAGAGCAGCAGCTCTTTGCCTGAATGCTTCATCATGACTCTGACTATGAAGGATCGCGCTCTGCTCTTGAAGCTTTTTTATAAGAACGATGACTGTGCACTTACAGCTATTAGGAAGTTCCGGACATTAAAATCCATAAAAAAAGGTCCAATAACAACAAATGGTCTGCAAAAAATGATTGCTAAATTCGAAGAGACCGGTTCATTTGACGTTAAACGGGGTAGAGGAAGGAAACCAGTTTCAGCTGCGGCAGTGGAAGATGTGGCTACAGCATTACAGGAACATACTGACAGTGATGCTGGAATCAGCAGTGCAAGGGGGATTGGCCGAATGCTGGATATGCCGAACAGCACGGTGCGTAAAGTCCTACGGAACGTCTTACGCTGTTATCCGTACAAGATAACTCATGTGCAGGAGTTGCTACCTGCTGACCTGGAAGCACGTCAATCTTTTGCACTACAATTTCTTGCCCGGATGGAAGTGGACAACGGATGGCCATGGAACATTCTGTGGTCTGACGAAGCCCACTTTCATTTGCAAGGTTCTGTAAATACGCAAAATTGCAGGATATGGGGGACCGAGAATCCGTCCCAGCTACAGCCATTACCTCTTCAGTCTGAAAAGGTCACTGTGTGGTGCGGAATAACGGCAGCGTTTATCGTCGGTCCATTTTTCTTCGAGGAGATCACACCTGCGGGTCCCGTTACCTGCACAGTTACTGGCAAGCGGTATGAAGCACTTTTGCGTAACCATGTTCTTCCGGCACTTCAACAGCGTCAGTGTGTGGATCGCATAATATTCATGCAAGATGGCGCTCCTCCGCACATTGCTACTACTGTGAAGCAGCTACTGAGTGATAATTTCGGAGATGATAGGATCATAAGCCGCCATTTTCCAACAACGTGGCCGCCACGTTCCCCCGACTTAAACCCGTGTGATTTCTGGCTTTGGGGGTACCTGAAGAATGTTGTTTATAGCGGGCGAATTCAGAATCTAGCCGACATGAAGGCAAGCATCACACAACACACCCATTGCATTAGTACAGATACCCTCCGATCTGTTGTGGAGAATGCGGCTTTGCGCTTCCAATTAGTAGCGGAACAAGGCGGAGGGCATATTGAGCAACTTATGCCTTAATAATCAGTAAGGTGTTTGTTCCATGAAGATCTTTTTTTTTTCATTTTTTGTCATTATCGCTGTCGTCGCTGTAAACACGTAGTCTTGTCTTTTCGCTAATAAATTTTTAGTAAATCTCTGAACTCTATTTTTTTCCTTTTGGCAACATCATTCCTATGTTTAACCCTTTAACGGGCGGTGGTCACAAAAAAGGACACCCAATTTTAATTCTAAAACTGACAAACGGCACCAAGAATATTTAATTAAAATTTTCCTTTCATTAAGAACCAGAAAATAAGCAAGTTTCTTTTTACTAATGGATTCGTTTGTAAATTCCGGTGTCAGTCTATTATTTCATCATTTTGCAAACAAATTTACACCGCGCCGGAAAGGGTTCAAGAATACATTTTGGGTCTTTCCCCTGACATTACCCTGACAACGCCATCTATCGGCACAATTTGGAACTATTTTTTCCTTCGCCAAACAAAATTCCATTGCCTCACGATTGTTCTGCTAAAATATCAAGTCATTCTGACCAGTAGTTTTAAAATTATCGATTTTTGAAATCGTAACTTTAATTATAATCACCCGGTACAACTTTTCACAAACAAAAATTTATTTTTTAGATTTATCTTCAAAATTTTGCAGAAACTTACTTCAAAGGTTATTTTTCTTGCAACTGTTTTAGAAATCTACCACGGAAATATTTATTCAGAAATACTGGTACCCCTAAAACAATGCAGTGGGAGCCCTGATGAAACGAATGTTACTATTCAAAAATATGGGTAGGAGTTTGCTCATACTGCAATCAGGTTCTGGATGATCGGATTGTTTTTATTTTAAATCTAATACCTGTTTTCAACAGATTGAAACAATGACTACTTTGTCTCTAAGAGGTCTGAACTTTGTCTTTATATATAACTATCTATATGTAAATACTTTACATAAGGATTTATATAACAATAGTTCATGCATTAAAAATTATATTTTGCAATGCGTATATTGTATACGCATTTTTGTATGATGGATACTTTTATTTCACCAGATAAATATATTTTTATTTTACTCTTTAAAGTTTTGACATTTTTTTAGCCAAATCTGAAATTTTAATTATTTTAAATTATTAAAAATCGCGTGATCTCATTATAAGTTCACTGTTCCGTTTTTTTATTTAGAGAAAATATTTTAGATTCAAATATTCTAAGATTATACTTTAGAAAATAAAAGAACATTGAATGGGACTTTTATGGTAGGTAAAGAAAATAAAATTTCCATTTTCGATTGCAAAAGTAATTCGCGTTTGAAGTTTGTTTGAAAGTTATTTTCATAGAAACAGTTTATAAATAGCCATTATGGAATTTTTTCATAACTCAACTAAATCAAAGTTTTGCTTTTCCGATATAGATTTACAAAATGGCGCTAAAGGAATGTTATGTAACTATTTGAAATTTAAACGCAAAATATTTTTAATGGCTTCTAACTTTATATGTTAATGACCAGATAAATGTAAATGCTTGCACTTACCGATTTATATGTGTTCATGTAGGAATATATAAATGTGCTCATTTATACACGGTGTTCTATTATTTTTATATGTGGGAACGAACTAATAGGTTGAAGAACATTGTAAGAAGAAGAAAAAAAAATTAATATGAAATTTGGGGTCTCAATCTTCTTATTAAATCACAAATACAAAAAGACTTGCTTCAAATTAAAGGTGGATTTTCGTGCATTTCATGCATTCTTGAAGAAGCTACTCCGGCTTTTGTGACGTTGGTAAAAGACAGGCCTTTTATCTAACTAACCTAATATTTCATATAATATGCAACACACAAAACACAAGTTGGTTAAATTTTCTTACGAAAATAGTGGGCAGCATAGGAAAATATTAATCGAACATAGATTTTTAAAAAATGTTGTGGTATATCGCATCTACAGAAATTTAATCGTTAAATGGCATTTCATGGTTAGTCACAGAATTTTCTGTTTGCGTGTTATATTGCAACTTTTTCATGATATGTTTACTATTTTGAATGTTAAAAGAATATTTCCCTTTCGATTCCCAACAATATGCAGTGAAATAGTTATCATTAAAGAAAGTATTGAATCACTGTGTAGTTGAGTTAGTGCTAACGATAATCATTTAAAGATAGTAACAAAAATAAAATCATCTACTTTAATTATGAGACAAATTATAGAACAACAAGGTGGAGCAATTCCTTACTTTCGGATCATTTGCTTAAGTGATGTTTAATGATTAAAACATTGATTTTTCAAAGAAAAGGAATTGCTTTCTTTTAACATGTATCAAAATGACACATCT
This sequence comes from Maratus michaelseni, assembly GCA_963931845.1. NCBI lineage: Eukaryota > Metazoa > Arthropoda > Arachnida > Araneae > Salticidae > Maratus > Maratus michaelseni. The sequence continues at coordinate 257,498,198 of OZ007595.1, forward strand.
TAATGAGTACAGATGGAATGACGACAATTTGGATGGGTAAATTTTGAACTACTTAGATGTTATAATTTCATTTTTTATCAGATATTGTAGGGTGCATAGAAGTTCTTATTTTTGAATAACCAAAAATGAAAATCCGCGAATTTATCTAAGTGGTTGTTTTGGGTTCTATAAAAATATGAAATTCTTTTAAACCGGGATCCCTAATAAGCATGTTAAAAGAATCTCATTATATAAATCGTTGAAATTGTTTCAAATTACTTCTTAAGACTTAGTTAATTATATACTAAAATATAAAAATTCGTAATATAAAATGTATTTAAATATAAAAATATACTAGGTAATTTTACCACAAATTTTTAATAGAATTATTCGCCTTATTTAAATGCAGAAAAGTATTGCAAATTGGGAAATTTAACGAGGCGTCTGCAATTTCTGCAATTCAAATATTAAATAGAAAAATTTTATTAAAAAATTGCCGTAAAACTGTACAAACCCTGATACGTTAAAATATAAAAAATCAAAATATAAAAATTCAAGATATAAAATTATATCAAAATATAAAACTTCAAATATGAAAATATATTAAAATATACAAATTTAAAATATCAATAAAAGTTAAAATATCAAAATTCAAAATATCAAAAGATGTTAAAATATAAAAAATCAAAATATCAAAATATATCAAAATATAAAAATTCAAAAAATATAAATATATTAAACTATAAACTTTTCACTGTCTGAATACCTAACCCGGATATAATGAACTGGAAACAAACGTCGTACCGTGCATTCATACCGAGCTGCCATACACAAAATTTTAAACAAAAGATGACACATTCTTTCATTTTTACCTGCAAAATAAAAGGAATGATCCACTTAGTAGTGGTATAAAGAGTGAAATCAAAATGCTAGTCTAATTTTCGTGTTTATATGATATCATCGCTACCATGGCAAACTATCGAATATGAAAAAATGCATTTTTCATTACTTTTAAAAATGGCCCGATTGAAACTACTAAATTTTATTAGAATTCTTCACTTAGTAAGACTACTAATAAAATTTCAGCTAAGAACAGGATTGCTAGTTTGGCCTTCTTATTTAGTCACAGATGCCAAATTCACACCTAAAATTTTGCGAGATTTTTTTTTAAACTTTAAATAAGCACATAATGTCTGACATTAAATAAATCAAATATTTCTGTTTGAAATATCTTGTATGGATTCAGAATTCCTGATTGAAACATGAGGCCAAACTGGCAATCCTAGTGAATAATGCTTTTAAAATTTAGTGGTGACAATCGGATAATTTTTAAAAGTAATGAAAAATACAGTTTTTCAAATTCGAAAGTTTGACATGATAGCGACGATATACATTCAGTGTTTAAATAAGAAAATGCTTCCGAGCGGCTCGTTTTTTTTTTTTTTTTTTTTTTTTTTTTTTTAATACAACTTTTCACAAACAAAAATTTATTTTTTAGATTTATCTTCAAAATTTTGCAGAAACTTACTTCAAAGGTTATTTTTCTTGCAACTGTTTTAGAAATCTACCACGGAAATATTTATTCAGAAATACTGGTAATCCTAAAACAATGCAGTGGGATCCCTGATGAAACGAATGTTACTATTCAAAAATAGGGGTAGGAGTTTGCTCATACTGCAATCAGGTTCTGGATGATCGGATTGTTTTTATTTTAAATCTAATACCTGTTTTCAACAGATTGAAACAATCACTACTTTGTCTCTAAGAGGTCTGAACTTTGTCTTTATATATAACTATCTATATGTAAATACTTTACATAAGGATTTATATAACAATAGTTCATGCATTAAAAATTATATTTTGCAATGCGTATATTGTATACGCATTTTTGTATGATGGATACTTTTATTTCACCACATAAATATATTTTTATTTTACTCTTTAAAGTTTTGACATTTTTTTAGCCAAATCTGAAATTTTAATTATTTTAAATTATTAAAAATCGCGTGATCTCATTATAAGTTCACTGTTCCGTTTTTTTTATTTAGAGAAAACATTTTAGATGCAAATATTCTAAGATTATACTTTAGAAAATAAAAGAATATTGAATGGGACTTTTATGGTTGGTAAATAAAATAAAATTTCCATTTTCGATTGCAAAAGTAATTCGCTTTTAAAGTTTCCTTAAAAGTTATTTTCATAGAAACAGTTTATAAATAGCCATTATGGAATTTTTTCATGACTCAACTAAATCAAAGTTTTGCTTTTCCGATATAGATTTACAAAATGGCGCTAAAGGAATGTTATGTAACTATACGAAATTTAAACGCAAAATATTTTTAACGGCTTCTAACATTTTATGTTAATGACCAGATAAATGTAAATGTTAACACTTACCTATTTGTATGTGTCCATGTAGGAATATATAAATGTGCTCATATATACATGGTGTTCTATTATTATTATATGTGGGAACGAACTAACAGGTTGAAGAACATTGTAAGCAGAAGAAAAAAATTTAATATCAAATTTGGGGTCTCAATCTTCTTATTAAATCACAGATACAAAAAGACTTGCTTCAAATAAAACGTGGATTTTCGTTCAGAACTTTAACTCAGACCTTCCACGCGGTCTGTTTTTGAATACCAATTATTTTTAAAGAAACCACTTCATTTTAAATTTGCCTTACAAATTTTACAGAAACATACTCAAAAGTTAACTTTTGTTGCAAATGTTGTAAAAATCTTCCGCGAAAACTTTTTCTCCAGAAATACTAGTACCGTAATTTCCGGCGTATAATCCGCAGCTCAAAGAGTCGTTTTTCGATCCAGAAATATTATTTTATAAAATGTAACTTAAAAGATCGCTGTAAATATTTAACTACAATTATTCAATAAAATTTCTGGGTCGAAAAACGACTCTTTGAGCTGCGGATTATACGCCGGAAATTACGGTATTAAAAAAATGGGCCAGTAGTGTCTTTTAATACCGTAATTTCCGGCGTATAATCCGCAGCTCGAAGAGTCGTTTTTCGACCCAGAAATTTTATTCAATAATTGTAGTTAAATATTTACAGCGATCTTTTAAGTTACATTTTATCAAATAATATTTCTGGGTCGAAAAACGACTCTTTGAGCTGCGGATTATACGCCGGAAATTACGGTAATGATTCAGAAATGTAATAAAATACTCAACAGATTTGCTTACTATGTACAAAATGTGATATTATAAAAGTACTGGAAATGATAATATGAAAAGTTCTAGACAGTACTGAATACTACTGAAATACAAAATACAGTAAGCTAGTCACACAATATTTCGAACTGTGGCTAACAGTGCGCACGTTATCGTTGACCAAATCATTTTGAGCTTACATCAATTATTTTAACACCTTTATATTGCATATAAAACTAGGTAAGTCCGTTGAGAATTTTGTTACATTACATTCGTTGTTCTTAAAGTTACTAACCAGAGTAGTGTTCAGCTTGCAGCGAGACATTCTGAATTTGTGGCGTAATAAGTCGTTGTGACCCCGGTTATCACAGTGACTTTTTGTCTTGTCATGCAACTTCTCTTAAATTTTCGCCATTTTGATAGAACGCTCTGTATAGTTTTGCAAGTGTTATGAATGCGTATGTGGGTTTCTCTAAAAAAATATAAGAGGAAAAAAGCGAAAGGAAAGGCTTGACATTTCTTCTGATGCACAGAAAACGAGGGTTATTCTAAATATGAATGTGAAATAATGCATATCAGATATCACATAATGCTCACATAAGTCATTGTCCGCTGAATACAGAGCCCACGGCTGCCGTAGGGGGCATTTTTACAGCCTTTATATAGTCTCTTAGATTTGAATATCAATAATTTTGAAAAGTTTTCTCTGCCTTATTTTTCTGAGATTAAATACTTTAAAGAAAAATTATAGAACATACTAGTGTCTAAATTCAGGGGACCGTACAAATGCACAAACAAATCCACTTTCTACAGCCGCCATTTTTCTGTCAGCGCGTAGGTCTGGTATTCAGGAAGCGGTGGGTAAGCTCAAAATTACTACAGAGTGTCAGGGACATATTTTAGAGGTATGTGACCAGTGATCACGTTTGCGAGGAAAATACTAAAATTTTACTTTTTTGCTACTATTTTCGTAGAAAAATAATCGCCTTATTTAACTACAGAAGTTTTGTGTTCAAATCAGGCAAATAAGACTTACCGAAAATAGTAATACACAAAATAAAATGCCAATATTTAACTGGTAACCCTGCCAGTGATTCAAAATGTGGTCAAAGTCACCCCTCCCCCTCCAATGGGTGACAGAAGACGTTGAGGAGCGATTTTGTGCGATAAGCAGACTTTCTAAACATTCATTTAAAACTCGAACAAAAATCTATCAAAATGAGGATTTAAATGTTTATGGGAGGTAGTAGGAAGGGGAATTCAGGTGCTAGACCAACTAAAAGTTTCTTGCATTTGTAATTTTTTATAGTAGAAATCGTTGACGACAACTTATTTGTACTTATTCTTTCTATCTAGTTGGAGACCTTCTTTTGGACCTACTTCTTGTATGTTTAATACAAATTTCTCTTCACATACAGGTTTAGAAATTGAGTTTTAAACCTTTGAATTATAGTGGGATATTTGTTATACAAATTCATTTTAATTAAAGTTTGTGCTAAAATTTTAGAACAATATTCTGCATTTGAAACTTTGGTGAATGAAAAAATAGCTGAATAATTGCATTTCTTTTTTTCCAAATAAAATTTTCAAAAATTCTAGTGACATTCCAAAATTACAGAAACGCAGTTACTTGCCCGTGAATCTCCTAACTTTTTGAATGGTGATGGTATTTTTTTATACTATTTAAGTTTTATTCCAAATTGCCAAGTTGAACCCTAAAATTTTGAATAATTTTTTTCCTTGTATAATGTACAACGAGAAACGAATTTATTTATTTTCAAATTAATTCGTTCATAAATTCTGGTGTCATTCAATCATTTCAATATTTTAGCAACGTAATTTAATTGCCCCTGAAAGTGTTAAAGACAAAAATGAAGACAGTATAGTGTGAAGTACTTAAAACTGATGTATTGACTAAATTCTTAACCAAATGTCGTCGATGGTACTTTTATAGCACAAAATAGTCTGTACTAAAAATATAGACTCATCTAACTTGCAAGACACAGATATAATACCGTAATTTCCGGCGTATAATCCGCAGCTCAAAGAGTCGTTTTTCGACCCAGAAATATTATTTTATAAAATGTAACTTAAAAGATCGCTGTAAATATTTAACTACAATTATTGAATAAAATTTCTGGGTCGAAAAACGACTCTTTGAGCTGCGGATTATACGCCGGAAATTACGGTATATACCGAGAATTTTCTCACATTAATTTTTTTAAGATAAAATGTCACTAGTTTGTCGAAAGACATCTGCATGTCTTCAACCAATTGAAATTTCTAGTGTAGCTATACATTGCAATATTCTTATTTAAAAGCCTAAATAGGTTATGCGGTTAAATAAAAAGAAGACAATAATTTTGAAATAGTGATATCAGATATAAGGACAATACTCATTGCTGCATGCATGATCTTAGAACCAGAGCCACCGCCCCCTGAATACTAGGCCTATGCGCTCACATAAAAATGGCAGCTGTCGTTGGCGGATTTTTCTAAGCGTTTGTACAGTGCGCTGAATTTACACAATAGTTATTTCCAAATATTTCGTTATTTGTTCTCAGAAAAATAAGGGAAAGAAAACTTCTAGCAATCATTGGTATTTATATTCTATGTCCCGTACAAAGGCTGAAAAAATCTGCCTGTAAAAAATCGCCATTTTTGTGTCAGCCCGCAGGCCTAGTATTCAGGGGGCTGTGACAGAAGTTTTAATAACGTCTTCAACATCAGTGCCCCGAAAATCTATTTGCATATTTGGCAATAGTGCAATGTCTTAGCAAACTGTCTTGCATTTCTACTTTTTTTATAGCAAAAATCGATGATGCCAACGTATTTGCACTTTCTAGCTAGTCGGAGACATTGTCTAGCATCCACTTCTTGTAAGTTTAATCCAAATTTTACTTCTCATACAGGTTTAGAAATTGAGTATTTTATCACATTGAATTACGGTGGGATATTTTTTATACCAATTAATTTTAATTAAGGTTTGTGTTGAATTTTAGGTCATTAGAAAAAAAATTCTGTCAGCGACAATGTGCGCACTGTGAACACAGTTCTAAATATGTAGTGAGTAGCTTACTGCATGTTTTAAATTGGTAGCAGTTAGTACTGGCTTGAACTTTTACCTAATCATTTCCAGTATTTTTATAATATTAAATTTTGGACAAAGTAAGGCAAAGTTGCACTTCCGAGAAAATGTTACTGCAAAAAATGCCTACAGATTATATATTACTTCAGAATTTCAATGGAATAAGAGTAACCATAGAAAATATTTACAACCAGGGGTGCAAAAATCTAGGCGCCAATGGATCGATTCCCACCACTAAATTTTAAGTATTCTTCACCTAATAAGAATACTGATAAAATTTTGGCGAAGTATACTAATAAAATTTGACGAAGAATACTACCGTAATTTCCGGCGTATAATCCGCAGCTCAAAGAGTCGTTTTTCGACCCAGAAATTTTATTCAATAATTGTAGTTAAATATTTACAGCGATCTTTTAAGTTACATTTTATAAAATAATATTTCTGGGTCGAAAAACGACTCTTTGAGCTGCGGATTATACGCCGGAAATTACGGTAATAAAATTTAGTGGAGGGAATCAGCCCATTGGCGCCTATAATTTTGCACCCCTGTTTACAACATATGGTACGTTTTCTGCAAGCAAGACCAAAATAATTTATAGTTATAAGAAATTAAGAATTTTATATTTATTTAGTTTATCAAATATTTGTCCCCGAGCGTTTCATCGCTATTGATTTTAAACTTATTTGAAAAAAGTCGCTAAAAGAGTAAAGAAGAGTAAATTCTCGAACTCGATTTGCAGTCGACCAGCTCTGAGGCGATAAGTGTCCTAATGAAAAAATAATGTTAAGGGTTACTTCATTCACACGAAAACACCCGCTCGCTAATGTTTATCGTATGGTAGAATTTTTTTAACCCGGGAGAAATCGCGCATATCTAGGCTATGAATAGTTTTTACTTTGCAACCGATAAATACAAACAATAATTCTCAACTTATTTAGTCAGTGACAACTGTTACAAATTATAGGAAATAATACGCTAAAGATTACTTTTCGAAAAGTAGTGGTGATAATTGTAAAATCTGTACGCACTCGGTGTATGTCATACCCCATGCGACTTCTCCCGGGTTAAATATCTCGTTTGCATTTCAACATATTTAAATGATTTTTTTTGCATTGAATAGCCGAGGTCGATTTCTACGAAGGCCGTTTTTTACTTTTTCATTTTTTTACAAGATACTTGCTTATTCGGATAAAGATACTTTCACATTCGGAACCTGTTTCGAAAGTGAAAGTATCCTAAAACAAAAAACTTGTAAATGAAATCGACAAACTATAAAATGGTCTGCGTAGAGATCTACCTCAGCTATTCAATGCCAAAAATATTCATTCAAAAATATTGAAATGTAAATAAGGTATTTAAAAAATGCTCCCATAGGATTAATATTAGTTAGCGAGTGTTTTCGCGTGAGTAAAGCAGCTTCTTAAGATTAGTGCTGTTACTTGCAACAGAAGTGAGGGATTTACTCTGAGATATATAAACCGGGAGCCGGCAGCACAGACAATCACCTCATCGAGTTCACGGATAAAATTCTAGGATTAGTTATATCTTGATTCGCATATTAAAACGCAATCGGTCTGCCAAGTCATATCTTCGTGGAAAACACCCGAAAACCCGATTTTAGCGGCTGACTCGTGTGTTTACCATTGTGTTTTCCTGCACCAAAAGGTATGAAAACATGGAGGAGTGGGAGAAGGTAAACACAATGGTAAACCTACGAGTCAGCCGTTAAAATCGGGTTTTCAGGTGTTTTCCACCAAGATATGACTTGGCAGACCGATTGCGTTTTAATATGCGAATCAAGATTTAACTAATCCTAGAATTTCATCCATGAACTCGATGAGGTAATTATCTGTGCTGCCGGCTCTCGGTGTAATACTCTTGATATACCGTAATTTCCGGCGTATAATCCGCAACTCAAAGAGTCGTTTTTCGACCCAGAAATATTATTTTATAAAATGTAACTTAAAAGATCGCTGTAAATATTTAACTACAATTATTGAATAAAATTTCTGGGTCGAAAAACGACTCTTTGAGCTGCGGATTATACGCCGGAAATTACGGTATTTACACTGTGATCCCAAGTTGAATAGCTTGAACAAAGTATTTTTACCTGTACGCTGTTTTTTGAGCAAAGTATTTTTACTGTTACGCTGTTATTTGCAACGGAAGTGGGGGATTTACTCTGAGCTATACTCTTGATATATTTACACTGTGATCCTAAGTTGAATAGCTTGAACAAAGTAATTTTAACGAAAATGTAATTCAATGGATTATAAACATTTTCTGGAATGTATCAAGCACAATGGAACACAATAATTAATTTTTTTTCTTCGATGTCAAGATTATTGTAATAATTTATTTCGAAACTTTATAAATTTATTAAAATCTGTTTCTAGTCAAAACTTACACTAACATACAAAACAAATAAATTTTAGAAAGTTATAGTTCAAAAATTAGCTTCGAATAACTTATGAACGATTCAGATTTATTTTGTAGAATGAATTATATCCTGTAATAACATTATGGAAATCATTTTTTTGTGTCTTTTACCGGAATATATTTTGTATTTAATTATTATTATTTTCTTCACAAATACTGCTGTTCAAAAAACGGATCAGTGGAAGCTCTGCATATGTCAATTACATCGCACATAGAAATCCTAGCTTAGTTAAGAGAGTTACAGCCGAGTAGACGGCCAAACAAACCGAATTCATAAACACGTGACAACATAGTTGAAAAGTGATTATGCGATTTTTCCTCATGTAGTTTCATGTAAAGGAATTGTTTTGTGTGTGCCTGTAATCGAACTGCAAAGACTACACATTCCATTTTCAAAAGGGAATGTCTTATCGTAAACCTCAATGACCAAGCCCATGGTACTCCAAGTATTCTGACGCGAAATAGACGTCTAGAGATAGACGGCTAGACAGACACACATGGAAGGCGAGACAGACTGACAACCAGCCAGACAAACCGAAGTCATAAACACTTTTCAACTATGTTGCAAAGTGCTAAAAATTTTAGAAAAAGTGACTTTAAAAGTAAAATTTTCTACAATTTAAAAATAGTTGTAAGAACACTTCATAAAAATCATTGAAAAGAGGACAAAATTAGCCCGCTTAAATTGTATGGAAATATTGCCCCGATGGAGCTGACAGAAATTTTGATGTGCTATGCAATTCATGCGATACTAATCAAAAGTCTCAATGGACAGAATATTAAGTAATAAAAAGAAAACTGCCCAGTTAAACTGAGGGCATTGAGCTCACAGGCTATTCACACTAATTGCATATTATACTCGTATTTCAAAGAATTTGAAATAAGCCCCTAAAAAAATAAAGAAATCGACAATATATTAAGGGGTGGGGGTCATCCTCCCGTTACCCCCTCATAGTTAACTAATGAACCACTTAAACTAATCAGGGAAGCCTCTTATTACAATGAATATATACATACAAAATTTGAAGAAAATCGTATAATGCTGCATGAAAAACCCATTTATCTAAATTAAGGGGGGTTAGCTCCCCCCCTCTTTCCCCCTTTATACTTAACCAATGAACCCCAAAACTATTCAGAGAAGCGCATTATCACAATGAACCTATATACAAATTTTGAAGCAAATGGGATAATTCTGCTTGAAAAACCCATTTATATAAATTATGGGGGATTAGCCCCCCTGTTTCACCCCCCCCCTTTATACTTAACCAATCAATCCCGAAAACTAATCAGGGAAGCGTCTTAACACAGTGAACCTATAAACAAAATTTGAAGGAAAACGGAGTAATTCTGCATGAAAAACCCATTTATATAAATTAAGGGGGGGGATTAGCTCCCCGTTCCCCCCCCCCTTTATACTTAACTAATCAATCCCGAAAACTAATCAGGGAAGCGTCTTAACACAGTGAACCTATAAACAAAATTTGAAGGAAAACGGAATAATTCTGCATGAAAAACCCATTTATATAAATTAGGGGGGGATTAGCCCCCGTTACCCCCTTTATACTTAACCAATCAATCCCAAAAACTACTCAGGGAAGCGCCTTAACACAGTGAATCTATAAACAAAATTTGAAGGAAAACGGATATTTCTATGAAGAGTTATCGCGTTATGTACATACGTACGTACATACATACGTACATACGTACGTACATACGTACATACATACAGAACCGGCGGGCACATAAGCTCTCAGGCTTTGATAGCCTGTGAGCTAAAAATTGCTAGTCGTGAAGTAAGAACAATCGGAAGATCTGAATTCGCATTAGTATGTAATGTGAAGTGCTAACCAAATCACGTATATACTATTAAGAAACTGCAGAGGAATAGAAGAAATTTAGTGAGTTAGCACTCTCTAGAAGCCAATCGTACAAATCTTCGCATTTCATATCCAGCTGTTATACAATAATAATTCATACTAGTAAAATATTAATTCTCTTTAGTACAATATTAAATGCCACACAAAATCATAATCTTGTGCACCTAGTTAATCCTTTGGGTACAAATTTGTTAAAAAAAAAAAAAAAAGAAAGAAAGAAAAGAAACATACAGACACACCAAAAATTTAGAATAGTGTCTTTTCTGTATTTGTGGACAGATATTCCCTGATTTAAAAGAAGCGAGAAGTACTGTTTGAATTTTCTGATACAAATTCAAAATTTCTGAATAAAGAAAAAAAAATCCGTGGACAATACTGATGATGAGTCTCAGTCGTCAAATGTACCCAAGGGATTAAACTTTTTAATAATTATTTATATTTTCGTTAGAGATTTAGTAATAAGAAAGGTTTTAAAAGGGGAAAGACGAAAATAAAACGCTGCTTCAAACGATGAAAAGCATACGAATTACTAGTTTCTGCTTTCCCTGCAACGGTCGTCCATTTTTAGAATAGGCCGCACTGTAGGAAAGTGGCACTCGGTGTGCCAACAAATTTAACAGGTACTGCGCAAGTTCTAAATAAAGTCGCCTTAGTAAGTTCTGGATCAGTCGCATGGCGATGGTTGACAGAATATAACATAATCTAGGGAAGTAATGTATCTCAAACTTTTTACATGACACTTGCTGCGTTCTACAGCGAAGGTACCAAGAAACAAGTCATTGAAAAGCATTGCACACGTAAACATTTCGTTTTGAAATTTTCAAACAACTTTCCTTGTTAATTGTTCTGGTTTTAAAGTAATTTAAAAAAATACAATTTTTGATATACAAAAAAAAAATATTAAACAAAATAAGTAATATAATTTTTCTTTTATACACTCATCTAAAAAAAGACAGAAAGTATCACAACTCAAAACAGTCTTCATTATTTAACACAACTCTTTGGTAAGATTAATATACAAATAGCAAAAATATGCAAACGCAAATTGTAACTGGCCTTCCTAAAAGCTCAGAATAAAGCTGTTGCTACCACAGTTTCTTTTTTAGGAGTTTCTACAGAAGTATTTTAGTTACATTTGATTTAGGGAGTTTATACATACATGCAGAACCTCAATTTAAAATAAAACACTGCGTCTAACGATGTAAAGCATAAGAAATTCAGGTACCGGGTTTACCTGCAACGGTCGTCTGTGTTTAAAACCAGCTATAGCAGAGGGAAGTCTCGCGAGTGTACGCCAATAAATTGTATTGCGACGCATTAAGTATAATCACTGGACTGCCAACCTACTGTCTATTCAAAACAATTAACCCTTTATATCCTGAATTAATTTTCGAGCTACTTTTTAATTGTATTTTTGCATCATTGGATAAATTTTGGTGCAGAATAAACATAGGAAAGAGGAAAATAATTTGTATAGTGTTTTAGTGGTTAATTATGCAACTGTAACCACCATAAATTTTTTACCCTATGATATAAAATAAAATAATAAATTTCAAATAAAATATAGGAAATGCTCACCTGTAGAGTATAGAAAACAATAGAAAATAATAGTACTAAATAACCGGTAATAGACCACTAAAATTACTCAAAAGAAGAACAACATGCATGTCAATTCTATTGCAAAATGGATTTCGAATGTAGTGTGGCAAATGTAAAATCCCTACAATGCAAAGGAAGAGGATATGTGCTTGAATTTGCCATCTCCTGCCTGCTGTCAGAAATACACTCTTTGTGCCATTGTGAATACCGTTAGGAAAAACCGTCATATTACGAATATATAGGTGTTTTATTAAAATGGAACTTATAAGTACCATCAGGATAAAAAGGGTTAAACATAATAAGTAAAATCAAAATACCGCCAACCTACTGTCCAAATCAATTAAATATAAATTGAGCCGGAAAATATATTTAGCGAAATGCTTCTGGTTTCATTTGATTTAAAAGATATCGCATATGCATCATACTATCATAGCTACAAACCTTACGATTTTTCTCAAATCATATCAAACCAGAAATTTTACGAGTAGTATAAGGGAATTAAAAACCACTTGGAATTTGAAAGCATTTCGTTGCATATGTTTTTCTGGTTCAAAGTATGTTTATTTGACCTGAAAAAAAGTTGGCATAAATGCAATATGATGGTCATAGAATCAAAAATACCCATTTTTAATTATTTTGTCCTTTAACCTTTTATCCCTTTCGGCACAGACAAATTCTGTTCGTAAAATGCGAAATTACTGACTGACACCGGAATTTACAAACGACTTTTTTAGAAAATAAGACCTTCTTATTTTAATCTTTCATTATAGAATCAAAATTTTATTAAAATATTCTTGGTGCCGAATGCAAGTTTGGAATTAAAATTAGGTGCGTCCGAAGTGGGACCACTGTGCCGGAAAGGGTTAATACATGAATTTTTCTTTTTGAATTGTATTTTTTTATTCTTAAATTAAGGATTGGACAGCAGAATTTTTAAGACAGATTTTTAATATTATACAGTAGCATATTTATGTCGCTTTTAGAAGAATAATATTTCTTTATAAACATAATGGTTGAAAAGAACTTGATTTATTTATTAAAAGTTAAATACAAAGTGTTGCCAATTGAATACACTATGCATTTAGGTGTTAAGACGTTGGGAAAAAATATTCCCTTTACGAGTGTCATAAAATCACGGAATAAAATTACGGAATGAAAAATACCCTGCTAAACTTCGTATAAAAAATTAAATAACAGAAATCCAAACGAGAGATCCAAACCCGTGCCACTTGTTGGGTTCGCAAATAGGTTCATTCGGTTTTTCTTCTGGTGATAGTTCATTCCGTTTTCTCATTTCCTTTCTTGGTGGCATCGCGCAACTCGACCATGCGAGCGAAAGGATGTGTTTCACAGAATGTATCAGTGATTGTCTTATTTCGTAAACATTTTTATTACGCGCATTTCGTAGCTATGAAAATGAGCGCGGAAATGTGCATGATTTTCATATTATTATACTACTTCAATAGAAGCAATCGAGTGGCAGAGGCTCAAATAAAGATATGCAGTATATACGTGAATGATGCCATAACAGAACATATCTTTCAAAAGTAGTTTACTAAATTCCGCTCTGAAGATTTTATTATCAATGACTCGCCGCGCTCCGTCTTCATCCCAGATCGAGATTGACTTTAGCGACGTCAAGGCAATTGCTGATATGAATCTATCCCAAACTGGATGATTATGATAATTGCTACAACATTAAATAATTCACATACAAACAGGTAAAACCATTTGCACCAACTGTGATGCGTTTCCTGTCTCAATGTTTGAGTGCCGCATAAATTGACCGAAGCTAATATGATCAACCGCATTTCCATTTCAGATTCACTTCTGAAACGTCCAAAGAACGAGCCCCTTTTTAAGCGAATGGTAACGGGAGATGAAAAATGTATCGTCTACGATAACGTATTGCGAAAAATATCATGAGAACAAAGCAAGGAACCGCTGCTACCGCAGTCAACTTGAAAGGGAAGACTGCATCCCAAAATATTATGCTCTCGGTGTGGTGGCATTTCAAGGGTGTACTATATTACTAGTTGTTAGTAGCAGGCAGAACAATTGATTGAACTGTATACAGCTCACAGTTAAGTAAACTGAGCAATATATCATAGCCATTAATAGTAAATCGTAAAGGTGTTGTTTTCCTTCACGTCATTGACCACCCGGCATTTACTGCAGAGTCTTGATAGAGATGTTTTTTCTTATCTTCCATCAAGCATCTTTCTTTTATTACTATAGATCCAGTAATTTACTATGCTACATTGTATACCTTATCGAAATAAATGTACCGTTTAAACAATGTTGTGAATATTTAATTAAAAAAAACGAAACCCCTTATTTTTTTAAAATAATTATTGAAGAGAGATGCGAGTATTACTATTCGAGAAAGAATTGTTGCTACTTTCCTAGTATCATGAATGTAGTTTTTGAAATGGAGAATGACTATAAGTAACAACTTTGATTTTTCAAGATGTAACATCTTTTATGACATTTTTTAATTTTTTTTTATCAAAGCAGCCCGAAAAAGATATAGTTCGTATACGTTTTCTTAAATCTTCATAGAGTTACAAGATGTCAAAGATTGGGAGTGGTACGGTTAAATGCACGCGGCAACTTTTTTTTTATATCTTCCCAAAAAAATCATCCGATTTATATATTCCTCTTTTAATACAATACATTAGATATACTCAAACATTATTCAAGCCTTTTTATCGATCCAAGAACAGATTTTAATTATAAAATTATTGATAAATCCATATCAGGGTTCGCACGTTTTACCACAAATTTTTAATAGAATTTTTCGCCTTATTTAAATGCAGAAAAATAATACCAATCCTGCAATTAAACGTTGCGTTAACAATTTCCATGTTCTAAATATTAAATAGAAAAGAATCTATTAAAAAATTGTGGTAAAAGTACGAACACTGCATATCAAACAATTTATAAAATTATGATTTACATTCATTTTTTATATAGAAAAAATGAGTGACTATGTGTTTTTATAACTTTTTATATGCTCTCATTAGTTTTCAAGATACACAGAAATTTTATTTTTCGATTTCTAATGCAGGGGTGTCAAAGTGTTGCCTCCCGGATACCACTAAAATTTTATAGTAAACTTTTCCTTATCTAATCAACGAATTTCTCTAATTCAAGAAGTCGACAATTTCTTTTAAAATTTAGTAATATCAGGCGGACACAATTTGACCCCACCCCTGTTTTAATGGGACCATCTTCTGTTATCAAAGGATCCACGGAAAAGAATTCTTTTTAAAAAATACGGAAACTTTTTTATGTAATGAGAGTTTTTATTGTATCTATGAACGCTGTATAATATTTCTGTTAACTAATTGAGTGTTTTTGGTAATTTGTTTCTATGTAATGATTCAATTTCATTTTCCGGAATTTATGGTTAAACCCCTCTAGAACATTGTTTTTTATAACTCCATAAATATTTAAGTAAAAGTATATAAATTATATCTAGAGTGCGTACATTTTTAACATAATTTTTGCGACAGAACTTTTGCAGAAAATTTTAAAAAGTTACTGAAACTTTTTTTTATACTATTCTGTTTTATATAACAATATTTTTTTATTAAATCCTCGAACACTGTATAATATTTCTATAAACTAATTCAGCGTTTTGGGTACTTTTCCTTGAAATATTTTAATTTCATTATCCGAAAGTTATAGGTAAACCTCTAGGACATTTTCTTATATAACTCCATAAAGATTTATATAAAGGTATATAAATTACACCTAGCGCACATTTTTTAATATAATTATTTAATAGAACTTTTTCCTTTATTTAACCCTAGAACTACTGGAAATTTTACTCGAACTTGAAAAACATTTCACAACAGTATTTTTATTTAAATCTATTTAACGTATTTATTTACTTTTTTTCTATGGGGTTCTATATCTAACTTATTTTATAAAGCAAATTTTGGGTCGAATAGTCATTTTGAATGTACCGGTCAGCATTCCCTGATTATAAACGGGCCAAACATGCACCAGTAAATTCTAATAGATATTTTTGTCTTATTTAAATGATGTATTCATGCAAAATTAGTGTCATGAATCTCTCTATATTAAAAAAAAAGTAACCACCGCCGCAGCAGCTGCTGTCAATAAAGATTTTGTGCCTTGAAGTCTTTCTGGACTAATATCCATAAAACTATTACATATAAAAATTTAAAAATTGGTAGTTTTATAAAAAAAAAAAAAATACCGATAAACACGCCGAAGTAAACAGTTTTTAAATCGAAGAATTATTTTAAGAGATATTTAAAATCAAAGTTGGTCAAAATAGTTTTCTGAAAAAAGTTTTATAGGAACGAAAACTATGCACAGAAATTTGACCAGAATTTGTAAGGATAATACTTGACAAATTTGCGGTGTGCAGACTGCAGTTATTTTTTTAATTTGAGTAATTTTTTGAGGTTGTATTTCAATTTTTTATTCAAAATTTTCATTATTTTTATGAAGATTTATTTCAAATTTCATAAAATCCATTATTTGAATTGTTGCCAATTTGTAAAATAGCGCATATAATAACATTCCCTTTTAATTAAGAAATGTATTTACACGTGACTATTAAAAACAGAAATAAAACTTTAAAATAATAATTAAATGATCACGTGATAAAAGCAGTTAATGTAGAAAATTACGTAATAAAAAATATACTTGCGCGTGAATATTAAAACGAGAAATAATTAAATTACTAAGCGTTTTCAAAGCATTAAGTAGGGAAACTTACGTCATATTTAAAATGCTCAAATAGCAATATTTCCAAACAATTTCAATTAAAAATTATATATACACGACTGATTAATTTGTTTCGACAAATCTTTTACCTGTTATTGCAAATTTTAAAACAGCGTAAATAACATTTCCTCTCAATTAAAAACTATATTTTTACGTTTAATAATTACCTTTAAAATACCGAAATAACTAATTTGTTTCTGTTTTCATTAATATATTGTAAATTTTATTATTTAAACTTACTGATAGTTGACACTTTGGTGAGTGGGGTTTTTCCGAATTTGTTGTATTTTATTTATTTGTTTGTTTATTTATTTATTTATTTACTTCTTTTTTTTTTTTTTTTTTTTGAGATTCATTTCGCAAAATTTGTCTTAAATCAACCGCTAATTTGGCTAAAACTTCAATATTATTTTCAAATAGCATGCAATAATAACACGTGATTTTTTATTTAAATATAAAAATAAAATAACGTAATAAATGAAATAGCTTATATTATTTTAAAAAAAGAAATAAATAAATGATAGTTTGATATAAATAAATATTGATATACATAATTAAAATAATTTATAGAATTAAAATAAAAAATAAAAGTAAATAAACAACAATTTATTCAAAAACAAAGTTATCACCAAATTGGCGGTTGAAAAAAATCACGCCAACGTGGTGCGTATATGACACTTGTGCCCAAAATTCTACTATTTGTTTATTTGGCGTTACAGTTTGGCAATAGTTTTTTCTTTTTTTTTCTTTCTTTTTCTTTTTCTTTTTTAACTAAAAATTGATTGACGGGATGATGGAGAAGTATCAAAAAGCCCAAATAAACCTTGAATTAAAAATCCCTCGATGAAATAACTAATAAGTGTAACGCATCTGATGCCAACTGAATGCAACGCGACGCCACGATCATGCACGTTTGGTGTTAAATGATATATTCTGGCGACAGTTCTTTTCTTTCTATAGAAAGTAGTCGACGGGATAATGGAGAAGTAACCAATTTTCTATAGCTTCGTTATAAAATTTTCCAATGCAGCGACATAGTTTACTTAACCATTTCACATAAGTTGATTTTTAAATGTTTAATTCATCTTATTTAAACAATCAGGAACACAGTTGTTAGCTGTTTCGAGAGCAGTTGATTCGACCTTAAAATCCCTCAGTCAAAGGAAAATGAATGGAAACCCGGTTACAGCAGATTGCCACTGGTCGTTTAATTATAATACAATATTTCGTAATCGTTTTAGATTTGATCAAATCAGAGTGTTTTTAAATCATGCGGTGTCAGAACGGGGGTTGGTGAGCGTAGCTGGCAGAGCCCCCTAGTAATATAAAAATTTCTATTCATTTTTACTGGTGGATGTTTGCCCCGTTGGTAATTTTTGTATTATTCATGACCCGTCTGGTAGGAGGAGGATTACTCGCGTAAAAATGTTACAAATTCTACGATTAAATTCAATGTTTCAGGATTCGTACGCTTTTACTCCAATTCTGTAATATAATTTTTCGCCTTATTTAAATGCAGAAAAGTATTACAAGTCCTACAAATAAACGAAGCGTCTACAATTTCTGCTATTTAAATATTAAATAGAAAAATTCTATTAAAAATTGTGGGGAAAGCGTACGAATCCTGGCTGTTTGCGAATTTTGCCACAGAATTATTAAATATTGGGTTGTCCGGAAAGTTCGTGCCGGTTGGGAAAATAAATTTGCACCGGAAAAATCTATCAACTAATTATTAGACATCAATTCCGATAGCTAATATATAATGATAGATAGAATTCTGCTTCAGGAAGTCTTATCCTTCACGTAGCACCAACATTTCTGGATTCTAACTTTACCATGCCCCACGACCTGGTTCAAACCAATATGGCACTGCCATTTACATTAAACATCACATATCTCATTATACTATTCAAAACACAACCTTCCCCGGTCTTAATAATACGGGTATTGTTGTAAAATTACCACATGTAAATATTAACTTTGTTTCAATATACACCACAACGTGGTAGATCACCACACGACTTAATCACACACTTAGATCTTAGTATTCACGCACCCAACACATCTACACACTTAGTCTATGGTAACTCTCGGCCATCCATTATAGATTTTGCCATTACTAAAAATCTTTATTTCCCAATTTCTTCAACTGTTATTAATGACCTCAGTTTGGACCATATTCCTGTATGTTTTAACCCCTTCGGGACCGGCGGCTTTTACACAAATTTTATTCGGTTGGCACCATTTTTTAAAAAAAAAGCTACCTTTACTTAAACTATCACAAAAATGCTCTAATTAGAGAAAGCAAATATTACTTTTATTTTTTACTGGTGCCTAAAACAATTCTGTATGCTCTTTTTGAGGGTGCCAGGGTTCGTACGGGTCCTGGAATTTTAAGATCAGGAAATTACTTGGTACCAGTATTTTCTTATAGCTAATCTCTTTTTAAATAAAGTGAAATTTCGCACGTTTGAACTTGATGTATGTTTTTAGAAAAATATACTGGTATTTCACCTGGAAAAGTAACGGTACCCGTACGAACCCTGGGTGCATATATGCACCCATGGTCCCGAATGGGTTAAAATTAATTTTGTTAACTCCCCTGCCCCTCTCTCTTCAACTTCTGTGGATTGGAAGAAATTAAAAATTATCCTTCATAACTCTGACCTAACTTTTCCTACTACCAATAACAATAATTATATTGGCAAAGCTGTAACTTCCTACCAAAACCTTATTATATCTTCTCAAAAACAAGCTACTTATCGTCATTTCAAAAATAATAATTCTTTCACTATTCCTAATTATATTCATAATATTTGTAAACAACACCCTTAAAACTGCTATCAATCGTCATAACAACCAAACTAAATCTGTATTGCTTAACAAAAACAAAAAAGTTGTAGTAAAGAAACTTAATAATAACTATACCCCAATTCCTCCGCAAACTGCTTTTAATTCTACGGCATAGACTAATAAAAATAAAGCAGAAATCTTGCTAAAACAAACGCCTAGCAGTTCTCCCCTAACCCCTATTTGGCTAGACTCGAAAATTAATTTATGTTTCATGAAACTGTCAATAACTTCTTATTTACCCCCCCCCCCTAGCGAACTCCTCCCTGAAATTCTACCCTTTATCATCTTTATTATAATTAAAATTCTCAAAATTCGTAAAGTTCCCGGATATGATAATATTACTATTATTACTATGAAACACTTACCATGAAATTGTATTTTATATCTTACCAAACTCACTAATGCTATTCTAAAATATTCTTATTTCCCTATACCCTGAAAAACTTCTGTTGTCTCTCCAATCCCTAAGACTAATTGTAATTTACAAAATCCAGTTAACTTCCGCCCTATTACACTCTTACAGTAAAGTTGTTGAACGTGTCATCAGGCCCCAGCTCCAAGACGTTTTAGACAAAAGAACATTCTTATACCTGAGCAGTTTGGCTTTAGGCGTAAACAATCTACTCAACATCAATTCTTTTAATAACGAAAAAGTTGTGGTTAAAAAAATTACCTATAGATGGCGCTGCCATGCATAATATGAATCAGATGTATACAAATTGGGCCTATAGAAAAATGCCCATTTCTGCGAAGCGTGTGACAAGTTTCAGTATCTCAGCGCGGAAACAAGCTCTTTTCTCGTCTTCAGCTATTTTGCCTTGCGGAATTTTCGGGGACAGTTGCTGATTCCCCGTTATTGTAAGTTTAATCAACAGTGCTTCATCTGGTAACGATAGCATACTGCTGACATCGAATGATTAATCTGTGTGTTTTGAGGTATACTATTGACAGTCTGATTTGCAAAACTCTGCTGCATATTATATATCACGGAGAAAAAACCTGGAGAGGAAACTAGAATAGGCGAGGATATCGAAAATGCAAGTAATATTTTTTTAACGAAAGAGGGCGCTGTAAAATTTGGCGGCGGCCTTTAAACAGAATGTCATTAGATTATATGTTAAATTCCGAAAGTATTTTACTCGATTATTTTTAATTATAGCAATTATATGTCATAAATTTAAGATGGGGTATAAATGTTTTATTCCGGGATGTAGATCGGGCTATGATGATGAGATAAAGAAAAGAAAAATCGAAGGAAAAAAACAGTTTGATTAGAGCTCCAAAGGTGAGTGCTTTTTATTAGTAAGTAAAAAAATGTTATCTGCAGATTTTCTAATCTTGTTCTTATTAGATTCATGTAAGTGCAATTTAAAAATTTAATTTGTTTAGTTAGCTGTTCAGTTCAACCAAAAGATTTAATTTTAAATAGATAAAAGGGCAGTTACAACAGAAAAATTATAAAACTACATTTAAAACTGAATTCTATTAGTTAGAGGTATTTTAAGGAGTTAAATATCTATAATTTTATTTATTTATTTTTGCGCATGGAAAGAGGACGGAGGGGTTGTACTAAAAATTTTATCTTAATCAAAGAACAAATGCTTAAAATGTGATCCTTAGTTTGAGAAAACTGTGTTAAAAAATAAATAAATAAATAAAGTGTCTGGACCAGTTTGGGTCCTGTGACATCAGAATCATTATTTTATCTATCAATGTAATTCATTTGTAAACTACAAAGTGTTTTGGGGCTTTATTCAGAAGTGCAAGCGCAAGAACTCATTTTAAAATATATATATATTTGCCTCTCTCATAAGTGCAATTTAAAAATTTAATTTGATTACTTGGCTGTTCATTTAAATCAAAAGATTTTATTGATTTTAAATTAGGAAAAAGAACTCATTTAAATAACAAATTTAATATTCACAAAGAAAAAAGATTTAAATATATATGGTTTTTAATAACTGTATAATTTTCAAATTGTAAGGTAAGCATGTTACCTTTTCTATCTGCAGCAGTATGTATGAAAGAGGAAGCATTTATGTATAATAAAAAAAATGAGAGTTTTTGGACCATTCATAACTAACATTATATTAAAGTCACAATTTACGATTCTTGCAAAAATTAGTTAATAAACACTATTATTTATTCAAGTTTTATTTCCCAAATAATTAAGATAAAAAATTGTTTTTAAATGTACATAATATTAATTGCATAGATATAAAAAGTTATGAGTTATTAAATTATTCAAAGGTTATCGATATATACGCAAGATTAAAACTTATTCCAAAAATTTGAATAATACTTTTAATCTCTAAAAATTATACGTCCATTCCGTATTTCTTCGCAGTACAATATCCATGATATTTATTTTTAAATGACTATTCAGATGTTTTTGTCAGAATGAACTCCTATTTAAAGAGTTATAAAAAGCAATCGAAACGCCAAATATCTTTTAAAATATATGCATGGTGTGAAGAAAACTTTATTTAATGAAATTTCTACTTGTTTGACTTTTTTAAAGTTCAAATTTTCAATCAAAAACATTTAAAAAATGAATGCTTTTCGCATTGAAAAGCATTGCAGAAGCAGGCTAAGATCGCCGTCAGTTTACCGTAGCGCCATCTATGAGGAGAAAAACTGTATTGTAAAATTTCAACGTTACTTTCCTCTCCATCTATTTTCCTCCGTATTATGTATATCAGCGCCATTCATCAGTAATTTTTTAACCAATAAAAAAAAAAAAAATCCGATCCTTTTTTAATTCCATTTTTGCAAATCGCAATTTTTAACAGCATTTTTTAAATTTTAATGAAATTTTTATTATATTTATTAGAATTACTATATTGACATGGCAAGCAGGAAATTTAGTTACAGAAAGGAAAGAGCATATAGCTGATATTAAAAATTACAATTCAATTTTGGCATGACAAGCAGGAAATTTAGTTACAGAAAAAAGGAGCATATTGCAGAAATTTAGTATAACCGAAAAACCACAGTCCTTGCAAGATATGTAGAAGAAACAATCCAAATAAATTTCAATGAAAGTAAAATAATTTTTCCCGCCAGTTTATACTATCCATCCATAATATGAGAAAACATAGAGATAGTAACACGCTAAAATACTATATGTAACGATGCAGCATCTTTTATCTTATCGAAATTGTGGCTCGAGTTACTCCATTGTTACAAATATGAAAACCATTTAAAAATAAAATATACACCGTGCAATTATAGAATATTCTCGTTTGTTTTTGAAAATGGTTCGGAATGAGCCGAAACATGTCAACAATCTAATAAAAGTTATTTTACTGTATATTATGTTGTTAATTTACACATTTTAGCATTTAAAAGATATATATTATTACAAATTGTTATAATTTATTGTATTAAATTTTTTAAAGTTTTAATAAACTTATGGCGAACTTGGTATTTCGGACTAGATGCAGTATTCGTACGAAAGTTTACTTTTGGATGCCTGTGTTTAGGAAAAGAAATTTTCTTGTTTTTTAAATCACGGGTATTTCCAATCAAATAAGTTGAAATTTACTTTTCTAAAAGTTTGATATTTAAAATTAAGCACCCGTACGAACCCTGGCATGATACACCTAAATATTTTAAAACACATCACATTTTATTTAGAAAACAAAATCAGTAAATGTGTTTTAACACGTTGACGGACATTAGGAAATAGTGAAGTTCGAAAATTGACACTATAAGTTTTTGTAATTTTTAGAATATTAGAAGTATAGTTTTACTCTTTCTGCTTAAATAAACTTAATTTTGATTAATTCAGCAACTTTAATTAGGTTGCACACTCCCGTCACAACCACGTCAGGGTGGCTAGTGGTCAGGGAAAAACACAGTCAAAAAAAGTGATAAACACCAGTATATTCTTATAGAAAAATTTATGTTAATTATTCGATCAAATAATCGATTTAAATTTTTCTATAAGAATATACTGGTAATTAACTTTTTTTTTACTGTATTTTTTCCTGACAACTAGCCACCCTGCACGTGCATACTGAAGCTGCAACTCGTATAACAGGTGGAAAACGAACTTCAACCTAAAAAATTGTTTCCAAAACATGACACTGGGCTTCTACTTGTACGCCAGTAAATGCACATTTGTGCTGCTATAGCCGTAGTGTCTAAAACGACCGTTTCGTTTAGGGCGGCTATAGCCGTCATGCCACATTGTGAACTTCACTCTGACGGCTATACCCGCAACTGTCCGTCAACGTGTTAAAATTAGCATGTTTTAACATAAGCTTATATGCATGGAATAAGGTACAGAGCAAGGAGATTTAAAAAGAGAATAATCTCTCATACACTGCAATGGCAACTTCTTTAACATGAGATTACACATAGACAGTGGCGATTGCTGCAGGTGACGCAGAAACTACGGCCATAACAGAAGCGAGGTTTCTAATCCGACTATATTTCGCTTTCTTGGCGACAAATGAGGGAAGGTGAAAAAAAAAACGGCGACAGCTTGTTGCTGCTTGTTTTTTAAATCTCATTTCTCATATCATTTAACATCATACAATCCGCAATTATTATTTTTTCAATTTCATGCATATTTATAAGCATATAAAATTCTTCGAATGTTCCAGAAATTAGAATAATTAAATTAAACATGGTGTTATACAATGATATTTTGAAATTCTGATGAATTGCTTATTCTTTTATTTTTTTAAAATAGACAGGTATTCATCCCCCCGTAGTCTCATTAAATTTACATTCGTTTTGATAAAAAAAGGGAAAAAAAACGCATTTAAAAATTGTAAAAAATATGAAAATAAGATGTTTATATTTCCCGAACAGATACAAAAACATTTTCAAATATTTTAAGAAATTAATTTCTAAATTCTATTAAATTTATCGGCAACATTTTAAAACTATTGTAAATCCATTTCTAAAATTTAGCATTCATGATTTTACGTCTAAATCCATTATGCAAATGTTCCATTTTCATTTCAGATAAAAACGAAATTCGAAAAATCGTCTGCATCCCCATAAGAAAGCATTATGACATAAAAAAAAGTTTTATATTTTCCGAACGAATGAACCAAATTTAACCAAAAACTATACAGCTAATTCCGTATACCTCGCCAACAGACCTATGAAAAATCAACCTAATGGGGCCATTTTTACGGCAAGCAGACAGATGGAAACCAAAAACTTTTTGCGTCTCCAGAGTGAGCCTTAACATGACGTTTTGGAAAAAATCTGTCAACACTGAACATATATAAAATATCTCATTCATTATAAAATTTGAAAAGTAAGAACAAAAATACTACATGAAAATAAATCACAACTTACCGATCCTTGGGAATAAAAATCTTCGTAGCATTTTGAAGAATTATATTGACCTATTTGATCTTCAAAGAATAATTTTAATAATAAATATTAATCAAGATTCAAAAATCAAATAGCGAACGCCGAAAATGTGCAATGTGAAAATGACAACAGCAAAAGACGCCAAGCAGAATAGGGTGACAATTAAACGGAAATCTCGAAGATAAAATTCACCAAAGCGATGATTTAGTTTTTAAGTTCATCCGCTGCAGTTGCTCTTTTCAGGCGAAGTTGGGTCTCTGTTTAAATCTCCTTACTCTGTGGAATAAGGAAAATAAAAATGAGTTACTGGGTTGTCGGAGAGTTTTTTCTGTTCGGGACAGTTCTTGGTACGGAAAAATTCTATCATTTAATTATTCAACGTTAATTCCGATATATAATATTTAATAATTGACAAGAAGAATTTTCCGATACGAATTGGTTTTCCCAAACGGAAGGAACTTTCCGAACAACCCAATATTTTCAGAATTACGCATAAAAGATTTTTTTTTATGTTGCTCTATGTTTAAGAAATAGCTTACACATACTATATCTGTAAAATAATGTATATAATGTAAAATAATGTAATAAAATCCTATCTATATTATCTATACTATTATATAAAGAGGAAACGGTGACTGACTGACTGACTGGGTGACTCATCAACGCCCAGCCGAAACTACTGAAGTCAGGGTCACGCAATTTGGACTGTAGATTGCTGTTATGGCCTAGGCAAGCAATAAGAAGAGATTTTTGAAAATTCCCACCTGAAGGGGGTTAAAGGGGGGTTCGAATGTTTTAGGTCATTTTGCCATATCTCAGCAGCAGTTATAGGTAGGAGCTTGAAATTCCAGAAAACAAATCTACTAAAAAAATGATTAAACACCTATTTCAGCGATTTTAGAAATTCCCCCCAGAAGGGGGTTAAAGGGGGGTGGCCGAATGTTTTAGGTCATTTCGCCATATCTCAGCAGCACTTATAGGTAGGAATTTGAAATTCCAGAAAACAAATCTACTAAAAAATGATTAAACACCTATTTCAGCGATTTTAGAAATTCCCCCCAGAAGGGGGTTAAAGGGGGGTGGCCGAATGTTTTAGGTCATTTTGCCATATCTCAGCAGCAGTTATAGGTAGGAGCTTGAAATTCCAGAAAACAAATCTACTAAAAAAATGATTAAACACCTTTCTCAGCGATTTTAGAAATTCCCCCCAGAAGGGGGTTAAATGGGGGTGGTCGAATGTTTTAGGTCATTTCGCCATATCTCAGCAGCAGTTCTAGGTAGGAGCTTGAAATTCCAGAAAACAAATACACTAAAAAATGATTAAACACCTATTTCCGCGATTTTAGAAATTCCCCCAAGAAGGGGGTTAAAGGGGGGTGGCCGAATGTTTTAGGTTGTTTTGCCATATCTCAGCTGCAGTTATAGGTAGGAGCTTGAAATTCCAGAAAACAAATCTACTAAAAAAATGATTAAACACCTATTTCAGCGATTTTAGAAATTCCCCCAGAAAAGGGTTAAAGGGGGTGGTCGAATGTTTTAGGTCATTTCGCCATTTCTCAGCTGCAGTTATAGGTAGGAGTGCGAAAATCAGGAAAATAAATCTACTAAAAAAATGATTAAACATTTAGTTCAACAATTTTAGAAATTCGCCACCCGAGGGGTTAAAGAGGGGGGTGGTCGAATGTTTTAAGTTATTTCGCCATATCTCAGCAGCAGTTATAGGTAGGATCACGAAAATCAGGAAAACAGATCTACTAAAAAATGATTAAACATGTATTTCAGCAATTTTAGAAATTCCCCTCCCGGATGGGGTTAAAGGGAGGGGGTCGAATGTTTTAGGTCATTTTACCGTATCTCAGCAGCAATTTTAATTAACAGCACAAAAATCAGGAAAACAAATCTACTAAAAATATGATTAAATATGTATTTCGGGGATTTTAGAATTTCCCCTCCCGGAGGGGGTTAAAGAGTGGTGGTCGAATGTTTTACGTCATTTCGCCATATCTCGGCAGTAGTTATAGGTAGGAGCGCGAAAATCAGGAAATTAAATCTACTAAAAAATTGATTAAACACGTATTTCAACGATTTTAGAAATTCCCCCCCTGAAGGTGGTTAAAGGGGGTGGTCAAATGTTTTAGGTCATTTCGCCATATCTCAGCAGCAGTTATAGGTAGGAGCTTGAAATTCCAGAAAACAAATCTACTAAAAAAATGATTAAACACCTATTTCAGCGATTTTAGAAATTCCCCCCAGAAGGGGGTTAAAGGGGGGTGGCCGAATGTTTTAGGTCATTTTGCCATATCTCAGCAGCAGTTATAGGTAGGAGCTTGAAATTCCAGAAAACAAATCTACTAAAAAATGATTAAACACCTATTTCCGCGATTTTAGAAATTCCCCCAAGAAGGGGGTTAAAGGGGGGTGGCCGAATGTTTTAGGTTGTTTTGCCATATCTCAGCTGCAGTTATAGGTAGGAGCTTGAAATTCCAGAAAACAAATCTACTAAAAAAATGATTAAACACCTATTTCAGCGATTTTAGAAATTCCCCCAGAAAAGGGTTAAAGGGGGTGGTCGAATGTTTTAGGTCATTTTGCCATTTCTCAGCTGCAGTTATAGGTAGGAGTGCGAAAATCAGGAAAATAAATCTACTAAAAAAATGATTAAACATTTAGTTCAACAATTTTAGAAATTCGCCACCCGAGGGGTTAAAGAGGGGGGTGGTCGAATGTTTTAAGTTATTTCGCCATATCTCAGCAGCAGTTATAGGTAGGATCACGAAAATCAGGAAAACAGATCTACTAAAAAATGATTAAACATGTATTTCAGCAATTTTAGAAATTCCCCTCCCGGATGGGGTTAAAGGGAGGGGGTCGAATGTTTTAGGTCATTTTGCCGTATCTCAGCAGCAATTTTAATTAACAGCACAAAAATCAGGAAAACAAATCTACTAAAAATATGATTAAATATGTATTTCGGGGATTTTAGAATTTCCCCTCCCGGAGGGGGTTAAAGAGTGGTGGTCGAATGTTTTACGTCATTTCGCCATATCTCGGCAGTAGTTATAGGTAGGAGCGCGAAAATCAGGAAATTAAATCTACTAAAAAATTGATTAAACACGTATTTCAACGATTTTAGAAATTCCCCCCCTGAAGGTGGTTAAAGGGGGTGGTCAAATGTTTTAGGTCATTTCGCCATATCTCAGCAGCAGTTATAGGTAGGAGCTTGAAATTCCAGAAAACAAATCTACTAAAAAAATGATTAAACACCTATTTCAGCGATTTTAGAAATTCCCCCCAGAAGGGGGTTAAAGGGGGGTGGCCGAATGTTTTAGGTCATTTTGCCATATCTCAGCAGCAGTTATAGGTAGGAGCTTGAAATTCCAGAAAACAAATCTACTAAAAAATGATTAAACACCTATTTCCGCGATTTTAGAAATTCCCCCAAGAAGGGGGTTAAAGGGGGGTGGCCGAATGTTTTAGGTTGTTTTGCCATATCTCAGCTGCAGTTATAGGTAGGAGCTTGAAATTCCAGAAAACAAATCTACTAAAAAAATGATTAAACACCTATTTCAGCGATTTTAGAAATTCCCCCAGAAAAGGGTTAAAGGGGGTGGTCGAATGTTTTAGGTCATTTCGCCATTTCTCAGCTGCAGTTATAGGTAGGAGTGCGAAAATCAGGAAAATAAATCTACTAAAAAAATGATTAAACATTTAGTTCAACAATTTTAGAAATTCGCCACCCGAGGGGTTAAAGAGGGGGGTGGTCGAATGTTTTAAGTTATTTCGCCATATCTCAGCAGCAGTTATAGGTAGGATCACGAAAATCAGGAAAACAGATCTACTAAAAAATGATTAAACATGTATTTCAGCAATTTTAGAAATTCCCCTCCCGGATGGGGTTAAAGGGAGGGGGTCGAATGTTTTAGGTCATTTTGCCGTATCTCAGCAGCAATTTTAATTAACAGCACAAAAATCAGGAAAACAAATCTACTAAAAATATGATTAAATATGTATTTCGGGGATTTTAGAATTTCCCCTCCCGGAGGGGGTTAAAGAGTGGTGGTCGAATGTTTTACGTCATTTCGCCATATCTCGGCAGTAGTTATAGGTAGGAGCGCGAAAATCAGGAAATTAAATCTACTAAAAAATTGATTAAACACGTATTTCAACGATTTTAGAAATTCCCCCCCTGAAGGTGGTTAAAGGGGGTGGTCAAATGTTTTAGGTCATTTCGCCATATCTCAGCAGCAGTTATAGGTAGGAGCTTGAAATTCCAGAAAACAAATCTACTAAAAAAATGATTAAACACCTATTTCAGCGATTTTAGAAATTCCCCCCAGAAGGGGGTTAAAGGGGGGTGGCCGAATGTTTTAGGTCATTTTGCCATATCTCAGCAGCAGTTATAGGTAGGAGCTTGAAATTCCAGAAAACAAATCTACTAAAAAAATGATTAAACACCTTTCTCAGCGATTTTAGAAATTCCCCCCAGAAGGGGGTTAAATGGGGGTGGTCGAATGTTTTAGGTCATTTCGCCATATCTCAGCAGCAGTTCTAGGTAGGAGCTTGAAATTCCAGAAAACAAATACACTAAAAAATGATTAAACACCTATTTCCGCGATTTTAGAAATTCCCCCAAGAAGGGGGTTAAAGGGGGGTGGCCGAATGTTTTAGGTTGTTTTGCCATATCTCAGCAGCAGTTATAGGTAGGAGCTTGAAATTCCAGAAAACAAATCTACTAAAAAAATGATTAAACACCTATTTCAGCGATTTTAGAAATTCCCCCAGAAAAGGGTTAAAGGGGGTGGTCGAATGTTTTAGGTCATTTCGCCATTTCTCAGCTGCAGTTATAGGTAGGAGTGCGAAAATCAGGAAAATAAATCTACTAAAAAAATGATTAAACATTTAGTTCAACAATTTTAGAAATTCGCCACCCGAGGGGTTAAAGAGGGGGGTGGTCGAATGTTTTAAGTTATTTCGCCATATCTCAGCAGCAGTTATAGGTAGGATCACGAAAATCAGGAAAACAGATCTACTAAAAAATGATTAAACATGTATTTCAGCAATTTTAGAAATTCCCCTCCCGGATGGGGTTAAAGGGAGGGGGTCGAATGTTTTAGGTCATTTTGCCGTATCTCAGCAGCCATTTTAATTAACAGCACAAAAATCAGGAAAACAAATCTACTAAAAATATGATTAAATATGTATTTCGGGGATTTTAGAATTTCCCCTCCCGGAGGGGGTTAAAGAGTGGTGGTCGAATGTTTTACGTCATTTCGCCATATCTCGGCAGTAGTTATAGGTAGGAGCGCGAAAATCAGGAAATTAAATCTACTAAAAAATTGATTAAACACGTATTTCAACGATTTTAGAAATTCCCCCCCTGAAGGTGGTTAAAGGGGGTGGTCAAATGTTTTAGGTCATTTCGCCATATCTCAGCAGCAGTTTAATGTAGGAGCACGAAATTAAGGAAAACAAATCTACTAAAAAATTGGTTAAACACGTATTTCAGCGAATTTAGAAATTTCCTCCCGAAGGGGGTTAAAAGGGGGGTTCGAATGTTTTAGATCATTTCGTCATATCTCTGCAGCAGTTTTAGATAGGAGCACGAAAATCAGGAAAACAAATCTACGAAAAAACGAATAAAACACATATTTCAGCAATTTTGGAAATTCCCCCAGAAGGTGGTTAAATGGGGGGGTCGAATTTTTTAGGTCATTTCGCCATATCTCAGCTTTTATGTAGGAGGGCGAAATTAATTAAAACAAGTCTACTAAAAAATTGGTTAAACACGTATTTCGGTGATTTTGGAAACTTCCCCCCAGAAGGTGGCTAAAGGGGTATTCTAAAGTTTCGGGTCATTTCGCCATATCTCAGCAGCGGATTTAGGTAGGAGCGTGAAATTCAGGAAAACACATCTACTAAAATATGGATAAACACGCAATTCAGTCATTTTAGAAATTGCCCCTGAAGGGTTTTAAAGGGGGTGGTTTTGAAAATTTTAGGACATTTCGCCATATCTCAGCAGCTGTTTTATGTAGGTGCGTGAAATTCAGGAAAACAAATCTACTAAACAAATGATTAAACACGTATTTCAGAGAATTTAGAAATCCCCCCCCCCTCGAAGGTGGTTAATTCGAAAGTTTTAGGTCATTTCGCCATATTTCAGCAACAGTTTTAGGTTGGAGCACGAAATTCAGGAAAACGAATGTAATAAAAAAATTACATTGTCTACCCGTGCAAAGCCGGGACGGGCCACTATCTATACTATTATATAAAGAGGAAACGGTGACTGACTGACTAACTGACTGACTGGGTGACTCATCAACGCCCAGCCAAAGCTACTGAAGTCAGGGTCACGCAATTTGGACTGTAGATTGCTGTTATGGCCTAGGCAAGCAATAATAAGGGATTTTTGAAAATCCCCCACCCGAAGGGGGTTAAAGGGGGATTCAAATGTTTTAGGTCGTTTTGCCATATCTCAGCAGCAGTTATAGGTAGGAGCTTGAAATTCCAGAAAACAAATTTACTAAAAAAATGATTAAACACATATTTCAGCGTTTTTAAAAATTCCCCCCACAAGGGGGTTAAATGGGGGTGTCGAATGTTTTAGGTCATTTTGCCATATCTCAGCAGCAGTTATAGGTAGGAG
Organism: Maratus michaelseni; assembly: GCA_963931845.1. Taxonomy (NCBI): domain Eukaryota; kingdom Metazoa; phylum Arthropoda; class Arachnida; order Araneae; family Salticidae; genus Maratus; species Maratus michaelseni. The sequence goes on from OZ007595.1 coordinate 257,529,961, forward strand.
CTTGAAATTCCAGAAAACAAATCTACTAAAAAAATGATTAAACACCTATTTGAGCGATTTTAGAAATTTCCCCCAGAAGGGGGTTAAAAGGGGGTGGTCAAATGTTTTAGGTCATTTCGCCATATCTCAGCAGTTATAGGTAGGATCTTGAAATTCCAGAAAACAAATCTACTAAAAAAATGATTAAACACGGGGTGGCCGAATGTTTTAGGTCATTTTGCCATATCTCAGCTGCAGTTATAGGTAGGAGCTTGAAATTCCAGAAAACAAATCTACTAAAAAAATGATTAAACACCTATTTCAGCGATTTTAGAAATTCCCCCAGAAGGGGGTTAAATGGGAGTGGTCAAATGTTTTAGGTCATTTCGCCATGTCTCAGCAGCAGTTATAGGTAGGAGCTTGAAATTCCAGAAAACAAATCTAGTAGAAAAATGATTAAACACCTATTTCAGCGATTTTAGAAATTCCCCCCAGAAGGGGGTTAAAGGGGGGTGGTCGAATGTTTTAGGTCATTTTGCCGTATCTCAGCAGCAATTTTAATTAAGAGCACAAAAATCAGGAAAACAAATCTACTAAAAACTTGATTAAACATGTATTTCGGGGATTTTAGAATTTCCCCTCCCGGAGGGGGTTAAAGGGTGGTGGTCGAATGTTTTACGTCATTTCGCCATATCTCGGCAGCAGTTATAGGTAGGAGCGCGAAAATCAGGAAATTAAATCTACTAAAAAAATGATTAAACACGTATTTCAACGAATTAAGAAATTCCCCCCTGAAGGTGGTTAAAGGGGGTGGTCAAATGTTTTAGGTCATTTCGCCATATCTCAGCAGCAGTTATAGGTAGGAGCTTGAAATTCCAGAAAACAAATCTACTAAAAAAATGATTAAACACCTATTTCAGCGATTTTAGAAATTCCCCCCAGAAGGGGGTTAAAGGGGGGTGGCCGAATGTTTTAGGTCATTTCGCCATATCTCAGCAGCACTTATAGGTAGGAATTTGAAATTCCAGAAAACAAATCTACTAAAAAAATGATTAAACACCTATTTCAGCGATTTTAGAAATTTCGTCCCAAAGGGGGTTAAAAGGGGGGTCGAATGTTTTAGATCATTTCGTCATATCCCTGCAGCAGTTTTAGATAGGAGAACGAAAATCAGGAAAACAAATCTACTAAAAACTTGATTAAACATGTATTTCGGGGATTTTAGAATTTCCCCTCCCGGAGGGGGTTAAAGGGTGGTGGTCGAATGTTTTACGTCATTTCGCCATATCTCGGCAGCAGTTATAGGTAGGAGCGCGAAAATCAGGAAATTAAATCTACTAAAAAAATGATTAAACACGTATTTCAACGAATTAAGAAATTCCCCCCTGAAGGTGGTTAAAGGGGGTGGTCAAATGTTTTAGGTCATTTCGCCATATCTCAGCAGCAGTTTAATGTAGGAGCACGAAATTAAGGAAAACAAATCTACTAAAAAATTGGTTAAACACGTATTTCAGCGAATTTAGAAATTTCGTCCCAAAGGGGGTTAAAAGGGGGGTCGAATGTTTTAGATCATTTCGTCATATCCCTGCAGCAGTTTTAGATAGGAGAACGAAAATCAGGAAAACAAATCTACTAAAAAACGAATAAAACACATATTTCAGCAATTTTTGAAATTCCCCCAGAAGGTGGATAACCCTTTCAGGGGCAAGCACTTGTGCTCCTGTAACGTTGAATTCCCACCGGAATTTAGGCAAGAATTTATTTCAAAATAAGAATAAGCAATTTTTCAACTTTGTCTTGTCAAAGTTAAAAAAGTAAAATTTAATTAAAATTTTGAATGGGATTAAAATTAGGTGGTATATAATCCATACCACCGCCCCTCAAAGGGATAAATGGGGGGGGGGGGGTCGAATTTTTTAGGTCATTTCGCCAGATCTCAGCTTTTATGTAGCAGGGCGAAATTAATTAAAACAAATCTACTAAAAAATTGGTTAAACACGTATTTCGGTGATTTTGGAAACTCCGCCCAGAAGGTGGCTAAAGGGGTATTCTAAAGTTTCGGGTCATTTCGCCATATCTCAGCAGCGGATTTACGTAGGAGCGTGAAATTCAGGAAAACACATCTACTAAAAAATGGATAAACACGCATTTCACTGATTTTAGAAATTGCCCCTGAAGCGTTTTAAAGGGGGTGGTTTTGAAAATTTTAGAACATTTCGCCATATCTCAGCAGCTGTTTTATGTAGGTGCGCGAAATTCAGGAAAACAAATCTACTAAACAAATGATTAAACACGTATTTCAGTGAATTTAGAAATCCCCCCCCCCTCGAAGGTGGTTAAAGGGGGATTCGAAAGTTTTAGGTCATTTCGCCATATTTCAGCAACAGTTTTAGGTTGGAGCACGAAATTCAGGAAAACGAATGTAATAAAAAAATTACATTGTCTACCCGTGCAAAGCCGGGAATTGCCGCTTGTAAAGGATAAATGTGTCCGTGCGTAACGCTGACGTGATTTTGCGAATGGCAAAACTTGAAGATGAAATTTCGGTTTTGCGATTTCTACTGCTGCCATTTTTTTAATTTCTAAACATGGCACATTTTTAATTTTTACACCGTTATATAGGAATAAAAATCTACTTTCAAATGCAAGTTGTTTGAAAGCTGTATCTTAATTGACTGATTTACTATAGCATTTAAATTAAATTTTCAGCATGATTTTATTAAAAATCTATCTCTATCTCTTGCAGACGATTACAAAATATTAATCCGTTTGCACTTTAAACAATATAAAATGTTTAGCATTTGTTTCTAGCTAATATTCCATAACGAAATTAAGACTTCATTAAGCAAGCAATAAAATAAGTATAAATGAAACACAAATTTAACAGACATATACCGTAATTTCCGGCGTATAATCCGCAGCTCAAAGAGCCGTTTTTTTACCCAGAAATTTTATTCAATAATTGTAGTTAAATATTTACAGCGATCTTTTAAGTTACATTTTATAAAATAATATTTCTGGGTCGAAAAACGACTCTTTGAGCTGCGGCTTATACGCCGGAAATTACGGTACCGTAATTTCCGGCGTATAAGCCGCAGCTCAAAGAGTCGTTTTTCGACCCAGAAATATTATTTTATAAAATGTAACTTAAAAGATCGCTGTAAATATTTAACTACAATTATTGAATAAAATTTCTGGGTCGAAAAATGACTCTTTGAGCTGCGGCTTATACGCCGGAAATTACGGTAATTGAAATAAGCGCTTAAAATCGCTGAAATTATCACAATAAAACAAACTGCTGTATATAACAAAACTTTTAACGATTTCTTCGGCTATTAACGTCTGTCACGAGGCCCATACGAAATTGCCTCTTTTAATAAATTTCAAAACTTTATTTGAATATATAATTGACATATTTCATATCCAAAATATATATATATTAAATGTTAAAATATATATATCTAAAAATACATACAGGGTGTTTCTAAATGAATATCAAGGTTTCAACGATTTGCAGTATCTATGTATTATAAAAAAAACTTAAAATTATAATTAATACATAAAATGAAAGAGCAACTCAAACAGTTTTACCTACAAGCTTACAAGTGTTCAATGTAAACACCTTTCGTCAAACGTCACACATGAAGATGAAGTAGATAGCTCAGTTCTTCCCGAACGTTAATTAGTGTTTGTGGGGTAATTGTTGCAACAGCTGCCTCAATCCTGTTTCTTAGGTTGAGTAGGTCAGCTTAAGACTTAGGTCAGCTGGTAGTGGAGGCACATACACTCGATCCTTTATGAACCCCAACAGGTAGAAATCACATGGCGTCAAATCGGGTGAGCGTAGATTGGCGTTTGGGAAGAACTGAGCTATCGACTTGATGTGTGTCGTGTGACGAAAGGTGTTCACATTGAACACTTGTAAGCTTGTAGGTAAAACTGTTTGAGTTGTTCTTTCATTCTATGTATTAAGTATAATTTTACGTTTTTTATAATAGATACTGCAAAGCGTTAAAACCCCGATATTCATTTAGAAACACCCTGTATATTAAATGTAAAAATTCTATTACAGTTTTCAATAAAAAAAAAATAAATGGTATGCAGATGTATTCTCTGTCCCGAGAATCCCGGGTTGGATGCCCTAGTAAAATAATAATTTTGAAAGATTAATATTATTTTATCAATAGAAACGCATTTTTCTAGCATACAAACTGCGATAAAAAGCTATAAACTCACAAATATTACTTGAGAATGACATTCTTGCAGCGGAAATATTTGTTTGGAAATGGGATACATACATTAAATTTACTCTGTCGTGATTTTACATCTGCTAATGTGTTTCTATAGTAGAAAATTCCTCAGGGAAAGGGAAGTAAATCACAACTATAAATTAAACGAATGAATGTGTAAAGATCGATGAATGGGTTTCAGTTTATTTTAAGTAAATATTCAGTGTAAAATAAGTGCGACAGTTGGCTTTGGAATCAAACGTTTTTTTTTTCGAAGTTAGATTCACATATAGAAGAATGTTTCGAATATTCGAATACGAATTTAATTAGAATTACATCTTTTACAAGATTCTTAAAGCATTTTCTGATTTCAGAGAAATTCTTGGAGGAAACGTCTTTTCATAATAAATTTACGCTAATTTTTGCATCAACAATTATCATCTAAACACTATAAGATATCTAAATTTGTCTGAGTCACATGTAAAAGAAATATAAATGCTACACTTCGTTTTGAACAGGAAACATGCTGTGTTAATCGTCAATAATACATACCAATTATGTAACTATCCGATTATATTTATGAAAGTTAGATTTAGACGGACAAAGAGACAAACTATCCGAAGTCATAAACACTTTTAAACTGTGTTGTAAAGTTCAAAAAGCTCACATAAAATTCAATCATTTTATAATTGACAAATACCGATAAAATGGATATATCTGTATTTAAATATCTGTATTTAAAAGGTCTTTTCATAATAAAGATATGTACTTTAATTTTTGTACCAACAATTATCATCTAAAAACTATAATGTATCTAAATTTGTCTGAGCCACCTGTAAACGACATATAAATGCTACACTTCGTTTTCAACAGGAAACATGCTGTGTTAAACCTCAATATTTCAAACCAAATGTGTAACAATCCGATTATATTTATGAAAGTTTGGTAATGGAAATACGGATAAAGCGACTGACTATCCAAAGTCATAAATACTTTAAAACTGTGTTATAAAGTTCAAAAAGCTTCATTAAGACATGCGATGTCAGATAAAATGCAGTCATTTTATCGGACAAATACCAATAAAATAGATATATCTGTATTTAAATATCTGTATTTAAAATGTCTTTTCTTAATAAAGAAATTTATGATAATTTATGTATCAACAATTATCATCTAAAGACTATAATGAACCTAAATTTGTCGGAGTCACCTGCAAACGAAATATAAATGCTACACTTCCTTTTAACAGGAAACACGCTGAGTTAAACCTCAATAATACATACCAATTATGCAACAACCCGATTATATTTATGAAAGTTAGATTCAGACGAAAAAAGAGACAGACTAACCAAAGTCATAAACACTTTTAAAATGTGTTGTAAAGTACAAAAAAACTTCATTAAGACATGCGATGTCAGATAAAATTCAGCAATTTTATCGGTCAAATATCGATAAATGGATATATCTGTATTTAAAATGTCTTTTCATAATAAAGAAATTTACGGTACTTTTGTACCAACAATTATCATCTAAAAACTATAATTCATCTAAATTTGTATGAGCCACCTGTAACCAAAATATAAATGCTACACTTCGTTTTCAACAGGAAACATGCTATGTTAAACTTCAATATTTCATACCAATTGTGTAACAATCCGGTTATATTTATGAAAGTTAGGTAATGGAAAGACGGATAAAGCGACTGACTATCCAAAGTCATAAATACTTTAAAACTGTGTTCTAAAGTTCAAAAAGCTTCATTAAGACATGCGATGTCAGATAAAATTCAGTCATTTTACCGATAAAATGGATATATATGTATTTAAATATCTGTATTTAAAATATATTTTCTTAATAAAGAAATTTATGATAATTTATGTGTCAACAATTATCATCTAAAGACTATAATGAACCTAAATTTGTCGGAGTCACCTGCAAACGAAATATAAATGCTACACTTTGTTTTCAACAGGAAACATGCTAATACATACCAATTATGTAACAATCCGATTATATTTATGAAAGTTAGATTCAGCCGGACAAAGTGACATACTATACGAAGTCATAAACACTTTTAAACTGTGTCGTAAAGTGCAAAAAAATCATTAACCCTCCACCCGCGGGAAACGCTCCTATCGCGTTTCACTTATTCTATACAATTCCACGTGGAACGCTATTTTGACGTTGCCTACAATTTGTATAGTACTTAAGCATCGAGAGACTCTATTTCTTCGTTGAATCTATCTTCTTTTATTTAGATATAGAGAGATTCGTTTACAAATATCATTACATATATCAATACATATATCATTTAATATATTAGGTCATTCGGAAAGTTCTACGGTTTTTGAAATATTTTGAATCCATAAATGCCATATTCCCACCGGAATTTTTGAAATAAACTTTGTTTTTATAATGTACATGAAGAAATTGCTTTCACTTATTTGGAAATAAATTTGTTAGTAAATCCCGGTGACAGCCAATCCTTATAACTATTATAAGTGACGAATAAAAATAGCCCGCGGTTTTATATAAGAAAATGGAAACATCGCCCGTGGCTAGAGGGTTAAGACATGCAATTTCCGATAAAGTTAAGACTTGTATCTTTATCGGAGACTGTGTCCATCATTATGTCGAGCTCTATCACAAGAATTACGGAGCAAACTTATTTTAAGAGAAGCCAAGCAGCTTTATACATATTCGCCATTCCATATGTCACATTGTGAGTTATCAGGGATAAGAATTCTCCGTCTTTTTGCCTACCAGTATAATCTTCGAGAGAATGCTTTTTTATGTAATCGGAACATTCTGCGATTTAACAGAACAACATTTTCTCTAAGATTATACTGGTATGCAAAAAGACGGAGAATTTTCATCCCTGGAGTTATGTGCAGCCAGAAAACCCTTTATCTGAATTGTACTCGAAAATAAAATATGAAAACATGAATAATTTAATATAATTATGTTTAATGGACCTAAAAGTTGGTACTGTAATTTACATTTTATTTTTGTCACTGTTACAGAATATATAAAGTCGAATCATGATACTAATAGCTTAAAAACTGCTCTGATTTGTCGTCCCCTGTATATCTGTATTGTAATCCTTGCCTTAAATATTGGGTTGACAGGAAAATTCGTGCCGTTTGGGAAAATTAATCCGTACCAGAAAATTCTACTCGTTAATTATTATACATTAGCTATCCGAATTAACATTGAATAATTAAATGATAGAATTTTCCGGTGCGAATTAATTTTCATAAACAGTACGAATTTTCCGGACAACTCAATAAATCACAGATTTTGTTGCCGCTAGAAGCGCCGTCTACGTAAAATGTTAAAAAAAAAAAAAAAAAAAAAAAAACTACAACTTTTTTGTGAGTTGGGTTTGAGATGCCGATCAGTGAAGTTGTGTAAATCTCGGCTCTCGACCATTTTTATTGAGTGTTGTGAGATATTAAATGAGATATAGTCCGCAAGTGAGTTTATTTTATTTTGAGAGTGTGTGTTTATTATTTGTAGTGATAAATTATTATTAACTGAGCTATCGGCGTAACCATATTATTGGTCTCCTCTCGCCGGAAAAAGAATGGAATTATTCGATGTTTATATTTTTTCGGGAATCGTCTGCAGAAGATAAATTGTGTTTGGAATTGTATCAAGTAATTAGAATGAGTAAAACGAAAATTAAATCATCGTATTATTTATATTAAAGTACAAAATATTGTGATTCAGAATTCTCTTTTGTGAATATTGTGAATAGAGTGTGAAAATAGAAGAGTGTGAATATTGTGAAGTGTTTTTTGTTTCCAGAAGAAAAATAATTTCGATTAACCTGGAGAATTTCGTAATACGGAAAAATGAACTGTGAATGTGTTTACGCAGAAAAGAACCGATGTTCTTTATTATTGAGCTAATTTGAGAATTGAAAGAGTGGATTAAATCTTTTCAATGTGGAATTATCCGATTTGGAGATTTATTAATAGATAAAGGTATGTCAGTTTTATTTATTTATTTATTGTGAATTGTATTTATAATACAATGTTTAAAGGTGCAAAAAAGAAGATTATCAGCGAATTGCTGCTGAATTAGACATAGATATATCAGATTCCAAATTAACTATTTATGATTTAATAAATTTAATAAAGGAAAGTTCGAAGTATAAAGCAGATAATAAACTGGTTGAAGACATAGCAAACAGTTTTATTGAGGAAAGAAAAAATGAAGAATCAAAATTACTAGATCTTTAGAAATTAAAAATTGAACATGCAAAGTTAGAAATTGAGTTGGCTAAGGCCCGTGCAGAAACTAAAAATGATAATTTAAGTGATCTCGAGAAAAAAGATAATATAGAATCTTTAGACTCTGTGATTAAAAGTGTAAGAACGTTAACGATTAAAATTCCATCTAAACCAGAAGGTTGGAGTTATTTTTTTTCATCGTTAGAAAGAGCATTTATTTCTAAAAATGTCCCAGAAAAATATAAATCGGAAATTCTACTAAATCTGTTAGGAGAAAGGGCAACAAACGTAATTACGTACATCAAAGATGGGGAATTAGAAGATTATTCAAAAGTAAAGGCTATAGTACTTAGAGAATTTGAGCCATCCCCCCAGACTTGTTTAGAACATTTTAGGAAAGCACAACGTCATCCTAATGAAACATATGTACAATTTGCATCCCGATTAACAACGAGTTGGGATTATTATTTAAAATTGAGGAATGTGACAGATTTCGAAACTTTAAAACAGTTAATAGTTTCTGATAAGATTTGTCAAACGCTTGATAAAGATGTCATGTATTTTATAAATGTTAGACAAGCAGAATCGTGGTTTTCTCCCATTGAATTATCTCGGGAAATTGATTTATATTATACGTCTAAGGGAAAACCCGTGGTTGAAAATTCTAGAGCGAGTAATAAAAATACTTATTATCGAAATGTTTCTAAAGTTTTTCTAACTGACGTAAAAAATTCTAAATGTATTTTGTCATGTAGTGAAAATCATCCTTTGCATAAATGTCCTGTTTATAAAAACATGTCAGTGGGTAATAGAGTTGAGCTTGTAAAATCCAAAAACCTTTGTTTTAACTGTCTTATGAATCATAAAGTGATTGATTGTAAATCTAAATTCTCTTGTATTATTTGCAAGAGAAGGCATCATGTAACTTTGCATTTCCCGCGTGAACAAAAAATAAATAAAGGTGAAAATCCAGAGATAATTTCACAGGAAATGAGTTCTAAAAACGAAGTCGGTAATAAATCTAATTTGGATGCTTCAGCTCCAGTATTCCAGCCTTTCCAAGTTAATAAAAAAAGCAATTTATTTTCAACGATATGTAATTTGTCTAACGAGTTAAAAGCTGTGTTACTTAGCACATTTGTTTGTTTAATAAAAGATGAATATGGTAATTTTCATGAAGCACGTGGTTTATTAGATGTCGGTGAAAACTCTAATTTTATGAGTAAAAGGTTAGTAGATAAACTAAATTTGAAAAGAGAAAAGACTAATATTTGTATTTCAGGAATAAATAATTTGTCTCTTAATGTTAGATCTAGAGTTAACACAACTATTTCGAATAGAGATAAAGATTTTTATTTAAAATTAGATTTTTTAGTCGTTCCGAAAATTACGGAATTTACGCCTTCTAGACCGCTTGAGATTTGTATTTCATCGTTAAATAACATCAAATTAGCTGACGAAAAGTTTAATGTGCCAGGCTGTATTGATTTGCTTTTGGGTGCAGAAAATTTCTATGAATTTTTAAGGCCAGGGTATATTGTTAGCGGAAGCCTTCCGGCTAAGGTTGAAAGTAATATACATTGTGGGTTGATAACAGATAATTTGGAGTTAGAAAGAGTAATTCGAGATTTTTGGGAAATAGAAAACATTGAGAGAGAATCTGAAGTTTCTAGAAATAAGGAATCAGAAATTTGTGAAGAACATTTTCTGAAAAATTATTCCAGAATTTCAACAGGGCAATACATGGTAAAAATGCCATTTAAGGAAGACCCATCTTGTCTTGGAGAATCAAAGAAAAAGGCTATGAAAGTTTTAAATTCATTATGGAATCGCTTAGTTAGAGAACCTAAATTTAACGATCTTTATACAGTCTTTATGCAAGAATATTTAAGTATGGGTCTTATGGAAGAGGTGATAGAATCTGAAGAACCAGATATCACTTATTACATACCCCATCATTGCGTGTTCCGTGCTGAATCAAGTAGCACACCATTAAGAGTTGTCTTTAACGCTAGCTCCTTAACTTCTACCGGAAAATGTCTAAATAGTTTGCAGTATAACGGAGGAACAATCCAAGATGAATTATTTGGTATAATGTTGCGATTTAGAAAGCACAAATTTGTTTTTGTAGCAGATATTAAGACAATGTACCGTATGATATTGATACATCCGAGTCAAAGAGATTTATTGAGAATCTTGTTTAAACCTGAGGTACATGAACCAGTTAAGGTGTATAAATTATGTACGGTGAATTATGGCACAACGAGTGCCCCATTTTTAGCAACAAGAACCCTTACCTAGCTAGCTAGAGATGAAGGAAAGGAATTTCCTTTAGCTGCAAATGTATTATTTCAAGACGTATATATGGATGATATTTTGACAGGTGCTGATGATCTAAACACAGCTAAAGAGATCCAACAACAACTGATATCTTTGTTAAAGAAGGGAAGCATGGATCTTCACAAATGGTCAGTAAATAATTCTTCTCTTTTGTGTAATAATGCAATATCTGAATATTCATTTTCCAATGAGACAAAAACCCTAGGAATATTGTGGAAGCCGCAACCAGACTGTTTCGGATTTAATTTAATTATAGAGCTCAGTGAAAGGTATACCAAACGCTCAGTATTATCACAAATTGCCAGAATATTTGACCCGGTGGGTTTGATAGGTCCAATAATTACGAAGGCCAAGGTTTTCCTCCAAAAATTATGGTTGCTGAAAATAGATTGGTGTGATTATTTTCCAGTGAAAGAAAATATCGAATGGACTAATTTTCTCACTTCCTTAAAAACTGTAAATATGATCAATATCCCAAGATTTGTATTTGTAGAACAACCGAATTGTGTGGAATTGCATGGTTTTTCAGATGCTTCTGAACTTGCTTATGGTGCGGTCGTTTATGTAAAATCTAATAATTCTTATGGTGATTCTGCTATTAAACTGCTCACTAGTAAATCTAGAGTGGCTCCTCTAAAGCCTATTACTATCCCTCGTCTAGAACTTTCTGCAGCAGTCCTATTATCTAAGTTGATGCAAAAAGTGTTAAGTGCTCTAAAGCAAGAAGTTTCTAAAACTTGTTTTTGGACAGATGGTACTATTGTACTTGCATGGTTTTAAAAGGAGTTGAATGATCTAAAGACATTTGTCGCAAACAGGGTATCGATTATACAAAGTTTAACTTCGATTGATCAGTGGAATTATATACCTTCCAAGCAAAATCCTGCAGATCTCATTTCTAGAGGCCTAGATCCCATCAAGATCCAGCAATGTGATTTATGGTGGTTCGGTCCATCATTCCTACAACAGCCTAAGATGATGGAGTCTCCTGATATTATTTCTGTTGAAACCAGTGAGTTGTTTATCCGTGAATTGAAAGCACCATCAGTAACTCAAGTATGTACATTAGTTAACACTGTTGAGCCTTTAGACATCATTAATAACAGTTCTTCATTCATAAAGCTGCAAAGAGTAGTAGAATGGTGTAATAGATTCATCCATAACTGTAGAAATCCCTTGTATCCCAAAGGTGGAACTTTAACCAGCAGTGAACTCTCTCAGTCCTTATTCTGTATAGTAAAAAACATCCAGAAGACTTCATTCGTGAAGGAAATGCAGTATTTGGAAAAGGGTAATGCAATCCCTAATAATAGTAAACTTACAAAGTTGTGCCCGTTTTTAGATGTTAATGGTATAATCCGAGTTGGTGGTAGACTGAGAAACAGCAACTTATCCGAGCATAAAAAATATCCAATTGTTATTCCTTCATAATTTTACTTTTTGTGTAATTAAATATTTTCATAATTTGTATTTTCATGCAGGTGCTGAGACAACTCTTTCTCTCATCCGAAACAAATTTTGGATCTTATCTGCTAGAAATATAGTTCGTAAAATCATTTTCAAATGTATGACTTGTAAAAAGGTAAATTCTAAGAATTCAGAGCAACAGATGGCTGATTTGCCAGCTTCTAGAGTAACAATGGCCCGAGCATTTATGAGTACTGGATTGGACTACTGTGGTCCCTTTGAAGTGAAAAACTTCGTGGGTAGAAGTAAACAGGTAAAAAAAGTATTTATTTGTGTATTTGTGTGTTTTACTACAAAAGCCTTGCATTTTGAAATAGTAAATGATCTAACAAGTGAAGCATTCTTAGCAGCACTTAAACGCTTTATAGCAAGGCGGGGAAAACCTTCTGATATATATAGTGATAATGGTCGAAATTTCGTTGGTGCCAATAAAGAATTAAGAGCAATTCTCAGATCTTTATTTAAAGATAAAAGTGAGGAGGAGATAGAAAATTATTTAGCTAATGAATGTATTAACTGGCATTTTAACCCCCCTTCAGCTCCTCACTTTGGAGGTTTGTGGGAAGCAAATATCAAATCCCTTAAATACCATTTAAAACGTGTTGTAGGTAAAACTATTTTAAGTTATGAGGAATTCTTGACTCTTATTACTCAAATTGAGGCAGTTCTTAATTCTCGGCCACTCTGCCCCCTATTAAATGATCCAAATGATGTTGAAGCTTTGACACCTGCTCACTTCCTTATTGGTTCCTCTTTAATGGCCTTACCAGAACCAAATTATACAGAAATTCCTATGAATAGGTTTAGCAGATGGCAATTAGTTCAAATATTAACACAACATATTTGGAAAAAATGGTCATCAGAATATTTGAACAAGCTCTTAAATAGACCTAAATGGTACAAGGGAAGGGTAAAGATAAAAGAGGGAGATTTAGTATTAGTAAAAATTTCTGATAATTATTGCCCTTTAAAATGGCATTTGGCCCGAATTATTAAAATTCATCCAGGCCAAGACAATATTATAAGAGTTGTCACCTTGAAGGATAAAAATGGCACATATAAAAGGCCAGTGACAAAAAATGTTGTTTTGCCATGTGTGAATGATGGTTTATTGAGTACTTAAATTCATACATTTGTTTTATTAAACTATATACTTTTCCTGCAGTGTATTACATTCTTGTGTTTATATTTGTAATTTTAGTATTTTATTTAGTGATGTATTTTTGAGAAGAAATTGTGTTTTTTGAGATTGTATTTTTCACTTAGAGATTGTGTTTGAATTATATTGCATTTATATTATTGAATGTTAGCAACATTCAAGGCCCGGCGGTATGTTGCCGCTAGAAGCGCCGTCTATGTAAAATGTTTAAAAGAAAAAAAAAACTACAACTTTTTTGTGAGTTGGGTTTGAGATGCCGATCAGTGAAGGTGTGTAAATCTCGACTCTCGACCATTTTTATTGAGTGTTGTGAGATATTAAATGAGATACAGTCCGCAAGTGAGTTTATTTTATTTTGAGAGTGTGTGTTTATTATTTGTAGTGATAAATTATTATTAACTGAGCTATCGGCGTAACCACCGGACAACTCAATAAATCACAGATTTCAGCGATTAAATATTTTTTTTCAGGAATAGTGGTGACAACAAATCGTAGCAGTTGGCAGCTATGGAATTTAGAAAATACTTTGTACGTTTTCTGGGTTCAAAGTAAAAAAATATGTTTATGACTTTTGAATTATAACAAAAAAAATAATAATGTGAAATATTGTACTTTTTTATTTTTTTTTACAATTCTGCGCAACTGAAAAGAATGCTGATTTTTTTCACAGCTCAAAATCCTCTTCATTATTTATTGGAACTCTATAATAAAAGAAATATACAAATTTCAGAAGAATACAAACGCAAATAATAACTCCCATTATAAAAGTCGCAGAAGAACTTTGTTGCTACCGACGTTTCTTGTTTATGTTTTTGTACAATACTGTTTTTTCCTTCTGGGATGTATACACATACACAGAGTCGTGTTTTGAACACCTGCTACAAGTGCAAACTTCCATCTGTATGTTAGAATTGAAATGTTTGTCTTATTTAAATTTTCAGCGATTAAATTAGGCTAAAATTACTTTTCTAAATTACTGTTGGAAGCTTTTCCATGTTACATTTCTTCATAATTGGACCGTGTCTGTATCATAAGTCCGTTAAAACTACAAACATTCGTGTAAACTAACAAATTGTAGTATCGCAGTGCGAATGTTTGTGAGAATATAAAATTAGTTCCAAGATATCATATGTACGATTATTAGGTAGTTTTCAATACAAAAAATTATAAAGCTACCTACTGCAGCCATTCGAAGGAAAGTAGTTCCAGAAAATTTCGATATATTTTCACCAATCATGACCCCCATACCCCAAAACCACCCTCCGTTCAAATGTTGATTTATATATATAGATATATCCATATATATATGTGACCTATGTCATACGATAACGCTCATATTTATAATCAATTTCACTGAAACTAATTGTGCGTATTAAGCTCACAAATGTCTCGACCGAGTTCGTTGGCCAGCTTGGTCCGCCATCTTGTTTCAAGATGGCGGCCACTTAAAGATTTAAAACAAAATTAAATATACAAAAAAGTTAAAAATTAAAATTTATTTTTTAATTAAGTGTTAGGCCTTGATACAAGGATTCCAGAGCATTTTTTGTTTTACCTCTATCTTAAAAAATGGCTGAGATGGAGCAGTTTCAAATTCTAGGGTGGCTGACATTTTGAAACAAGACATCACATTACAAAAATTTTCATTGTTGTAGTCATTTTCAAAATTATACGCATAAAACTATATATTCATATCCGTTAGCGCCAAATTCTTGCCAAACGTGGCGACATTTGGCGAAATATTGCCAAATTTGACGACCAAAATAAATCTTCATAAATGAAGCCAATTTGGTTATAGCTCAACAATTTGTCAAATTTTTTATTCTAATTCAGTATTAACGAATCTTTTGTAAACGTTTTCTTTGCATTTTAGCTTTCTGTTTTCGTGTAACATTAGCTAAAATTTTAAAACGAAGATATAGGTAAGCTACCTTTTCCTCCCGGTACAGGCCGGAAGGACTTTTTTAAAAACAACCACACATATTTAACAAAATATCGAGTCGGAATGCGGTTACACTATAGAACTTGTCAAAATATGGAACTTTGCATGGAAAAGGATTCAAAGTATCCTATAAATCAATTCATATTTTAAAACTTCATAGAATATTAACACATTCACAACAGGATTCGTACTCTGTTACCACAATTTTTTAATATTACAAATGCTGCAATTAAACGAGGCGTCTATATGTTTTGCTATTTAAATATTAAAGAGAAAAATTCTATTAAAAAAATGTAGTAAAAACGTACGAACGCTGGACAACTGTGAACAAGAAATCTTGTGTTGATTGAGACAAATTTACTGACGCATAAACTTGAAAAACATATTTAGGAAACCAATTTAGGTTTTGTTGTCAAATAGAAGTTGTCAAACTTCTGAAAGAGGCAGGAGCTACTACTCTTTTAAAAGCCGAATTTAACAAAAATTGTCGGTGCCCAATAAGTTAATAAATAGTATCGGACTGCGGTTTTCAGAAAAAAATTACAAATAGTCGTAATATTTATAGCAAAATATAGTTCAATGAAAATATCAACTTTCTTTCTTTCTTTCTTTCTTTTTTTTTTTTTTTTTTTTTTTTTTTTTTTACCAAAAAAAATCTTAGACTTTGAAATAATTTAGTATGCGATTCGCTCTCTAATAGGCAATTTGTTATTTTTATGGATTTTTTAAATGTGAATGAAGTTATTTAACACCCGTATGAATTTTTAAGAATTTGGAAAATTTCAATAAGAACTCTTACAAACATTTTTGTTCGATTCGATCGGCAATGCCGATTTTTAAAAAAAACAAATATGCCTATTTTTGTCTTGAAAAACGCGTTTCATATGTACTAAAATAAGTTCGGAGATTGTGTGAGTATTGAAGAACTCATTTTGATATTGCATCTAAAACAATTAAAAGAAGAATATAACATATATTTGACAATTTGATTGACGACGCTTATCTGTAAACCCATAAATATATCATATATATTCAAGAGCACTGACGTTGAAAATTTGCATATCCACGTAGTCTATAAAAAAAAAAAAATTCTCGGTCTTAAAAGTGCCAACAACCAAAACAAATTCAGTGAATAAAAATTAATGAATCAAAATTACCGTAATTTCCGGCGTATAATCCGCAGTTCAAAGAGTCGTTTTTCGACCCAGAAATATTATTTTATAAAATGTAACTTAAAAGATCGCTGTAAATATTTAACTACAATTATTGAATAAAATTTCTGGGTCGAAAAACGACTCTTTGAGCTGCGGATTATACGCCGGAAATTACGGTACTTGATTTTTTGTTTATTAGGATTTTAAAAATTTGTGGATAATATGTATGTAGGTATTACAATCTAATAATCATACTGGAAAATTAAATTTTAGAAAATAATAAAAAAGTAAATGATACTTCTGTTATTTCCTGTTTGATGAGAAATAATTAATACCGCGTTCATACCTAGATACTTTTAAAGGAACATTTAACTCTAAGAACTATCAGCAAATATTAGAGCATCATTTCATCATCTTTACTCACAAAGTTCTGAATACTGGAATCTGAATCAAAATTGGCGACTGTCTTAGGCTAATTTATTTTCAGCGTTTGTATGGTCTCTTGAATTTAAATACCAGTATTTTCAAAAAGTGCCCTTTGACTTAATTTTCTATGATTAAATGTTTTTATAAAATACCGAATACTCGTAATAAAACATAAGGGAACATGCAAACACTGAAATAAAAATCCGCCAAAGCAAGACGCTATTTTTATGTCAGTGTCTAGGCCTATTATTCGAATGACTGTATTTCCCAACTGGATATGATGGGAGGATCTGGATGTGTATGTCAACAAAGCAGAATATAGATTCATACGTCTAACTCGGAAAAAAATTGCTTTTACCAGAATAATATCAAAATCATGAGCTGACTGACACGTAGTCCGGTTCTTAACCCTACAGTGCATGAAATTTTCTTTTAGAAGTGTGTTTTTTATACTTATATTAAGAATTCGACACAAGAAATTTTAAGATAGATTTTTAACTTTATTTAGTATCATATTTATGTTATTTTTATAGCATTACTATTTCTATATAAATATAGTGGTTGCAAAGAAGTTGATTTATTTATTAAAAGTTAAATAGAAAGTGTTGCCAATTAGCTACACTGTGCACTGTAGGGTTAATCCTATGGATAAAGTGTGGGGTATTTCTATCACGAAAAATATCTGAAAATGGATGCCTTAATTTTCCTATCAATAATCTTAAAACAAACGATAGAGCGAGTATGGCATGAACATCCAAGGTTCGCTTAATTGGGGAATACTCACTGGTTGTAGAATCCGCTTCTGTTCTTACTCGACTCGCTGATTTCAATAATGTGATCATGCATGGATCATTGTGCGTAACATATTACTGTTTGACATACTCCCAATTCATGTATCAGGGTTCCTACGGATCAGGGAATTTTCAGGAGTGTCACCAGTATTTTCTTTATAGAAAAAGAATTGTAGGTTAAACTCGCTGAACTTCGCATTCTTTTACGGAGAGATTTTCTGTAAGAAAATACTGGTTCCGAAGAATTTCCTGGTCGCAAAATTCCAGGTGCCTTACGAACCCTGATGTATGTTTTTCGACTCGGTGAGTGCAATAATGTGATCTTGCGTGAAAAAAAATGTTAGCTGCTGACATTTACGTCTATCTCAGCTGATACACATCCCCATACAACAATAAATTTGGTGTGGTATCAGATATTGTAACGAAGGAATACTGCGACATATATATACAGTAAACCCTCGATTTAACGGACGAATTGGGACTAAGGTGTGTCCGTTAAATCGAAAGTCCGTTAAATCGTAAAGTACTATTTATAATATTATTTTGTTACAATTATAGTACATATATATATTATTACTTACTTGTAATTACATATATCATTAAAGTACAAACTACATTTATATAATATATATATATACAATATATACAGTGTATATACATGTATTGTATATATACAATATATGTATATACATAAATTTATATTGTATATACATAAATACTACTGTATATATATATAGATATATATAAACACAACACATTACTTTTAATAATACAATATTAGTAATGAAATACAAACGAATTAACACATATGCAATTTTTATGGGAATGAAACACTTTTTGCACAGAAATAATAATTAATGAACAGGCAATAAACAAATGGAAAAAAAGTACAGTGCCCCAAAAAAAGCAGGCATCATTTTATGTTATTAACATCACATTAAGGTTGCTCCATACTGCTGGATTGAAAAAAGGCGTCTAGTTTTAGTTGTTTCCCGCTTGAATGCTGTTTTTGTATTATAAGAGCTCGAAATTGTCTAAAGTGTTCGTAATACGCAAACACTTCGGGATCTGAAGATTCCCCTACGTAAGCAATGACGTCATCCATATGCTCCCATACTGTAGATAATTTTGGTCGAAATTCGCTTAATTCTTCTTTCTTGTCGTCCTCGTCCTCATCTTCATTATCATCATGCAGACTACTTTCTGCGATCTCGTCCTCATTTATAATCTGGTAGCCTGGATCTGCTTCGACATTCTCGAGCCACTTCTCTATATCTTTCTCAAGGATATCATCACCAGCCTCCATTATTGTATTCCTAAAATCTGAAATATCAAACCCCGTAAAATCGTATTCAGGATCTACGTCGTTGAGTAGTTTTGACCAGCCGTTAGCCAGTGTGAATACCTTCATCTCCCTCCGCGCAGCAGCAAAGTTAAAGATAGCGGATTTTAAATTGTAGGTGCGCAAATTTTGCAGCGTTCTGGCTCCTCTCAAATCTTCTACTGCATCATTTTCATCTTCCAGCACTAGCATTACTTCTTCAAGGAATTCTTCTTATAAACCCTCTTGCAGGCAACAATGACTCTCTGGTCCATCGGCTGAATTAATGAAGTTGTGTTTGGAAGAAGGAAATCACATTTTATTCGTCCATCCCTACTAACTAACTTTTCCGCGTTACGGTGGGAGGGAGCATTATCAAGCAGTAATAGAGCTTTTACTTCGTGGGAAGGTATTTTTACAACTTCTTCTTGATAGGGACGCACGGCAGGAACAAACTGGTTAAAAAAACAATCAGAAAAAATATCACCTGTGAACCAAGCATTCTTTGAACTAGAATAGATGAGTGGCAGTTGTTGCATAATATTTTTAGAGCACGTGGTTTCCTGGCCTTTCCAACTACCATTGGTTTAAGACGATGACTACCATCAGCATTATCACAAAGGAGTGCTGAAATACGCTGCTTGTTTAGCTTGCGACCAGGTGTCTGGGCATTATGTTTGTACGCCAAGGTATTTTCCGTCACAGAACGAAAATAGAGGCCTGTCTCGTCAGCATTGTATAACTGACACAAAAGTAGGCCCTCGGATTCTATCACTTTTTTTATCTTTTTTTTGAAAAGGCTCCACCTGTTCGATGTCGGCGCTTAAAGATTCATCGCATGTTTTCCTGTTAGTGAAACCATGGCATTTACGAAAGCGCCAAAGCCAACCATCACTTGCACGAAATGCCACTAAACCCATATGTTTCGCCAATTTTTCTGCGGCTGCCCGCAACTCAACACTACGGACGACGACGCCACTTGACCGCTGTTGTACAAACCATTTGTATACTGCCTCCTCTAGGTTTTTATTTTCGGCCACTTTTACATGTTTCCTGTCCGTCACTGAGAAACCACTTTTTGAATCACCCACGCTGTATTTAAGGGAAAGCTGGACTAGCATGCTTTGAACGAAAACCACGCTGCAGTGAGAATCAAAGCGCGCACTTTAAGCGTTTCGTTTTCTTTCCCTTTTTTTACTTTAATTTTTATTTAATTTTTAATTTTTAATTTTTTTTAATTTTTTAAAAATTCGTAAGTTGAATCCTAAGTCCGTTGAGCTGAGGTCTGTTAAATTGAGGGTTTACTACATATATATACACTATGTTTAACGGAAAAATCTAGAAATAAAATAATTACAAAATGTTATATATATATTACAGTCATAGACTAAATCTTGAATAAGAAAGGGAAAAAAGTTAATTTTATAACAATGGAGATTTAAAATATATTTCTATGATGAACGCTTTTCTGAAGAAAATATACAAATTTTAACATCTTCTCCTAATACATATCAAATTTTACCAACAAAATAAATATAAAACTTTGGAAAAAAAAGAAGTACATCATAACTATTTTTCACGCAAAAGAAACATGCGACAATATATAAAACTCTGCAGCAATAAAACTTAGTTGGACCCATTTTTGATGTAATTTATCATTGTAAGCGACAAATGTTATTGTCGGCTGTGGACATTGCGGACATTAAAAATGGCGATGAGAGATTTATTATATTGCATGACGCATCTGAAAAATGTGACATCAAGATCTGGGATAGAGATGGCGAGAATTAATAAATCAAAGGTAAAAAGATCCGTCTACCGAGCAACAATTTTCAGTGCTTAAGAAATTCTATTTTAAAATCATCAAAAATGAAAAGAGATTTTGTTTTCTGTGAGACATTTAAAAAGGGTAAAGGTATGTAAAAAATGTTTTATTCGTGAGACAGTAAATTTTAAATGGTTAAAGCAGGGGTGCAAAAATATAGGCACCAATGGGCCGATTCCCACCACTACATTTTTAGTATTCTTCGCCTAATAAGAATACTGATAAAATTTAAGCGAAGTATACTAATAAAATTTGACGAATAATACTAATAAAATGTAGTGGTGGGAATCAGCCCATTGCCGCCTAGATTTTTGTACCCCTGAGTTAAAGTAGTATGCGAGAAAAATATAGTTTTTTTTAAACCTCTTGGAGCGAACACGCCAAGGAGTGTGACACCAGTTTCAAATTAAAAATGTATACCTAATATTACTTCTTCAGAATAGAAACTGCCAGCGAGCACTAAAAGATCTTTTTATATTTTTCTGATATTGAATATGGCAAAACATTCTATTCGAAAACTGTGGTAAAATTGAACACATCTGACAGTTACAAAAACCAGGACTACAGTTTAAAAATCAAACTTTTTTTAACGTAAAACCATGGCTTTATCGAAGGGTATACGTTGGTATACGTCGTCTACATTCTGGATTTTTTAAAAGAAACTACGCATATCCTCTCTTTCTTAAGTAAAGCTATAGCGCAAGGGTGCAAAAATCTAGGCGCCAATGGGCTGATTCCCACTAATAAATTTTATTAGTATTCTCCGTCAAATTTTATTAGTATACTTCGCCTAAATTTTATCAGTATTCTTATTAGGCAAAGAATACTAAAACTTTAGTGTTGGGAATCGGCCCATTGGCGCCTAGACTTTTGCACCCCTGCTATAGCGCATAATCTCTGGCGTGCACTCTCTGTCTATAATACCCTATTCAGATCGGATTTTTAAGATATCTTAGACCGTCGAACTCGCTGAGGAAGTTCCACAAACTCGCTCGATGAATTCGAACATTATATTGCTAGATACAGCCACTATACACTATGTTTAACGTAAAAATCTAGAAATAAAATAGTTACAAAATGTTATATATATGTATTACAGTCATAGACTAAATCTTGAATAAGAAAGGGAAAAACGTTAATTTTATAACAATGGAGATTTAAAATAAATGTCTATGATGAACGCTTTTCTGAAGAAAATATACATATTTTAACATCTTCTCCTAATACATATCAAATTTTACCAACAAAATAAATTTAAAACTTTGGAAAAAAAAGAAGTACATCATAACTATTTTTCACGCAGAAGAAACATGCGACAATATATAAAACTCTGCAGCAATAAAACTTAGTTGGACCCATTTTTGATGTAATTTATCATTGTTAGCGACAAAGGTTATTGTCGTCTGTGGACATTGCGGACATTACAAATGGCGATGAGAGATTTATTATATTGCATGACGCATCTGAAAAATGTGACATCAAGATCTGGAATAGAGATGGCGAGAATTAATAAATCAAAGGTAAAAAGATCCGTCTACCGAGCAACAATTTTTAGTGCTTAAAAAATTCTACTTTAAAATCATCGAAAGAAAAGAGGTTTTGTCTTCTGTGAGATATTTAAAAAGGGTAAAGGTATGTAAAAAATGTTTTATTAGTTAGACAGTAAATTTTAAATGGTTAAAGCAGGGGTGCAAAAATATAGGCGCCAATGGGCCGATTCCCACCACTACATTTTTAGTATTCCTCGCCTAATAAGAATACTGATAAAATTTAAGCGAAATATACTAATAAAATTTGACGAATAATACTAATAAAATTTGACGAATAATACTAATAAAATTTGACGAATAATACTAATAAAATTTGACGAATAATACTAATAAAATCTAGTGGTTAGAATCAGCCCATTGTCTCCTAGATTTTTGTACCCCTGAGTTAAAGTAGTATGCGAGAAAAATATAGTTTTTTTTTAAACCTCTTGGAGCGAACACGCCAAGGAGTGTGACACCAGTGACCAGTATTTCAAATTAAAAATTTATACCTAATATTACTTCTTCAGAATAGAAACTGCCAGCGAGTAATAAAAGATCTTTTTATGTTTTTCTGAGATTGAATATGGCAAAACATTCTATTCGAAAACTGTGATAAAATTGAACACATCT
Organism: Maratus michaelseni; assembly: GCA_963931845.1. Taxonomy (NCBI): domain Eukaryota; kingdom Metazoa; phylum Arthropoda; class Arachnida; order Araneae; family Salticidae; genus Maratus; species Maratus michaelseni. The sequence goes on from OZ007595.1 coordinate 257,552,994, forward strand.
GACAGTTACAAAAACCAGGACTACAGTTTAAAAATCAAACTTTTTTTAACATAAAACCATGGCTTTATTGAAGGGTATACGTTGGTACACGTCGTCTACATTCTGGATTTTTTAAAAGAAACTACGCATATCCTCTCTTTCTTAAGTAAAGCTATAGCGCATAATCTCTGGCGTGCACTCTCTGTCTATAATATCCTATTCAGATCGGATATTTAAGATATCTTAGACCGCTGAACTCGCTGAGGAAGTTCCACAAACTCGCTCGATGAATTCGAACATTATATTGCTAGATACAGCCACGACCACTCACTTTGATTGCTTTAACTGATTGGCTGATGAGACTGGCTTTAACTTAAGCGCATGCGCACATGATATGTTTATTCAGATCTCCGACACACGGAGGTTCAGTGAGGTTCAGTACACTGTAAAAAATGACCAATGTTTCTTATTTTAAGAAAATATGCTATAACCACGAAAGAAAATACAATATAATCTTCTGAGTTATCCGAAATTTCAAATAGCATGTTACATGGTCTTTTGAATCCCTAGAAACGAATACATTTTCAAAATTTAAAGAATAATTTATAAAAACAAATTATTTTTAGCTGCCCGAATTTTTCAGAAATGTTTCCGAAGGGTTTTTATAGTGTATTAATTAGTGTCCTCAGGCTGGAATATCTGTTTTTCGAATGTTATCCATTCTCAAGTACACGTTTCCAGCCGCATAAGTTAATTTATACATGAAAGAGTAAAGAAATAATCTTAATTTTAATGTTATTGTTAACGCTGTTAATTTTGCATGTTTGTCTGTTAAAAAAATTTTTTGAGCATGAAAATGTTTACTTCAGAATTGATAGCATTCGAAAAACAGGTATTCCAGGCTGAGGACACTAATTAATACACTATAAAATCCCTTCGGAAACGTTTCTGAAAAATTCGGGCAGCTAAAAATAATTTGTTTTTATAAATTATTCTTTAAATTTTGAAAATGTATTCGTTTCTGGGGATTCAAAAGACAATGTAGCGTGCTATTTGAAATTTCAGATAACTCAGAAGATTATATTATATTTTCGTTCGTGGTTATAGCATATTTTCATGAAATAAGAAACATTGGTAATTTTTTACAGTGTAAGTTATCTTAGATGAATTTTGCGGTGTGAACAGGTATTCAATTCCGGGAGGATACCACATAAAAAATGGCGATTTACGATATCTTACATTACCTGTGCGAACATGGTATAATGCGTAACTTCCGCCTATTTTTGAGAACTCACCACTCCATAAAACTCGTCTATATAATAAGCATTTTTTATGTAGCATTTAACTTTAAAAGTGCTCTATTTTACAGATAAAATAATCACGTCTGCGGATATAGTTATTTTAAGAATGAATATGATTTTTTAAAATTTTAAATATGTGTATTTAAATGCCGAAAGCAAAGCTAAATTTTAGCTTACACGAAAATGTAATATAAATTGCCTAAATTACTTCTCTTTACCTACATACATATCACTGAAAATAAAGCTATCAACGGTATTTACCATCCAATTTACCGTACATTTTTAATCGGATTTTTTAACCTTTGTTTACAGTTTGGTGCATATACCGTAATTTCCGGTGTGTGTATAAGTCGCGGCTAAAACTTCGGTTACGAACCAGAAGTTTTATTTATTAAAAAACGTCAAATAAGTTCCATGCACAAATATGTTATATAATATTAACTAAACTTTCTGGTCGGAAACAGATTTATTTGACACCATTTATTTGAGCTTATACACCGGAAATTACGGTACATTCCAGAGGAATATTTTTTAGTTATATTCTTACGACATTCTTATCTACGATAGGTATACATTAAGGGCAAATCTAGAGAAGCGAAAATAAATAAATGTTGGTACCATTTGATATAAAAATAGTTGGCAGCCCTGGCAAGCAATTAGTTAATTGCAAAAACACCTTAGAAAACATACCACAAAAAGTTACTAAAAAAAGCTGGTAGAAAAGAATTGTCGGTTACTATTATATATATATTATATATATATATATATATATATATATATATATATATTGTATTTTCTTTTACCTTTTTCAATTCCAAATTTGAAAGGGAAAAATTAATTTTTAATTTCTTTTCTGTTCACCTTCGTATACATATTCAAATACGAAAAGTAACGCTTTTATTCGGTCCCTAGGTTATACATGTTATATTTATTAAAACTTTCTGCATGTTGTAACAAATAAAATAGCCAAAGGTTTATTTTCCAGCGATCAAAATTTGGTGTGTTCACATACATGGAATTTTTTCTAGTCACTAAAAGAACATTCTTCCGTTTTTAATTCGAAAAACATGGCTACTACACGAATAAATGCAGACTTTTAGTGCAGATAGTAATAGTACTGTCCAAAAAAATCTCTTACAGAAAATTCATTACATTTGGGTCAAATTCTCATGAAAAAGATAAACATTTCAATCGGAGATTTTATAGTAATATGTAAATTAATGTTTGTCGTCACGTGAGTTTAACAGAAGCATTCTCAAAGGTAGGTCCTTTCTAATTCTATGAAGATGTAAGGAGTAAACCTTAAAGGATATATTTTCCGGAATGCTTTCGACTAAGACAACAACATAAAGTGTCAAACGTTGTTAAGGTTGGAAAAAAATGAAACTTGGTGCAATTTTTAATGTATAGACGAAGCCTTATGACAAAATAAACTTGACGCAATTACAGAGAATTTTACGTATTAAAACATCCTTTTACTTGTATTTTATATTAATTTGAATTGTTTAATCAAATTAATTTTCTTTAATTTGAAAACTTTGAACTATGCGTAAATATTTGCATGGATTTGAATATTTTGTGTTAACTGAAATCAAGTGCTGATTTAATGATTTAATTACTGTCCAGGACTGCTGACTTGTTTTATATATATATAATCGTACAACAATTAAAAAAAAAACTTTGTGTTAGATTCCTCTTTAAATTGTCCTAGTATAAATGTATGCCAGAAATTATTATTTTAAATACAGTTCAGGAATAGAAGGGAAAATATAGTCGAATTGTACGAATTGTACGTTTTCGCGATCCACATTTATAGTATAAAAGCAATCTTTCAGAATTGTTTTGTACTGTAATATACAAGAACTTTAATTACGACTTATTTTTTCATTTGCTACCAGACATTGTACACCAATTTTCTTATATATATTAGTAAGTTTGCTTTGAGTATATGTATCGATATTTTCATAAACTTTGTAGTCACAAAATCAAAGCTGTCTTCACGGCTTCGAAAAAATTAATTTTTAAATTATTTGCGGTGTGGATATTATATATTTTGCGTTATATGTTTTTGTGCCGAAGTCCTTAATCAATATAGCAGATGATATTTATGAGTTTTGAAGAATTATTCATGCTAAGTCTTTTAAACGTTGTAGTAGTTTTTTTTTTTTTTTTGTATTTTTTTTAACTCTTCTTTCGATATTTTTAACATATCTTTGCTTCTTCAAATATTTTTTAACTAAGTTTTATGATCATCTCTAAATAGATTTTTCAAAACTATTGAACATACATTTTTCCGTTTTTCAATACGATGTATATTTCTCGAGTTATTCGAGCGTTTCCAGACATTCCAATGGTAACGATTCTCACAGCATTGCACTCGATTACAGCGCCATCTACAATGTTTCGAAGAAAATGTTCAATACAAAACTTACGTATTTTTTCCCGTAGAATCCGAATCTGCAAAAAAAAAATGGGGGTCATCATTTAAGATTTCAAATTTGCCCCCCTTTCCCCCCGAGGGGGCAAAGTTGGGGGTGGCAACTTTCATATCCCTAAATAGATTTTCAAAAATACTGAACAAGCATTTTGCCGTTTTTCAATCCGATGTATATTTCTCGAGTTATTTGACCTTTTTCCAGACTTTTTGGACACCCTGTATATAATCGTACAACAATTAAAAAAAACTTTGTGTTAGATTTCTCTTTAAACTGTCCAAGTATAAATGTATGCCAGAGATTTTTTTTTTAAATACAGGTCAGGAATAGAATAAAAATTATAGTCCAATTTTACGTTTTTGTCGCAATCCACAGTTGTAGCATAAAAGCGAACTTTCAAATTTTTTTGTACTGTAATTTACCAGAACTACAATTAACATTTCTTTTTTTAACAGCTACCAGAAATTGTATACCAATCTTTCTTTATATAAATGTAACTTGGCAAGTAGAGCTAGTCTGGATTGCTGTATATAAGCTGTAATCAAGAAATCAAAGCTTTCCTCAAGGCTTTGAAATAATAAATTGAACAGTTATTTGGAGCATGGAAATTACTGTGACCACTCATTTCTACGTAGAGTTGCAAAAATCCAGTTTATTCCCGGGTTTATTTCTAATAGACCCGGTTTATTCCCAGGTTTATTCCCAAATGACCTGGTTTATTCCCAAAAAACCCTGTTTATTCCCAGGTTTAAACCGGATTTTTTCTAGCCTTTGCAACTCTATTTATACGCGATGTTCAGTAACTACTTTTTCGTTCCACTATTTTAAAACAGCAAAATTCGATTTATAAATTATTTGCTTAAATAAGGAGAAAATTACTTAACCACGTCTGCGGATATAGTGTTTTTTACGAATGGATATGATTTTTTTTTAATTTTAAATATGTGTATTTAAAAGCCGAAAGCAAAGCTAAATTATAGCTTACACGAAAATGTAATATACATTGTCTAAATTGTTTTTCTATACCTGCATATCACTGAAAATGAAGCTATCAACGGTATTTACCATCCGATTTACCGTATATTTTTCATCGGATTTTTTAACCTTTTGTTTACAGTTTGTGCATATACCGTAATTTCTGGTGTATAAGTCCGGCAAAAAAAGTTCGGTTACGAACCAGAAATTTTATTTATTAAAAAAGTTCAAATATGTGCATAAGTCGCGGCTTATACACCGGGAATTACGGTACATTCCAGGGGGATATTTTTTAGTTCTATTCGTACGACATTCACATCTGCAATAGGAATACTTTAAAGGCAAATCTATAAAAACGAAAATAAATAAACATTGGTACCATTTGATATAAAAGTAGTCGGCAGCCCTGGCAAGCAATTAAGGAGCTAATTGCAAAAACATCCTAGAAAACATACCACAAAATATTACTAAAAGAATCTGGTAGAAAAGTCCATGCATATTATGCATATTATAAATTTCTTAGGTTGTTTTTTTTTTTTTTTTTTTTTTCTTCAAAAAATTAATTTATAATTTTTTTCCGTTCACCTTCGTATACATATTCAAATACGAAAAATAACCTTTTTATTCGGTCCCTATGTTATACATGTTATATTTAGTAAAACTTTCTGCATGTTGTAACAAATAAAATAGTCAAAGGTTTATTTTCCAGCAACCAAAATTCGGTGTGTTCTCATACATTGAATTTTTTCTAGGCACTAAAAGAACATTCTTCCGTTTTTAATTCGAAAAACATGGATACTACATGAATAAATGCAGTCTTTTAGCGCAAATTGTAATATAGTACTTTCCAAAAAAAATCTCTTACAGAAAAATCATTACTTTTGGGTCAAATTCTCATCAAAAAGATAAACATTTCAATCGGAGTAATATGTAAATTAATGTTTGTTGTCACTTTAGTTTAACATAAGCATTCTCAAAAGTTTGGTCCTTTCTAATTCTATGAAGATATAAGGAGTAGACCTTAAAGGATATATTTTTCGGGATGCTTTCGACTAAGGCAACAACATAAAGTATCAAACGTTGTTAAAGTTGGAAAAAATGAAACTTGGTGCAATTTTTTTTCTATAGACGAATCCTTATGACAAAATAAACTTGAGGCAATTACAGAGACTTTTACGTACTAAAACGTCCTTTTACTTGTATTTTGCATTAATTTGAATTGTTTAATCAAATTAATTTTCTTTAATTTGATAACTTTGAACTATGCGTTAATATTTGCATGGATTTGAACATTTTGTGTCAACTGAACACAACTGCTGATTTCATTATTTAATTACTGACTAGTTGCTGACTAGTTTTATATATGTAATCGTACAACAATTAAAAAAAATCTTTGTGTTAGATTTCTCTTTAAACTGTCCTAGTATAAATGTATTCCAGAGATCAGTTTTTAAAAGTTTAGTTTTACAGTTCAGAAATTGAATAAAAGTTACCGACCAATTGTTTGTTTTTGTCGCGATCCACTTTTGTAGCATAAAAGCGATCTTCTCAGACTTTTTGTACTGTAAATTACCAGAATTATAGTTAAGACTTCTTTTTTCAACAGCTACCAGAAATTGTATACGGATTGTTTTATATATAAAAGTAAGTTTGCATTGAGAGCCTGTACATATTGGTATATGTTAGCCGAAATCAAGAAATCAAAGCTTTCCCCAAAGCTTTGAAGTAATAAATTAAACAGTCATTTGGAATATGGAAATTATTGTGATCTCTCATTTATACGCGATGTTCAGTAACTACTTTTTCGTTTCGCGTATAAGTAAAAGGTCACTGGTTTTTTTATTGTTTTTTTGTTTTTTGTTTTCTTCTGTTTTTTTTTCTTTTTGCGTTATACGTTTTTGTGCCTTAATCAATATAGCAAAAGATATTTATCAGTTTTGAAGAATTATTCGTGTAAAGCTTTTTTATATATTTGTGCTTCTTCGAATATTATTAAGCTACATTTTATGATAATAATTTATAAGCGGTTGTGGTTCTTGACTCGCTATCTTTGGGGCACTACATTCATGGCTGTGAATTTTCTTCTTTTCGTACCATTATTTTTTAAAGAAAACTTTTCATTGATTTCATGGCAGAATTTTCTAACAACGAATATGGCAAATATTTCTTTTACAACATAGTGGTAAGAAAATGATAAATTTGGAAACAGTGCTTTTAGTGCCCCAAATAAAGACAGTCAGAGCCGCCACTGTTTATCAGGCTGAAAAACATACTGTACATATAAACACTAAATACTTTTTTCTTTAAACATCGCCTGGTATTTTCTTATCAAAATGTAGACGGAGCGCAGTAATTTCTACCGCTGATTAAGATCTGGATGTTTATAATTGCTATATCCGATTAACAATCCTTGCAGAATTTAATCGCAGAATTTAAAAGTATATTATTACTATTATGGAAATCCTAAATATTGAATTACGAATACACAATCACACTTGGATATCGCGTAGCAAAACAGAGCTTGATTACTGGTGGAGGACGAGGGACAGAGAATACCACTAATTCTGAATAATAATGGTCATCTTTATTAAACTCGGTTTGAACGGAGTGTGACGAAGTGAACGGAGATGTCGGTTAAGGGGCTTCCGAGTTGCAGTTACTTTACGCCCTATCTATGAGTCAGAAGTGTATCTTGTAATAAATTGAGCCGTTGGGAAATGTTAAGATGTAGTCTTATCTACATAAAAAGAACATTTACAATGTAAAGGATAGGTGAAAAGTTAAAGAAAGATATGAAAACAAATGTGGAATAAAAAAGTAAATCGAAGGAGATTAAGGATAGAGTCTAAAAATTGGAAATAGTCTCTTGGCTACAAAAACAACCTAGAAAACATATCACAAAAAGTCACTAAACGTTACTATGGTAGGAAAGATCATAAATATTATAAATTTCTCAGTTTTTTTTTTCTTTCTATTTTCTTTTACTTCTTCAATTCCAATTTGAATGAGAAACATTAATTTTTAATTTTTTTCGTTTCACTTTTTATACATATTAAAACACAATAAATAACCTTTTTAGTCGGTCCCTACGTTCTATATGTTATATTTACAAAAATATACTGCATGTTGCAACAAATAAAACAGTTCAAGTTTAATTTTCCAACGACCAAAATTTAACGAGTTCTAATTTATTTAAAATTTCCCAGGCATTAAAAGAACATTCTTCAATTTTTAATTTAAAAAAAACGGGGATACTACACGAATAAATGCAGACTTTTAGTGCAAATAGTAATAGTACTTTCCAAAAAACTCTCATATAGCAAAATCGTTACGTTTGGGTCAATTTCTCATTAAAAAATAAACATTTCAATGGGAGGTGTTATAGTAATATGCAAATTAATGTTTGTCGTCACGTGAGTTTAACATATGCACTCTCAAACTTTGGTCCTTTCTAATTCTATGAAGATGTAAGAAGTAGCGCTTAAAGGATGTACTTTTTGGGATGCTTTCAACTAAGGAAACAACATAAAGTGTCCAACGATGTTAAAGTTGAAAATAAAGAAACTTGGTGTAATTTTTATTGTATAGGACATGACAAAATAACATGAGCCTTATGCAAGGCCTTATTACCAGTGGGGCAAACTTCCACCACTAAAAAATAATAGAAATTTTTGGCTTATTTAAACGCCTTTTTCATGCTGAATTTCAGTCAAAAACAATGCAAAAATTTCTATTGTATTTTACAGGTTTAAGTTTGCCCCGCCGTTAATCAGACCCTGCCCTTATGACAAAATAAACGTCATGCAATTTCAGAGACCTTTACGAAATAAAACAGCCCATTACTTATATTTCGCATTAATTTGAACTGTTTAATCAACTTAATTTGCTTTAATTTGATAACTTTGAACTATACGTAAATATTTGCATGCATTTGAACATTTTGCGTCAACTGAACTCAACTGGTATTTAATGATTTAGTTACTGTCCAGGAAGGCCGACTAGTTTTATATATATAATCGTACAACAATTTACAAAAAACTTTGTGTCAGATTTCTCTGTAAACTGTCCTAGTATAAATGTATGCCACAGATTATTTTCTAAAATACAGTTCAGGAATAGAAGGAAAAATGTAGTCGAATTGTACGTTTTTGTCGCGATCCACATTTATAGCATAAAAGCGATCTTTCAGATTTCTTGTACTGCAATATACAAGAACTTTAATTACGATTTCTTTTTTCATGTGGTACCACAAATTGTAGATCAATTTTCTTATATATAACAGTAAGTTGGCGTTGCGTACTTTTTTGATAGTCTGATAAACCCTGTAATCACGAAATCAAAGCTGTCCTCACGGCTTTGAAAAAAATAATTTTTAAGTTATTTTCAGTGTGGGTATTATTTACAGGGTGTCCCACAAGGTACGCAGCATCTAATATGTACAGATTCGGATAGAGCACGTCAATATGAGTATTTTGAATGGTAACAAGTGGGGTCCCCGAATATAGCGTGATAGTCTAATTACAGGATGAACGTTATCATAGCTGCGAACTTTTACGCTTTTTTACTACCACTAAAATTTTATAGTAAATTTTACCTTATTAAATCTCCGAAATCACGGGATTCAATAAGGCAAAAATTTCTATAAATTTTTAGTGGTTACGACAAATTTGCATAATCATCTGGGGAATCTTTCATGTTGTACACATCGTCATTTGGAATACCCACTATCGGATTCGTCAATAACGTCATAGCTGCCAACTTTTACGCTTTTTTGATACCACTAAAAATTTATAGAAATTTTTGACTTATTAAATACCGTGATTTCGGAGATTTAATAACATAAATTTACTATAAAATTTTAGTGGTAGAAAAAAGCATAAAATTTCGCGGCTATGATAACGTTCATCCTGTAATTAGACTATCACGCTATATTCGGGGACCCCACTTATTACCATTCAAAATACTCATATTGATGTGCTCTATCCGAATCTGTACATATTAGACGCTGCTTACCTTGTGGGACACCCTGTATTTTGCGTAATACGTTTATGTTCCAAAGTCCTTAACCTTCGTACCCTGTTGAAATTTTACTCAATGTTGATAAAAACATTTCACACCAGAATTTGTTTTTGATAATGATTTAACATATTTATTTAACGTAGTTCACCGTAGCATTTATTTAACTTACTTTATGAAAAAAAATCTGGTTCCAATCGAATTAAATAAATTATAGAAGTGGGTCGATTCGACCCATTCAGGGTAGGAGGGTCAATCAATATAGCATAAGATATTTATGAGTTTTGAAGAATTATGCATGCAAATTTTTTTTTAAACGTTGCAGTTTTTTTTTAATCGTTTTTTTTTTACTCTTCTTTCAATATTTTTAATATATCTCTGCTTCTTCAAATATTTTTAAGCTATGTTTTATGATAATAATTTATAAACAGTGACGGCTTGTGACTCGCTCTTTTTGAGGCACTAAATGCATGGCTGTAAATTTTTATTTTTTCGTACCATTATTTTTTTTTTAACTTTTCCTTGTTTTAATGGCAGAATTTTCTACTAACAAACAAGCTAGATATTTCTTTTACAAAATAGTGGTAAGAAAATAATAAATGCTGCAACAATGTTTTAGTGCCCCAAATGAAGACAATCACTAACCGCCAATGCTTATCAGACTGAAAAAAATACTGTATATACAAACCCTAAATACCCTTTTCTTTAAATATTGCCTGGCATTTTCTTATTGAAATGTAGACGGAGTTCAGTAATTTCTACCGTTGATTAAGATCTGGATGTTTATAATCACTATATCCTATTAGTATTCCTTGCATAATTTAATCGCAGAATTTAAAAGTCTGTTATTACTAATTTGAGAATCCTAAATATAAAATACGAATACACAATCATACTTGAAATTCGCGTTGCAAAACAAAGCATGGTTTACGGTGGAGGACGAGGGACAGAGAATATCAGTAATTTCGAATAGAATCTTTATTAAAGTCAGTATTTCTGTAATAAATAAGCGAAACATTTATTCGAAAATAGATATGTGTGTCGTGACTCCCTTCCAAGAATGCTTGGTTGGTTTTTATTCGATAACTGCTGTAAAGCTTTCTGCTGATGCTTTCTGCTGCTGATGCTTTCGACTAAGGCAAAACATAAAGTGTCAAACGTTGCTAAAGTTGATAAAAATTTAACTTGGTGCAATTTTTATTCTATAGACGAATCCTTATGACAAAATAAACTAGTATTTAGTTAGTATTTACTAAGTTTAAACTAGTATTTAGAATCCTTATGACTAAATATAAAAGTATTTAGATTGTTTTTGAAGATTCGATGATATTGCGACTAAAATTGCTACAATAGGTACATAGCACGCATTTGACAGTTTGACTGAGCAGGTCCTCCTCCCAAATGGTCCGGCAGCTAAATACCAATATTTTTTAACAGAAAATTTTATGGTAAGTTTCTACAACTTTTCCGCAAAAATTTACCTCCGACAGTTGGTTCTGCAAAATGCTCAAGAAAAATCTAAAAATAAAATTTTCTAAGAAAATACCGGTATTTAAAATGCTGACTATTAGGAGCCCTGATTGAAATGCTCATTTATAAACCCATAAATATATCACCGATATTCTAGAATATAGCATGTATAAAATGTCAGGAAAGAGAATTTAAACTTTAATGTAATTAAAGTTATGTTCTTTAATACATTCTTGATTGGAATGTTGCCATTTTAGATCGTTTCTGTGTTCAAAAGTTTTAACAGAGTTTTGTAAAAGTAATTTTCAGTTTACATAAAAACTGCTGAACAGTGTGGAACAGTATAGGCGACTTTAACCCTTTGAGGGCGGTGGGATATATTATATCCTTCCTAATTTTAATTTGATTCGAACCAGAAGTTTTAGTTAAATTTTACTTTTTTAACATTGACGGGAAAATTTGAAAAATTGTTTTTCCTTATTTTGAACTAAAATCTTTCGTAAATACCGGTGTGAGTTCGACGTTACAGGGAAAAAATTGCTTGCCCCTGAAAGGGCTAAGGGATTTCAACAAGCGTTCGTGATTAAGCAAAGCGAAAATGTCTGTTTAAAACATCTGGTAGGTATTTTGAATAAACAATCACACTGTAGTTCTAACGATCATTATCGCCACCCGTCAACAAAGTGTTAATAATATCAATTTTACATTTAAGTCAATAATTTGACAACTTAATCGTCGTAATAGTGAATGAAAATTTATTTTAGGGAACTTTTGATCGTGTAAATTCCAGCGGCGAAAAATTATATGTTTTATATATTAATTTTTAATAATTGCATAAATAAAAATATTTCTATAAATAATAACATATATTTATAAAAATCAATGTAATCAGAAAGATGTATATTCGTTATGACAATACATCGTATAAAAATTAAGGAAATATATAAATTATATTATATTTTATTTATATCATATTTAAGCGCAGAAAAATATTAAAAATACAGAGATTAAAAAGGCGGTTAGAAATTCTGCGACTTAAATAAAAAATAGGAAATTTCTTATGTAGTTGCACTATACCCCATGGAAATATTTACATTATTACCGTAATTTCCGGCGTATAATCCGCAGCTCAAACAATCGTTTTTCGACCCAGAAAATTTATTCAATAATTGTAGTTAAATATTTACAGCGATTTTTTAAGTTACATTTTATAAAATAATATTTCTGGGTCGAAAAACGACTCTTTGAGCTGCGGATTATACGCCGGAAGTTACGGTACATATATCATATTTAAATAGTGTCATTAAATAGTGTCATAACTGTCCTAAAATGACATACCCTAAGGAAAAAATAATTTTATTCATAAAATGTTTTTCTCATGACTTTATTTTTTACAAACTAACTTTGCGAAGTATACAAAATACAATGGTGCCTTTTAAAAAGTAACAAATAAAGTCACAACGTCATAATAATCAGTGGCGTCTCGTGACTGATTCCAGTTGGGGCACTAAACGCATGGTTGTAAAATGTATTATTTTTATACCACTGATTTGTAAAATAAATATTTGCTTTATTTGTTGCTAGAAAGCTGTGCCATTAAAATAACGGGAATGATTTCTTTAAAAAAATAATTGTAAGAAAAATATATTTTTTTTTCAATGCATTTAGTGCCCCAAAAGAGCTAGTCAAGAACAGCCAATAATAATAATGATATATATAAAATGCTGCACCGTGTTTTTTATCTGCAATGCTGTCTTTAAGCGACACACCAATAAGTTGGTATTAATTTTACTTCCATACATCACAAATAATTTTTTGCACACACTGAAACACCGCAGATTCGCCATGTCTCCACTTTAACCGCTTAACACATTTTATCCACTTCTCTTTCGGTTTAGTGTGACAGAATAAACCATTGCAGTGGAAACAGGTTTCATCATCGTCATATGCAAAAAGACAACAGACAATGCAACAGTATCTTTGTTATCATCATTGGATTTAACGAAGCTAATTTTCTGCTTAGCCTGTTGCGCTGCTAGTGTGAATTATGTTTCTCTGCAGCTTTTGCCTTCGCTTCGGCAATATTAGGACTGCTAGTCAGAACTTTTGCACCTTCATGCTTCCTCTTTTTAGAGGATGATTTAACATGAGGTGCAAAAGAAAGTGGAGATACATCAAGTTGTCTGATAAATAACAATTATGAACTTGAAGATGCTGCCTGTTGAAAAGATACACACGTCTTCGGAGAATCGAAAACAGATGTCTTTTCTTTCTTAAGTAAAGCTATAGGGTATAGTTCCGGAGTACGCTCTCTGTCTATGATACCCTGTTCAGATCGTATTTTTAAGATATCTTAAACAGCCGAACTCACTGAGAGAGTTCCAGAAACTCACTCAGTGAGTTCTAACTTTCTGTTGCTAGATAAAGCAACAACCACTTACTTTGATTGCCGCGGTAGGTTAGCTTTAACTGATTGGCTGTTGATGCCGGTTTTAATTTAAGCTGATGCGCAATTTTTATGTATGTCCAGATCTCAGAAAAAATGTCTCATTAAAGCGCATTCTCAGAAAATTTGAAAAAATGCTAATGAAGCTACCCATGCCAACCTGCCATGTCTCCGGATTTTTGGTCACCAGTATTTTAGTTTTAAAAAATTGTTGCTTTATTTAATCGGAGCATTCTGCAATTTTAAAGAACAACATTTTCTCTAAAAAATTACTGGTGTGCCAAAACCGGAGACTTGGCAACTCTGCTGATGTATGTAATAATGGAACTGTAAAATTTAGCTGAGGAATCCCAGTAGAATATATGCAAAAAAATAAAATACTCTCGAGTATTTGGCGCAAAAAGACGCGATTTGGCTAGCAACATTTATACATCGCCAAACGCAAACGATTTATGCATTTTGAAATTGCTTGTAAAATGATTATTCGAATACGCAATACTTAATGAATTTAAACTTAAACAATGAAATATTTTTTAATAATATATACAAGCTGTTTGTTGTTGCAGGTATTTAACTTTACCACTTAAAAAATATATTCTGTGTTTTGGAAGCTGCAAATATCTATTTTATGCTATAGCGAAGCTGACATTTAAGTTTTGTGTATTATTGAAAAATTGAAGGGTTTTTGTCACTTTTAGTAAACAATCGAAATTTTAAAAATATATGAATCTGGAAAACATATTACAGTAAACGAAGAGTTTGAAGAAATTCTTGTTATGAGACCTGTCTATAAGATTTTTGTAAAATTTGAAAGCGTAAAATTTTGATTAGATTAAAACATTATACGATTGGATTAATTCTAGGGGTCATGATACCATACCCTCTTGTTCAGAATCGATTGTATTTTGCGTTCAACATTTTCAACTCTCTGTACGTTTCCAGTAATATTAATTGAAAATATTCTTTAAATCAGATTAAACAAATCACTCATGTTTTTTTCTCTTTTTATTAGCAATTGAATGAAGTTTTGCTATTGTTTTATCCTCCATTCTACGATTTTTTCTAATTTAATTGGCTTTACTGGTTATACAAGTAATTTTAAAAGTATTCTAAAAGGAAAAGCTTGATGACAAACGGATTCGTTATACATTTCTTTATCGAAAAAGTCGTTGTTTCCATAGCAAAAATACTTTTTTTTAATTGACAATGTTCTGAATCGGGCTTGTTTTGGTGCTTGAAACAATTTTAATAAATTTAAATTTTGTTTGAAATAGTAAAATACAATCGTTAAATTTCGTTATATAAACATTTAAATGTGTACACAAAATTGTCGTTATAAAAAATTATTTATTATGTAAGTTAAACTTACATAAACAAGCTCAGCAGGAAAAAGTTTTTCCTAAAAGAGTATTTACATAAAAGCAATTTTTTTTTTTTTATTTCATTCAGTCGCCAACCGGTGATAATCGCCAAATAAACGAAATTTTCATAATTTTTAAGGATGTTATATTGAGGTTCCGCAGAAATTTTTTTAGACGTGTATATCCTCATGAGAAGAACATTCTGTAATTTTTTTTCAAAATGTTCTGATCATGCCCTTATGGAGACCTTCCTTGTCAGACACAGTGAGGTTCAGTGAGTTATCTTAGGTGAGTTTGGCGGTGTGAACAGGTATCCTGGAGAGTACCACATAAAAATGGCGATCTAAGATATCTTACATATCCTGCGCGAACATGGTATAACGCACACACATTTTTGCCTATTTCTAAGATTACACCACTTCATAAACTTCGTGTATAATAAAGCATTTTTTATGTAGCATTTAACTCTAAAAGTGCTCTATTTTACAGATATAAGAAAACCACGTCTGCGGACATATTGGTTTTTACGAATGGAAATGATTTTGTTCTTAAATATTTGTATTTAAATTCCGAAAGCAAAGCTAAATAATAGCTTACCCGAAAATGTAATATACAGTGTCTAAACTGTTTCTCTATACCTACATATCACTGAAAATGATGCTATCAACGGTCTTTCTTATCCGTTTTACCGTACATTTTTTATTGGATTTTCTAAACTTTTGTTTACAGTTTGGTGAATATACATTCCAGTGGGGTATTTTTTACTTCTGTTCGTAGGACATTCTTATCTGCTATAGCCTTATACCAGAATATTTTAAAGGCGAATCTAGAAAAATGAAAATAAATAAATGTTGGTATCATTTGATATAAAAATAGTCGGCAGCCCTGGCAAGTAATTAGCCAGTTAATTGTCGAAGAGTTGAAATCGGTTAAGAGACTTCCAAGTTGCAATCAACTTTACGCCCTGTTTCTGAGTCAGCAGAGTATTTTGTAAAAAATTGAGCCGTTGGGAAAAGTTAAGATGTATTGTTAACTACGTGAAAAATAACATTTACAATGTAAAGGATAGATGAAAATTTAAAAAAAGATCAAATTTAAAATAATAAAGTAAAACGAAGGAGATTAAGGATAGAGTCTAAAAATTGGAAATAGTCTCTTAATTGCAAAAACTACCTAGAAGACATATGACAAAAACTTACTAAAAGTTACTGGTAGAAAATACCATGATTATTATAAATTTCTCAGGGTTTTTTTTTTTTTCATTCTATTTTCTTTTACTTCTTCAATTCCAACTTTCAATGAGAAAAATTAATTTTTTAATTTTTCGTTGCACCTTCGTATACATATTAAAACACAAAAAAAATCATCTATTTAGTCGGTCCCTGGGTTCTATGTGTTATATTTAGAAAAAAATACTGCATGTTGCAACAAATAAAACAGTTAAGTTTCATTTTCCAACGACCAAAATTTGACGAGTACCAATGCATTGAAATTTTTCCAGGCATTAAAATAACATTCTACAATTTTTATTCCAAAAAACCTTAATACTACACGAATAAATGCAGACTTTTAGTGCAAATATTAATAGTATTTTCCAAAAAAACTCTCATATAGAAAAATCATTGCGTTGGGGTCAAATTCTCATAAAGAAATATGCATTTCAATCGGAGGATTTATAGTAATATGCAAATTAATGTTTGTCGTCACGTGAGTTTAACATATGCATTCTCAAACTTTGTTCCTTTCTAATTCTATGAAGATGCAAGAAGTAGCGCTTAAAGGATATACTTTTTGGGATTCTTTCAACTAAGGAAACAACATAAAGTGTCCAACGATGTTAAAGTTGAAAGTAATCAAACTTGGTGTAATTTTTAATGTACTAGACATGACAAAATAACATGACCCTTATGCAGGGCCTGATTACCAGTGAGGCAAACTTCCACCACTAAAAAATAATAGAAATTTTTGGCTTATTTAAACGCCTTTTTCATGCTGAATTTCGGTCAAAAACTATGTAAAAATTTCTATTATACACTAGATTAATTTTAACACAATTATTTCAAATTCGTAAAGAAATCATACAAGTTGTAATTTTCCAACTGGACGAAAAATGTTAGGGCGAGGATTCGAACCTGGAATCTCTTGCCTGAAGCCGCCACGCTCTACCAACTGAGCTATCCCGGTCGAATCTGGAGGGCATAATTCATCCAGTTAACCTTATTGATCATAGCATCTTGTCTG
This sequence comes from Maratus michaelseni, assembly GCA_963931845.1. Classification (NCBI taxonomy): domain Eukaryota; kingdom Metazoa; phylum Arthropoda; class Arachnida; order Araneae; family Salticidae; genus Maratus; species Maratus michaelseni. The sequence continues at coordinate 257,570,218 of OZ007595.1, forward strand.
ATAGTTTAATCAGCTAAACAAAATAGATCGCAGGTAATGGAACTCCAGTAAACGCTGGATACGTGAATACACTAGATTAATTTTAACGCAATTATTTCAAATTGGTAAAGAAATCATACAAGTTGTAATTTTCCAACTGGAACATTTAATCCTGTCCCGGACATTTTTCGTCCAGTCGGAAAATTACATTTTGCTTCAACTGAACTCAACTGGTGATTTAATGATTTAATTAATGTACAAGACTGCCGACTTGTTTTATATATATAATCGTATAACAATTTAAAAAAAAAACTTTGCGTTAGATTGCTCTTTAAATTGTCCTACTATAAATGTATACCAGAGATTATTTTTTAAAATACAGTTCAGGAATAGAAGGAAAAATACAGACGAATTGTACGTTTTTGTCGCGATCCACATTTATAGCATAAAAGCGATTTTTCAGATTTTTTTGTACTGTAATATACAAGAACTTTAATTACGACTTCTTTTTCTATATGCTACCAGAAATTGCATACAAATTTTCTTACCTATAATAGTAAGTTGGCGTTGAGTCTTTGATTCGATGATTTCTTAAACTCCGTAATCAAGGAATCAAAGCTGTCCTCACCGCTTTGAAAAGATTTATTTTTAAGTTATTTCCAGTTTGGATATTATTTATATTGCTTTATACGTTTTTGTGGCTACGTCTTCAATCGATACAGCAGAAGATATTTATGAGTATGGAAGAATTATTCATGTAAAGGGTTTTTAAACGTTGTAGTTTTTTTTTTTTTTTTGTAGTTTTTTTTTACTCTCCTCTCGATATTTTTAACATATCTGTGCTTCTTCAAATGTTTTTAAGCTACGTTTTATGATAATACTTTATCAACAGTAGTGACTCGTGACTTACTGTTTTTGGGGCACTAAATTCATGGCTATAAATTTTTTATTTTTTCGGAATAAAATTTCTGTAGTTAAAAAACGAAACATTTATTCAAAAATAGAGATGTGTGTCGTGACTTGCTTCCAAGAATGCTTGATTGGTTTTTCTGCGATAACTGCTTTCGACTAAGGCAACAATATAAAGTGTCAAACGTTGCTAAAGTTGAAAAAAATTTAACTTGGTGCAATTTTTATTCTATAGACGAATCCTTATGACAAAATAAACCAGTATTTAGTTAGCATTTACTAAGTTTAAACTAGTATTTAGAATCCTTATGACTAAATATAAAAGTATTTATTTACGTAGAATAGTCTACTTTATAGCTTAATTCGGAAAGATATTTTTGTACATAAATAATATAATATATTAATTTTACCTTTGAAGATTTACGCAATACGTGAAGCGCATTATATTGTAAAAAATATATATATGTTTCATTTTATATGTGTTTCATTTTATTAAATAAAATTTATTCTCAGAAAAAGATTTATTAAAGCCGCGTCTTGTTGCCAGAAATTATGGTACATACAACTGCGTTCGTACGGATTGATACTTTTTGCAGGATTGATAGTTCTATGTAAATATAGTGTTGCAAAGAACTTGATTTATTTATAAAAAATTAAATAAAAAGTGTTGCAAATTTTATATACTGGGCATTTAAGGGTTAAAAAAAATAAATGATGCTAAAAATTTGCGGATTGCAGGAATGGGATAATAGGGATTTTTTTACTAACAAAAAAATTGTTGGTTAAAAAGATAACCGATAGATGGCGCTGGCATGCATAATATGAATCAGATTATGCAAACTGGGCTTATAGTAAATGACCCATTTCTACGAAGCGTGTGACAATCTTTAGTATCCCAGCGCATGAAACAGGCTCTTTTCTCGACTTTAGTTATTTTACCGTGCGAAATTTTCGTAATGTGCCAGTTGCTGATTCCTTATTATTGTAAAATAGTTTAACCAACAGCTCTTGATCTGGTAACGATAGCATACTGCTGACATCGAATACTGAATCTGTGTGCATTAAGGTGTTCTACAGCCTGATTTGTAAAAATCTGTTTCATATTAAGCATACCAGTGCCATTTATCACCACTTTTTTAACCACTTTTTTTATATTAAAAATATCCGATCTTCCTCTAATCCCATTTCAGCAAATCGAAATATTTGTTTAATTTTGATGAAGTTTTTATTATTTTTATTAGAATTACTATATTGGAATTACAAGCAGGGAATTTAGTTACAGTAAAAAAAGAGCATATAGCTGATATTGACAATTACAATTTTGGCATGAGAAGCAGGAAATTTAGTTACAGAATAAAGGAGCATATTGCTGAAAGTGAGTATAACTTAAAAACCACAGTCCTGACAAAATATCAAGAAGAAACCATCCAAATAAATTTCAATGAAAGTAAAATAATTTTCCCTCTTGTCTATACCATCCATCCATAATAAGAGAAAACATAGTGATAGTAACACACAAAAATACAATATGTAACGATGCAGCATCTTTTAACTTTGGCTCGAGTTACTTCAAGGTTGCAAATATGAAAATAAACAACCAAGTAAAAATAATAGATAACGTGCGTAGTTTTAAAAAGTACATGAAAATTAAATGATAGCAGTTCAAATAATAACTTCAAAGACCGTGCAATTATAGGATATTCTCATTTGTTTTTGAAAATGACTCTGAGTGGGCCGAAACATGTGAACAATCTAATAAAAGTTGTTTTTCTGAATATTACGTTGTTAATTTACACCTTTTAGCATTTAAAATATACAGGGTGTATCTGAAATGCTTCAACACACTTAGAGGGATGATAGTACTCATGAAGACGAACAAAAAATGCAATGGAACATGGGGTCGCAAATGACGTTTAACCCTTTCAGGGGCAGCGGTATGTTTATGAAACCACGTAGATTTAATTCCAAAACGCCACATTGACACCAGAATTTTGCTAAAATCTTTTCCATTTAATAAGTATGTGAAATAAATCCCTTTTCTTATTTACAAACAAATTTTTTGTATATTCCGGTGCCAGTCATTTATTTCAACATTTTAGTACTAAAAGTACTTTGCCCCTGAAAGGCTTAAAGGATGAAAATCGAGAAAATGCGTCTGGAAATGGACAAACTGAGACAAGAAAGAAGGTGATGTCCAGAGACAACAAATATTTTACAACAATTGTTCAAAGTGTCGACCGCCAGTCGTTGCTCCGAGATGTACTCTGTGTAATAATGTCCGCGGTCGACACTTTGAACAATTGTTGTAAAATATTTGTTTTCTCTGGACATCACGAACTGTGTTGTACCTATTATGTGCAATAAACCATTTTCTGGAGTGTTTCTTTCTTGTCTCAGTTTGTCCATTTCCTGACGCATTTTCTCGATTATCATCCTTTCAGGGGCAAAGTACTTTTAGTACTAAAATGTTGAAATAAATGACTGACACCGGAATTTACAAAAAAATTATTTGTAAATAAGATAAAGGCTATATTTCACATACATTTTAAATGGAAAAGATTTTAGCAAAATTCTGGTGCCATTGTGGCGTTTTGGAATTAAAATTAAGTGGTTTCTCAAACATAAAACTGCCGCTGAAAGGATTAAACGTCATTTGCGACCCCATGTACCATTGAATTTTTTGTTCGTCTTCATAAGTACTATCATCGCTCTATGTTTGTTGAACAATTTCAGATACACCCTGTATTTATTATTACAAGGCGTTATAATTTATTATATCGAATTTTTAAAGTTTCCACGAACTAATGGCGCACTTGGTAGTTCAGACTAGATGCAGTGTTTGTACGAATGCTTACTTTTTTATGCCTGTGTTTAGGAAAAAATATTTTCTTGTTTTTTTAAATAACGGGTATTTCCCATTAAATAAGTTAAAAATACTTTTCTCAAATTTTGATATTCAAAATTAAGCACCCGTACGAACCCTGACATAATATACCTAAGACTCCTATTAGGGGAGCTGACGCATATCCATTTTGTTGCCCAAAATAACCGCCATATTGTAACCCAACTCAGCATTAGGAAACCGCCCGAGCAAGTGTTTGCCGTACCTGCCACTGTCACTCGCCGGCCACTACTACGGTAAGCTACCCGGTTTTAGCTTGGTTTTTGGTCCGTTGGGTTATTAAATGGCGGTATGATTCACCCTGTAGTATATGAACCCTACATATACCTAAATATTTTAAAATACGTCACCTTTTATTTAGAAAACAAAATCCGTTAAATATGTTTTAAAATTAGCATGTTTTAACATAGGCTTATATGCATGGAATGAGGAGAATAAAAATGAGTTGTTGTTCGGAAATATCTTTCTGTTTGGGAAAGTTCTTAGTACCGGAAAATTCAATCATTTAATTATTAGACTTTAACTGCGATATATAACGTATAATAATTGACGGGCAGAATTTTTCGGTACGAATTGGTTTTACCAAACGGAAGGAACAACCCAATATTTTCAGAATTACGCGTAAAAAAAAAAATTTTTTTTGCTCTATTTTTTAGAAATAGTTTACTTATACTATTTCTGTAAAATAATGTATATAATTTAAATTAATGTAATAAAATGTTTCCTATAAAATAATAATTTTGAAAGATTATTATTTTATTTATTGATAGAAACGCATTTTTCTAGCATACAAACTGTGATAAAAAGGCTATAAACTCACAAATATTATTTGAGAATGAAATTCTTGCAGCCGAAATGTTTGTTTGGAAATAGGATACATACGTTAAATTTACTTCGTCGTGATTTCACATCTGCTAATGTGTTTCTATAGCAGAAAATTCCACAGGGAAAGGGAAATAAATCACAACTATAAATTAAACGAATTAATGTGTAAAAATCGATGAATGTGTTTCAGTTTATGTTAAGTAAATATTCAGTGTAATATAAGTGCGACTGTTGGCTTTGTAATCAAACGATTTTTTTTTTCGAAGTTAGATTCACATATAGAAGAATGTTTTAAATATTCCAATATGAATTTAATTAAAATTACAGCTTTTACAAGATTTTTAAATCATTTTTTGATTCAGAGACATTGTTGGAGAAAACGTCTTTTCATAATAAAGAAATTTACGCTAATTTTTGCATCAACAATTATCATCTAAAGACTATAATGTATCGAAATTTGTCTCAGTCACCTGTAAACGAAATATAAATACTACACTCCGTCTTCAACAGAAAACATGCTGTGTTAGACCTCAGTAATACATACCAATTGTACAACAATCCGATTATATTTATGAAAGTTAGATAATGGACAGACGGACAAAGAGACAGCTAATCCGAAGTCATAAACACTTTTAAACTGTGTTGCAAAGTGCAAAAACTTCATTAAAGCATGCGATGTCTGATAAAATTCAGTCATTTTATCGAACAAATACCGATAAAATGGATATATTTGTATTTAAATAGTCTTTTCTTAATGAAGAAATTAACGATAATTTTTGTATCAACTATTATCATCTAAAGACTATAAGGAATCTAAACTTATCTGAGCCACCTGTAAACGAAATATAAATGCTACACTTCGTTAACAACAGGAAACATGCTGTGTTAAACTTCAGTTATACATACCAATTAAGTAATAATTCCATTATATTTATGAAAGTTAGATTCAGACGGACAAAGTGACAGACTATACGAAGTCATAAACACTTTTAAACTGTGTCGTAAAGTGCAAAAAGATTCATTAAGACATGCGTTTTCCGATAAAGTTAAGACTTGTGTATATATACTTGTGTCTATATATGGACTGTGTCCATCATTAAGTTGACCTCTATCACAAGAATTACGGAGCAAACTTATTTTAAGAGAAACCAAGCAGCTTTATACATATTCGCCCTTCCATATGTCACATTGTGAGTTATCAGGGATAAGAATTCCCCGTCTTTTTGACTACCAGAATAATCTTCGAGAGAATGTTTTTTTATGTAATCGGAACATTCTGCGATTTAACAGAACAACATTTTCTCTAAGATTATACTGGTATGAAAAACGACGGATAATTCTCATTCCTGGACAGAAAACTCTTTATCTGAATTGTACTCAAAAATGAAATATAAAAACATCAATAATGTAATTTAATTATGTCTTATGTAACCTAAAAGTTGGTAATGTAATTTACATTCCATTTTTGTCACTGTTACAGAATATATAATGTCCAATCATGATATTAATAGCTTAAAAAATGCTCTGAGTTATCGACCAGTGTATATCTGTATTGTAATCCTTGCCTTAAACATTGGATTGACAGGAATATTCGTGCTGTTTGGGAAAATTAATTCGCACCAGAAAATTCTGCTCGTTAATTATTAGAAATTAGCTATCGGAATTCATGATTAATAATTAAATGATGGAACTTTCCGGTATGAATTAATTTTCATTAATTTTCCGGACAACTCAATAAATCACAGATTTCAGCGATTAAATATTTTTTTCAGGAACAGTGGTGACAACAAATCGTAGCAGTTGGCAGCTATGGAATTTAGAAATTACTTTTCTTTGTACGTTTTCTGGGTTCAGAGTAAAAAATGTTTATGACTTTTGAATTATAAAAAAACTTTTAAATGCAACATTTTTTTTTTTTTTTTACAATTCTACGCTGATTTTTTCACAGCTCAAAATCCTCTTCATTATTTATTGGAACTCCATAATAAAAGTAATATACAAATTTCAGAAGAATACAAACGCAAATAATAACTCCCATTATAAAAGTCGCAGAAGAACTTTGTTGCTACCGACGTTTCTTGTTTATGTTTTTGTACAATACTGTTTTTCCCTTCTGAGATGTATACGCAGAGCCGTGTTTTAAACCCCTGCTACGACTACAAACTTCCATCTGTATTTTCGAATTGAAATGTTCGCCTTTTTTTAATTTTCTGCGATTAAATAAGGCTAAAATTACTTTTCTAAATTACTGTTGGAAGCTTGTACATGTTACATTTCTTCAGAATTGGACCGTGTGTGTGTCATAAGTCCTCTAAAACTACGAACATTCATGTAAACTAACAAATTGTAGTATCGTAGTGCGATTTGCATTAAGAGAGTTCGAATATTTCTGAGAATATAAAATTAATTCCAAGATATCATAAGTACGTTTATTTTTAAAATAAGCGCACATATTTAACAAATTATTCAATCGGAATGCGGTTACACCATAGAGCTTGTGAAAATGTGGAATTTTGCATGGAAAAAAATAAAGTATCCTATAAATCAAGTCATATTTTAAAACTTCATAAAATATTATTAACACATTGACAACAAGGCTCCTACGCTGTTACAACATTTCTTTTTATCGAATTTTTCGCCTTATTTAAATGCAAAGGTATTACAAAGCCTCCAATTAAACGAGATCGTCTATATTTTCTGCTATTTAAATATTAAATAGAAAAATTCTATTAAAAATTGTGATAAAAACGTACGAACCCTGGACAACTGTGAACGAGTATTCTTGGGTTAATTTAACCAAACGTAATTGAAAATGGGCGTGATTTTTACCTTTCAAAAACTGTACTTATATCAAGCTATCCACATGTTTTTAGATTGAAACAAATTTACCGACTCATAAACTTGAAAAACCTATTTAGGAAACAAATTTGTGAAACTTTCGAAAGAGGCAGGAGCGTCTACTTTTTTAAAACTGTAATTTAGCAAACATTGCCGGTGGCCACTGAGTCAATAAACAGTATTGGACTGCAGTTTGCAGAAAAAAATGTCAAATAGTCGTAATTTGCATAGCAAAAAATAGTTCAATGAAAATATGAGCGATTTTCTCTTTTACTAGAAAAAATCTCAGATTTTGAAATAACTTAGTATGCGATTCGGCGTCACCAACCGGGAATTTGTTAGCTTTAATGGATTTTTTAAATGTGAATGAAATTATATATAACACCAGTGAATTTTTAAGAACTTTGAAAATTTCAATAAGAACTCTTATACACGTTTTTGTTCGATTCGATCGGCAATACCGATTTTTTAAAGAAACAAATATGCCTATTTTTGTCTTGAAAAACGCGTTTCATATGTACTAAAATAAGTTCGGAGATTGTGTGAGTATTGAAGAACGTATTTTGATATTTCGTCTAAAACAATTCACCCTTCTTTGCATTTTTTATACATATATTAAATATTAGACACCAGAAATTTTAAGATAGATTTCAAACTTTCTTCAGCAACATAGTTCACAGGAAATTTGCTGGATTAATATTTCTATATAAATATAGTGGTGGCGAAGACGTTGATTTATTTATTAAAAGTTAAATAAAAAGTGATGGAAATTTACATCACAATGCGAAGAAGGGTTAAAATAAGGAAATAACATATATTTGACAATTTGATTGACGACGCTTATCTGTAAATCCTTTAATATATCATACATATTCAAGAGCATTGACGTTGAAAATTTGCATATCCACGTAGTCTATTAAAAATATTTTTCTTGATCTTGAAAGTGTCAATAAACAAAACAAATTGAGTGAATCAAAATTAATGAATAAAAATTACTTATTTTTTGTTTATTAGGGTTTTAAAAATTTGAGGATAATATATATGTAGGTATTACAATCTAATAATCATACTAGAAAATTATATTTTTGAAAATAATAAAATAAGTAAATGCTACTTCTGTTATTTAATGTTTGATGCGAAATAATTAATACCGCATTCATACCTAGATACTTTTAAAGGAACATTTAACCAGGTTTTCATACCAGTATAATCTTACAGAAAATGCTTTTTTAATTAATCGGAACATTCTGCAATTTAAGAGAACAGTGATTTAACTCTAAGATTATACTAGTATGCAAAAAAGCGGAGAAATCTCATCCCTGCATTTAACACTTTAGCGGGCGGTGTCCACAAAAAAAATACACCTAATTTTAATTCCAAAACTGACAACAGCACCAAAAATAGTTAAAAAATATTTTCTTTTTATAATGTACGGGAAAATAAGCATGTTTTTATTTTCTAATTAATTATTCTGTAAATTCTGGTGTCAGTCCATTATTTCATCATTTTAAAAACAGACTTACTCCGCGCCGGTAAGAGTTAACTCTAAGGACTATCAGCAAATATTAGTGAATTATTTCATCATCTTTACTCACAACGTTCTGAATACTAGAATCTAAATCAAAATTGGCGACTGTCTTAGGCTAATTTATTTTCAGCGTTTGTATGGTCTCTTGAATTTAAATACCAGTATTTTCAAAAAGTGCCCTTTGACTTAATTTTCTATGATTAAATGTTTTTATAAAATACCGAATACTCGTAATAAAACATAATGGAACATGCAAACGCTGAAATAAAAATCCGCCAAAGCAAGACGCTATTTTTATGTCAGTGTCTAGGCCTATTAGTCGAAGGACTGTATTTCCTAATTGGATGTGATGGGAGGATCTGGATGTGTCTTTCAACAAAGCAGAACATAGATTCATACGTCTAACTCGGAAAAAAATTGCTTTAACCAGAATAATATCAAAATCGTGGGCTGACGGACACTTAGTCCGGTTCTTAATCCTATGGATAAAGTGTGGGGTATTTCTATCAAGAAAAACATCTGAAAATGGATGCCTATATTTTTCGATCAATAAGCTTAAAACAGCGTTAGAGCGAGTATGGCATTAACATCCAAGGTTCGCTTAAATGGGGAATACTCACTGGTTGTTGAATCCGCTTCTGTTCTTACTCGACTCGCTGACTTCAATAATGTGGTCATGCATGGATCATTGTGCGTACCATATGACCGTCGGACATACTCCCAATTCATGTATGTTTTTCGACTCGCTGAATGCAATAATGTGATCTTGCGTGAAAACAAGTATTAGCTGCTGACATTTATGTTTATCTCAGCTGATTCATATCCCCTTACAACAATAAATTTGGTGTTGTATTTAACAGATATTGTAAGGAAGGAATACTGCGATATATATACAGTGGCGGACAAAAAAACTGCATCACCTGCGAAAAAGTGCAAAACGCTGCAAATAATCTTTTTCAAGTACAGGTATTATGGAAGGATGATATTTTTACGATAAAATACAGTTGTAGGATTAATCTAAATTAAATTTTATTGGGATTTATAAATTATTTACGCATAATTATTTTAAAAATGGAAAAAAGTGAAAAAAGTGAAAAACGCAATATTTAAAAAAAAACTTGGAACAAAGTAATAGATGCACAAATTCTGTAGTTAATATAAATTTTACATAACTGCAGTCATATTATATATACTTAGATGTGTATACATGCATAAGGATCACTTCACTATTTATTAGATCCTCCAAGAGCTGCAATGATAGCCTTGCAGTGGTCCGGCATAGAATATATCAAATTCTGCATGTAATCCTGGCCAATTTCATGCAACCAGACCCTAATAATGCTTTCCAGCAGTTTTATTTTAGTAGCAGGCTTCTGAGCAACAATTTTTGTACCCATTATATGCCAACAATTTTCAATGGGAATCAGGTCAGGACTATTCCCAGACCATTCCAAAACTTTCATGCCAGATTTTTTCAGGTAGGCCATCACCTAAAGGGAGGAAACTGGGTGAAAATTACTTTTCCAATATCCTTAATGTTATGTAGATTAAAACTTGTAAATTAGGCAACAAAATAATTCAGGAATAAGTTAGATTGTATTTATCAATTTCGCTGTATGGCAGGGTGCAGAGTCCTGTTTAAAAAATACAATTTCTAGCACCTTTAAAATCATCCTTAATAACTGGTTTTAAACACTCCTCTAAAATCTCGGTATAAACGGGTGCATTCACAGTTCCAGTAATAAGTTTCAGACATCCAACACCTTTGCTAAATATACATCCCCAGACCATTTGGCTGACTGGGAATTTTTCAGTAGGCGATATGCAGTCTGGATGATAAGTTTAAAGTTTACGTCTTATAACATACCGCTTACCGTCTGATCTATGTAGGTTGAACTTAGGTTCGTTCGAAAACATTACTGAATCCCACAGAGCCTTTGTCCATGAGACATGCTCTTTTGCTCAAGAAAGTCGTTTCTGCATCATTTTTTTTGTAAGTAAAGGCTTTTTCTTTGGGAGATACGCTAGCAAACCGCATTCCACAAGTCGTCTTGGGATAGTTCTTGCGCTTAAATTAACACCACAGACTTTCTCAAAAAAGATTTTTAAGTCAGGAGCACTTGCATGACGATAACTCAGATACATCCGTTTCAGATATCGATCATCGCAGTTTAGGGTCACCCTCTTTCGGCCCGATCCAGCCTTTTTCTCAACATTACCAGTTTCACGTTCTAATTTAATCGTCCTCCAAACTGTCGATTGATTGCAACTAATTTTTTTAGCGATGACACGTGTCGAATATCCTTCTTTAACTAAAGCAAGTATCACACATTTTTTTTCTTGCGTCAATTGAACATACGAAGCCATCATTTGACCACTTAAAGAATAAGACAAATGACCGTTTTTCCCTTTTGCCGCACTTTTTTTAAAATTTTGATGACGCAATACTTCATAAGGGGTAAATTATCCAATAGAAATGTAGAATGATATCTTATCTTGCTTTGCAGCAACTAAGATTAATTTATTTGAACGAAATAACTCATTAACATTACAAAATGTTAATTTTTTTAAGTGATGCAGTTTTTTTGTCCGCCACTGTATATATATATACACTATGTTTAACGGAAAAATCTAGAAATAAAATAGTTACAAAATATTAAATATATAAATATTACAGTCATAGATTAAACCTTGAATACGGAAGGGAAAACAAGTTAATTTTAAACCAATGGAGATTTACAAGAAATTTCTATGACGAACGCTTTTCTGAAAAAAATATACATATTTTAACATTTTCTCCTAATACGTATAAAATTTTACCAAGAAAAGAAATCTAAAACTTTGGAAAAAAAGAAGTACATCATATCTATTTTTCACGCAAAAGGAACATGCAACAATATATAAAACTCTGCAGCAATAACACTTAGTTGACCTTATTTTTGATATAATTTATCATTGTAAGCGACGAATGTTATTGTCGGCAGTGGACATTGCGGACATTACAAATGGATATGAGAGATTTATTATATTGCATGACGCTTCTGAAAAATGTGACATTAAAACATCGGATGGAAATGGCGATAATTAATAAATCAAAGGTAAAAACGCCTACCGAGCAACAATTTTCAGTTATTAAAATATTCTATTTTAAAAACTTCGAAAGAAAATATATTTTGTTTTCTGTGAGACATACAAAAAGGGTAAAGGTATGTCAAAAATGTTTTATTAGTTAGACAGTAAATTTTAAATGGTTAAAACAGGGGCGCAAAAAATCTAGGCGACAATGGGCAGATTCCCACCACTAAATTTTTAGTATTCTTCGCCTAATAACAATACTGATAAAATTTGACGAATAATACTAATAAAATCTAGTGGTTAGAATCAGCCCATTGTCTCCTAGATTTTTGTACTCCTGTGTTAAAGTAGTATGCGAGAAAAATATAGTTTTTTTTAAAACCTCTAGGTGCGTACACGCCAAGGAGTGTGACACCAGTATTTTAAATTAAAAATTTATACCTAGTATTACTTCTTCAGAATAGAAACTGACAGCGAGTAATAAAAGATCTTTTTATATTTTTCTGAGATTGAATATGGCAAAACATTCTATTCGAAAACTGTGGTAAAATTGTATACATATGAAAGTTACAAAAATCAGGACTACAGTTTAAAAATCAAACTTTTTTAACATAAAACCAAGGCTTTATTGGAGGGTGTACGGTGGTATACGTCGTCTACATTCTGGATTTTTTAAAAGAAACTACGCATATCCTCTCTTTCTTAAGTAAAGCTATAGCGCAAGGGTGCAAAAATCTAGGCGCCAATGGGCTGATTCCCACTAATAAATTTTATTAGTATTCTCCGTCAAATTTTATTAGTATACTTCGCCTAAATTTTATCAGTATTCTTATCAGGCAAAGAATACTTAAACTTTAGTGGTGGGAATCGGCCCATTGGCGCCTAGACTTTTACACCCCTGCTATAGCGTATACTCTCTGGCATGCATTCTCTGTCTATAATACCCTGTTCAGATTGGATTTTTAAGATATCTTAGATCGCCGAACTCACTGAGGAAGTTCCACAAACTCGCTCGATGAATACGAACATTATTTTGCTAGATACAGCCACGACCACTCACTTTGATTGGCTGTTGAGGATGGCTTTAATTTAAGCGCATGCGCACATGCTATGTTTGTTCAGATCTCCGACAAAGTGAGGTTCAGTAAGTTATCTTTGATGAATTTTGCCGTGTGAATTGGTATTCAATTCCGGGAGGTACCACATAAAAAATGGCGATTTAAGATATCTTAAATAACCGGCACGAACATGGTATAATGCGTAACTTCCGCCGCTTTTTGAGACTGCACCACTCCAAAAAACTCGTCTATATAATAAGCAATTTTTATGTAGCATTTAACTTTAAAAGTGCTCTATTTTAAAGATAAAATAACCACGTCTGGGGATATAGTGTTTTTTACGAATGGATATGATTTTTTTAAATTTTAAATATGTGTATTTAAATGCCGAAAGCAAAGCTAAATTATAGTTTACACGAAAATGTAATATACATTGCCTAAGTTCTTTTTCTATACCTACAAATAACTGAAAATGAAGCCGTCAACGGTATTTACCATCCGATTTACCATATATTTTTCATCGGATTTTTTTAACCCTTTGTTTACAGTTTGGTGCATATACCGTAATTTCCGGTGTATAAGTCGTGGCTAAAAAAGTTCGGTTACGAACCAGAAATTTTATTTATTAAAGAAGGTCAAATAAGTTCCATGCACAAATACGTTGTATATTATTAACTAAACCTTCTGGTCGGGAACAGAATTATTTGAGTCGCGGCTTATACACCGGGAATTACGGTACATTCCAGGGAGATATTTTTTAGTTCTATTCGTAAGACATTCTTATCTGCGATAGGAATACTTTAAAGGCAAATCGAAAAAAACAAAAATAAATAAATGTTGGTACAATTTGATATAAAAATAGTCGGCAGCCCTGTCAAGCAATTAAGGGGTTAATTGGAAAAACATCCTAGAAGACAAACCACAAAAAGTTACTAAAAGAAGCTGGTAGAAAGTCCTTGCATATAAATTTCTTAGTTTTTTTTTTTTTTCAATTCCAACGTTGAATGGAATTTTTTTTTTTAAATTTTTTTTTCGTTCACCTTCGTATCCATAATCAAATACGAAAAATGACCTTTTTATTCGATCCTTAGGTCATATGTTATATTTAGTAAATCTTTCTGCATGTTGTTACAAATAAAATAGTCAAAGATTTACTTTCCAGAGACCAAAACTTGATGTGTTCTAATACATTGAAAATTTTCTAGGCACTAAAGAACATTCTCCCGCTTTTAATTCGAAAAACATGCCTACTACACGAATAAATGCAGACTTTTAGTGCAAATAGTAATAGTACTTTCCAAAAAAAAAATCTCTTAGACAAAAATCATTACATTTGGGTAAAATTCTCATCAAAAAGATAAACATTTCAATCGGATATTTTATGGTAATATTTAAATTAATGTTTGTCGTCACGTGAGTTTAACATAAGCATTCTCAAACTTTGTTCCTTTCTAATTCTATGAAGATGTAAGAAGTAGAGCTTAAAGCAGGGTTGCAAAAATCTAGGCGCCGATGGTCCGATTCCCACCACAAAAGTTTTATTATTCTTCGCCTAATGAGAATACTGATAAAATTTATGCGACGTATACTAATAAAATTGGACAATAAATACTAATAAAATTTAGTGGTGGGAATCAGCCCACTGGCGCCTAGATTTTTGCACTCTTGGCTTAAAGGATATATTTTTCGGAATGCTTTCGACTAAGGCAACAGCATAAAGTGTTAAACGTTGTTAAAGTTGAAAAAAATTAAACTTGGTGCAGTTTTTATTCTATAGACGAATCCTTTATGAACTTAATTTTATGAACTAAAACGTCCATTTACATTAATTTTACATTAATTTGAATTGTTTAATCAAATTAATTTTCTTTAATTTGATAACTATGAACTATGCGTAAATACTTACATGGATTTGAACATTTTTGTCAACTGAACTAAACTGCTGATTTCATTATTTAATTACTGACTGGTTGCTGACTAGTTTTATATATATAATCGTACAACAATTAAAAAAAAAATCTTTGTGTTAGATTTCTCTTTAAACTAATTTTTAAAATACAGTTCAGAAATAGGATAAAAGTTACAGTCCAATTGTATGTTTTTGTCGCGATCCACTTTTGTAGCATAAAAGCGATCTTTCAGATTTTTTTGGTACTGTAAATTACCAGAACTATTGTTAAGACTTTTCAACAGCTACGAGAAATTGTATATGAATTTCTTTATATATATAAGTAAGTTGGAATTGAGGACATGTGCGTGCTGATTTATGTGAGATGAAATCAAGAAATCAAAGCTTACCGCAAAGCTTTGAAATAATAAATTAAACAGTCATTTGGAGTATGGAAATTACTGTGACCTCTCATTTATGCGAGTAACTACTTTTTCGTATCGCGTATAAGTGAAAGGTCACTGTTTTTTTTCCTTGCGTTATACGTTTTTGTGTCAAAGTCCTTAATCAATATAGCGAAAGATATTTATCAGTTTTGAAGAATTATTCGTGTAAAGCTTTTTTATATATTTGTGCTTCTTCGAATATTATTAAGCTATATTTTATGATAATAATTTATAAGCGGTTGCGGTTCTAGACTCGCTATCTTTGGGGCACTACATGCATGGCTGTGAATTTTCTTCTTTTCGTACCATTATTTTTTTAAGAAAACTTTTCATTGATTTAATGGCAGAATTTTCTAACAACGAATATGGCAAATATTTCTTTTACAACATAGTGGTAAGAAAATAATAAATTTGGAAACAATGCCTTTAGTGCCCCAAATAAAGGCAGTCAGAGCCGCCACTGTTTATCAGGCTGAAAAACATACTGTACATATAAACACTAAATACTTTTTTCTTTAAACATCGCCTGGTATTTTCTTATCAAAATGTAGACGGAGCGCAGTAATTTCTACCGCTGATTAAGATCCGGATGTTTATAATTTCTATATCCGATTAACAATCCTTGCAGAATTTAATCGCAGAATTTAAAAGTATATTATTACTATTATGGAAATCCTAAATATTGAATTACGAATACACAATCACACTTGGAAATCGCCTAGCAAAACAGAGCTTGATTACCGGTGGAGGACGAGGGACAGAGAATACTATTATTCCGAATAATAATGGTCATATTTATTAAACTCGGTTTGAACGGAGTGTGACGAAGTGAAAGGAGATGTCGGTTAAGGGGCTTCCGAGTTGCTTACTTTACGCCCTGTCTATGAGTCAGAAGTGTATCTTGTAATAAATTGAGCCGTTGGGAAAAGTTAAGATGTAGTGTTATCTACATGAAAAATAACATTTACAATGTAAAGGATAGGTGAAAAGTTAAAGAAAGAGATGAACACAAATGTGGAATAAAAAAGTAAATCGAAGGAGATTAAGGATAGAGTCTAAAAATTGGAATTTTCTCTTAGCTACAAAAACAACCTAGAAAACATATCACAAAAAGTCACTAAACGTTACTAGGGTAGGAAAGATCATGAATATCATAAATTTCTCAGTTTTTTTTCTTTCTATTTTCTTTTGCTTCTTCAATTCCAATTTGAATGAGAAACATTAATTTTTAATTTTTTTCGTTTCACCTTTTTATACATATTAAAACACAAAAAATAACCTTTTTAGTCAGTCCCTAGGTTCTATATGTTATATTAACGAAAATATACTGCATGTTGCAACAAATAAAACAGTTAAAGTTTTATTTTCCAACGACCAAAATTTGACGAGTTCTGATACATTGAAAATTTCCCAGGCATTAAAAGAACATTCTTCAATTTTTAATTTAAAAAAAACGGGGATACTACACGAATAAATGCAGACTTTTAGTGCAAATAGTAATAGTACTTTCCAAACAACTCTCATACCACCACTGCTTATCAGGCTGAAAAAAAGTACTGTATATACAAACCCTAAATACTTTTTTCTTGAAATATGGCCTGGCATTTTCTTATTGAAATGTAGACAGAGCTCAGTAATTTCTACTGTTGATTAGGTTCCGGATGTTTATAATCACTTTATCCTATTAGTATTCCTTGCAGAATTTAATCGCAGAATTTAAAAGTTTGTTATTACTAATTTGAAAATCATAAATATAGAATTACGAATGCACAATCATACTTGAAAATCGCGTTTCAAAACAGAGCCTGGTTTGCGGTGGAGGACTTATATTTCTCAACTTTTATTTTTATTATTAATGTACCTTCGATTCGTACACATTTTTCTAAGCTGTTATAAAACTGAAAAGTAATATCACTGCAAAATTAATTTAATTTTATACTGTTATACACATAAAAACAAGAAAACAATACAATACAATACAAATTAAACAGTTAGAGATTACTGTTGTAAATTGCAATTATGTTTGATATAATGAAAAGATTAGTTTCCAATTTTTATTTTTTATTCTTTTTTTCGGGGGTAGGTTGTTCACCAATTAAGCAACTGTAAAGTCATTATGTTCCGTTCCTGCTTTAGAATGCACTTATATAAAATGTCCGTATAATGAATGCACTTTTTTATTATTTAAAAACTGACATCTTACTCACATGAAAAAAAACCTAAATGCTCTTTAACAACTACAAGTCATTTTACAATTTGGTAGCTTACGAAACGGGTAAAATTTTGCCTCAAATATATTTATGTTTTTAAAATAACTCTATGACTGCAACAAAATCCTACATCTGATAGATTTATATTCCAGATCAAAATACAGCCACCATAGTCTTAATTACACACTTCCACAGTTTTCTCCATTATATATATATATATATATATATATATATAGTTATATAGTTATATAGTTATATATACTATATTTAAAAGGGAAATGTAGAAATAGAAGAATTACAAAATAGGATATATATATATATATATATATATATATATATATATATATATATGTAATAATAAAAAAATTCGCCATTTTACCTTAATCAATTTATTCCAAATTCTTACAATTCTACCTTTTTTCTCTGTCTTTTAATCATATCTTAACCCTTAATTGCATAGTGATGTAAATTTCCATCACTCTTTATTTAACTTTTAATAAATAAATCAACTTCTTCGCCACCATTATATATAGAAATATTAATCCAATAAATTTCCCGTGAACTATGTTGCTCAACAAAGTTAAAAATCTATCTTAAAATTTCTGGTGTCTAATATTTAATATATGTATAAGAAAACACAATTGTAAAAGAAAAACTCATGCAAAGAAGGGTTAAATATAATTTATATTTTAACTCCATACCTTTAATCAAAATATTCCTTTAATTCTTATTCTAAAAATCTTAATCTGTTAAAAGCTACACTTCTTTGTAAAAACCCCTACCGTAATTTCGCGCGTATGCGCCGCACCTTAGTTAAGTATTTTTCAAACCGGAAATTTTATTGAAAATAAGAAGTCAAATAAGTGCTGAGCAGAAGTAAGTCACATTTTATTTAAAATAAATTCTGGTAGGAAATCGAATCGTCTGAGGTGCGGCGTATACGCGCGAAATTACGGTAATTTATTACTTCTTTTGAGACATTGAATTTTTATTTCTTTAGAACAGAGCTGTCCAACCTGGCGCCCACTATTCACCAGAAAATTCTTACAGAAATATTAGCCTTATTCAACCTCCGAAAATCGCTGTTTAAATAAGGCAAAATTTCCTATAAAAGTTTTCTGGTGAATGGCAGGAGCCAGGCTGGACAGCCCTGCTGGAGAACAAGGCTGTCCAACCTGGCACCCGCTATTCACCAGAAAATTCTTACACAAATATTTGCCTTCTTTAATCGGAGATAGTCGAGATTAAAAGAGGCAAATATTTCTGTAAGAATCTTCTGCTGAATAGTGGGCGCCAGGTTGGACAGCCATGCTTTAGAACGTCCCTTAATATCATTTTTATTTTTATTAAAATTATTATTCGATATCCCATGATTAATTGCAACTCCCGCGTCTAACTATTTCTCTTCAAAATTATGCCGAGTATAATAAAGAGTCCCACAGCCTTGCAACCCGCTCATTGATTAAATTACCCCTGCATTGGCAAAAGATTCCTACGCCCGACGGGTATAAGACGCGTTACAAAACCTTGGAGCTCAGAATGTTTACGTTTTTGACTTGCTAAATAAAACCCGTCACTTGGAGGAGAATATTTTCGATTTCATATACTTATAATTTAATAACATCTTCATTTTTTCTATGGCGTAGCACAGCCCAGTCATGAATTTCTAAACTGGATATTAGGGAAATTGTTTTTGATTGTGAAGTGTCAATAAATTTATTGATGATGATGCAGGTTCCTTTTTATTTTACAGGAAAATAGCTAGTGTATTTCAAACTTCGCCTTCCATCGAGATTTTATTCGACTGCAAAATAATGTATCTAAAAATACAGGGTGATTATAAAAAACTATCTCGATATGAGCCCATAACTGTCATATCGTTCACAGAAACTAAATGAAATTTTGGTTTAAAGTATTTTGAGGTATGCGCTCAAGCATCATGTGAAAAACAGCAGTTAAATTCTAACAGGTACGGTTACAGTGACAAAATTTCGAAAATTTCAAAGGGCAACACCTATTTTTTTTTATTGGAATGTGATCTTCATAGTGAAAAACCATAAAAAGCGTTGGAAAGGTACCCGTATCACGAAAATTGCCGGCGCTAGACAGACTAAGAAGAATAGTGAAAACAACCAATAAGAACAGAGAAGCAACAGAAAAAAAACATTTTATTGTGTTTCATACATTTCCCCAGGGTTGAATTCAGACACTTTTCTCCGGGAGGGATTTCTGTGGCTCTGGGGGGGGACAATATTGAGTTCCGGGGGGGGAATTGCACTTTTTGACAATTAAAAGCATGCAATCTCAAATCTTCCGGGGAGGCATTTCAATGCTCCGGGGGGGAATGTCCCCCCCGGGCCACCCCCGAAATTCAACACTGCATTTTCCATTTCACACACGACGACACTTTACATGCGGCAGATGGTGGATACCACTGAACAATAAAGTGTTTTATTTTCTGTTGCTTCTCTGTCCTTTATTGGTTGTTTCACTTTTCTTCCTAGTCTGTCTAGCGCCGGCGATTTTCGTGCTACAGGTACCGTTCCAACGCTTTTGATGGTTTTTCACTATGGAGATCACATTCCAATAAAAAAATAGGTGTTGCCATTTGAAATTTTCGAAACTTTGTCACTGTAACCGTAACTGTTAGAATTTAACTGTTGTTTTTCACATGATTCTTGAGCGCATACCTCAAAATACTCTAAACCGAAATTTCATTCAGTTTCTGTGAACGATATGACAGTTAGGGGTTCATCTATCGGGATAGTTTTTCTATAATCACCCTGTACATCGTTTACGAGCATTTATACGTCAGTGGTTCTGTCGATCTAATTAACAATGAAATGGAAAAGCATTTGATATATATAGTTATATAGAATATCTATCTATATATATATATATATATATAATGGAAAAATACGCATGGTTAATTTATATTATTAATTACAAAAAATGGGGGCATTTTGATTTACACAATTGTTTGATATTACACATTTTATAATGGACTGCGATGTGATTTTTTTAATATGTATATTAATTTAGTTAAATTTACATATTCATTATTTAATTTATTTAAATAAATTTATATTCATTAATATTAAGAATGTTTTTGTTCTAATGATTTGGATTAATACCTACGGTGGACAATATCATATTAACTTCTAATATAATGTATAGTTTTCTACAGTGTTAATATAATATGTTTTAATTTTTACTAAACTTTCTACCCTTACAACTTATATTAAGTGTTTATAATTTTTTTAACTTTGTATGAAGAAACATCGTATGTGACTAATTCATTTCATTATTTAATTTATATTAATTTAAATTCTTTGTATCTTAATTCAAATATTTAGTATTTTATTTTAATTTAATTTATGTGTTGTTGCATTTTTGCACAGTTATTTAATCGTTTTTGTCATTTAATGGTACATATTTTTATGTTGCTTTAATTATTAATTTTTCCATCTTACTACTTATTTTTAACATAGAATTATTCATTAATACATCCATTACTTTATTGTAATTCGATATTCTATATATTAGTTAATTTCATTTATTTATTATTTTACTAATTGCTATCATTTAAGATAGTAATTTGGTTTAATTATTAAACATTAATTTCCATCCAATACTTTCTATTCAGATTATATTCACTTTTACCAAGAGATGGCAGCACTAATGTTCCTGTTTGCTTTGCAGTTTTCATATTATTCTAATATTATTTATGGCAACATTGTAAAGCATTTTATGTTTCTAAAATTGGCAACATGTAATGATTTTGCAATTAATTCCCTAGTTATGTTGTGTTTCATGCTGGTTCTTGTGGAGCACAGGTATCTTTTTTAATCATTATGGATTTTATACTTTCGGACTCTATTTAATGATTTCACTGTATATTTTAAGTTTGGCTTCTTTCCTTTTTAATATTGTATTTTATTTTTTTATTTTATCACAGGTTTGCTTCATTGTTTATGAGATGTAGTCCCAAAATCATATTCTTTAGCAATGTATGGCTAATATGATGATGAAACATCTCATTTCATTTTATTTGTGGTATTTAGGCATTTGGGACTTGATAATTCTGTTTAATTCCACAAGTTTCATTTCATTACATTCATTTAATTCCATTTATTCAATTTCTAATTTAATTTCTTATTCTTTTAATATGTTTTTGTTTCCATATTCAGTGTGCTGGGGAATCTTTCATTGTCATCTAATTATTACATACTTAATTATTATTTCATTGTATCAGTTGGTGTTATGATAATGTTTCATTTATGGTTATATACATATATATATATACATAATACAATCATGGCGATAACCGTGAATACGGAAGTGCAGAAAAAAGAAAATCATAATTTTATAACTATAGAGATTTAAAATATATAGTTCCAAAGACAAATGCTTCTGTAAAGAAATCATACCTATATAAAATTATATATTTAAAATTTTTGTCGTAATATATATCAAACTCTACCAATAAATAGAATTTTAAAACTTAAAAAAAATTAAGTACACCATAACTATTTTTCACGCAAAAGAAGCAGGCCACAATACATAAAACTCTGTAACAATAAAACTTAGTTGGATACATCTTTTCATGTAATCCATCATTGTAAGCGACAAAAGTTATTGTCGGTTGCGGACATAGTGGGTGTTACAAATGGAGATGAGAGATTTATTATATTATATTCTGAAAAATGTGATATCAAAAATCTGGGGTGGAGATGACGGAAATTAATAAATCAAATAACAAAAAGATTTAACCAGTCTGTCGAGCAACAATTTTCAGTTTTTAAAAAATTGCTATTTTAGAAGCGGCGAAAGAAGGTACATATATTTATTCTCAGAGATATTAAAAAAAGGTAAAGTTAGTCAAAAATCTTTTATTACTTTGAAAGTATATATAAAATAGTTAAATTTCTATGCTATAAAAATAAAGGTTTTTAAATATTTAAATTGCATACATGCCAAGGAATTTGACACCATAGTATTTCAGATTCGAAATCTTTGCCTAATATTTTTCTACAGAACAGAAAACTGGCTGAAATTAATGAAAAGGCTTGTTATATTTTTGTACGATTGAATATGGCAGAAATTTCTATTGGAAAATTGTGGTAGAAATGCAAGATAGAAAAAAATGAAAGCTACAGAAAACGTCACTATATTTCTCAAGAATGAAAAAATATACATCCGTCATTTATTATGAAACGCTTTCCAACAATAACATTATTAAGAAATTTATTTTTCTCTAGAATGAAATGAGATATCCAAATAAGCCACTTATAAAAAACTCACAGCTGAGAAAATATCCACTTTCAGCAATTGCTATCCATATCCGGTAACGTGTGCGATGTCTTTCGTGTAGCCCCCTATGCGATGTGTAGAATTTATACACACTACCTAATTTACTCAAAATTAGATCAGTTTAAAAATGCATAGCCACAGAGGAAAACGCACTTCCAGCAATTGTCGATCTTAATCAGTAATTTATCCGAGCGTGTTTGTGGTGTCTGTAAATTTACGGCAAATGGTGTGCACTCTATAATCTATAGAAAGCATGCAGTGCATTTTAGTGATTTCACTATCTTGAAGTATCATGACAACATGAAAATGCACCGCACACGGTTTTTACCCATAAAAGTTGATGGAATGGAATCCTTTTGTGCGTCTCTGAAAATGAACTATAATTTCTATATTCCTGAGAAAGGCCATCTCAGTGATGTAGATAAACCGCATTATGTTTGAAAAACCTCAACATCAATAAAACGCAGCCACAAACGATTTTTCCACACAGACTGACATATAACGGAATTATTTTGTGTGCCCGTGTAAACAAACTATATAGGTCAGGGGTGCAAAAATCTAGGCGCTGATGGGCCGATTCCAACCACTAAATTTTTAGTATTCTTCGCCTAATAAGAATACTGATAAAATTTAGGCGAAATATACTAATAAAATTTGACGAAGAATGCTAATAAAATTTAGTGGTGGGAATCAGTCCATTGGTGCCTAGATTTTTGCACCCCTGATATAGGCTACACACTACATTTTCAATACCGAACATTCTATAATAAATCTCAATCACATATTAAAATTTCATGGCAATCCGAGTATATTTAGGTGAATTCGAGTACGGACCGACAAACGGCAGGCCGATGGTAAACATTCAAACCGAATTCATAAACACATTTAAACTATGTTGGAAACTGTTAATAACAGGGTTCTTACGAGGTCCTGGAATTTTCAGGGAATATACTAGTATTTTCTTATAGAAAAACTTCCCTTATGTAATTGCGCGATTACATAAGTCGAATTTTTCTATAAGAAAATACTGGTGTTTTCCTGCAAATTCCAGGACCCCCATACGTACACGTTAAAAAACTAAGAAATTATTTTTTGCATAAAACCAGAACTGTGGTGGCGTGTTTACGGTGGTATACTTCGAATACCTTCAGTGTCGTAGCCAGGGTGTGAGTCCAGATGCTCTAATTACCACTAATTTTGTAAAGTTTTTTTTTCTTTAACTAATTGAATACCTTCCTGCAATAATCAAGGCAAAGAAACTTTACAATATAACTGGCATTTAGACCCCCTCCCTGGCTACGCCACTGAATACCTTCTGGATTTTTTAAAGAAACTACGTATACTTTCACTTTCTTAAGTAAATCTACAGCGTATACTCTCGGCATGCACCCTCTGATTATAACGTATGCCTTCTGGTATTGTTGACACTATACCACTTCATAAATCTCATGTATAATAAGCATTTTATATATAGCAATTAACTTTAAAAGTGCTCTATTTTACAGATAAAAACACCTCGTTAGCGCGGATTCTGTTTTTCACGAATGGAAATGAACAATTTATACAAATATCTGCTTTTAACTGCCGAAAACAAAGAGCTAAATAATACCTTAAATGAAAATGTAATATACAATGCCTAAAGTTTTTCTCGTATATCTACATATCAGTGGAGAATGCGGCTATCCACGCTACTTCCCATCAGTTTTATCGTAAAGTTTCTATCGGTTTATTTAACCTTTTGCTTACAGCTTGACGCATATACGTCCCAGAGAGCTATTTTTTTATTTATTCTAGTCGGACGACTTTTTGAAAAATAATATCTGTCATAGTCTTGCACTAGGATATTTTCAAGGCAAATCTAGAAAAACGAAAACAAAATTAAATTGCGGTATGATTGCATATAAAAGTAGTCGGCAGCTTTGGCAAGTAACCGGAGGGCTAATAGTTAAAACGTCCTAAAAAACATATTTCAAAAAGTTGCTGAAAATTACTGGTAAAGTAAAAGACAATGCAAAATATAAATTTCTAAACTTTGTTGTATTTTCTTTTGTGTCTTCAACTCGGAAATTTTCATGAGAAAAATTAAACTTTATTTGTTTCGGCTCACACTCGAAAACATGATAAATTACAAACAAAACATTGCCTAGGTCCTATATGATATATTTACAAAAACTTTATGCATGTTAAAACAAATAAAACAGTTAAAGTTTCATTTTCCTACCAATAAATATTACCGAGTTCTGATACTTTGAAATTTATACATTTGCTGTCTTTTCAGGATCTCAAAACAAACCCTCCCGTTTATAATGCCAAAAACCTAGGAAACTACATGAATAAACGCAAGCTTTTAATGCAAATAGTAATAGCACAGCGCTTAGAATACGAAGTGTGGAACACGGTTTTATCGTTTTTTATTTCAATTTTTTTTAAATTCAAACCGGAAATTCTGAAACCCGAATTTTTACTTTAAGAAGACACGAAATATCTGCCATTAAGTAAGGTAGAGAACATAATAGGAAATTTCTGGTATCATTGCGAAATTTCGGAATTTAAAAAAAGCCAAACTGATAATACTTTAAAAAGTGCTAAGGAATTGTAACCGATAAACGTACAATGATGCGGTACAATAATAAGGCGATCGCAGCGACATCTGCTTTAAAAATAGATTTACCTCTAGCAAAAGTAACCGTTTCACTACTGACAACATGAACATAATTTCTGCTAATAAAATCTTCTTGTAAGCGTATGTTCCAGATGTAACTGATTTTGAAGTTAGTTTTTTATCATATCAGGGAATTAATCTTTTCCACTCTTCTAAAAGCTTCATCCTTTGATGTGCTAAATAGAGATAGTTTCTAGTTTACTGTCTTGTATCGAATACTGCAACCAGGCACAAAAGAATACGTATCACGTTATTTGGCCATGATCAATATCATTCATATTATCAGAGCTTATGAAAATCACTATCCAAGTCAAAGAAAATAGTGTATAATTTAATTATTTAAAATATTTACCACCAGCTGAAACGTTTTCTCAGTTTAATTCTTATACAATGTTTGCGTTGAAAAGAGCTAGCAGACAATGGCATAGCCAGAGAGGGGCGGAGGGGTCCAAATGCTCTGGAAACCAGTAATATTATAAAGTTGCTTTCGCCTTCAACATCGCAGAAAATTCGTCGATTAGATAAGGCAAAAATATCTGTATAAAATTAATCGTATACAAACCATCTAGACCTCCACCCTGTCTACGGCACTGCTAGAAGATGTCGCTGCGATCGCCCCGTTATTTTTTCATCCTCATTCTACATTTATCGGATTAAATTTTTTAGTACTATTTTGTAGCCGTTTTTCACACTATGTATTCTAGACACTGTAGTAATAGTACTTTCCAGAACAAAATCTTAGAGAAATAGCATTACCTTTCAGGCAAATTCTCATTAAAAAGAGAAACATTTCAATCGGAAATTTTAAAGTAATATGAAAGTTAGTGTTTGTCACATGAATTTAGCGTAAGTATTCTCAAATTTTAGTCCCTTCTCATTCTATAAAGATTTGAGATGTAGCACATAAAATATATTTTTTTCGGCTGTTTTGAACCAAGGGAACCACACAAAGTGTGAAAATTGTTTCAGTTGTCAAAATGAAACTTTTAGTTTTTATTATGTGGACGGCTCTTTATGTCAAAATAAACGACATGCAATTTCAGAGAACTTAGTATGACCTAAAGCGGCTGTGTAATTTTATTTTCTCTTTTTGAACTGTTTTATCTAATTTACATCAATTTGATATCTTTCAACTATGTATTAATATTTGAATAAATCTCAATATTTTGCTTTAACTGAACTCAACTGATGCATTAACTCTTATATTTCAGGCCAGAACTGTCGCTTATTTTTGTATTGGTATTTTAGTATGGTTAAATACTACAAATAAAAAACAAATTCTTTGTAGTATATTTCTCTTTAAAATGTCCTAGTGTAAATGTATGGCAGATACTGCATTTTTTAAATAGAGTTCAGGAATAGAATAGAAAAAAAAATCCACTCCTACGTATTGTCCGCAACCATATTTAACCCCTTAATCGTCGTGCCCGAGACATTCACGGGCAGTGTAGGCTACGCCTGTTTTATTCAGATTGTTTCATTCCCACCAGTTTTTTAAAATAGTATAATTGGCTTTATTCTCGCATTATTTTATCTGCCTATTAAATAAACCGAATATTTCTACTTAAAAAAACTGGTGGTAATCAAGCAATCTGAATTATTAAAAAGTAGCTTACACTTAAAGAGCGCGACGATTAAGGGGTTAAAGGGTGAAAGTGATCTTTCAGATTTTTTTTTCGACGTAGTGTAATTTACCATAATTCTAATTACGACTTCTTTTTTTTTTTTATCAAAACTACCAGAAATTGTACTTTAAATTTTTTATAAATAATGCTAAGTTGGCGTGATGTAGTAACTGTAGTCCATGTGTATTCTAGACAAGCAATAACCTAGAAATCAAAGCTGTTCTCACGGCTTTGATGAAATGATTTGAACAATTATTGGTTGTATTATATGTTTTGTAGTGTCAGGGGACTTTATACGAACTAAAGCGGCTCTGTAATTTAATTTTCTGTTTTGCAATAGTTTTATCTAATTTGCATCAATTTGATAGTTTTGAACTATGTTTTAATATTTGCATAAATCTGAATGTTTTGCTTTAATTGAACTCAATTGATGAATTAACCCTTATATTTCTGGCCAGAACTGGCGATTATTTTTGTATTGTTAACCCTACTACAATTAAAACTAGTCGTTGGGGGCCACGTAATACTTACCCATCATGGATATGCATAATGTAAAATATTAAAATAAAAATGTGTAAACTACTTATAAAATGCATTGCAATTCAAATAAAATCGTGGCTTGATGGCGTCACAAACTTTAAAGGCTCCATTACTGAATTGCTTGAAAGAAACATCCTTATAACTCCAAAACTAATAATCCTATTAACAAGCGGTTTATTGCATCTGATTAAGCGTCAAATTTCCAATTAAAATATATCTTTGAAGTGAAATTTGGATGAAATACAGTGTCATAAAAAATCGAAGAGTGTGGGAAATAGAATTCCAAATATCTCGGCAACTAATTATCCGATCGACTTCATGCTTTATGTAAAATTTATGTTTTTTTATTGTCTTTTATATTCATTTCTTAAACTAAACAATTTCGAAAATTTTTATATTCCTTTTATCAGAACGAATATTTCGAGAGTCCGAAAAAAATAGTTCTGTACATCGAGGTTATTGAAATGAAATAGGCTTCTCCCCATTATTACATACTAAGTACATACCAAATTGCAAGTCTCTATCTCAATTTTTTCGGGAGATAGAGCGTTTACAGACACACAGACGGGGCAATTTTTTTTTTTTTCTAAAAATATGTTTTTCGTAATCTCCAGTGTCTGAAACGTGTAAATCCGTCAAAATTTTTTTTTCGATTTTCAAAACGATTACAAGACTTACCCTATACTACGTATGATGGGTAAGTAAAACAATATCTTTATGGTATGTTTCTATTTAAAATGTCCTAGTATAAATGTATGGCAGAGACTACTTTTTTTTAAATAGAGTTCCGGAATAGAAAAGAAAAAAATAATCCACTTGTACGTTTTGGCCGCACCCGTATTTAAAGGGCAAAAGTGATCTTTCAGTTTTTTTTTTGACGTAGTGTAATTTACCATAATTCTAATTACGACTTTTTTTTTTCAAAAAACACCAGAAATTGTACTTTAAATTTTTTATAGATAATACTAAGTTGGCGAGATTGTGTGATCTTACTGTAGTTCAGATAATCAGAAATCAAGAAATCAAAGCTGTTCTCATTGCTTTGAAGAAATGGATTGAACAAATATTTGTAGGGATTATTTCTTATAAGTTTAATATATCGTCGCTACCATGTCAAACTATCGAATATGAAAAAATGCCTTTTTTCATTACTTTTAAAAATGGGCCAATTGTCACCACTAAATTTTATTAGAATTCTTCGCCTAGTAAAAATACTAATAAAATTTATGTGAAGAAAAGGGTTGCCAATTTGGCCTCCCTTTAATTCAGAATAGCGAATTCATACCAGAAATTTTGAGAGAAAAATTTTTACTTTAAGTAATCACGAGATAGTCTGTCATTATATAAATCAAAAAATTCTATTTTCAATTTCTGGTATGGATTTCATATTTCTGAATGATGCAGTAGGCCAAACTGGCAACTCTGGTGATGTTGAAACACTGCAACCCTATTAAAATTTAGTGGTGACAATCGGCTCAGTTTTAAAAGTAATGAAAAATGCATTTTTTCTCATTCGATAGTTTGACATGGTAGCGACGATATGTTATAAGTTAAGTATTTGTTATAAGTTTGTTATAAGCAAGCCGAAGTCAAAATATATTTATGAGTTTTGAAGAGGAGTTATTCATGTAAAGTTTATTTTAATGGTTTAATTTTTTCGCAAGGTGATATGTACTCTTCTTTCCATATTTTTAACATATTTGTGCTTTTTGAAAATGTATTAAGATGAGAATATTTTATCAGGCTGAAAAAATATTGTATACACAAACACTAAATACTTTTTATAAAATATCGCCTGACATTAGCTTATCGAAATGTAGACGGAGCGCGGTAATTTCTACCCATGATTATGATCCGGACGTTTATCACTGCTGTTTCCCATTATTAATCCTTGCCTTATTTAATCGCAGATTTTAAAAGCCTATTATTACTATTCGGAAATCCTGATTACAGAAATACGAATACACAAACACCCTTATTATATATTATTAAATGAATATATTACAAAATTGAAACTGGAATTTTTTTTATTCCTAAAATTTAAAAAATTAGATAAGTTTAAGACTGTAATAAAATAAGTCTGTTAAACAAAAATTTTGACCTATAGTCAATGAGAATTCTGTTTTACAACAAAATTTGTAATGATTCTCATACAGGGCTCGTACGCTTTTACCATAATTTTAATAGAATTTTTCTATTTAACATTTAAATACCAGAAATTGTGAACGCCATGTTTAATTGCAGGATTTGTAATACTTTTTTGCAATTAAATAAGGTGAAACATTCTGTTAAAAAAATGTGGTAACAGATTACAAACCCTGTTATACATTTTAATTATTAAATATAATAAAATAAAAATCAAAAGATAAAAAATCAAATTTCTTTTTCTTTAACTGTTTTTTTTTCCTTCTAATTAATTCAATAAGTACTTTTTAATTGCAAAATATATTTTATAATTTACTATATACATTCAAATTCTTTCAAAATATTATTTTTTTTTCCGACAAATCAATAAAAGTAAATTGGATGTTATCAATATTTTCCAATAAGTACCCCATCGAAAGAATTTTAAAAAAGTTGAAAAACAAATTTTAATCTTTGTTATGAATTACGATTTTTTTTCGATTTTTTTAATTCATACAAGTTATTTTAGAATATGGATTTCTTTTCAAAACTCGTTATCTGCATAGTTAAATAACATTCAATTAAAAACAAAAATTAAAAAAATAAATGTTTTTCGCAAAAATCTAAAAGGAGTGTGATATCCAAAATGTGTTTATAAAGGCAGTATGAAATGCAAAACGTCGTATATTTATTGTTAATTGTGCTTGTTATGAAATAATTGATATTTTATTCATTACGTGTCGGATATTAAGCAATAATTGTATCAATATAACCGTGTACATAGGAAGGATATTCATTTTTATCAACATTAAAGTGATTGTATTTAATAAGAATTTGTAAACATTTAATGCTGTAGCTCTCATTTAACAAATGAGTCAAATTTGAATATTGTTATCGGTTGTAATCTCTCTCACACACACACCTCTGTCACGCTCTCTCTCTCTCTCTCTCTCTCTGTATGTATATATATATACAGAGAGAGAGAGTGAGATTTATTTCGGTTATATATGTATATATTTTTGGTGGCCTATGGATACCAACCATATTTTGTGTGGTTTATAGAGTATCTCTATGTCAACAGTCGTTTTGTTTTATTAAAAATTAAAAATTAATTTAATTAATTTAATACTTTTAATCTTTGCGCTTGAGAAATTTCATTAAACAATCTAACAAACCCAAAAATTCTTTTTCGTAATCCTATTATAGTTCAATTGCGCAGTTGATATTTCCTATGGCATAAAAAAAATTTTCGGAATCTTATTATAGTTCAATTTTGCAGCTAATATTTCATATGGCATAAAAAAATTATTTTTCGGAATCCTTTTATAATTCAATTGTGTGGTTGATATTTCATGTGCCATAATAAAATTAGTCGAAAACTCAATCATAAAGGTGTGTAGATAGAAACGTATTGTTGGAATGTTTCGTTTCAACAATTTATTCAAATTTCTAATCGCGAGTATTCAGAATTTTAGAAAATTCAGCCCATATTTAGAGGAAAATTATATTTTGGAGGGGATTGGTAGAAGTTAATATTTTTAAGGGGTTTTATTAAGCGTAAAAACGAAAATTCTATTTTTAGATAGAAATTCAATAAGTATCACTGATGTAACACGTATCTTAAAGTCCGAATTAAAGATTTATTCAGTCTCTAAAATGTACAGTGGGACACCAGAGTGGTGACAGTTACAGTGGTTGTCAAAACTTTGGACACCGTTTGGGGAAAATGCCTTTTCGAAGTTTGATGGATTAGAACACCAAATATTTCTTAGTAATACCATAAACGCTATGTACCACTGGAAAGGTACTTTAATCAAGAATATTATGCAATACAGTTTGTTGAATTATAACTATTTTATCAAACGTTATAATTCGTTATAATATAACGTTAAAAAAAAGGCAGTAAAACTTGATTAGGTTGACGATAATTATTTTTCCTTTTCTGGAATGTAGCCAGTGCATATGAATATTTGGAGTGTCAGACAGGTTCCATTTTATTTGGTAATGTGTCAATCAGAGCTAGGGTATGATTTAAAAAGTAATATGTCATATTTTGGTCCTTATAGGAGGACTTTTATCACTTTATTTTATGATTGCTATCAAGTTGCTAAAGTTCGTAGTCATATTTCAATTTTTGAACTAGTAAAGTATAATAAAAGTAAAAAACATCATAAAGAGTTTATTAGTTACCTAGAAATCAACGTACAACGTTATTTTTAAGTGTATAAAGCTAAAGTTATGAAGAAATTGTGAGTAAATTTGGAAGTAAATTTACGAAGGGATGTCTATGTCACGCAAAACAAGACTGGTAAAGGCAGGAAAAGATGCAGGAGAGCAATTGGCGGTAGAAGAATAAGATCCCTGTGTATAGGTCGCAGAAAATAATTATCTCGGTGTATGCAACATGAAATGGTGCACTGCCATGGGAAACTGAATCAAAGTACAGTTCTGTAGAGAGTGCAGCATTTTGGTCTAAATGCTAGAATTTCATGAAAAAATATTATATTTCAAATAAGTGTTGAAAATATTAAATTGAGCTGAAAGATATGTTTACCAGACAGAGAAATAGTAGGGTCATGTTAAAATAGGGTCAAGTAAATTTTTTATATGGAATTTTAGAATTTAGACCAACATACTGCACTCTGCAAGAGAACTGTATTTTAATTCAGCTCTCCATTGCATAAACCGAGATGACTATATTCTGTAACCTACACACAGGGATCTTACTCTTCTACCGCTAATTGATCTCCTTCAAATGTTTCTGCCTTTATCAGTCTCGTTTTACGTGACTTAGACACCCTCTGTTAATTTACTTCCAATTTTATTTCCAAATAAATCATAACCATAATTTTCAACACTTAAAAATATTCTTATACATTGATTTCTGGGTAACCAATCAGCTCTTTATGATGTTTGCTTAATTTTATTATGCTTTACTAGCTCAAAAATTGAAAAATGGCAAAGAACTTTAGCAACTTGACAGCAATCATAAAAATTAGGGATAAAAGTCCGCCTGTAAGTATCAAAACATGACATTGTTTTTAAAATCCTACCCTAGCTTTGATTGAAACATTACCTAATAAAATGGAATCTGTCTGTCTCTCCAAACAATCGTATGCATTGGCTACATTCAAAAAAGGAAAAATAATTATCATCGCCCTAACCAGGTTTTAAGGCCTTTTTTTGATTATTGGGCTATAATGTTTTATAAAATAATTACAATTCAACAAACTGTATTGCATAATAAACTTGATTAAATTATCTTTCTAGTGGTTTATAGCTTTTGTGGTATTACTTATAAATATTGGTTGTTATGATACATCAAACTACAAAAAAGCATTTTTCCCAAACTGTGTCTACAATCTTGGCCACCACTATATATAAATAAGTAGATTACAAAATAAAGTAATAATTGGGTCGCGCATAGTACCACAATATTTAGTAGACGTTTTCACTTTATATTCGCAGAGTAACTCGCGAACGTAGACGATCTCAAATTCTCATATTTAAATGATAATTTTTTTACAAGAAATTGTTGTACCAGATTACTTCGAATTTGCAAAAAGTAACAGATTGCCAATAGTGCAGCACCTAGAATACGTAGTGTGGAAGACGGTTTTACCGTTTTTTAATTCAAAATTTTTGAAATGAAACCGGAAATTTTAAAATAAAAAACTTTACTTTAAGAAGTCACGAAATATCTGCCATAAAGTAAGGAAAAAAACAATACAAAAAATTTCTGCTGTGAATACGAAATTTCGAATTTTAAAAAAGACAAATTGTTAATGCTTTAAAAAGTGTTTAAAAATGTAGCCGATAAACGTGCAATGTTGCGGTACAAAAATATGGCGATCGCAGCGACATCTACTTTAAAAATAGATTTACCTCTAGCAAAAGCAACCGTTTCACTATTGACAGCATGAACATAATTTCTGTTAGTAAAATATTCTTGTAAATGTATATTTCAGATGCAACTCGTTTTGAAGTAGAGTTTTTATCAAATCAGGGAATTAAACTTTTCCACTCTTCTAGCAGAGATTCATCCTTTGGTATGGTAAATAGAGGTAGTTTTTAGTTTGCGGTCTTGGATCGAGTACTGCAACCAGGCACAAAAGAATGCACATCACGTTTTTTGGCCATGATCAATATCATTCATATTTTCAAAGCTAACGAAAATCACTATACAACTCAAAGGAAATAGGGTATAATTTAATTATTTAAAACATTTACCACCAGCTGAAACGTTTTCTCCGTTCGATTCTTATATAATGTTTGCGTTGAAAAGAGTTAGCAGATAGTGGCGTAGCCAGAGAGAGGGGGTCAAAATGCTCCGGAAACCAGTAATATTATTATAAAATTTTCTTCACCTTCAATATCGCAGAAAATTCTCCTATTAGATAAGGCAAAAATATTTGTATAAAATTAGTGGTATCCGAACCATTTGGACCTCCACACTGTCTATGTCACTGCTGGAAGATGTCGCTGCGATCGACACGTTATCTTTTCAGCATCGTTCTACACTTATAGGATTCAATTTTTTAGTACTATTTTGTAGCCATTTTCCACACTATGATTTCTAGGCGCTGTACCTGTAGTAATAGTATTAAGTCTTATTTTTAAAGTGACTATTTTAGCAACATATTTTCCAACAGTTCGGTCTAATATGAAAATAAAATATTATTAACCATGGGAACTATAATCTTTATTTGCAGTCAGAATGCTTAAATAGGTTTGGAATTATTTTTTATGTTTACTATTTCGTACATTAAAATATTACTGTATTAAATAGTAAACATAAAAAAATTTCAAAGTTTTTTCAGGGATTTTACGGTTTTGCCACAATTTTTTAATAGAATTTTTTGCCTTTTTTAAATGCTAAAAAGTATTACGAATCCTGCAATTAAACAAGGCGTGTATACTTTCTGCTATTTAATTATTAAATAGAAAAATTATATTAAAAAATTTGTGGTAAAAGCGTACGATTCCTTAAATGGCTTTGAAATTTTTTTATATTTACTATTTCATACATTAAAATATTTATTTGAGGCTTTTGGACGAAATTAACACTTAGAGATTGGTGACAAATATATTTGTCAACAATTTAACGGCCTTTTCATCCAAATAATCTATAAAAATTTATGAATGTAAAGCTTTGGTTTGTTTTGTAACATAATATCTCAAATAATTTAAGCAAAGAATAATGTTCACAATTTCTGGTACATGTTTTGAATAAAAAACCGCACTAAATTTGCAACACTTCCGATAAATAATAAGCTCAAAACAACTACCTCTTTCCAGATGTTAAACCGTCTGTATTCTCATATTTGAATGCGTAAGATTTCACTTTTGATCCACTGTCTAAAGACAATATAACAATTTTGGCAAAAAAAAAAAAAAATGTTACTATGTGATATGCGTCGGAATGTGAATAGACTTCTATCAATAGTTGAACATCTCACACTCATCTTTTTGATGGTTCATGTTTAACGTAATGATATTGAACATGTGTTGTGCTGTTTTGAAACCAAGTTTTTTTTTTTTTTTAAATAGGAGTCTTCCACCTTTCTGCTTGAAAGTCGTTGCCACCTCACATTGCTAAAGGCAGTCTTCGTCTTATTTTATCGTAAAGCTTCTGTCATTAAATAAAGTAGTGATTTTCTTTTTTAAATTAGTGGTACTTTGGTGACTAGCGGACTAGGGAAAAAAACATGACTTTAATAAAAAGTCTTTTACTGAAAACATTCATTTACATAAGCTCATAAAAGATTCGCATTGATTTATTCTTAGTATAATTATCTATTTTTGAGGTGCATTTCTTAGAATAAGAAGTTGATAGTAAATTATATGCGCGGGAATGCGAGGGTGTGTTCACCTGAAATTTTAAAGTTTCTTTAAACTTTTATTTCATTCTAGGTTATTTCATATACCAGTGTGTAAGAAAAGCTTCTTTTAAAGCTTCTATTTTTCTCTTTTTTCTTTTTTCTTTTTTCTAAATTGCGGAATTTTTTAAGGCGAAATATACATATTTTTTAAATATTGGTATTCAAAAGTAACCACCGGTACGAAGCTCTTTAAAAAATAAATAAACATTTTGTAATAAGTCACAATTTATTTATGCAAAACAACTGCAAATATTTTTATTATTAGCATGTTGAAAATTGAAACGTAAGCTCATGAACAAGAAATGAGAAAAGCAAAAATTACTTTATTTTAAGAATTATGCATAAAGTTCTTTTATTATTAGAAATCGTCCATATAACGTTTTCTGTAAAATAAATATTTTTTTAAATTAATATTTTATTTATCTATTGAAATTGCAATTTTTCTAGCATAAAAATTCTGAAGACTCACAAATACTCTTTGAAAATGAAATTCTTACAGCTGATATGTGTATTTTTAAATACGATATGTCCATTAAGTTTACTTCGTCCTGATTTTACATCCGCTAATGCATTTTTATAGTAGTAAATTCCTCAGGGAGAGGGAAAGAAATCACACCTGTAAACTGAACGATTGAATGTGCAAAGATCGAAGAATGTGTTTCAGTTTATTTTAAGTAATTATTGAGTATAAAATATATTCGGCTGTTGGCATTGAAATCCAACGATATTTTTAAAGTTAGTTTTGCATGTAAAATAACTTACAGAATATTGAAATACGAATGTACTTTGTATTACAGTTTTCACAAGATTAATAAAGTATTTTAAGATTTTAGTGAAATTTTTAGAGAAAAACTCTCTTTATATAGAAAGAATTTACGCATATTTTTGGTTCAAACAGTTACCTCCTTTAGACTATAATGTATCTAAAATAGCTTGTCTCACATGCAAACGAAATATCAATTCTTCGTACATCGTTTTCAATGGGAATAATGCTTCATTATATCTAAATAATATAGCATCAGTTATGTAACGTTACAATTATATTTATGAAAGTTAGATCATGTACAGATAAACAAAGAAACAGACTAACCGATGTTATAAACACTTTTTAACTATGCTAAAAAGTGCTAAAATCTTCATTAACAGATGTGATCACCATAAAAGTAAAACCTGCGTCTTAAACAGTGCTAAAGGAATTCTTATGTTGACTTCTATCACAATGATTACCGATATTTTATTAGAAAACATTCAGTTTTATACATGTTCACCACTCCATGTGTCACATTTTGAGTTACGTGCAGAATTGAAATGCATTCCTTAAACTGGACTCAAAAATGAAATTTAAGACTTCAATAATTTAGTAAAAAGTATGTCAAATAAACTAAAAAATTGTTCATTTAATCTTCATTCCATTTTTTTTTATTGTTGGAATCTTTAATGTGCAATCAATAATTTATAGCCGCAAAATGTTTCAATTTCTTGTCACAAGTATTTCTGTATAGTAATCTTTGACTTAAATAAATCACAGAATTCTGCCTTTAAAAATTCTATTAGGAAATACTGATAACAACAAATCGTACAAGTTGGCAGCTATGGACATATGAGGGTACGATCTCCGGATGAAAGTTGACTTATTTTATATTACTCAATTACGTTGACGTTCTTCCTATATATATAGGATATTTCTGCATACGAAGAGCTACTTAAGTTACCAAAATATTTGTGTTTTAAGAAATAAATTGATATTCTTACTGTATCATTCAATCAATCTCTGTTATATTTGCCTAGTAGTTTGGATAATCCTTTCATGACGATGCTATCATTGTAATACTCATTATTACTTTTAACGTTTGAATCACTTTAACCCTTTTCGGCACGGTGGTCCCACTCCCAGCACACCTAATTTTAATTCCAAACATGCATTCGCGCCCAAGAATATTTTAATAAAAAAAATTTTCTATAATGAAAACTTAAAATGAGGAGTTCATATTTTCTGAAAAAGTCGTTTGTAAATTCCGGTGTCAGTCAGCAATTTCTCATTTTACGAACAGACTTTGTCTGTGCCGGAAAGGATTAAATATGTGAAATAAGTTTCAGTGATTTTTAGCCGGTAACTTGGGAAATAAACTTTTTTTCAACTGATAAGCCTGATTACCAACGGGGCCCACTTCCACCAGTAAAAACGAATTGAATTTTTTTCCTTATTAATGCAGTAATTTTGCATGAATAAGACGTTTATAAGAAGTTTTAATAAGACGAAAATATCTATTAAAATTTTACTAGTGGAAGTAATGCGTTCAAAATATTATGGTTCATGTATGACGAAATATTTCGTCATACCCAGTTAACAGGTTAAATAGATAGGGAATTTTCAAAATTTTTATCACAAAAATTTTAATTGCAAATTTTAAATCGGAAGAAAGCAGCTATCAAATTGTAACTGAAAAAGGCGTGAAAGTCAAATTGGAAATTATTTACGTCATTTTCATTTGATTAAAATCACTCAATGATTTTAAAGTTAGGAAAGATATCCTTGTGCGTAATATCATACGAAATATGTTCATAAATTGTTTTAAATGACATGTTTGTTATCTAATGAAATGCCGCCGTGCAGAAATTTTGAGATTTAAATCAGGCGAATAACACTATTCAAAAGTAGTAGAATTCAAAATATATTTATAGTATTCCTGTCAAACAGGACACAAGTACGCATTGTAGTTGCGTAGTAATTGCACCACGGAATATGTAATATCTAAACTTATTTTACGTCTCCTGCTGCGACACTGCAGCAAGGCACCATGACAACTTCGGCTGATCTGCATTAACACTTGGAAAATGCTTTACTATGAATTTTAAAAATAACTTTCCTACTTAATTTTTCTGGGAGCAAACTCAAGCAAAAATCTTTAAGATTTTTGACATGTAAAAATATTGAATAAGCGAAGTATTGTATTTTTTCTTTTTTACAATTTTAAGCGTTTAAAAAAAAGAAATCAGAATTTTTAACAGCTCAAAACACTTTTCATTATGTATTGGGACATCGTGGTGAAAGTAATATAGAAATGTAAAAAAATACAAAACAAAATTTAACTCCCGTTCTAAAAGGCTCAAAATAAAACTGTTTCTAAAGACGTTCCTTGTTTATAATTTTCTATAATACTGTTTTAGTTAGATTTCACTTCGGTTCATATACGTAGAGCCATTGTTTGTACTTACAACATCTGCAGAATTTCCATCTGTAATTTAGAATTTCAATGTATGCCTTATTAATTTTTCTGCGAAAGGCAAAAATTACTATTTTAAATTACTGTTGGAAACTTGCATATATTGCATGTGTCCGGAAAACTATTCCTGCATGTATGATATGTACATGCACACAACAAACATTCGTATAAAAAATAAATTGTTGAATCAGAGTGCGGGTTGCACCATAAGATTTGTCAAAGAGTGGGAATGTTTCTGGCAATATAAAATTAGTTCCATGAGAACTCATAAGTAAGAGCATATTTAAAACATTCATACATGCTTAACAAATCATCAGAACGGAATCCAGTTACACCATATGACTTGTCAAAAAGTAAGTTTTTTACAGAATAAAATTCGAAGTATCCTATAATGTCGGTTCACATTTCAAAAATTCATAAAATATTAAAATATTGGCGATTATTAAAAAAAAAAATCTTTCGAATTTTAAAATGAAGTTGAGGCAGTAGAAATTGGGAAATACTTTTCTGTTTTTTTGCCGTGTAAATGAAAAGGTATGCTCAAAAGATACATCGCCGTGGTCAATAATCCACCAAAAGCACAAAACTAGCAATATTCATGTACACAATAGAACAAAGCTCACATTCATTACACAATTTGAATGTCGCAAAGAGCTTTAAAATTGAACCATTTTACTGATAAAATGTTATAAGTAGGCTTCGGATATTCTTATACCGGCTGATACAATGACAAGGGACTGACTTAGGGTAGATGGGAAAAAAATAGAAAGTTATTATTACATTTCTGTACCGTGAAGAACTTGCAAATTTTAGAAACGAAATAAAATAAAAAAGCTAAAAAAGTTTTTAATAACTTTTGATCGCGCAACATCCTTGAAGTTCATAAAAATGGGTAAAAAACAATTACTTTATAATAATTTTTATGATTATTGAACTTTATAGAATTTGCAAATTATAGCTTTAATTGCTTAAAAAATTGAAAACAAGTAGAAAAACAACATTAAAATCAAACAACTCTTTTTGATCATGCATTATCAACGGATTTATTCAAAATATTGAGAAAAGAAGTTCTCGCGCTTGTATATTTTGAGCTTCATTAACCTCCATCCGTTTTTCGTTTTCTTCATCTGTTAGTAATTTGTTACACAGTGTTCGTACGTTTTACCACAATTTTTAATATAATTTTTTAATTTAATATTTACATAGCAAAAATTGTGGACACCACGTTTAATTGCAGGCTCTGTAATACTTCTCAGCATTTAAATAAGGAGAAACATCCAATTAAAAAATTATGGTAAAGGAGTACGATCCCTGTTTTAGTGTTGAAACATTTTTGGAATAGAGTATGACCCATAGGAGAAAATAATTACAAAACAGGTGTTTCAATCAATAGGATACTTCAAAAAACTTTAAATTAAATAACATTACCAAGTGTGAAGACGTGATTCGGTGCTGATTCAAGAAATATTATAATACATTTATAAATAGGCTACAGCATTAATTTTTTGTTCAAATAACACGTTTACTGTGATTCGGTAAATAAAAATTTTATTAAGAAAGCATGCAATTTGAAGCTTTGCAATTACGATATCATACAACGAAAGCTGAATACCTGAGAATAAAATATAGAGTCTCTCGAAGTAAATTTAAAGAGTTGAAGCAAATATCTACTTTAATTTTTAATTTAGCA
The DNA here is from genome assembly GCA_963931845.1 of Maratus michaelseni. Lineage (NCBI taxonomy): Eukaryota > Metazoa > Arthropoda > Arachnida > Araneae > Salticidae > Maratus > Maratus michaelseni. The sequence goes on from OZ007595.1 coordinate 257,610,936, forward strand.
TCTTGCAATTTAACTACTGTCGTGACGTGCACAGAATCCTGCATTACTGTTGATATCGCATTGTTATAAATTTTGACAATATTTAAATGAACATGATGCGCTGGAGTTTCTTTCTGTACCACAAAAATTCAAAGGATTAGACTCTCAAGAAAAAAATAAAATTAAACCGACTGAAAAATCTGAAATGGAAGTTAATTAAATAGAAGTTACGAGTTTTTCACTCGTAACTTCTATTTAATTGTACATGATGCTTCGCAGCCTGTGTGCTCAAAGTCAATGATTAATTATTGAAACTACATTTTTTTTTACATTTGAAGGAGATTGCTTTGAGACCTATAAGCTACAAGGCTGTTGTCTCGAATGATCCATATTTTTATTAACAGAAATACATACAGGACTTTGACAAATCACAAAAATGTTCTTCTTGAGGACATGATAGACACAAGGAAGTAGACAGCACTAAAGACACACAAACACTGACACAATGGCCTAACCGAAATTCGAACCACGGGCCCTCACCGTGGCGGTGGCCTTCCCTACCAACCACGCTGCTGAGCCGGCTGTCGAAACTAAAAACGAATGTACTTGAGTTGAAAACTGAGACACTGAAAAGTATTTTAACCCTTTATATCCTGAATTAATTTTCCAGCTACTTTTTAGATGCTCAGAATCCTCGATTATTCCCACCAGTTTTTTTTTTTTTTTTTTTTTTTTTTTTTTTTTTTTTTTTTTTTTTGTAAAGTTTTCCTTATCTAATCATAGCATTTTTGCCATTCAATTAGGTGAAAATTTCTCATTTGAAAAACCGGTAGTAACGGATTAAAAAATCTGTAAAAGACGCTCATCGCGAAGGGGTTAAAGTGGTACTTATAAGTACCGTCAGGATAAAAAGGGTTAACACGAGTCTTATGTTACCCCTCCCAATTTATAGATAAGAGCGTACTTTAAATCTTCTGCCTTTTTTCGCGATCATTACGGTATTTTTGATCGTGCAAATGCGGTGATTGAATTTAATGTTTGAATCAAATAATATGTTTATGATTTTGATTTACAGGGTGATTATAGTGAAAGTCCCACTTTCAAAATGATGTAAAAAAGGAACCACTTGTCAGAATGACTTCAAATTTTAATTTAATATACTGGAAGAAGGGGGAAATAGCATGGCATAAGAAAAAAGTTCCAAACTGTATCAATAGATCACGCTTTAAGCGGCATACTATGGAAATTAAAATACACTCATGCGTAGTTAAAAACCGAATCATTACGTGCTTTTTATGCGGCTTTTGGTCCAAGGACAATTAAAAACCGATTTTTCCCAACCAATGTGGTACGACTTTAACGTGGGGGATGGGCTTTTCAGTAACAATACCACAACTGTTGACTGATTTGAAAGTCATTTTTTCCGTCAAACAACCGAAACACAAATGCACATTGAACAGTACGGTTGTTTTACTGTGCAACTCATGCCAAAACCGTCGTATTTCGATTAAAAATGTCACTTGTAGCCAAATCCACTTTCGTTATGCCACTTACAGCGCCATCTATTGACAAACTTTGAAACTTTTTTTTCTTAGGCTATACCGTTTCCCCCTTCTTTCAGTATATTCAGTTCAAATTTGAAGTCACTCTGACCAGTGATTCCTTTTTTACAGCATTTTGAAAGTGAAAATTTAAATATAATCACCCTGTAAAATAAATATTCGGCTATGATGTCATACACTCACGCACAGTTTTTTTTTTTTTTTTAGTTTATGAAAAAGGAAAAAAGTCGCCAAATTTAGGGGATTTTTTCCTTTAATGGCAACCTAGCAATTGTATTAAGTTTTTCGTTTGGCGCGGGCTTGAAAATCACGCCAACCAAAAAGTCGCCAAACATCGGTGCGTGTGTGTAAAGCATCTGCTCCAAATATTCAATACACTAAGTATTGTAATTGTTCTCTTTTACAATTTTACTTATCGAAAAGAATTCAAAATTTTTCATAGCACAAAACACTCTTTATTATTTATTGTAACTCCGTGGTAAAAGTAATATACAAATTGCAAAGAAAAACACAAATGCCAATTACAACTTTCGTTCTAAAAGTCGCAGAAAAAAGATTTTGTTGCCGACGTGCCTTGGATATATTTTTCTACAATTTTGTTTTAGTTAAATTTACCTTAAGGACTGTATACATACAAAGTCGTGTTTTGAACACGTACATTATATGCTAACTTCAATCTGTTTTGCAGAATTATAATGCTAGTCTAATTAAAAATTTCTGTTATTAAATAATGCGAAAATCGGATTTTTTTCCTAACGTACGGTAATTTACTATAACGTTTATAACATTTTTTTAATTTATACCAGTAATTTTATACCGAATTATTTGTACATAAAAAATTTTGATTTGGTACCTTAACCGTTGTAGACGCATTGGACAATCGATTAAGAAATCAAAGCTATTCCGGCTTTGTTCACTACTTCCTCAATGCTAAATGCCGATCGTATTCACGTTTTCCACTTTCAGAAATTGGAAGTCAATTTTTTCCCGGAGTACAGTGCCATCTATCGGCGACAACTGACATGATCTTTCAAATACATATCAGTACACTACCTCTGTAATACATTAACGTATATATTACGGAGGTAGTGATCAATAAATAACGTTAACAATGTCTGTATTGAGAATATATGGAAAGTTAAAAAATTTAGCTTAAAAAATAAACTTTGTAATTAATTTCTAGAGTTTCACAAATGTATTTACTATTTTTTCTTTTATAAATAACAATTTAAATTGCTGTAGTAACTGATATTTTTAATTTAAAATATTTGCTTTTAATGTAAAAGTTCTTTTGTTAATCAATTACAATATATAAACGAATAACACTGAGCTTTATAGATTTCCATAAAAAATAACACAGCAATGTTTATAGAGCAAAACTGTTTATTAACACTATAAAATTTAATTAATAGATCAAAGACTATGAGCATATCTGCCAACTTTTACGCTTTTTTATTACCACTAAAATTTAATAGAATTTTTTTACTTATGTAATCACACGATTCTGTTGATTTGATAATATAAAATTTACTATCAAATTTTAGGGATAGGAAAAAAGCATAAAAGTTGGCAGTTAGTCTATGAGTTACTTTTCACCCTTTGAGGGGTGGTGGTATATATTATATACCACCTAATTTTAATCCGATTCAAACCAGACACTTTTAATTAAATTTTACTTTTTTAACTTTGTCAAGAAAAAATTGAAAAATTGCTTATTCGTATTTTGAACTAAATTCTTTCCTAAATTCCGGTGGGAAATCAACGTTACAGGAGCACAAGTGCTTGCCCCTGGAAGGGTTAAAAAGATTAATGCAAAATACCAAAGTAGTGGATTAAATTAAAATTACTGGTAGCGACTGATAATACATGTCCCAGATGGTAGCTCCTAGGTTGCGCTACTATCTGGGACATGCTGACTGCCATTTTTGAGATAATTACGATAGATTTTTAGTTATTACGGAGATAGTGCATTGTAAGAAGTTAACCCTTTCCGGCACCGACAAATTCTGTTCGTAAAATGAGAAATTACCGACTGACACCGGAATTTTCAAACGACTTTTTAAAAAAAAAATAGAACTCCTTATTTTAAGCTTTCATCTTAGAAACAAAATTTTATTAAAATATTCTTGGTGCCGAGTGCAAGTTTGGAATTAAAATTAGGTGTGCCCGGAGTGGGATCACAGTGCCGGAAAGGGTTAAGCAATTTTTTACTGTCCCATCTGCGTTGGTACATATGTTTATGTTGTTGTTGTTGTTGAATTGACCCAAAGGGCCCGGTTTTGCAGCTTTCTATTTCAATATAGCTGTCATAATCCACTACGCTTGATCAATAATCCTGAATCCTAAACCTCCTAATTTTTAGCCGATTCCAGATGAGAGATTTGCATCTGGATTGGCACCCCCAGAGGTAACACTTATATAAAACTTGGAGGACTTTGGAGCCACGAACAGATTTAACGTGTTACATATGTTTATGAGTGTGCCAAAGTCATCGACCCTGTTGCAAAATATATTTTTAAGTTTTGAAGGAAAATTGAGCGCAAAGATTATTTACACTTTTTTTTCCTAAGTCTTCCCGTAGTGGTAGGCAGGAAAATTTCCAAAGTCCAAATTACTTTTCTGTCGACATTTTTAACAGCTTTTTTCATGTTTAAATATCTTTAAACATTATTTTATGAGATTGCTGTATCAGTCGAAAGGAGTATCAGTTTCCGACTGTAAATACACAGTAGTGGCCAAAATTGTCGAATCATTTTTTTAAACATATATTTTTGAGGTTTGATGGCCATAACACCACTTCTGTTTAATTAATATCATAAATTTATATATTAGTGGAAGGTTATTTTAATCAAGAATGTAACGAAATAAATTTTCTTCAGTTATTAATATTTAATCAAACGTTATAGACAAATAAACAAAAAAAAAAGGAAACACAACTTACTTAGACGAACCTGAAGTAGCTCTCCTTCATTTGAATTTAACCAATCAGCATGAGTGTTTAGATAACAACTCGTGTGTTACTCTGTTTTAGCAGTACATCAATCAGGTAACAGTAGGATTTAACTGTTGTTGTCATGTTTTAGAGTTAGGATGAGGACATTTGTCTGCGTTTTACGTGATGGATATTAGAGTTGGATGTAAAATATAAGAAAATTAAAGAAATGGCTCAGAGAATTGACGCGTTTACTAGAAAGTGGTGTTAAATAATACTTTTCAGTGAACAAGGTTAAAATTATGAAGAAATTAGAAGTCAAATTTGGTAGAAATGTAACCAAATGTGGCATTTCTAAATTTTTTAATAGGAATAAAGAGGTTGTGTCAATAACAAACCCAATTGGCAGGAATGGCGTACAACTAAAGGCAGGAAAAGGTGCACAACAGCAAGTGATGATATAAGAGACTGAAGGAAATCATCTCGATGTATACAAAGTGAAATGCCGCGAGCTAGTGTGATGTTTAGTACAAAGACTATTCGGTGCAGACTTCAAGGATTTCGTTAAAATGCTAGACTTCCACAAAAAATACAATTTTTATATCTCCAGCAATTGTTGAAAAAATTAAACTGGGCTAAACTCAGTTTTAACTGGACAGCGGGAAAAATGGGACAATGTTATCTGCTCTGACGTGACCAAAATGTCCCTGTTAGATAGTGATGCATAAAATACGTAAGGAGAAGAATCGAAGAAGATTTGCATCCTTAATGCGTTACACACATCGTGAAGCAGTCTGCCAAAGTTATGATTTGACATTATATGATAAAAAAAAATGCATAAATGTGATCCTTCAATCCCAACAGAAGCTTTTTGCTTATCTTATCCAAAATAAAGAAACATTTATATTTCAAAAGGATTCGGCTTCATGACATGTTACTAAAGTGTGCAAAACGTGATTTCAAAATAATATTCAAGTGAAGGAATGGTGAGGGAATAGAACAGAACTTAACGCCTATGAAAATCTATAGAGCCGACTAAATAAATTTGTTCCCCAGAAGCAATAATTAAATCTTAATATCTTATTATGACAGCTTCAGAATAAAAATACTTGATTCCCTTTAATGGGAAGGCATTGTATGCCCATAAATAAGAATAAGGTAAAGGTTATACAACAAAGTATTAATCGACATTTTGATAAATTTTGCATATCTCATAGTTTTTATATGTTTCATTTCTCTTCTTTATAACTGCTGTTCTATTAAACTTTCCTTCAGGAAATATGTTGCATTACATTGTTGATTAAATTATATTTCCCTTGGTACATAATTTTATGGCATTACTACAGCGCCTAGAATACATAGTGTGGAAAACGGCTACAAAATAATACTAAAAAATTTAATCCGATAAATGTAGAACGATGCTGAAAAGTTAACGGGTCGATCGCAGCGACATATTCTAGCAGTGGCGTGAACAGGGTGGAGGTCCAGATGGTTTAGATACCATTAATTTTATAAAAATATTTTTGCCTTATCTAATCGGAGAATTTTCTGCGATATTAAAGGCGAAGAATGTTCTTTTCCTTACTTAATTGCAGATATTTCGTGTCTTCTTAAAGTAAAAATTCTTGTTTCAGAATTTTCCGTTTGAATTCGAAAGTTTGGAATTAAAAAACGGTAAAACTATATTTGCCAACTTTTACGCTTTTTTGTTACCACTAAAATTTAATGGAATTTTTTTTTCCTTTTTAATCACACGATTTTGTTGATTTAATAATATAAATTTTACTATCAAATTTTAGTGGTAGGATAAAAGCGTAAAAGTTGGCAGCTATGGTAAAACCGTTTTCCACACTATGTATTCTAGGCTCTGTAGTATTTCTTAAAGAAAAAGTGGTGTCATGAACCACGTGGGACGTCATGTGCATGCGTGAGTGATGCCGTGCGCTGCTGCGATGCCCGTCGTAAGCGACAGGCATTGTGCTGTGAGCATTTCAAAAGCTTTGCGTGATGGGTATGATTTTGAGTGCTGCTGCCATCTGTTGGATATGAGAGGAGATGATTTTTGTTGAAGTTTGCCTATTGTTGACGGTCCGGGTAACCAATTTGGAATGAAAACTGGCACCGGTGCCAAATTCACGTTCCAAAAGACTGACGCAATTTTGGCCATAAATGTAATAGCTTCTTAACAAGTTTTGAAAAATTGTGGAATTAAATTATAAAAAGTATTATATTATTATACTTATACATGTATTTCTCATACTTATAATATTTATTTGAGTTCTAGTTAACATGAATATATTGCATTTTATAATACATAAACACTTTTTTTAACGACGCTGTCGATTTTTACATTTTTTGTTAGCAAATTTTACAATCTAAAATGCTTGTATTATATAATGGGAGAAATTCTGCGATTAAATAAGCAGAAGATTTTTATTGTAAATAAAGTGGTAACAAACGGTTATTTGAATTAGTTAACCATGGAATACGTAATAATTATTTGAGATTATATACGACGATTAATATTATAATACAGAAATACTGGTATTCAAACAGAAGGACATGTATTTCTCTCTAGTTTTGGGGTCGACGAATTTAAACCTTACATGTATATATTTCTTTCCTTGCGTTTTTTAAATGCTTTATAGCAGAGCTGTCAACCATTTGCGTGCTATTCACTAGAAAATTCGAACAGAAATATTTGCATTACTAAATCTGAGATATTCGGAGATTAAATATTTCTGTAAGAATTTTCTGGTGGCAAGCGGACACCAAGTTGGGCAGCTCTGCTTTATTTACAATATTATTATTTATTTTATAATACTAAGTAAAAAAACCTCTGAAATATAACAGATCAGGAAAATATTTAAAAAATACGTGAAATAGTTTTTCATTATATTTATAGAAAAAAAGACCTAGATGTAGTCAAACAAGAAAGAAAAATCATGCGTCAAGCAGAAATTTTGAAATACTTTCCAACACATACATATTACTGTAATAATCTTCTCCGTTTAACCCTTTCAGGGGCAAGCAATTGCGCTCTTGTAACGTCGAATTCACACCGGCATTTTCGAAAGAATTGAGTTCAAAATAAGGAAAAGCAATTTTTCAACTTTTTCTCGTCAAAATTAAAAAAGTAAAATTTAATTAAAAGTTTCTGGTTCGAGTCGTATTAAAATTAGGTGGTATATAATATGTACAGTCGTGGAAAAAAATGGACACCCCCCCACTAACTCCGCAACAAATTATAGTAGAAGGAAGTGACTGATACCAAACGATTGGAAATAAAGTCTACTTTTAAATGATGTATATAAAATTTGCTTAGGGGGCCATCTACATATAAAAACAAACCCAAACTTTGGTTTTTTCAATAGCAAGACCCAAATTTGAACACATATTTGAAATCTGCAGTTCAAACTATGCCTAGATACCAAATTTCATTAAATTCCTACGATTAGTTTCTGAGAAATTAATTACTTTATAATGAGCATATTTAAGGGGCTGTATCCAAATTGAAGTTCGGTACTCGATTGTTGAAATGCTGCAGAATGTCACTTCTTTTAATGTATTATTTTTTACCGATATGACACTTTTACTCACTTAATAAGTTTCGGTTATTCTTATATGCGGCAAAATAATGTTTACAAGTGTTGAATTATCCGATTTTAACCCCTTGGGGACGAGCGACACGTATACGTGACGCATAAGATGCTCAGAATCCTCGATTTTTCCCACCAGTTATTTTTTATTGTAAGCTTTGCCTTATTATATCTTAGCATTTCCATGATTCAATTAGACGAAAATTTCTGTTTTGAAAAACCGGTGGTAAATTATTAAAAATTCTGTAATAGACGCCCGTCACGAAGGGGTTAAAAAATCATAAGATTATTTGTAATTAAAATAGTTTTAAAATATGTAAATGTTATTGGAATTTTACAGGTGCTTTTATAATGCCTTTTCTCAGAATTTGCATCTATTTAACTCACCTTTTTTAGTTTATTGGCAGAAACGTGAATAATATTGACAAATACAAAATTTAGAATTAAAAAAAATAGTATAAATCAGCGTAAGGAATAAAGTAAAAAAAAAATAATAATAACGCAGATAAATTGTTTTTTAGTCTGAAAATAAATCCAGACATTGCTTTTTTTTTTAGTAGCGAGGGGAGGGGGGTGTCTTGTTTTCAGATATGTTCACAGGATTTATATTCCTATTTATTTGAAGACCAAAACTAAATCTATGTTATAAAGACATCTGAATAACTTTACATCCGTTATTCTCCTTCGGAATAGGGTTAATAATTCTATGATTAAACCTATTCTGGTAGTTCATTTGAAATTTTACAATTAACTCATTAATGCCTGTTGGCAAGAAAACTTGCCATTTGACATTTATTATTATTGTTATTATTATTATTATTATTATTATTATTAGATTTTTTTGCACACTGCTAGCGATTGGGAAATAATCTTACCTATCAGAAAACCATAAAAATAACTTGTAATTTTTTTTTCAATTAGCCTGTTTAATCGAATAGATCTAAATACGAAAGTTATAGAAGAAAAAGTTTAATTATTTTAAGTTCGTTATTAATGGAATAAAAACTGAACATCAATACATATTTGTAAAGATTCCAGTTTTAGATTGATATACAAAAGTTAATAAAAGTTTAAATTAGCATTTTTAAGTAACAAACTAATACTTTCGCGGTAATATTTTATCTAACAACCATTTAGTGTAATGTTGCAAACAATTTAACAAGATTTGAGTAAATTGAAGATACCTAATGCAAGAATTATATAATTTTTTTCTCATAAATGTATCATCGGAATCTATTTAAAAAGAACAGAAAACATTTCACGAGTCCTACTATTTTGTGGAATACATTGAAATGAATAATTACGTGTATACACCACGAAATTACCTTTGCTCTCAGAAATTTTATGTTAATTTAATCTTCACAGTTTTTTTGAATATTTATATGAACAAGTATATAATTTTATATGTTCTAAATCCGTGTTTCAAAATTAAAGGTATAAAGCAAATAAAAAGATCTGTAATCACATTGTATTTTTCACCTAACATTATTAAATTACTATGTTTTCTGTCTTTTTTCCAAATGCAAACATGATCTACAAGGACAATCTGGCCCACATAATAAAACCTAAAATCAACAATGGAAGCAACTGGCAACCAAAATTTTAAAGTACTGATATTTATCTAAATAACAAAAATATGATTACTTCAAATAGGAAAATCATAGAACTTTAAAAAAAGAGTAGAAGCCCCACCAGTGGCTGAGAGGTTCTGCTCTCGAAGCTGGTAGACGGGAGGTGCTGGGTTCGATCCCAATCGCGCCCGTCGGCCTAATCGTTCGGAGTTTTCGTGGTTTTCTTCGAGCCGTGGATTTATCCATGCGTAAATACGGGTTAGGTTCCCTTAGAAAGACCCCCACGAAGGGCACTCCCCCCCGGGCCTATATCCCAAGTGTAGATAATTGGCCGTCAATAATCAACCCAACCCAACAAAAGAGTAGAAGAACATCGTGGGCTGGTTAGTACACAAAAAATTAAAAGGCAAAATCCTCAGCCCTACTAATAAGCCGCATTTTGTAATTAAATAACAAAAAGGGGAGGGAGGAATTTGATAATATAATGTATAGCAATTAGTTTTATCAAGAACTTCTTCCAATCTGCGTGGCATTGATTCAATGAGGCTGTTAACAATATCAGTATCTCTTTTAATAGTTTGCGAAGCATGAAAAACAGATTTCCATAGCTAATCAGTTGTTATTTTTCAAAAATGAGCTTTATGAATTTAAAACTAAAAGCGAAAAAATTTTCCATAAATGACGTAAACATACATCTCATGCAAATACGTTTTACGTAATTTTAATGAAAAATTTTAAAGCAGACATTGAAAAAGTAATATATATATATATATATATATATATATATATATTTACTAATAAAGGATGGGGTTCTGGTGCCTCGCTATCTTATATCTTACTATAATCACAGGTCGTTGTCAGGTTTGTTGTGCTCCCGCGATCATTCACTTACGCTTCAGTTTAAGCTAGCTTTCAATTTAACGTAAGATTGCGAAGCAATGAAATACGGTTTACGCATTGTTTATATTGTAAGACAGACTTAATCTCTAAGTTTATCAAGTCACTTTAATCTGAGCCTATGAGTATAATATTTTCTCAAACAGGGATGAGAGCGCTCCGACCCGAATTTCGATTCTTACCACTAAATTTTAATAGTATTCTCCAACGTAATGAATTTCAGAAATTTTGTCCTTGAATAAGCTAACAAATACCATTAAAATTTAGTGGTGTCAATCGGGATTTCGAGTCGGAGCGCTCCCATCCCTGTTCAAACTATGGCTTAATGCACATCATAGACGGCCCCTTAAAGCAGCATCTTGCCGTTTTTTAAGCATAATTTGAAAACTACTTGGAAGAAAAATTTGAAATTTTGAATACACATAAAGCAGGACATAATAAATATAAATCCATCAAAAAAATTGTAGGTTGCAATTCATAGTTTTTTCGAATATTAATTTCATAATTCATAATTCATATTATAAAATTTTAAAAATTACAAATTTAACGTAGTTATGTTTGGGTTTTTGTGTTTTATAACCAAACAAAACGTTAGCACATTAGGATTATAATTTCAGGAGATATTAATAAAAATATGAGAAGGTAATTTAACATTAGAAGCTCTAAAATTTGAATGTTTATAACTCGAAAACTTATCATCCAAATGACTTCAAATTTTGTATCTAGGCACAGTTTGAACCGAAGATTTAAAATATCATGTCAAAAGTGGGTGTTGCCATTGAAAAAAATAAAGTTTAGGCTGGTTTTAATATGTAGATGGCCCCTTAAGCAAATTTTATATACATCATTTAAAAGTAGACTTTATTTCCAATCGTTTGGTACCAGTCACTTCCTTCTACTGTAATTTGTTGTAGAGTTAGTGGGGGGTGTCCAGTTTTTTTTTCCACGACTGTACCATCGCCCCTCAAACTGTTAATAAGGTGAAAGATGATGGCCAAGTACACAATTTAGAAAATTCTGAGATTTAAATAACAAATAAAAATTTCTAATCTTATATAGAGGTACGAAGACTTCTTAAAACTTCTAAGGAGTGTGCGCAGCTTTGAATGCTTTATCCTATTAGTGGGCATACGATTTTGCGATTCTAACCGCATCGTGACTGGTCTTCTATTATCTTGGTTTATAATAAAAGGTATATTTTCCCAATTTTTCTAGAAAGAAATTTTAATACTGACTTCTGAATTTTTAAGTGAAAATTAAACTCCCAAGATCCGTAAACAAAATCAAAATAGTAAAAATCGGCGATTGTGGAGATCGATCTCAGCTATCCAATGCAAAAAATAAATTGTTTAAAAAAATTGAGTTGCTAACGAGATATCATAAAAGTCGCATAAGATTAACATTAGCGAGCGGTTGTTTTCGCGTAAGTGAACGGAAGCCTTAACCTTATTACCTTGTAAAAAGTTGTTTAAAAATCAGATATTACTGTTAAAACAATTTTTTCCCTGATATATATTATTATTGTTATTATTAATATTATTATTATTATTATTGTGATTATTATTATTATTATTATTATTATTATTATTATTATTATTATTATTATTATTATTATTATTATTATTATTGATATTGTTATTATTATTATTATTATTATTATTATTATTATTATTATTATTATTATTATTATTATTATTATTATTATTATTATTATTGATATTGTTATTGTTATTATTATTATTATTATTATTATTATTATTATTATTATTATTATTGATATTGTTATTGTTATTATTATTATTATTATTATTATTTTTATTATTATTACGAGATCTATCTATTGATATGTTACATGAAGGGGTTTACATGGGGTTTACATTTGGGGGGAGCACCCAAAACGGTCTTACTGAACCTTTCCCATGATTATGCCAAGGTTGCAGTTATGATTTCGCCAAGATTATCTCAAAGCTTATATAGGCATCCTATATACGCATATATATATTCCAAACACTCCTATATGTGCCATATACGTCATTATACACATATTATTTATGTTTTATGTCGTATATACATCATATATGCATCATATATGGCTATAACTTGGCCACATACGCACAGAAATGTTATATATATATATCATATTATTATAATGTCATACATGCTTTATAATTTGGCGATAAATCTTGGTCGCTTGGCAGTTCATCCTTGGAAGCCGCTATAACACGAAAGTACCAAATTTACAATATATTAATGAAAACAGAAACAAAAATATTTCATGATTGGTGGCTGCTATAACACGAAAGTACCAAATTTCTTTTTTATTTTTCATATCTGATAATTTGCATCTATCCTTTTTTGTAATTTTAACATTTTTGTAACGATTTTACGCATTTCTATTGCCTATTCAAAGAAAAATTCTTCTAAAGTTACAGAATTTCGTTAAAAACGGTTAAAATAACAAAATGCGAACATCGTTTGGTCCATTCTCGACCGAAAGCAACAACCGTTATCATTATCTTTTTACGCGTGAAGGTTTCGTTATGGTACTTCATTGTGAAGTTTGGTAATTTTTGAAATTCATTATTTGAAAAATGGCATAATCATTCGATTTGAAATTTATATCAAGAAAAAAAACAATTTTTTTCCTTTCTAACGCAGTTTGTCTAACAATTTTGTGACTAATACTTTTTGAGCTATTAATTTTTTCAGTAACTTCAAATGTTTCATTTTCCGAGATTAACCTGTGGCAACGATGGATTGCTGTGACTTTTCATAAACATGAAAAATGATAGAGATTGAAAGAATAAGCCTCCCTGTGAGTGGCTAAAAAAAGTAATTGTTAACATGTAATCAAGGTATGCAATCAAGATGAAGCAACCAATAAAGTCTCCAGTTCTAATCTTTAAAATTAAAAATTGAAATATCAGTTATATTACGCCATGTTGACACAATCATATAAATTTTTCTTTTAATTTTATCAATGTTAAAATGCATTTCAAGCTAAGCATAACGTCATTTTCACCGGTACAAACTTTTCACACGTACATTTATGATTAAGCACCATGCATACAAATAAAAATATATTTTGCATTTAATTGTAATGAAAAAAATGGCATCAACAAAGTTATAATGCTTAATGATAAAATGAACCCAATGGACAATATTTCCGTGACGTCACAGTAAATATGAATTTTTATTTGCTTATAAAACACACGGATAAATATTTTTACCGAAATACTTAAACATTTTAACTATATTATAACTTACAAATTAAAAAATTCGGCCTAAAAGTCACGTGCTTTTAATCTTTAATCTTTATTTTTTATGCTCGCAATCATTGAGTTCAGAAAATAAACTCTGTACGTCGCAACAGTGGGCGTTAATCCGATTGCCGACTTTATGACGTCATAAGCAGAAGTAAAATTTTAATTTAAGATTACGGTTAATTAATTAAATTTTCAAACAAACGAATGTACGATAACAAATCTGTGACCAAATATCTTTCATTTAAAAAAAGAATGATGTAATTTGATGTAGTAGTTTGTTCTCACGGATTGTCGAAACAAAACGCTTAGCGTTTTAAATATATAGATTATTATTATTATTATAATCATGGACTAAACTGTGAATACAGAAAAGAAGAAAACTAAAAACTTATTTTTTTCACTATAGCGATTTAAAATAAATTCCTATGACACAACGTTCATCTGAAGACAGCATACTTATTACGTATATGTTTCAACACGTTCTTCTATGATACATCAAATTTAACCTACAAAATCAAATTTAAAACTTTATAAAAGAAATATACAATATCTATTTTTCACGCTTCAGAAGCAAGCGAGAATATATAAAACTCTGTAACAATAAAACTTAGTTGGACAAGTCTTTGATGCAATCCATCATTGTAAGCGACAAAAGTTATTGTCGGCTGCGGACATAGTGGGTATTATAAACGGAGATGAGAGATTTATTATATTATATGACGCATTTTTAAAAACGTGACATCAAAATCTGGGATGGAGATGACGGAAATTAATAAATCAGATACAAAAATATTTAACCCGTCTATTGAACATCAGTTTTCAGATCTTCAAAAATTGCTATTTTAGAAGCTATAAAAGAAAATTGGTATTTTTTCTCAGAGACTTTAAAAATGGGTATAGGTAGTCGAAAAATGTTTTATTACTTTGAAAGAATATTTTAAATAATCAATTTACTATACTAGAAAAATACATTTTTTTAAGCTCAATGTGCGTACACGCCAAGGAGTGTGACACCAGTATTTCAGATTATAAATATTTGCATAATATTTTTCTTCAGAATACAAAATGGTGACGATTAAACGAAGTGCTTGTTATACTTTTCGTGATTGAATATGGCAAAAGATTCTGTTTAAAAATTGTGGTAGAAATGTACGCATTTGAAATCTGCAAAAAATATCACTATATTTTAAAAATCTAGCAGCTCTTTCTTACCATGGAGCAAGAGCTGTTGTGGGGGTATAGATTGGTGTACGTCATATACATTCTGATTTTTTAAAAGAAACTCCGTATATACTTGATTTATCAAATAATGCTATTAAGTATACTCTCTGGCGTATACCCTGTTGACAGTGGTGACTCGTGGCTGGTGATCGGCAGAATGAATGATTTTTTCATTCGAATGAAACATTCGGGCATGCGCAAGGCATAGTTGTCAACTTCGTATTTTTTTAATCAATTACCACAAGAAATTTTGTAAAAAAAAAAAAGATATGAAAATATAGCTGCCAATTTTTCGTATTTTTTTAATCAAGTATTTTGTTAAATATATATATATACAATATTTCTAGAATATATATACAATATTTCTAGAATATATATACAATATGTCTAGTAGTAATTGATTTTAAAAAATGTGAAGTTTAGTACTTATGCTTTTGCGCATGCCCGAATGATGATTCATTCGAATATCAGAATCATTCATTCTGCTCATCTCTACTCGTGACTGGCTCTTTTTGGGACACTAGACAAATTTATTCCTTTCTTACCATTATATATTTTAGTAAATATTTTTTTTGGTTTAATGGCAGAACTTTTTTCCAACATATAAGTCAATTATTTCTTTTACAAAATAGTGGTAATAAGTAATAAATTTAGCAACCATGCATTTAGTGCAGGGGTGCAAAAATCTAGGCGCCAATGGGCCGATTCCCACCACTAAATTTTTAGAATTCTTCGCCTAATAAGAATACTGATAAAATTTAGGGGGAAGTATGCTAGTAAAATTTGACGAAGAATACTAATGAAATTTAGTGGTGGGAATCAGACCATTGGCGCCTAGATTTTTGCACCCCTGATTTAGTGCCCCAAATAAAGACAGTGACGTTGCGCCACTGCCTATGGATATAACGTATACCTTCTTGTTTTTTTTAAGACTACGCCAATGCATATCACTCGAGTATAATAGACATTTTATAAGTAGCAATGAACTTTAAAACCACACTATTTTACAGATAAAAGCACCACATCTGCACAAAAGATATTACGAATGAAGATGAACAGTTTATAAAAATATCTACACTTAAATAACGAAAACAAAGATAAATATTTTATTAAAAGATAATGCAATATACAATGCCTAAAGCATATATGTATATTTATGTAGCAGAGGTGAGTCTTACTTTCCACGCTCTGCCCTATCAGTTTCACAGTAAAGTTTTCATCGTCTTATTTACCTTTGACTAAAGCTTAGGATAAATATGTCCAAGTGTACCGCATTTGAAAAATATTCTTTGCCATACACGTAAATTAGGATATTTTCAAGGAAAATATACTACCTGAAAGAAAAAAATTCTAAATTGTTGCACGATTCAATATAAAGACCCTTGTACTGTCCCGTAATGATAGGGTTAATATAAGCCACTTCCAAAAAAACATATTATAAAAGCTACTAGAAAATACTGGTTGGAAAGAACATGCGCAGTTTGAACAGGGCGATTCAAACCTTGTTCTAGAAAAGTTGCCCCTTTTTTCCAAAACTGACTTTCAGTTTATCCTTTGGGTCTCTTTGTGTAAATGAAGCTAATATGCAGCCAGTTTCTAGCCCGATTAACCTTTTTATTACAGATTAGAACATGTGGACTGTTTTTTATTCCACGTTTTGAAAAATAATATATGACATAGATTAGGATGTTTTCAAGGAACAGAAAGAACCAGAAAGAATTTTTTTTCGAAATCGTGGTACGATTGAATGTAAAAATAGTCATCTGCTGTTGCCCATAATCAAAGGGTTAATCCTAAACACATCTTGGAAAACATAGTACAAAAAATTACTAGAAATTACTTTTAGAAAAAAATATGAATATTAATAAATTTCTTCCTTTTTTTTTTCTTCTCCAACTGATAACTTTTTCCGCGGTATAGCGATGAAAAAAAATAATTAATTTTACTGCCTATTTACTATTACCTTTTACTGCAGATTGGAATACATGGACTGTTTTTTATTCTATTCGAACCACGTTTTGAAAAATAATATCTGTCTTAGATTAGGATGTTTTGAAAGAAGAAGAAAGAATTTTTTTTCTAAATCGTAGTACGATTGAATGTAAAAATAATCGTAATCAAATAGTCGTACTCAATAGTCGAACCAGTAATCAAAGTGTTAATCCTAAACACATCCGAAAAAACATATTACAAAAAGTTACTAGAAATTACTTCCAGAAAAGAACATGGATATTAATAAATTTCTTAATTTTTGTGTGTGTGTGGGGGGGGGGGGGGGGTTCTCTCCAATTCGGAACTTTTCCGCGGTATAGGGATGAAAAAAAAATAATTTTGATTTTTAGGACCGAATAAAAAGTTATTTTTCGAAATTTAATATGTACAGTCGTGGAAAAAAAAACTGGACACCCCCCACTAACTCTGCAACAAATTATAGTAGAAGGAAGTGATTGGTACCAAACGATTGGAAATAAAGTCTACTTTTAAATTATGTATCTAAAATTTGCTTAACGGGCCATCTACATATTAAAACCAGCCTAAACTTTATTTTTTCAATGGCAACATCCACTTTTGACATGATATTTTAAATCTTCGGTTCAAACTATGCCTAGATACAAAATTTTAAGTCATTTGCATGATAAGTTTTTGAGTTATAAACATTCAAATTTTAGAGCTTCTAATGTTAAATTACATTTTCATATTCTTATTAATATCTCCTGAAATTATAATCCTAATGTGCTAACGTTTTGTTTGGTTATAAAACTCAAAAACCCAAACATAACTACGTTAAATTTGTAATTTTTAAAATTTTATAATATGAATTAAGAATTATGAAATTAATATTCGAAAAAATTATGAATTGCAACCTACAATTTTTTTGATGGATTTATATTTATTATGTCTTGCTTTATGTGTATTCAAAATTTCAAATTTTTCTTCCAAGTAGTTTTCAAATTATGCTTAAAAAACGGCAAGATGCTGCTTTAAGGGGCCGTCTATGATGTGCATTAAAGCACAGTTTGAACAGGGATGGGAGCGCTCCGACTCGAAATCCCGATTGACACCACTAAATTTTAATAGTATTTGTTACCTTATTCAAGAACAAAATTTCTGAAATTCTTTATGTTGGAGAATTCTATTAAAATTCACTCATAGGCTGGGATTAAAATAAGATTTTCTCAAATCTTGTTAAATTGTTTGCAATATTACACTAAATGGTTGTTAGATAAAGTATTACCGCGAAAGTATTAGTTTGTTACTTAAAAATGCTAATTTAAACTTTTATTAACTTTTGTATATCAATCAAAAATTGGAATCTTTACAAATATGTATGGATGTTCAGTTTTTATTCCATTAATAACGAACTTAAAATAATTAAACTTTTTCTTCTATAACTTTCGTATTTAGATCTATTCGATTAAA
Organism: Maratus michaelseni; assembly: GCA_963931845.1. Lineage (NCBI taxonomy): Eukaryota > Metazoa > Arthropoda > Arachnida > Araneae > Salticidae > Maratus > Maratus michaelseni. The sequence goes on from OZ007595.1 coordinate 257,629,383, forward strand.
CAGGTTAATTGAAAAAAAAAATACAAGTTATTTTTATGGTTTTCTGATAGGCAAGATTATTTCACAATCGCTAGCAGTGTGCAAAAAAATCTAATAATATTAATAATAATTATAATAATAAATGGCAAACGTTAAGTTTTCTTGCCAAGAGGCATTAATGAGTTAATTGTAAAATTTAAAATGAACTACCAGAATAGGTTTAATCATAGAATTATTAACCCTATTCCGAAGGAGAATAACGGATGTAAAGTTATTCAGATGTCTTTATAACATAGATTTAGTTTTAGGACTTCAAATAAATCGGAATATAAATCCTGCGAACATATCTCAAAAAAAGACACCTCGCCCCCCCCCCCTCGCTACTAAGAAAAAAAAAAAAAAAAAAAAAAAAAAAAAAGCAATGTCTGGATTTATTTTCAGACTAAAAAACAATTTATCTGCGTTTTTTTTTTTTTTTTTTTTTTTTTTTTAACTTTGATTCCTTACGCTGCTTTGTACTATTTTTTTAAATTCTACATTTTGTATTTGTCACTATTATTAACGTTTCTGACAATAAACTAAAAAAAAAGGCGAGTTAAATAGATGCAAAATCTGAGAAAAAGGATTATAAAAGCACCTGTAAAATTCCAATAACATTTACATATTCTAAAACTATTTTAATTACAAATAATCTTATGGTTTTTTAACCCCTTCTAGAAGAGCGTCTATTACAGAATTTTTAATAATTTACCACCGGTTTTTTAAAACAGAAATTTTCGTCTAATTGAGTCGTGGAAATGCTAAGATATAATAAGGCAAAGCTTACAATAAAAAAATAACTGGTGGGAAAAATCGAGGATTCTGAGCATCTTATGCGTCTCGTATACGTGTCGCTTGTCCCCAAGGGGTTAAAATCGGATAATTCAACAGTTGTAAACATTATTTTACCGCATATAACAATAACCGAAACTTATTAAGTGAGTAAAATGGTCATATCAGTAAAACATAATACATTAAAAGAAGTGGCATTCTGCAGCATTTCAACAATCGAGTACCGAACTTCAATTTGGATACAGCCCCTTAAATATGCTCATTATAAAGTAATTAATTTCTCAAAAACTAATCGTAGGAATTTAATGAAATTTGGTATCTAGGCATAGTTTGAACTGCAGATTTCAAATATGTTGTCAAATTTGGGTCTTACTATTGAAAAAAAACGTTTGGGTGTGTTTTTATATGTAGATGGCCCTCTAAGCAAATTTTATATACATCATTTAAAAGTAGACTTTATTTCCAATCGTTTGGTACCAGCCACTTCCTTCTACTATAATTTGTTGCAGAGTTAGTGGGGGGGTGGGGGTGTCCAGTTTTTTTTTCCACGAATGTACACTATGGCATAGCTGCCAACTTTTGCACTTTTTCTCCTACCACTAAAATTTGATAGTAAATTTTATGTTATTAAATCGACAAAATCGCATGATTACATAAGGAAAGAATTTCTATTAAATTATAGTGGTATCAAAAACGCGTAAAATTGGCAGCTATGCCATAGTGTACACATTAAATTTCGAAAAATAACTTTTTATTCGGTCCCTAAGAGCTATGTGGTGTACTTAAAAAACTTTCTGTATGTTACAACAAATAAAACTTTTCAGTTTTATTTCCTTAAGATCAAAATTTACGTTTTGGTGATACATTAAATTTCGTAAATTTGACGTGTTTTCTGGCATTAAAAAAATGTTAATCCAAAAACTGGCGATACTGCATGAATAAATGCAGACTATTAAAGAAAATATTAATTGTACTTTTAAAAAAAATCTGTTATAGAGAAATATCACTTTCTTTTAAAACTGTGATGTAAATCTTCTAAATTTAAAATCAAATATGATTCCTTTTCTCTACGAAAATCACAATTCAAATATAACATAACCGGTTGAACCTCAGTTATTTATTAATAAATTTTTGTAATTAATTTTTTTTAAATTAAAAAATCTCTAGATTATATTTAAGTCTATTCATTGTATTGGATTGTTCAGAAAGTTCCTTACGTTTGGGAAAACCAATTTGTACCGGAAAATTCTATCATCCGATTTAATTATAAGATTCCGATGTCTAATAATTTATAGACAGAATTTTCCGATACAAATTGGTTTTCCCAAACGTAAAGAACTTTCCGAATAACCCATTATTAAACTGAAAAGGTAAACTTTTCAAGGCAATACGTAAATTAAAGTTTGTCACGTGAATTTAACAGAAGTATTCTCACACTGTTGCCCCTTCTAGTTCTATGAATATTTCAGAAATAGTGCATTAACTACTATATAATTTACGTTCTAATTTGATCCAAGGGAAATAAATATAGTATCAAAATGGTTACCAATGAAGAAATGAAAGTTTGTACAATTTTACATATATAGATGACATTTATTACAAAATAAATGTTGTAAAATTACATAGAACTTTTTACGAGCTAAAACTTTAGTTCTATTTTTCATAAATTTGAAATGCTTGTCAAATTTTTTTGCATTAATTTGATAACTTTGAATTTTGCATTAATATTTGCATTAACTGCGTTAACTGTATTAATGGGTTTATAAGCTCTTTTATTACTAGCCGAGACTTTTGACTTACTACCACTACAGAGCCTAGAATACATAGTGCGGAAAACGGTTTTATCGTTTTTTAATTCAAAATTTTTGGATTCAAAACAGAAATTCCGAAACAAGAATTTTTACTTTGTGAAGTCACGAAATATCTGTCATTAAGTAAGCAAAGGAACATTATAGGGAATTTCTGGTATGCATGCGAAATTTCGGAATTTAAAAAAAGCCAAACTGCTAATGCTTTAAAAAGCGCTAAAAATTGTAGCCGATAAACGTGCAACGATGCGGTACAATAATAGGGCGATCGCAGCAACATCTGCTTTTAAAAAAGATTTACCTCTAGCAAAAGTAACCGTTTTGACAACATAAACATAATTTCTGTTAATAAAATCTTCTTGTAAGTGTATATTTCACATGTAAGTGGTTTTGAAGTTAGTATTTTGTCATATCAGGGAATTAATCTTTTCCACTCGTCTAGCAGAGATTCATCCTATGGTATGCTAAATAGGGATGGTTTCTAGTTTGCTGTCTTGTATCGAGCACTGCAACCAGGCACAAAAAATACGTATCACATTTTTTTTAGCCATAATCAATATCATTCATATTTTCAAAGCTTATGAAAATCACTATCCAAGTCAAAGGAAATAAGGTATAATTTAATTATTTAAAATATATACCACCAGCTGAAACATTTTCCAGAGAGGGGGTGGGGCTCTGGAAAAATGTTTCAGCTTTCCAAATCCCAGTGGTTTTCCAAATGCTCTGGAAACCAGTAAAATTATAAAGTTTTCTTCGGTTTCAATATCGCTGAAAATTCTCTGATTATTTAAGGCAAAATTATTTTTTATAAAAATAGTGGTAACCAAACCATCTTGACCTCCACCCTGTCTACGCCACTGCTAGATGATGTCGTTGCGATCGACTAGTTATCCTTTCAGCATCGTTCTACATTTATTGGATTCAATATTTTAGTACTATTTTGCAGCCGTTATCCACACTATGTATTCTAGGCACTGTACTACCACACTTGTTTCAGAAACTAACTTTTGTCTTACTTAACATTACAACGACCGGAAATTTTAATCAAGTCATATTAAATATACTTTAAACGAGACTATTTTAAAAAAAGATACTGCTTAACTTAATTATTTAACTTATTTCTGTGTGATATATATTTGACTTATTCTATGAAAAATTTCTATTTGGAATCGCAATATATTTTATGATCCCGATCGAATTGACACCAATGTCTTTCTAGTGTCTTTTTGATTACGGGCCAGAATTCGTGACTACTTTTATATTCAATCATACAATTTACAAAAAAAATTTCTTAGAGGTAGATTTTTCTTAAAATTATCCTAATATGGATATCCTTATATTCCTGTATGACAGATATTATTATTTTTTAAGTTTTGTGAACAGAATAAAAGTAGTTAAGCCCTTACACCCAAAGTCATAGGGTTAATTAGTCATTGGAGTAGTTAGGTTATTGTCTTTAAAGATATCTGAACCAGTATTACTGAATAATTTTGGTTTTTAAGTGTGTCTGAATATTTTTTCTTTTCTCTCCTTTTGTAAAATAAATATGTATTGTGAACTAATTAATGATAAAGCTAAACAAACGGCAAAAATATCTTGGCTAGTATCAAGAAAATAATCTAGCTATAATGATCTTGAAGCCGCAATGGTCGTCGGACGAATGGAGAGCCCCTCTCTTTCTGGTACGCTGGTCGTGGTTTTAAACTTACTGAAATTAGCTTTTAATTTTTTCCGGAGTGAACTTCCGTGATCGTTCCGTTCCCCGCGCGCGCCGCCTCTTTCACGAAGTAGCAGCTACTTCTGGGAATAGAAGGTGCCTTTACTTCACTTACCGTCCATTGTTTCAAGTGAACTGCTCTTTTAACAATCCAGCTTTGCTGATTGCCACTAGCCTTTTGACCAAGTAAAATTCGCCTTAATGACAGATTAAATAAGGCTAAAGCATTAAAAAAAATGGTGCCAATTAAGAAATCTGAATTAGAAAAAAGTTGCCCACTGGCAATACTCTTACTGACTGGACCTGTAGTAGACCCTATCACAGAACATGTCACAGAAGATGGAAAAATTTTAAATCCATATACACTAAGTTTAACCCCTTGAAGGGCACCGGTATATTATACAGGGTGTAACTGAAATGCTTCAATAAACTTTGAGGGATGATAGTACTCATGAAGATGAACAAAAAATGCAATTGAACACGGGGTCGCAAATGACATTTAACCCTTTCTGGGACAGTGGTATGTCTAAAAAAACCACTTAATTTTAATTCCAAAACGCCACAATGGCACCAGAATTTTGCTAAAATCTTTTCCATTTAATATTTATGCGAAATGTAGCCTTTTTCTTATTTACAAACAATTTGTTTTGTAAATTCCGGTGCCAGTCCAATTTCAGACGCATTTTCTCTATTTGTATCCTTTAAGCCTTTTAGGGGCGAACTACTTTTAGTACTAAAATGTTGAAATAAATGACTGGCACCGGAATTTATAAAAAAAATTGTTTGTAAATAAGAAAAAGGCTATATTTCACATACATATTAAATGGAAAAGAGTTTAGCAAAATTCTGGTGCCAGTATGGCGTTTTGGAATTAAAATTAAGCGCTTTCATAAACATACCACTGCCCCTGAAGGGGTTAAACGTCATTTGCGACCCCATGTTCCATTGCATTTTTTGTTCGTCTTCATGAGTACTATCATCCCTCAAAGTTTGTTGAAGCATTTCAGTTACACCCTGTATATACCAATTAATTTTAATCCCAAAATGCCAAAATGACACCAGAATTTTAAAATGAAATTTTGAATTTATAAGGTAAATGAAGGAACGCTTTTACTTAAATTAAAATTAATTCGTTCGTGAATCTTGGTGTCAATCAATCATTTCAATATTTTAGCTCCAAGAGTACTTTGCCCCTAAAGGGGTTAAGACACCGACCAGCGCGATTCGAGTTGGCGGAGCATTTAATAATTTGACGAGCGCTGTGGCTTCGTGGTCATTATATGTCTTGGCGGCGGTCGGGGTATTGATAGTATACATTTCAAACTAACAATTGGATATTTTTAGCGTCTTGTAATTTAACGCATTCTCATTGGGCAATTTTTCCGTAACTTTCCTAATAAACGGGGTATTTTAATGAAATTAAAACAATGGTAGCTCCTCCCTCTTCTGAAAGGATTTCGAAAATTATTTTCTAGATAGTTTTCTCAATTTTATGCATCAGTAAATATCATTCAATATATAGATTTATTATAAAATGCATTACGATAAAAAAAAATATGGGCAACATGATACAAATCCATTTTCTGTAAGTTAGAAGCCACGCCCTTAGTCATTGATACTTTTTTAATAAAAACGATGACAACACTTCATTTTTAAAAACGAAAATTCAAGTTTCCAAATGCAAATGTTTTAATATAACTGCAATTACGACTTCTTTTTTCACATTTACCAGAAATTTTATAGAGAATTATTTATATAATATAGGTAGTTGTGGCTATACCGTATTCTAAAAGATTATATTATAAATGTAATCAAGAAATCAAAGCTATTCTAGCTTTGTAAGAAATTGATTACGGATAATAAATAATTCGTTGCTACCATGTCAAACTATCGAATTGCATTCGAAATGCATCGAAAATGCATTTTTCATTAATTTTAAACATGGACCGATTGTCGCCACTAAATTTTATTAGAATTCTTCGCGTAGTAAAAATACTACCGTAATTTCCGGTGTATAAGCCGCGTGTAAATTAAGTCTGTTTCAAACCAGAATTATTTTTATAGAAATAAAAGCAAATAAGTGTCAAGATGTAACACCTTACATTTCATTAAGGACAATTTCCGGTTCGAAACCGATTTATTTGAGCCGCGGCTTATACACCTGAAATTACGGAATGAAATTTCTTTGGAGAACAGGATTTCCTGTTTCGCATTCTTATTTTTCAAAGATGTCGGATTGAAACCGGAAATTTTGAGAGAATTTTTTTTTAGCTTAGGTAATCCTGAAATGTCTGTCTTAAATAAAGCAAAATTTTCTGTTTAAAATTTTTTATATTAATTCAGAATTTCTGAATGGAAAAGGACGCCAAACTGTCAACCCTGGTGAAGGAATACTATTAAAATTTAGTGGTGAAAATCGGCCCATTTTTAAAAGAAAGGAAAAATGCATTTTTTCATATTCGATAGTTTGACATGGTAGAGACTAGGGCTGGATTATTTATCAATATATCGATCAAATATTGATATTTCTTAATTATCGCAATAACAATATGTAAGATCTGACACTGTCGATATATCCCAATAATGATAGCTAAGCTCTGACTCTGGCAATGTATAACAATATCTAAATTAAGCTCTGACTCTACCGATATATCCAAAAAACATTTTTTTTTATCGACTTCAAACCATAAGAAAAGCGGCGAATATTCCGTATAATATCCTCTTCAACCCATTCCTGTCGTCCGATCCATGCATTTATATTCACTTCTCTACTTTATTCCAATCAAAATTTCCCCTCCAACGATTAACCTTGAATTATCTCGCTTTCGTTAATATCCCCAAATAAAGAATATCACAACATATCCCAATACGAATACATTCTCTTATTATGTCTTAGTTCGTTACTATCCTTTCAAACCGCAAATTAAACTCTTTGTTCTTAACTGAATAATACAGCTATCGTCCAGACTTATTCGTCCCGATGCTGCCTGCGCTGCTGTTATTCGTCCAGACTTCGTTGCAATAGGTCGAGGTATTGATATGTGATGGCCAATAAAATACGAGCTAGAGTATCTGTTAGTTATTGTCGAGTCGATAGCATTGCACTACTTCAGTGCTCATTGAGATAACTTTCTCGGTAAATATTATCGGTAGCGCCTTGATATTAAAATGAATGTATGGAGTCGTGTAGTGCGTGTGTGTGATTTTGTTTGTTTGTTTGTTTGTTTTTATTTAATTTTGTTAGCCAATAACTTATTTTTATCATTTGCAATTTATTTTCTTTTGAATTCAATGGCACTTTGAAATTAAAAAAAAACAACAACAGATTTAAATATCAAACCTAGTATTCTGCATAATAAAGCAAAATTATATGGTACATTTTAGCTCACAGGCTATCAAAGCCTAAGAGCTAATGTGCCCGCCGGTTCTGTATGTACGTATGTATGTATGTATGTTTGGTCGTAACACGATAACTCTTGATAGAAGTAACCGTTTTGCTTCAAATTTTGTTTATAGGCTCATTGTGATAAGGTGTTTCCCTGATTAGTTTTGGGGGTTCATTGGTTAAGTATAAAGGGGTAAAGTGGGCTAATTCCACCCCCCCCCCTTAATTTAGATAAATAGGTTTTTCATGCAGATTTATCCAATTGTCTTCAAATTCTGTATATAGGCTCATTGTGATAAGGCGCTTTCTTGGTTAGTTTTGGGGGTTCATTGGTTAAGTATAAAGGGGGAAAAGGGGGGCTAACCCCCTTAATTTAGATAAATGGGTTTTTCATGCAGAATTATCTGATTTTATTCAAATTTTGTATATAGGCTCATTGTGATAAGGTACTTCCCTGATTAGTTTTGGGGGTTCATTGGTTAAGTATAAAGGGGGAAAGGGGGGCTAACCCCTCTTAACCCGTGAGAACTCGCTAGATTTCTTGTCACACCAGAACTTAATACTTTATTCTTAGTCTTAATACTTTATTCACAAAAAAATGTAAAATAATAAAAAAAAAAGTTTCTAAAATTTAATTTAAACTGAAAAAAAGGGTTGAAATAAGAGTCTTATTGCAACAGCTGGGACAAAAAAAAGTATGATGGTGAGAGAAAATCTCACGCGCGAGTTCTCCCGGGTTAATTTAGATAAATGGGTTTTTCATGCAGAATTATCCGATTTTCTTCAAATTTTGTATATAGGTTCATTGTGATAAGGCGCTTTCCTGATTAGTTTTGGATGTTAATTGGTTAAGTATAAAGGGGGTAAAGGGGACAGGGCTAATCTTATCCCCCTTAATTTAGATAAATGAGCTTTTCATGCAGAATTATTCGATTTTATTTAAATTTTGTATGTAGACTCATTGTGGTAAGGCGCTTCCCTGATTAGTTTTGGGGGTTCATTGGTTAAATATAAAGGAGGATACGGGGGACTAATCCCCCTTAATTTATATAAATGGGTTTTTTCATACAGAATTATCGGACTTGCTTTAAATTTTGTATATGTGTTCATTGTAATTAGAGGCTTCGCTGATTAGTTTTAGGGGTTTATTGGTTAATTATAAGGAGGGGGACAGGGGTGATAAGCCCCCTTATTATATTGTCGATTTCTTTATTTTTCGAGAGGCTTATTTCAAATTCTTTGAAATGAGAGTATAATATACAATTAATGTGAATAGCCTGTGAGCTCATACCCCTCTGTTTAACTGAACAGTTTTCTTTTTATTTAATCTTTTTTTGTTAGTTTCTTTGCTTTTCACTTATATATATATATAAATATATATATGATTGGCTGCTTTCTACATCTGTTGGTATTTAAATTGCTCGTACATTTGTCTTTCGAAATTAACAATATTTCTATCCCCACACATTTTAAGGTAGTTATCGCAATATATCAAGCAATATCGATATTAACTCGATGATATATCGCGATATAAAATTTTTGATATCGTCCAGTCCTAGTAGAGACGATAAATGTATGAATGTTGCAAAAGTTATTTTTAAGTTTTAAAGAGGAAATATACTAATAAGTTTAGTTAAACTTCATAGTTGCTTTGATTTCGTCTTCTTCCGACATTTTTAACAGTTTTTTTATTTAATCTTGAAATATCTTTAACCAGAGTTTTAAGAGAATATTGTATCAGGCTTTAAAGATTATACCAGATTCTAATTCTAAATATAATAGCTTTGTATAAATGTTAACAGAATTGTAGAACTAAGCTACATAAAAAAACAGGGTTCGTACGCTTTTTCCACATTTTTTAATAGATTTTTTTGCCTTATGTAAATGCATAAATGTATTGCAAATCCTGCAATTAAACTGGGTGAATTTCTGTTATGTAAATAATAATTCCGTTTATAAAATATTCTGTTATGTAAATATTAAATAGAAAAATTCTATAAAACAATTGTGGTAACAGTGTACGAACCCTGAATTTTTTTTTATTATTATTATAATATATATATATTTCTCATTCTTGAGACATTCATTTTAACTCTAGTTAATATGAATATATAGTATTTTCTAATGCATGAATACTCTTTTAACATAGCTGCCAATTTTCACTCTTTTTTGTTACCACTTTTTTTTAAAACAGAAATCTCTGTTTTATTTTATCAGAGAAATTCTGCAACAAACTAGCGGGATATTCCTGTCATAAAAAAGTACAACAAGTGCTCTTTGCCTTACTTTACCACAGAATTCGTAATAAATATTTGAGATTATATAAGGTGAATATTACTTCTCGGAAATGTATGTATTCAAATTGAAGGTCATGTTTTTCTCTCGAGTTTTGAGATTTTTTCACCCGCAAGAATACATAGTACCTATAGTTATATAATTCTTGAAAGTTTTTAGATGTTTATAGTATTATTATTTAATTTTTACTAAGTCTCTCAAATATTACAGATGAGAAAGACATTTAAAAAATAGTTGAAATAGTTTTCCATTATATTTATAGGAAAATGACATAGAATTAATGAAACAAAAGAGAACATTCATGCATCAATCATTGACTGTGTAATACTTTCCAACACATTCATACAACTGTAACCAAACTCCGTCGTTTAACAAGGTGAAATTGATCTCTATTTAATTAATTTGGAAAACGCATAACCCATTTGAAAACTCAATTTCAGCAATTATCACCTATTGAATATCGGAATTTATTTGTGCACAATCTAAAGATGTGTAGACATACTACATAGAAAACAAAGATTTATTTCAATTAGGAAACGCATACCAGAGTTGAACATTTTCCTTCACCAATTTCCATCAGAAATCGGAAGTGTACACGAATTCTTTTCTGTCGCCCTGTGTATGATCTATAGAATTTAAACACACCAAGTAATATGAAAAAGTTACTTACATTTGACACGTACTTCTCGCATATATCGCTTATAGACAGAACAGTAACAGAATTATTTTGTGCGTCACTGTAAATGAGCATTAAATACTATATCAGGGTTCGTACGCTTTTACTACAGTTATTGAATTTTTAGCCTTATTTAAATGAAGAAAAGTATTACAAATTCTGCAATCAACCGAGGCGCTTACAATTTCTTCTATTTAAATATAAAATAGGAAAATTCTATTAAAAGATTGTAATTTTTAATTGAATTTTTAGCCTTATTTAAATGCAGAAAAGTATTACAAATCCAACAATTAACCGAGGCGTCAACAATTTCTGCTATTTATATGTTAAATGAATCATATGATGTATGATATGTACATGAAGTATATGATGTATGAAGTATATGATATGTAGTATGATTTATATGTTAAATTTTGTTGAAAGATTGTGGTACGAATGTGGTTTTCGTACGAACTCTGTATATCCATATTCTATTCGCAAGGGTGTCAAACTGTGGCCCGTTTGATACTACTAAAACTTTATAGTAAACTTTTCCTTATCTAATCATCGAATTTCTGCGTTTCAAGAAGTCGACTATCTCTTTTAAAATTTAGTGGTATCAAGCGGGCCACAGTTGGACCACCCCTGTTCTATTGTAAGTATCTTGAAGTGCAATTCAGATATTATATCAAATTCAATATATTTGAAAGTATGTAACATCATTAAAATACACTACAAACGATTTTTCATCATTTAATGTAAAGGAAATATTTTGAGTGCTTCTATAAAAGAACTATAAATACAACACCCTTTACTTTCAAAACCAAACATGCCACGGCAATCCTGAGTAACATATATTAGTTACATGGCAATCCGAGTATATTTTCGCGCGTTCCAGCTTGAAAAAACGGCCAGACAAACCAAATTCATAAAAGCTTTTAACTAGTAAATCTGAAAATCAAGAGTCTCAACGTCAGCTCTGAAAGCGATTTTTTTTAATCTCACTTTTCATAATATTTAGCATCTTACAATCCGCAAATGAAATTTTTAAAATTACATATATATTTAGAGGCATGTAAAATAATTCGAAGGTTTCAGAAATTAGAAACGTTAAATTAAACATGGTTTATGCAATAATAGTCTTACATTCTTATGAACTTCTTATTCTTGTAATTATTTAGATTTAAAAAAAAACATTTCTTTAGAGGGGCTCTGCCCCTCTGAATCCCCTGTAATCTTATTAAATTTATATTCGTGATTTCCTATTGATTGTGTGAATGATTCTAGTAAATTTTGGAGTTCATTTTACACAGTGGTGTTATTAGGATAAGCAACAATTTCAAAAATAATTTCATGTTATCCTAATACCCAAATAGCAATATTTACTTACCTGCCAACCACGAAACACCTTCATCTATTAAATAAGTTGAATAATACCTCACGTACAAAAGCAACTTATGGAAATGTAAACTGAATCTACCATATTTCACATATATCTATTTTAGAAATCTAGTGTTATTAGAATTTTTGTTTCGGGAAAACAGTTTTGATGGTCATTCTATAATATTTATTTTTTCTAAGTACATCCTGATCTAACTCGATGGCAATAGCATACCAAAATCGTCCCAAAATAGGTTTATTTGGAAACTTTTAGACTTTTTGGGTAATAATTCATAATCGTGCCCACTTCCAATTCACTAAATAGTAATCGTGACTTGACGCTATAAAGTATTTTTTGTGATAGCTTTTTATGGTTTCAATTTACAGTAATTGTAATATTTCAGGATCGTTTTACTAATATAATTTCTTTAGATTATCCACCTCGATATACGAGTGATTTTATCCTTATTTTTTAATTATATTAAATCTTTAACAACGAAACATCCACATCTGTTCCAGAAAAATTAATAATATCTCATGCAAGAAATGTATACAAGTGTAAACACATACTACGACACTCCAAATTACACTTTGAATGTTTTTGTAATTTTCGTTTGGAAAAAATATTTCGGTAATCATTCTGTAGTAGTTAAACGGTAACTTTTATCAAAGTCAATTCTCATTTATGTCAATAGAATACTAATATCTCTTGAAAATTATTTATTTCGAAAAATCAATACGGTAGCAAAATAGTGCGAGTTACTTGAAATTTATTATTTTGATAGTCCTTGAAATATGGTTGCTAAGAAACTAATAAATTAAAGAGCATAGTAAAAATAAATGCATTTTAAAATTTGTAAAAAATATGAAAGTAAAATGTTTTATATTTCCCGAAGAGAGGCAAACAATTTTTCAACAATTTAAACAAGTAATTTCTAAATTCTAATTAAGGTATCGGCAAATTTGAAAAGCTATTGGATATATTTAAAACCTCCATATAAAAAAATCAACACACATAATTTTAAGTTTAAATCCATTATTGAAATATGTGATTTTCATTTTAGTTAAAAATGAAATTGGAAAATCGTCTTCATTCCCATAGGAAAGAATTATGACCTAAAAAGAAATGTTCTACATTTTTCGAACGAATTAACCAAATGTAACTAAACACAGCCAATTCCGGGTACCCCAACAACATAACAACCAAAAATCAACCTAATAGGACGATTTTTACAGCAGTTATCGCGGAATAGACAGACAGACAAACAGAAAGAAACCAAAAACTTTTCGCATCTTCACAGTGACATTTTGGCAACTATGTTTCAAAATTTTAATAAATGTATAAGAAGCATTGCAAACATATACTAGTAAATCTACAGATCACAGTCTTCAACGATTTTACAAATTGTTAACGTATAATTAAAATAATTCTAATGAAAAAAGAAACATTATGTATTACAAATATCTTTTATCTCTCTTGTGAACAAAATATATTTATTTTTCTTTTCATTTCTAATAGAACTTAGATTAACGTTTATGAGTTATTGTAGTAATGTCCATTTCTCGAAATTTTCAGATTCACTATTAACAGAAAAAATAATTATTTTTGTGTGGTGGTTTCTTTTGATTTTCACGCTAGAGAAATTTTATTAAACAATCTAACAAACCGGAAAATTACTTTTCGGAATCCTATTATACTGCAATTGTGTGGATGAAGTTTGATATGACATAAAAAATATGTCGAAAATTCAATAATAAGGATGTGTATATAGAAACGTACTGTTGGAATGTTTCTTTTCTATAAACTTTCCAAAATTTCCATATCGAGTTTTGAGAAAACGAGTTTTTCACACCAGATTTAGAGAGAAATATTGTGTTTGAGTTATTTGTAGAAAATAAATTTCTAGTGGTTTTTTTACGCATAAAAAGGAAGTTCCACTCTTAGATAGAACAGGGTTCATAAGCATTTACCACGTTTTTTTAATAGAATTTTTCTATTTAATACATAAATAGCAGAAATTGTAGGCACCGCGTTTAATTGCTGATTTTTTTTCTTTCCTTCATTGAAATAAGGCAAAACATTCTATAAAAAAATTGCAGTAAAAGCATATGAACTCTATAGCAATCCAATTAAGATGTGTCGGGATTAAACTTTTATTCAGAAAACGTTTTTGTACTCTGTGTCTAGTTTTGCGTTCCTTGAATTTCACTTTCATCTTTGTTTATTATACATATATTTATTTGCAATTCCAACTAGGGTTTCTTTTGAACACAGCACTTTGTTTTGTAATTCGCCCTAACTTCTAGTGAAGTTTTAAGTAGTACCGAGACTGAATCCTGGTTACGAATCTTCTTTAAATTTTTAAAGGCAAAGTAATTACGTTTGTAAAATGTTCAAATTTTTGATAGCCATCTAATCCTCGAACGAGTTCATTACGAAATAAATAAATGCTTTTCTTCAGGTTCATTAAAAAATCAAATTATTAAAAAACAAAATTCTAGTACAGCTTTGTCAGTTTGAGATTACAATTAAGTGTTCGGACCTTGAAATCATCGCCATTGAAAGGAAGTTCAAGATACCATTCTGTTTAGCTGTCCTATACAAAGGATGAGCACAGCGTTAAAAAGTTGACAACTAACTACCTATACTCTTTTAAAAACGTATTTCTAAATTTGGCTCATTTCATAAAATAGTTCTTTCCAAAGACACTCGCAGCTTAATTTTTTCTGCTAAATTTCTGATATTTTTACAGTTTTCATCATTATCATGACTGATAACGTATGTAATAGAATCGCCATTCCTATTATTCCTTTTTTCGAAAAATTTATTTCTGATATTTTTTCGTAAAATAAGTCCATGTTTAATGTGAGCAAAGACTAAATATATGATATTATAAACATTAACTTATAATTTCTGAATGGTAAACTTTTTCTTATATAGATAATTTTTTGTTGTTAAATAAAGCGAATATTTCAGCTCGGGAATAGTTGTTCTAAGGTGAGATTTGTTATTATATTTAGAGATATTAATGGTATTACATTTAGAGAATTCTTTTCCTTACTTCTCAGAAAATTATCAGAGTAAAATATTGCAAATTCTTCGATAAATTGCAGAAATAATTTCAATCTGAAATATATATAAATGTCGTGTTTCCAAGTTCAAATCCGGGAAAAAGGCAGTCGTGCTCGTGATAAATAGGGTTAGCGATGTGATTGGTTTCCCTTTTAACTCGCATCAGGCGGCAGTGTGGTATCATCAACAACAAGAAATGTCAGTCCATATTTTTGTCGAAGAACCTTTTATTTCCAGTTTTAAGACATCTCTTCAGGGAAAATGCTCATTAGCCAACGCTAAACGAAAAAAAAAAATACAACGTTCCATTATTTACTAGAATCCGTCCCGATTCCTTTAGCAAACACCAGCGTCGAAAAAATCCTCTCCGAATCAGGATGATCGTGTTTTTAAACTAGCTTGCGTAATAATACAGAATACGTCACGTGACCCACTTCTATCGAATCAAAAGGTCTCTTTTGGAACTTTATCAATATTTCCGGTGGATTTATTTTGTTGTAAAATGCAAAAATTCTCTACGCCCTTCCAGAATATTCCATAATCTCGTACCAGATGCCTGTCATATCAACAAACGAGCTTATCTGTTTTTGAGGCTGTAGCTAAACTTCGAATTTAATACGTAATAAAAATAATAAGAAGAAAAGAAAATGAATCTTTATAAAAGGGGAAAAAAAAAAGAAAGAATTAAAGTTTTTCGGAAATATTTTAATAGACATTTGATATTTAATAATAGGATAACTTTATGAAATAAGGTTTTTTGAGCGGAATATTTTAAGAGATACGATATTTTAGCATTTAAATAAAGAAGTTATAGCAATTTGACCACACGGGAATAATACTAATGAATTTTAATAATGGATTAAAATAAAGATGTTCTATTTAAAGAATAAATTAAAAAAGCTATCGTCATTTTTAGAATAACTACATTCGAATAAATATTATTAAGTGGATTAGGAATAATTGGCTTTACATATGGATAGATATGGATAGTAAAAGGCTATTTTAAGAATGAGAATTATTTTAATAAGCTGGGTTATATACCGAATATTATTGAATGGACAAATTTTATAGAATAATTGCGGAAAAAATTTAAATTTTGTAATATTATCCCCCCTCCCTAAAGATTTTGGATGAAGTTAATAGTTAAGTAACTATAAATTCAGACAATATAAATTTAATACTTTAGAAATTTGAATTTTGACTAGTATAAATTTAGAGACTGCCAGCAAGGAGATGGGGAATTTCTGAAGAACTGGAAGACAAAAACAAAAACAAAAATAAAATAATAGTAATCAATTAAAATTAATAGATAAATAAAAATAAAGCTACGAGCATTTCCCCTGTAAAATAATACAAGAAATGGTTATAATCTCACTTACCATTTGTAAGTGCACAAGAAAAATACAATAACAATAAATAATAAATATTAATAAACAGGAAAAACAGGATAATAATAGTAACAGAATTTTGCTTTTACCAAGTTCACAAGCTTTAGAATAAGTAGTCACTAGCAAATTGTTAAAACAAAGTTTTTAAAAAAAAATTCGACTTAATTCAAATTTGAGTTCATTAGATCCAACTGTTTTATTTCAGTCTCTTTCTTGGATCGTGATAAGTCCTCATTTTGTTTTTTTTAAAAAAATGGTTACTGCAGTCCCTTTCTTAAAAATACAGTTTTTATGTAAAGGCTGAAAATAAAGACATTACTCCATCAAAATTTTAAAACTGTAGTCATTCTTACCAATACTTTATAATGACTTTATAATGCTGGCACTTGTCACAATATCTTCTCTTAAGTATCACATTAATTTTCTCACATAATAAACAAGTCAAATTATCTCTTGGTCGTTTATTGTACTTGGAATATGTTATCTTTGTTATATCCCTGTGGGATTTGTTATATTTCTGTTGGGATCCCACCATCTTTAACTAATATTTGTCAAACATTTTTTCACTAATAAATAATATAACTCTTCAATAATATAAATAAATGCTATAATAAAATTCAATTCATAAACATAACAATAATAACTTTCAATATAACTAATACTTCTCAACATATGTAGTAATTCATAATATAATTCAATAGTAGAAATAATAATATAATAACATCAGTATAATTTAAGAAAATATCACAGTTTGTTTATTTATTGTTAGGAAAAATATTGGTTGAGGATAAAATAATTACATAGCAAATAAATAAATTTCTTTTTTTTTTTAATTATATAAGAAAGTATTTTTGCCAGTCGAAAGTATACAAAAAAATATATATATATAATAATTTCAAAATCCAAATAAATTTAAATATAAATATTTAGAAATTGAACTCTCAACCATTAGTTCCTTACAATAATTTTTTCCTCTGATACCCTTTTACAAAATTATACTGTTAAGTTATAAGTATTCATATCCTAAATGCAGAGAGTTGTTTTTTTGGCAAACTTTGAATAAATAAAGACAATAAATAACAAATAAAAGATGTTAATTTTAGCTGAGAAATGGAATACAAAGGCAATTAGTTTATATACTTAATTTTCTATTGTCACACCAAAACAATCACTGTAAAATCACATCATCACTATCCAATCATTTATATAATTATAGAAATACTTATAAACGGTTACTATTTGATTATCTATTGAAGTAAATAACATAATATTAAATTTTTGAAACAATTGGTTTAAGAAAAAGTAAATAAAGTAAAAATAGTTTATTTTGATATAGAATTAAAACATTTAATTTCATTTTTCAACATCAATTTGACAATTCCTAAAATCAAAATACACACCTTTTGCCTGCATAAGGTGTCTACTCAACCTCAAAAGCTCTCAAAAACAAGTAATATTCTCGTTGCGCACCAAGAACATACCTGATAATGTTGAAAATTATTGTAATAAGAGATATTTAAATAATTAGAATTTACTCTATTGTTTTTACTTTAGTTTGATTTTGTGATGGTGATTGTGATGTCTGTGTTGGTTTTGATTGTTGTTTGGGTTGCTCATGAAATAGTCTGAAATTATTTGGTGAAAAATATGGTTGCGAATTGTTCCATGTCTCCAAATTAAGACCCTATATACCCTTCTGACAGAAACATAACTGAATTCAAACCTTTCCTATTGAATTTTTAAGAATTATAAGAATTTGTGAATCCAAATTAAGCATTAACCAGAACATTTATTCAATAAAATACATAAAAATCTCCTAAATTTTATTTATTATTTTTGCTAAATTTAAATTTAATATGTTGCATTAACTACCTTAGAATAAATTTTTTTATCATAGTAATAATAATAATAACAATTGTATCATCAGCAAAAAGAACAAGAAGAGCAACATCAACAAAATTTTATTACATACCCTATGAATTTTTTGAATGCAACTTACCTACATTTTCCAATTTCTCTTCTAAATATTTTTATTATTTGTCATCAAGGAAAACATGACTTTATCTTCATATTGATCGTCATCACGTATTAATTCTATCATCACATCATAATTATTCTGAGTATTCAATTCTAGTAAATTCAAGGACTTGGTAAATAATGAACTTATTTTTACCTAAGCTATGGACAAATGAGGTGTAAAAAAAAATTCCCCATTGGTGAGCTTAAGATTATTAAAATTCAAATTACCTAATAGAGCAATTCAGCTAGGTTAACATAGTGCTAAATGTCTACATGTTCCAGTAATTTAATTTCTACCTGACCTAGCATTTTATTTAAACACTTTATTAATATTATAACACCATCAAAAATTTTCAAATTTTCTATATTAAATATTTTAGCAAGTTGGTAAATGCATCATAAATCCTACATTAAATGAAAATAAACAATAACATACTAAATTTAATTTTATATATTCACAGTTTAAATAAACAATAAAATACTAACACTCTATTTACATATTTACATCATAAATAATCTTTCAGTGGCTCATTAATTTACTACAATTCAAACCACCAGTCACTTATTATTCAACATACAGATTTTTTTTTTTCTCTCCTCATAATAGCTGTTTTGTAGCTTAGGTTTGGCATGGTGCCAGGAATGTTCCCTTAGGATAAAAATTGTCTCTTTATAAAATACAGATCAGATCTTAGTAACATATTAAAAATAATAGAATTTTTCTTTTAAGAATATCTGTTCTTAAAACATGAAAATATAAATTATACCGCTGTCTATAATATTACAATGACGTATCACACGAAATCATCAAATAAATTAATTAACCTTAACAACACTTAAATATTTGCAACAGAAATAAATTTTAAAAACAAAAATTTAATCAGTATAACATAGTATATAAAACCTTTAAATTTCAAGGTAGACTATTAAATAAATAAAACATTTTAAATATAACATAAACTAATAAATATCAACATATAAAGATACCAATAAATAAAAATACCAACTTACAGTTACTCTTGAGCATATTTCACAGGAAAGTTTCCCACATCTAAAAATCTTTAATTTTCTTGATAACACAAAAGTTCTGATTTTTCGCAATCCTTTAAAACCAACACCATGAAGACGCTTATGAAGATGAAATAGTATATTCTCTAGCAACAACTTCACTTAGGCCAACTTTTCCTCTTCTTTTCTCTTTTAGGCTTGACCATTTTTAATTTATTATAAAACTACAAAATAACAAAACACCAGACGTAAACGTGCTGTAATGGCGTATACGTCCTCGTAACATATTCTTCTAATCGGCAAATTTCACGTTTAACTACACAAACTTTCTGTTGATCACCAGCATCCTGTTCGACTTATTATATTAATGTCGTGTTTCCAAGTTCAAATCCGGGAAAAAGGCAGTCGTGCTCGTGATAAATAGGGTTAGCGATGTGATTGGTTTCCCTTTTAACTCGCATCAGGCGGCAGTGTGGTATCATCAACAACAAGAAATGTCAGTCCATATTTTTGTCGAAGAACCTTTTATTTCCAGTTTTAAGACATCTCTTCAGGGAAAATGCTCATTAGCCAACGCTAAACGAAAAAAAAAATACAACGTTCCATTATTTACTAGAATCCGTCCCGATTCCTTTAGCAAACACCAGCGTCGAAAAAATCCTCTCCGAATCAGGATGATCGTGTTTTTAAACTAGCTTGCGTAATAATACAGAATACGTCACGTGACCCACTTCTATCGAATCAAAAGGTCTCTTTTGGAACTTTATCAATATTTCCGGTGGATTTATTTTGTTGTAAAATGCAAAAATTTTCTACGCCCTTCCAGAATATTCCATAATCTCGTACCAGATGCCTGTCATATCAACAAACGAGCTTATCTGTTTTTGAGGCTGTAGCTAAACTTCGAATTTAATACGTAATAAAAATAATAAGAAGAAAAGAAAATGAATCTTTATAAAAGGGAAAAAAAAAAAGAAAGAATTAAAGTTTTCCGGAAATATTTTAATTGACATTTGATATTTAATAATAGGATAACTTTATGAAATAAGGTTTTTTGAGCGGAATATTTTAAGAGATACGATATTTTAGCATTTAAATAAAGAAGTTATAGCAATTTGACCACACGGGAATAATACTAATGAATTTTAATAATGGATTAAAATAAAGATGTTCTATTTAAAGAATAAATTAAAAAAGCTATCGCCATTTTTAGAATAACTACATTCGAATAAATATTATTAAGTGGATTAGGAATAATTGGCTTTACATATGGATAGTAAAAGGCTATTTTAAGAACGAGAATTATTTTAATAAGCTGGGTTATATACCGAATATTATTGAATGGACAAATTTTATAGAATAATTGCGGAAAAAATTTAAATTTTGTAATATATATATATATATATATATATATATATATATATATATATATATATATATATATATATATATATATATATATATATATACAGGGTGTTCCGTTAAAGGGGTCCAATATTAATAGGGGTAATAGAGGAGATCACACGGAGCATAAATCAGTATATAATGCCTGGCCGGATCTCAATAATTTTCAAGTTACAGCAAATAGAATGAAAAATCGGAAATTTGTAAAAAAACCCTCATTGCTAAACTATCGATAATGCTACATAAAAACGAAGCACATATTTAGAAAGAGCAGAAAAAATCCTACGAAATGACATAAGTTGTTTTAGAATATTGAGAATTAATGGCGAGTTACAAGCTCTGAAACAGTGAAAAAATACAAAATCAAATATTTAGCAAAAGAGTTAATCGTTAATTCCAAAAATGCAACTCTACCTACATCAAGGAAAATGTTATAAAATTTGGTCCATTCCGAAAGCTTTCGAAGAAGCTGACAATAAACCATATCAGTTTAATTGTATGGGAGAAATCAAGCAGTTCCCTAGTTACAACTCTGTACTGTTGCACGCTCGGAAAGAGCGAAACTCCACCCATGACGATTGTAAACACCCCGTTTTAATATCTTTCAATTATACATTTCTGATCAACCTCTATCAATACCCTTTCATTATTCAGTCTGGTCAAGTGAATGACATATTGTGCAGCTCTCGCCTTGTCTTAAAGCAAACTCCGTGACTGCTGCGTTTCCTCCATGAACTTTCAGGATGATGAAGAAGAAGTACTTTTTATGCAAATTTTCTATGTGTATAGGAAGAAAAGTGTAATAAAACAGCAGTCATCAGTGGGCGTTATGTTAAAGGGAAGCTGTTGTAAGTGGGATTGTAGTAAGTTGATGTATAATAATTATGCCGGAATACTCTAACGAAGAATATGCGGACATGCTCTGATGTACGGGCAAGCTCATGGAAATGCATGTCTAGCACAGCGCATGTACCGTGAGCAATTTCCAAGGAGACGTTGCCCAAGTTCGAAACTCTTCATAAAAATCGATAGACGATTACGGTAGACTGGATCGTTTAATACAGCAAGCATTGATGCAGGGAAACCTCGACATGTACGAACACCTGCAATGGAAGAAGATGTACTGAATATTTTTAAAGATAACCCCTCCACGAGTACACGAGCTGATGCGTCTGAAGTCGGTGTTTCTCACCAAAGTGTGTGGCGTGTTCTGCGTGCAGAAAACATGCACCCCTTTCATGTGCAGCGGGTACAACTGTTATCAGTAACAGATTGTGCTCAGCGGACAGAATTCGTACGCTGGTTGCTTAATGTAACAGAAAATAATCCACAATTTCTGGAAAATATTTTATTTACTGATGAAGCAACATTTACGAGAGAGCGCGTGGTAAACACGCACAATATGCACACATGGTCATATACAAATCCGCACACTGTTTTCCCGTCGAACGCACAACAAAGTTCAGTGTGAACATATGGGCAGGTGTCCTCGGCGATTATCTCATAGGACCATATTTACTCCCAGATGTACTCAATGGTAGTACGTACTTGGTTTTCCTACGGGATATCTTACCGCAGTTACTGCAAAATGTGCCAGCAACATTGCGCCACAATATGTGGTTTATGCACGATGGCGCACCGGCACATTTTTTCATAGGTGTTCGCAATCACCTCAATTCAACATATCCTGGGAAATGGATTGGACGCAGTGGACCTGTTGCTTGGCCTGCACGCTCTCCAGACCTCAATCCGTTAGACTTTTTTGTTTGGGGACACCTTAAATCGCTGGTGTATGAAACGCCTGTGGATACACCGGAGGATTTACTAGCGCGAATCGTTGTCGCTGCAGGAGACATTCCCAACTCCGTCGGAGTTTTTCGGCGTGTTCGCCGATCTTTACGACGTCGCTGTCGGCTGTGCGATTCTGTTAATGGGCGCAACTTCGAACACCTATTATAATAATGTCCGTTCGTCTGCCTTCCGACATTGAACTGTGCAGCGCAGGCCAGAAGACTATGCTTCACATATGTCATAAAGTACGTGGAATGTAATTCTTTATTTGTCATTTTTCTTTTATTTTCAACACTTTTTGGCACAGTATTTTGTACGTCACAGACTGTGGTGTACTCAAATTGTAAATTACAAAGTTTGTATGAATTAATTTAAAATTTAGTGTCTTTTTTAAATTTATAATTAATACAATTATTATGCTATTTGTTATTATTATTTCCTATCATAAATTATGATGCACATATACATATAATAATTGTCCATGTAAAACATGTACTGAAACTTCTTGCATAGTTACAAATCGCAATATTTTTAATTATTTCCGAATTTTCACAACCAGTTTAATTTTAAGGAATTTAACTTAAGCTTTATATCAATAAAAGACCACTTTAAAATGTAGACTATTATTGTAAAGTTATTTTGGTTCATTCAACTCTTGAATAATTAAAAATGTTGCATCTCAGAAGAAGCATGATCGAAAATGTATAGTTGAGAGTAATTAAAAAGGCGGTGTTTCCAATCGTGATGGGCGGAGTTTAACCTTTGCTAGTGTCAAAGAAAGCGGAGTTGTAACTAAGAAACTGATTAATTTCTCTCACACAATTAAACCGATATGGTTCATTGTAAGCTTTTTCGAAAGTTTTCGGAATGGACCAAATTTTACTACATTTTCCTTGTTGTAGCTAGAGTTGTCTTTTTGGAATTAACGATTAACTATTTTGATGTATATTGGATTTCGTACTTTTTTCACTGTTTCAGGGCTTGTAACTCGTCAATAAATATTGCTATTTTAATACAATTGATGTCATTTTGTAGGTTTTTTTCTGCTCTTTCTAAATATGTGCTTCGTTTTTATGTACCATTATCGATAGTTTAGCAATGAGGGTTCTTTTACAATTTTCCGAATTTTCATTCTATTTGCTGTCACTTGAAAACTATTGAGATCCGACCAGGCTTTATATACTGATTTATGCTCCATGTGATCTCCTCTATTACCCCTATTAATATTGGACCCCTTTAACGGAACACCCTGTATATATATATATTAGGTAAAAGTTTATGATCTGCATGTCTCCGTGGAAATTTCAAGGAGCGTACGCACCTTGAAATGCACAGATTTCACAACATTATTGACCTTTTTAAATCTCTTTTTAAAATCCTTACAATTATACACTACTTAACCTCTTGGAGACGAGCGACACGTATACGTGACGCATAAGATGCTCAAAATCCTCGATTTTTCCCACCAGTTACTTTTTATTGCAAGTTTTGCCTCATTAAATCTTAGCATTTCCGCGATTCAATTAGGCGAAAATTTCTGTTTTGAAAAACCGGTGGTAAAAGATTAAAAATTCTGCAAAAGACGCTCGTCGCGAAGGGGTTAATCCTTGCAGATACAAAGTAAATTTGTTTCTAAAATTTTTAAAATATTGTGAGTCACCAGAATTTGCGAAAAAATTGATTTCAGAATAAATAAATCTTGTTTATCACGAAATTAAACAAGTTGGAAATTGTACGTCAAACGTGACAAATAAAGTGCTTTCGTACTATAACTAGTTTCTGTAAAATTAATTATATCGTCTGTTATTATAATATGATTAATTTCCGTAATAAAATAAGTACATTTTATGTTGGCAACATTTTATCTTTTGTTGACAATTATTGAAAATTCCAATGGGAAACTTAAGCCTAGCTTTGAAAATTTCAGAATCCATATTTAGACTATTTTTCCATTTAATATCTATTTCTCCGGAAACATCTATCCGGAAAACTGTCGGTAGATTATATGATTGCTATAATTAACCCTTAATTGCATAGTGATGTAAATTTCCATCACTGTTTATTTAACTTTTAATAAATAAATCAACTTCTTCGCCACCACTATATCTATATAGAAATATTAATCCAGTAAATTTCCCGTGAACTATGTTGCTGAAAAAATTTAAAAATCTATCTTAAAATTTCTGGTGTCTAATATTTAATATATGTATAAAAAAACACAATTGTAAAAGAAAAACTCATGCAAAGAAGGATTAAACAATTTTAGTATACAAATTCGGTTTTTAAATTCAGTAATAGGGAAATAATAGGACTGTATCTCAAATAGGACGTAATCACCATGGTAACCTAGAATCATTGCCTATCATGGGATACCATTGAATTAATTACGTATAACAGGATTTAATAGAATGAACATTGTGACTATAAATTGGTCATACACAGTAGCGGCTTGTGACTGGCTTTAACCCTTTCAAGGGCAAAGTACTTATTTTACTAAAATGTTGAAATATTTGAATGACCCCAGATTTTACGAACAAATCTATTTGAAAATGATTAAAAGCTTTTCATTGCGAATATTATAAAAGCAAAATTTTATTAAAAAATTCTGGGTGCCACTTGGCAGTTTGGAATTAAAATTAAGCGTTCGCGCCTTGCAAACACCGCCCTTGAAAGTGTTAAATGGGGCACTAAATATATGGCTGTCAAATTTATTCTTTTATTACCACTATTATTAAAAAGAAATATTTAATTTTAGTTATTGTCGCAATATAACTCTTTCAAAATAATGATATAAAAATAATAAATGTTCCAGGCATGTATTTAGTGCCCGCCCAAAAAGACAGTCACGCCCGTCCACTGATCATACAGGTTATAAAATGTCATATACTTCATATATGACTATAACGTCACACATGTCAGATAACTTGGCGATACATCTCGGTCGCTTGACGATTAATCCTCGAAAGCTGCAATAACAAGGAAGTATCGATTTAAAAAAAATTCAAATTACTTAATAAATATTTTTATTAATATATTTTTAAGTTTTGATAAAAATTTTATAAAATTTGAAATGAGTCGACAGAATTCTGCAACGGTTATATGTATTAAATTTCAATACATTCGGTTGGGTTGTTCTTGCGCTGTTATATGTAGACGGACGGACCAGACGACGAATATAGGTGATGCGTATTTATATAATTATGAACGCACCTAAAAATACAAAGTTTTACTCAAAATTCTGATGGAAATACGACAGTTGAGTTTAAATTTAAGTGTTGTAAATAATATAGCACCGCCCTTCAAATCATTAAGCGTTTAAAATTAACTTCTGGAGATCATTAATGTAAATATATTTATGGATTTCGTTTATTTATTCTCGTATTCATTCTCAATTTTGAAAAACAAAAGCATTTTTTAATATATATTTCTCCATTATATAACATCACTACTATATTAGAGCTCCAAACTCTGCGGTTTCTTCGATACCACTATTTCCATATATGCGCTTTGCTTAATTAATTGAATGTGCGCTTTATTTAATGACAAAAAATCTAATATTAAATAAGACGATGATTAATATTCTGAAAAAGAGGTACTCTAAAACGAGAGGGCTGTAGAGACTAAACCTGTCACTAATTGAACCAATTAGTAACTAAATTAGCACAATGCTTAACGTTTACACATCACACATTTATTTCTTCAGGGCAGAACGTTTAATACGACACAACACACATCTACAATGACACATTTACAAATAAAAATAATTCTTTATCACATAAAATCAACTCTCCGTCAAAATGCCATATTTCAGCTCACAACATAGTCATCAAATCATTATCTCTGTTTTTTTCTCCGCGTATCGATACGACAAGACCAAAGCGGTGCCTGTCGAATCGAAAAGAAGAAAGAAATCCAATTTAGGGGCCTCCACCCTGTCTACGCCACTACTAGAAGATGTCGCTACGATCAAATCGTTATCTTTTCAGCATCGTTCTACATTTATCGGATTCAATTTTTTAGTACTATTTTGTAGCCGTTTTCCACACTATGTATTCTAGGTGCTGTACCTCCGTGCCGTTTTGAGCCATTCCATTGTTACTTCGTTCGAAGACTTTACAAATACTTAAGGGGCCAGGTACTTTTGAAACTGAGAAATTACCAGTAAATGTGACACTAATTGCAATATCCCAAATCTGATTAACTTTTGGATATTAAATTTCAAACAAACATTACAAAATATATATGCTAATAGTTAATGGCCTGAAAAATAAACTAGATGCATGTAAAGATTTTATTTTAATTTGAAAGTTAATGTTTCTTTAATAAATGAATTCACCTTACATGTCTTACGCACAGAATTTCTCATAATCGAATTGTCATAGTGAGCCAAATTGTTTTATTGAGTCGCGATATAATATGTGTTTAAAATGACCTACACCGAAAATAACATAGCAATTAATTCTTCAGTAAAAAAAAAAAATCTAAACATTTATTTAAAAAAAAATAAAGAATATATATGATTTCGAAATGTCTTACTAGATGAACAATGTCATTTTGTGCATCTATGACGTTCGTATCTTCGGTCAAAATTTCATGAATTTCTATTTAGCCATTTCTTAGAAATCATGCCCGAAATAACCAAAACCACCGTTTTGAGAAAATTGACATTAAAGACCAACTATCTCTTAGATAATTTAAAAAGAGCATATATTCCTGTCTCATCATCTGTGAACATATATTCCTTTTTAAAGAGAAGTTGTGCTTTGAGTTTCTTTTAAAATGTTCCTAACGAATCACAGTTAATTTTAAGCTATTAAAAAATGGATTTTTTGACACTCTCGAAAGTACCGTAATTTCCGGCGTATAATCCGCAGCTCAAAGAGTCGTTTTTCGACCCAGAAATATTATTTTATAAAATGTAACTTAAAAGATCGCTGTAAATATTTAACTACAATTATTGAATAAAATTTCTGGGTCGAAAAACGACTCTTTGAGCTGCGGATTATACGCAGGAAATTACGGTACCTGACCTTTAAACCTTTGCGGCACAGTGGTCCCACTCCGGGCACACCTAATTTTAATTTCAAACTTACATTCGGCACCAAGAATATTTTAATAAAATTTTGCTTCTATAATGAGAGCTTAAAATAAGGAGTTCTTATTTTTTTTTTAAGTCGTTTGTAAATTCCGGTGTCAGTCAGTAATTTCACATTTTACGAATAGAATTTCTCTGTGCCGGAAAGAGTTAATCTTCATGCGAATGTTGAATACCTCATTCTAAAATTTTCTTAGGTTTATATTAGTAGTTTCACATACTTCAATGTACCTGATAAAATGTACCCTTGTGTAAACTTTTTAAAAAAATTTCCATTGGCAGCTGATCGTTAGATTGAATTAAAGATTTTGTTTTTAAAGGAAGAAAAATCTCCTTGATAAAATCTTATTGCTTTGGTATTGTTTTCTTTATGCCCGATGAATGAAAAAGTTTGTTATTCAAGATTACAACATATTTTAGTTTTAGCCTGTTTTCGCCCCTGATATGTTTTGATAATTGGTTCAAACATTTGTCGAATTCAGCCACTAAATTTTATTCTTGTGACTTACACTTTGCTGTTAGACTTCTACAGAACATCGGTGTCGATTAAGAGATATTGAATATTTTTAATACTCTGGTATTCTGTTACTGATAAATTAACTTTGGTTTTACTTTCTAGTCTTCTTTTGTACTTGTTGCTAAACACAATGTTATCTAATCATTCATCTGTTTATTTCAGGAAATTAATTTGTTTTTCCTTTTTTTGCAACAAATAACCTGTAGGGCTATTCCCCTACTAAGTTAACTCAGTTGTATAACAATTGCAGGTTTGTTGAGATAAGTATTTTTCTATAATTGTATATATTTTATAACCTACTTCTATAATTGAGGGGGTTAGAATGACAGTGGAGTAAGTCAAAAATTTGAAAAATCTAGATAACCATATTTTCACTGAACGTATATCAATTTTTGTTCAGTGTGACAGTCAAATAAGTCATAGTTCACTTAGGGAGTCGCTAGAGGGCAAAACAAGTTGGACCACTCAATGCAACGGCAATACGACAAGTTTAACAAAACCCTTCATTTCTAAAATTACTAAATATTGACTTACCCCACTGTCATTCTAACCCCCCCCCCCCCCAGAATTGTTGCACAGTTAATGGCAAATTTATCTCCTACTGCTATGTCAACACTAGTTGACACCCTGTGGCTCATTTTATTAAATATCTAATATCAGATAATAAAGAGTCGTTAACAAAGATATTTTTTTTCTCACAGTTACTCATCTGTATCCAGTAATCGTTAACGAAGATAACACTGTACTTGATTACAATACACTTCGTAACTGAATGAATGTTCTTTCATATAAGATTTAAAATAGAAGTCTTCAAGGTTTTTGGTTGAAAGTCACTACGAATATCATACATCAATCTTGGCTAAACACAAACGTAAAGTTTCTGACGTGTAAGGCAAATCTTTCTTTACAAAAATTACGTTATTTTGTGATCCGCAGTTCCAGATTTGCCAGTTTGGCCTTTTTTCAGAATTTCCGAAATCATACCAGTAATTTCGGAAGTAGAATCCGAAATTACTGGATATGTCTTTCGTTAAATAAAAAAAAGAAATACACCTATTTATTTCTGGTGTGAATTCAAAATTCTGACACTTAAAAAAGGCGAACTTGGCAACCTGTCGCAGGCTCAAGTCAACTGGTTTAAAATATAATCATCAAAACCACTATTTTGAATCAGTACGTATTCAAACTAAAACATGTCTATTTCTTCAAAAGTTTCATTAAAAAATTTTTAAGTGATTTTTAAGTTAGATTCCATTTATCTTAAATTACAACGTCAAATTCCAAAATACTTTGCTATGTTCTAAAAAAAAAAAATGTAGAAAAAGCAAAAAATTACAACATTTCTAAAATTAAATGTAGGTTGGAAAAATACTCATGAAGCTAAAAGATCCCGCATGTTTCAAGAAACTTTTAAAAGGTGTTAAGCCTTTAAATTGTTATTTTGTTTTCCTGTTCAAAATTAAATTGCATTTGTTTTGCTGGTATTCTTTTGGATTAGAAAAGTATTCTTTTTTTGAGTGGAAATTTTATTTCTTGCTGGGTGAATTCTTTTTTCATAAAATTATATCCATATAAATGAATTAAAACATTATAACTGATTTTGAAAAGGACAACTTTCCATAGCGGTTAAATAAAGGGTTTCAAGATTGAGCTGTATTAATTTGTCAAGTGTGACAACATAATTACGCAGATTAAGGGGGGGGGGGGTAAAAAAATAATTATAAGTTAATGTATTTTAAAAGTAAAATACATTTTGAGAATCGCTAAGAAAATGGAAAAAAAAAGAAAGAAAGAAAATCTAAGAAAATGGAATAATCAGTACACTTTTCTACGGTTAAATGCTATATGTATATAAAATATATGTTATTAAGGGAAATGCATTATGAACGAGACATTTGCTAATCCAGTAATATTTTTTATTAGTAGTATTTTTAATAGCTGCTATATATAAGAATTTATCCATGTATGGACAGTTTTGGCAAAATTGAGTAGAGAGAAAGGCTGTACATGAAGATATTGATAGGAAATAGACAAAATAAACGGGCGAAAAGGATCTAAATATTATTTCATAAGAAATCCGAAAATGCCATCCGGAATCGATCCTGTGAGCTACAGCTGAAACGTCTTTACTTTGGTGGCCAGTATGGTAACTAGTGGACTGATTTGTCACATATATACAGAGTGTGTCAGAATACCTTTCGAGGTTTGGAAAGCTTATTCTTAAAAAAATACAGGATTCGTACACTTTTAAAACAATTTTTAATAATATTATTCATCTTATTTAAGTGTAGAAAAGTGTTACAAATCCTACAATTAAACAAGGTGTCTAAAATTTCTGCTATTTAAAAATTTTCTATAATTAAATTAATTAATGTAATTAGTGAATAAAAATTTTTCTATTTAATAATAGAAAATTCTATAAAAAAAAAATGTGGCAAAAACGTACGAACCTTGAACTACTACAAATACAGCAGACATTTCAATATCACCATATAAAGAAACACTTGAAGTTTTTAAATATTAATTTGAACATGCTTCGCATATTGAGATTCCTATTCTTTCATGGCCATAACGCTCACCAGACTTAAGGCATGCGATTTTTCCTATGATGTTACATAAAAAATTATGCGTTCGTGCTCCCTTTGCCAGGTTAATAACGAAGAAGAATCCCACGTGTCAGTAGCGTAGATAGGGTAGAGGTCCAGATGGTTTGGATACCACTAATTTAAAAAAATTACTTTTGCCTTATACATCGAAGAATTTTCTTCGATATTCAACACGAGGAAAACTTTATAATATTACTGGTTTCCAGAGCATTTGGAAACCCCTCTCTGCCACGTGTATTCTGTAGCTTTGAACATGAGATATTGTACAAGCATGACAAGAACTATATTTTAGAATTGAAGTATGCCACATCACCAAGGGTGTATCGAACAGTTGTAAAGCTTAACACAAAATAAAGTGATTCTTTATATGGTGATATGAAACTGTCTTTCACATAGGTAATTGTTTTTTGAGAATAAACTTTTCAAACCATGGAGGAAATTATGATACTCTCTGCATGTACAATGGGTGACATCTTTTTTTTTTTTTTTTTTTTTTTTTTTTTTTTTTTTTGTGATAGGTTTCTCCAGATTTGTAAAAAATAAATGCCATGTTGATGAATGTTTAAAAATAGTGGTGACCAAAGTAGTCACTAGTAGGACCCCTGTACATATATATATATATATATATATAAGAATTACAGTAATAATTATTATTAGAGTATATATGCATATTTATTCTGGAAACTCTTCTGAGAATATTCGCCTTAAGTCTATCAGTGGAAATATTTTTATAATAATATAACAATACTACAATGAATATTTACAATTTTATTCCTTTTTAGTTCAAGCAAATATAAATATTTATTAAGTGTAATATATATATTTTTAATTAATAGCTCATATATCTTTAGTTACGTAAAAAAACAGTGAAAGATAAATAAATGAAAAAGGTAAAATCTACTTTTAACGACCCTTCCTCGTGGCGAGAAAGTACGTTCATCTGTTATATTGGCGATACCGAGTTCGACTGTTGTAAGTATTTCTCTGATCGTTTGAAATTTCATGAGAAGTAATTTAGAAGGCATTTAATTTTACTGAAAAAAAATGCTTTCATCATTATGTAGCACTTAAGAAATGGATTTTGAATGCTTGCAATTGCAATAATTTGTTCTCCCTATCTCCATCACATGTGTATTTTCGATATATTTTTTTTGTGGGCCCATCCATCCTCCCGCTCCTTCGACTGAAGGGGCCCCACATACGGCCACTTCACGGCAGGCCTCTCCCACGAAATGACAGCTGATGTGGTCCTTATCCGACCCCCTCCTTCAGACGCGGGTTACGCGTCGTCATATGCTGATGAAAGCGCCAAGCAGCGACCCCACCAAGAAGGACCCTCGTACTGATGACCTTTAATTCTTTTTTATTTATTACACCAAACGTACAAAGGTCATCTATAAAGGCCGCCGACATTACGCCGCGCCAGTTGGTGGTGAAAGATGAAAACAAAACTCCCCGGGGTCGTAGGGGTTGTAAACTGGCACGTAGGGCGCTTTCATATTTTTGGCTCTTTGTTCTATGAGCTGAGTCGAGATGTATCTGATCATTTACCACCTGAGCGTCGATGACGATGACTTGCTCAGGAGAGTACGCTACTACGTCGGGCTTAAAGACCCCAGCCTCGACCCTGTGCACCGGCTCCATATGCATGGAGTAGCCCCTCTGCGACAATGACCGGCTGAGGTATTTAACCACAGCGTCGTGCCGCTGGATTCTCCGGAAGTGTGTGGCGTGGCACTGTTGTATGATATGGTTGAGGGTCTCAGGGACCCCACAACCCCTGGAACACATTTTATCCTTGTACCTGCACGAGCTGCACGAGATTTATTGAAAAGACAATTGTATCTCATATGTATGCAGCTGATGTAGTCCCGCCCAGAAAGAAGAGCTGTTCCATCTGAGACCCATAAATGGGCCTACGGCACCTTGGCCGCCTGGGCGAGTCCTACCCCATCACACTTCCGGGACAGCTCCACTCTCCACATTGTTTGAATTTTCGCTTTGCTATTTAGTACTCGATTTTCGTACCTGAGGATGTTTTCGGTACGTGTGGAGCTGTCACCGAGACGTCTCCGCGCCAACATCGGGACATTCCACCTCATAGATGGATTCCCCATGCCGCCATCACACACAGAGGCGTGAATGGCGCTAGATGGTAGGTCATGGGAGAGGTGGAGGCAATCTCTAACAAACTTCCTTACTCTAATATCTAGGCGCTTAAGATGACCAGTGTGGAGACGTCCCATGATCAGTTGGTGCATGCAAGATGGAATTACATGCACACGTAAGATATACATCTTCTGTTGGGGCTTTAGACGGCATCCACCGAGAATTTTTAATTTCTCAGTTAGCGAAGATGGATCCGTGAACTTTCGACCATCTGGAGTGAAGACGACACCCAGATATGAGAAGCTTTAATTAATCTGTAGGTTCTTTAATGTTCTGCCATGTACAAGGAATTTTCTTTGCCCATCGAAATAGGTAGTCCATTTTTTCTTGTTTGCCAGCCAGGAAAAAATAAAGGCTTTTTCAGTGTTCAGCCTCAAACCAGTGGTCGAAAGGGCCGTCTCAAGGGATTTTAACATTTTACTAAGCCCCAACGCATCTCGACTGATAAGGACCAAGTCATCAGCATAGGCAACGTATGGGGTCTTACATGAGCTTGTCTGGACACCAGACTCCGAAGGAATCTGGGCCAGGATCATGTCCATGACCAAAAGGAACATGATAGAACTTAGAGGGTCCCCCTTCCGGACCCCCCTCGTTGGATGGATTGACTCAGATACGTTGCCTTGGAAATTCAAGAAAGTTCTTGAATCCCCATAGACGAACGTCAATATGATATGAAGTCGTCAGGGAGTCCCACTGACTCCATGGCCGCAAAGACAGAGTCGTGCGAAACCGAGTCAAAGGCCTTAGCCAGATCACAAAAAGCTAAAGAGGCAGAATTTATTGATTTTATGTGCTTATATACATTATCCAACAGATTTATAACTTTAGATATACCGTCAATAGGACGAAATCCTAATTGAAAGTTATTGAATTTTAGGCTATTGACCAAGCGTTTTGCTAAGACCTTGTGGAACTCCCTAAGCATGATTGACGATATGCTTATTGGGCGGAACTTTGAGGGTTCCGCCACTTGACTTTCTTTGGGAATAAAGATCGTTTTAGAGTCAAGTATATGCTCAGGGACCCATCTGAGCTTGAACCAGAGCGTATAAAGTTTCGCTCTAGCTCGGGCACTAATTTTGAAGCACTGCGCAGTAGTAATACCATCGGGTCCAGGAGCCGAACGATATGAAATCTTTGCCTCAGCGACTTCCTCAGGTGTTATGAAATCAACAATGTTTGTTCCATCGTACCTCTCCAAAAAGGGAGTAAAAGTCGGAGCAGCATTGTAGTCAGTTTGAGTTAGCAGCCGTGCCCAATACGAAAAGATGTCATTGGCCACTAACTCAGGTGAAACTGACGTATTACTAAAGATGCGTTTAACCGCAGTGCTCCGATTCTTTTTATATGCGGCCTGCAGCCGCTGGTACTCGACTTTTCTAGCTTTCCTCCTGTACAAGGTACTAGTATTATTAGTATTATACTTTTTATCAGAAGTTTTCTGCTTCATAAAACTTGGATTCATTTTTAGGACAAAGGTCATAATTAATGCCTTTGCCCTATCCGGATCGTGGGCATAGCAGTTTAAAGCCTCATCCAGGAGTTCAGCTTCGTCGTTACCAATTGAACCAAATTTTTGATTCGTATTGAGATCATCAATGTAATAGGCAGTGGTGCCCACCATTAAGGTCTTATCGGGAACAGACTCAGATGGTATTTGACTCGTAGATGGAGTTTGAGTCGAGCAGGGCAGGCTGCTCAAGTCTGATCCACCCCTATGAGGCATTGTAGGGGTTGGTGGGGGATTGGTGTTAAACCCCGATGTTGTTGGGGCATCCCGGAGTCTATTTAGATGTTCAACCATTATTTTTTTATACTCCGCACCACGCCTTTTGCCTTTAATGGCTTCCACAGTTCGCCCGGGGACGACACCGAGGAGCCATTGGTTAATATTTCCTTGTGTGTTGTCGATCACAAACAAGGCCTCCGCCTTTGCCATGTTTTCTATCTCAAGAGGTGTCCACCTTGATTTCATATTCAATTGACGTTCCATTTCCCTTTCTACCTCCGCTCGATGGAATTGAACGGAGTGGGCCTTCCTCCGATGTAATGTGAGGCCCGCCTTGCTTTTCAGGATCCTTCCACAGAGATCACACTTATTAGGGGCGCTCCCATCAGCAGGAGTCGTTAAGGCACCAGCTGCCGAATTTGCTACAGCAGTGCCAACAGCACCGCCGTCTGATTCTAAATTTGTACTCGTGACAACAGCAAATGAAAGTTGAAAATTGGGTTGTCGGTCCAAGTCCCTGGAGGTTTCGCTTGCCTGGTTCTGCACGTGCAAACGGGACGAACCCGCTACACCCTAGCTGGACCAACGTAGAGGTACCAGGTCAAACTTGGGTAAGGATAGGCTAGATTTGACGTACGTCAGCGACTGAACGACAAATTGTGGTACGCTTCTCTTACCCCATGTAACTACGGAGTCCCCATCGTAAAAAGAGATCAGAAAAATAATTCCCTAAGGAAAATCCCCCTGACACCATGCCCGAAGGATTCTTCCCTAGGACTCTATTTTAATAGAGTCATAGTTACTCCAGCCTTATTAAGTGGAAACATTTAATTTTGTTTTATCACTGAGCACATTATGTAAAGAAATTGAACTTTAGTGCTACATCTATGTATATATTTCTAAAATACAAAAGAATGGAATACAATTTAAACAAACTACTTACATATATTATTATAATAGAACAAAGCACAACGTGCTACGTTTTATAGTGTATTTAAAGAGTTTCTTTTAATGGTACTTTGTTTTACAACATATTAAAAAAAAATTATTGCAAAAAAAAAAATGTGTTTTCAAATTTTATAATAGCTAAATCTTCAGGTTTTTGAGTAATAATCTAATAATCTAATTTTCTAATTGTTATATTTTTTACAGTTCATCGTAAATTTTTGCCATTATGTAAAACTATTACAGTAAAATCTAGTTACAACGAATTTCTGGAGACCACTGATTAAATTCGCTATAATGAAATATTCGTTAAAGTGAAAATATTTTTAT
Source organism: Maratus michaelseni (assembly GCA_963931845.1). Lineage (NCBI taxonomy): Eukaryota > Metazoa > Arthropoda > Arachnida > Araneae > Salticidae > Maratus > Maratus michaelseni. The sequence goes on from OZ007595.1 coordinate 257,665,513, forward strand.
ACTGAAATAGAATAATATGAATTTTTTTACAATCCAAATTATATTCGTTAAATTGAAAAATTCGTTACATCGATGTTCGTTGTAACGATATTCTACTGTATTTATATTCGGAAATTATTGTGCTCAGAAATCTGGAAACTTGTCAGGTATGCAAGCAGAAAGTTATATTTTTATAACTTCATACATTTTTTTTAAAGTAAAATACATGTAATGTTTAGTTACGAATAAATCAATAAAAGGATAAATAAATAAAACTTCTAAAATCTACACTTAAATCTTCTAAATTCGACAATACAAAACAGATTCTCTGACCACAAGAACATTCATGAGAAGTAATTTAGAATCCTTGTGTAAATGAAAGGGAAGTTACTCTTTCAATTCGAAAATCAATGCTTACATCATTATGTAGCACTTCAGTAAACTATTTCGAATGCAGGTAATTGCACCAATTTGTTTCCTCCCTCACCCCCCCACCTCATGTATCTTCCTTCGACTGCAAAACTTGGAAGATTTAAACTTGTTTTATCGAAGAAACTAATTATGTTAAGAAATTAAACTTCAATGCAGATTTATTTCTAAATTACAAAACAGTGGAACACCATTCAAACAGATTTCTTAAATGTATTTTAATAATGGGAGAAAACATTTTATAGTGCATTTAAAGATTTTCTTTAAATAGCCTTGTGCTTTAAAGCAAATTTCATAGATTTGTTCAAATAAAACATTCTTGCTATGAGTTTTGTTTTGTTCGTTTTCCGCTAGTGTTTTGTAGTTGTCGTGTAATCCAAAACGCAAAACAGTTTTACTATTAAAATAAACTTCATAAGAACTCCATAAAATGTGAAGAAAACTCAACGTGTGTTTTATGATGTATTTAAGGTGTTTATTTTCAATGATACTGGTTTTTACACCATGTTTAAAATGTTTGACTCACAGAACAATGTGCTTTCAAACGTATTAGGTATGCAAGAATTTTGTGATTTTTATGTGTGTCATGTTATGTAATCTGAAATATAAAAAAATGTAATACAATTGAAAGAAACTTCTTAAGTACGCCATAGAAAGTGAAGAAAATTATAAGGAATGTTTTATGCTACAGTTAAGGGGTTTCTTTCGATGATATTGTCGTTTAAATTAGTTTTAAAGATATGCATCACTAAACAATGTGTTTCAAATATATTTTCTGTAAAATAGTAAGAGCAGGCCACATTTTTTTTTTTTTTTTTTTTTTTTTTTTTTACGCATCTATTTCCTTACGAAAATTTTCGTTTTAGATTTATCTTACAAATATCTTAATAACCCAATTCGTGTTTTTTGTTGTTGTTTTTTTAAACTGTTGAACTGTTGAAGTAATTTACTACGAAAATAGTTTTTAAAAATTAGTATTGGCCTAAAAAAGACCGGTCCGAAGACTGTAAAAGTGAGCTCACCCGGGGCCATCGTGAAAACAACTTTCATCTTTCTACGGGCCTGATTTGAGCTTTCAAACACGTGATCTGACGTCACAGATAGGATCTGATTCTTCTCGTCTAGTTGAATTTTCGCCATATGTTTTGCTTTGTAATTTCAGATAAATTTTATATAAAAATGGTTCCTAAAATGCGAATTTTTTAAAAGTATATTATCTGAATTATTTGGATAAAGAATTTAAGTAAGTTACCCTTTTTTTTATCTCATTATTTAAAACGCAAAATATATATCTATACCGTTTTTCAATTCCAGAATTCGAATGTTATTAAAGTTATATTGTACTTAATACTTTAATAAAGGCAATCGCTTACACTTTCTGTTGTGTTGAAATAAATCTGGTTTAGCTGGGATGACCGTGCATATTCTACTATTATAATACTATTAATACTATTTTAAATATTTAATATCACTTTATTAAAACAATCGCAATGGCGAATACGCACATAAAAATAAACACAGAATGTCAACAGACGATAATTAACCATTATTTTTTTTGACTTCATTATGCTTTTATTTTCACCTAGAGTAATAAATATAGTTTAGAATCATCAAATAGACAAAACAGTAATACGAAAGCCTTTTTTGTCCTGATTTTACTAAGAATTTCTCTTTTAAATATAATTTACTTAAATTGAGAACATTTAAAACACATTAATTAATAATATTGAGTTCTTATGCATATCTTTTTTAAAAAATCAAACGCTTTTCGTAAAGGATTTGTAAAACGACTCGTGCTTTCAATTATTAAAATATAATTTTAATTTAAATAAATATTTATATATGTATCTGAGGTCGATGCAGGATTTTTTTTCCCCTTGTGGGTTATTAAGTGAAAAGTTTTTTAAAATAGCTTATTATATTTTTGTTTATTTGTTGATGATTGTTTATGTGTTATTATCCAGGTTTTAAACTAAGCCTAAAAGCAGTATAGTTTTTTATACAAGTAGTTTAATATAAAATAAAGTAGTGTGGAAGAATGGAACTTATCGCATTCCTCCTATTTAATAAGATGGGTGAAAATTGCTGCTTATATGAAAATTAATAACAAAATAGAGCACACTATAATATGTTTGTTTGTCAATGGAATTTCATCCTTTAATAGTAAACGACTCACTAACGATGATTTTTTTAATTAATCAAAAATATGAACATACTTTCCTAAAATTTCCAGAGCCCTAAAAGCTTATTATAAAACTCACTACTGAAAAGACTGAAATTTTAGGTCTGGATTTCACAATTAAATTCAAATGTGGAAATGAACTTTCATATCTATTTAGACTGTGTTTGTCAGGAATTGCTAATATATTGCTAAATACAAAAGTAAAAAATGACAATAGAAAAATCACTTGTAACAAAAGAAAATTATCTACATTAACCAGTATGTAAGTAACCATTAATAAGTTTGATATTTCCACTTACTTAATATTGTATATTTAAGTGAGATTATTCTTTTCTGAGAGAATATTAGATGTCATAATTGTTGTAAATTATTTGAAAGTACATATTCTGCTTGATGTTCTTGAATAGAATACTTTTCTTTTTATAAATATTGAATAATAATTTATTGAAATAACAACTTGAGAATCTGTATATTTACAAGATGGATGAGGATTTTTCTGTTTAAATGAATTTTCCCTTTTAAGTAAATATTAAATTTATAATCGAAGTAAAAATGTGTGTGGAATTTGGAAATGGTGACATTTTCTCTTATCCTTTAAAAGAAATATTCATAAAAATATAAAATGCCCATTATAATTAGCAATTAAAATACCATGTTTTGTCAGATAAGAGTGTTTGAAACATAGTGATTTCTTAGTTGTAATACCTAGTAACAGAATATGTATTTTAAATTATTCATACATTATAAAATCTAAATTGAATTTTTGTTTCAATTGTTTAGAAAAGTTTCAAATTTTTATTTATGAATCTCTTTATGTAATAACAATCCTTTTATTAACAATCATAAAATTAAGTCTTGCTGAACCTTTATTGTTCATTTATTGTATGTATAATTCAAACGCATCTAAAATAAGCCAGAAATTACCCAAGAAAATATTACAAAACTGGATTTTATAGCACTGTTTTTGATGCACACATATGCGTTTTCAACCTTACTTGTGTGCTACTCAGATCTCTTCTGTGACGTCATCCACGACTTGAATCAGGGCCGTTGAAAGCGGAAAGTTGTTTTCACGATGGCCCCGGCTCACCTCATCTCTATTACGCATTCAATAATTACAAGCAGGGCTTGACAAATGCGGTCGCCAGGTCGCCACTGGCTACCAATTTTTTTGATCTGGCGACCAAGTTATTTAATCTTAAGGGGGAATTTTTGTAAAAATAAAATTACATAAGGAGTGAGCACAAATGGCATTTTCTCTGTCCCCCACCCCTACTCGTTACCCAAGCAGTGATCTTCCTTTTCTCTCGTACTTTTAATGAAAGAACTACGTTTAAAAGGCATTTTTCAACTCATGCACAGAAAACACCATTCTTTTCAGCTATAACCAGCTAGTATATGTCAGGTGATTAGAATGTGGGGGGGGGGTGATATTTCAATAAAACAGTAAGAAATAGTGTCAATCCAGCCACTATGGCATCTAAAATTGGATACAAGGCTAAAAAATGCTCAATTTTTTTTGTAAGTTTCAAATCTTATTTTTGTGTTTATATAAGTTGTCAACATTTAAGTGATTATAAGTGATTATTATTTAATAAGTTTCAATAGAAAACATAGTTTATATTATCTTTCTAAATTATGTACGATTATAATCTTTGTAACTAATAATTCTAAACTATGCTTATTATTTTTTCTCAATTAATTCATAAAAACTCTTGTGTTTTTTGAAAATCAATGACGGGGAAGGGGTGTGGGGGGTAAATATTTTTTACTGGCGACTAGTATTTTTTTCTGGCACCCAGATTTTATCAAATTTGTAAAGCCCTCATTACAAGTGTTATGAGTTTCTGATCAACATACATATAAGCCACGTGTGTAATTAGTCAAAACTTGGCAAATAAATAGCGTTACAAAGAGCAATTACTACATAAAATTTATATTAATAAATACATCATATTACATAAAATATTTTATGTTACATCGTTTGACGGAATAAAAAAATATCATATTCTTTAATAGCAATATATAAAAAATTTATAAACATTTAGTAAATTAACAAAATATATACAGATTTAGGTTCAGAAAGCACTAGAAAGTAGGATTTTGCTTTTTTAATCATTAATGATTCGGTTCAGGAGGACAAATAGAATTTGATTAACAAAATAGTAATTGATTTTAAGTGTGAGCATTTACTTTGTAACTTCTATATCAGAAACTTTAATTTATTAACTGATAACTTCATGGATTTTTGTAAATCCAAATGTAGCATGTGAGAGCAATGCATTTTTTATCATTATTTCTATTTAATCCTATGTTTAACTCTGTGTATTGTGAACGTGTAGGAATAATAAAGTAAATAGACTATAGAAACTGGTATTTCTTAAATGTTAAAGTATAGACGTATAGAATAAATAGTGATGTATTAATAATTTTGTATAAATTAATAATTCAAAAAGTGAACTTTGTTATTTATTGGAATTTTTTCCACCTTGTTATTATTAATTTATTATTATTATTATTACGTTAAGAACAGGGTGTTTTCCTTCAGAATCTGTAGATTATAGTGTTACAATACAATTAAGTGCTACTAAGCTGAAAATTAAGAACTGCACCTTATGCGTAGCGGCAAATTAAAAGGTTTCTATTTGCGGAATTATTGCAATGTTTGTATAAAATGATTTCTTCCTAATGTTCACTCTTTTTTATAATTAAACTAAAAAGTGTTTCATTAACACTTTCCAAATTAGTTAAAAGTGTTTGACAGTCTGTTTGCCCGCACTGTAGCTTTTTAAATATTTATACCAAGGATCCGTTATACCAAGGATCTGGGTTTGATTCCCATTCTGGACATTTTTCACTCTGTTGGTTGAACACTGCATAGCAAGTGAAATTTCACATCCTCTGTTATATATATTTTTTTATTTCCAGCGTAATTTCAATTATTCTGAACATTTAATTAGATATGTATATAAATTTTCCTATGCTTGGATTTAGTACGTCTCGTGTATGTCATTAATGATGTATGCTTATGAATGACTTTCCATCTTGTTCTGCAAAGTTGCAGCCTTGCCACCATGAGAAATGCCAGACTGGGATCTCCTGAAAGTTCGAATAATAGAGCACTGGTGTTTTAATTCCAAGCATCCGGTTTCGATTCCCAGTCTGGAAATGGTTCATTCTGTTGGTTGTACACTGCGTAGCAAGTGAAATTTCACATTCTTTGTATTCTTCACATTCTTCACATTCCAGCGTAATTTCAGCTATGCTTAATATTTAATTAGGTATGTATATTCTTGGACTGCTACGAAATTTATATGTGTTACTCAAATTTACCATAGCACGTTCCCTATTGAAAATAGCGTACATACCACTTATAGTTTGATTAAAAGCCATATGAAATAATTCGGATCCATTACGGTCTAAACACGCTAGTTGATTGAAATGTTATTTAAGAAAATTGATAGCTATTTTTTAGATATATTGAAACATGTTTCTTATGGATAATGGAGTGCGTAGCATTTATCTTTTATTTATAAAAAACAAATATGAATTCGGTTACATTACTGTCTATAGTTAGTAGCTGTTGAAAGTGCATTTTAACTATGTCATGTTACTTCTAACCTAATAAAAAGGCTTTACGTTATTAACATGCATGATATATTTTCCTTTTTAGGAATTGGTAAATGTAAGATTTAATATCTATCTACAGGGAGTCACAAAAATGTTTGAAACACTATCGGCAGTGAGCGGTAATTTCTGGAAGATCATTTTCAGCTTTGTTATGCATTTTCAAGCTTAGTAAATTGTAGTATATTATATAGTGTGAATGGATTCTATATATCCTGTAGAGTGTTTCATAAAAACAGAATAATAATATATTAATGTCGACCTGACAGTGCATTTCCGACTGCGTTAAGAAGCCTGTGTTAAGTAGTGTTGTTAGCGTTAGTGTTATTCGGTTTTGTTAGCGATTTCATACTCTATCAAACCTAAAGAAATCATTATAGATTATTTAAGTGAACGACATATTTTTCCTTGTAGAAAAAGGTGCATGTAAGAGTTAGGGGTTTTTTCTTTACAGGACACTTTACAAAAAAATTGGAACTAGTATCGTTTAAAGTTTGATATATGTTTGTTATCGTATAAAGTTTGGTAACCGGAATTAGTGGTACACTAAAAACTGAAGGATTGACAGCTATATGTATCATAAATTAAGCTGCACAAAAGATTCAAATTCATTGCCGTCTATGTGAAATATGCAAATTTTAAATGTCTAAGGCGTTGTCCAATTTGCTTATTTAGATGTCACCTTTTATCGTAATGAAGATGAAGTTGCACAACACTACCATGGTGGTTTGGAAACCGAGCTGCTACTTAGGCTTCCTTTTTAAATCAGAATTTCCAAATTCATACTGTAAATTCCAATAGAACATATTTTACTTTATGTAATTACGAAACGTCTTTAATTAAACAAAAGATAAAAATGCAATTCGAAATTTCTAGTATAAATGTAGAATTTCTAAATAAAAAGTTAGATCAAATCGGCAACGGTGTGCCAAAATGCAATAACTCTAGTTGGAAAGTATTCCATAATCTATACGTCACATATGATTTATCCTACTTGTTTTAAATGCAATAGGGGACCAATCTTTTTAGAAGCTTTTATTTAATTTTCCTTGACCGTCCGTTAGGCTTAAATCATTCAATCCAATTTTAAAACGCTTCCTGCAATGATTGAGTTAATTCATAGTATTGTGAAGTATTTCCGGTGACAATTCAATATACTGTAAAATGAATAAATAAATAAATAAAATTTGTACGTAAATGTTCTGACATATGTGACCAACGTAAACGTCAATGGTTGCTTTAGAAATAAGCTGATGTTCTGTGATTGAACTGTGGAATGCTTGGTAAATGCGCCATCTCTAGGTGTGAATGGATGTGTGTTCTATACTCAAGTGGACGTTGACCATTTTTTTTCCCTTGCCATTAAGCTGGATTTAAAACTGTATATCTATTTTATAGTTAAAAAAATCAAACTGATAAAAAACACACCCGCAATTTAATTTATTTCTTTCAAAAACGTTTTTATTTCAATCAATTTTTCTTCAACATTTTTCCCTTTTTAGTACTTTATAATATATTTTCTTTAAAACATAGTTTTACTTATAATTTATCTATATTATACTTCTCTATCTATTTTTAATTTCGCCTGAAAAATCTTTTTTTTTCGAGCTCTTTAAATGTTAGTTTTCTAAGACTACTGAATAACTGTACTTTTCTTTCAGTAAGGTCGATCGACAGTTTAAAACTTTTTTAGAAATTCATTTATTAAATTTCCGTCATCTCTATTCCAGATTTTGATGCTACATTTTTCACAAATTCTGCGCCGTGTAATATAATAAATCTATCCATACCTTCTATGTCTGCAGCCGACAGTAACTTTTGTCACTTACAAGGATGAATTACCTCAAAGTTGTGATCTTCCAAATAAATTTTATTGTTACGTAGTTTCATATATTATCATACGCTTCTTGTGTTTGAAAAATTGTTAAGGTACACTTACTTTTTTCGAACACTTTTGTGTTTTTTTAGTAGAATTTGACACGTAAAAGGAGAAAATCTGGAAATACGTATATATGCTCTTTAACAAATATCATTGATCTTCCTTATAAAATAATTTATCATGAAAAGTTATTTTAAATATTGGTGTACTTGTTGTTTATGCGAGGTGGGTATTCATTAGTGTTTGTTGAAAACGTATTCTAATAAAAATGTATAGGGTAATTCTAATATAAAATAATGTCTGTGTATATTTTTTAAATACCTTATTAGCATAGTTTCCAAATTTTATTCTTTTTCTGACCACTAAAACTTAATAATAAATTCTGTCTTATTTATTCGCCGTAATTTACAAACATAAAAGCAAAAAAAGTGCACTAGTTGTGAGCTATGTACCGGGGGGCCAGAATTGAAACACCTCTACTCCGGCATCTCTATATATTGAACTACTGAGTGTATGTATAAGCTTCAAATTTTATTCACAAACATTTAAAGACATGGGAAAATTGATTACGCGAAAAAAAAATAGTTTCAGAAAACGCCAATAGATGACGTTGTACAACTGGACATATGCTGATGAAACACAAAAACATATTGTAAACACATTTTATTCGAACGTACCAAAAATTCAAGTGACAAGGACCTTATCAACGCAAGGAATGCTGCTCAATATGGTTCCTTTCTTGAAGATGTAAAATCTGCTGTCTGTAGATAGTTCAATTGTAGATAGTTCAATTCCAGATCGTAACTGAATAACTGAGATGCTTATCACATGCAGAGTGCTACCTTCTGTCAAATTTGCAAAAGTAACCAGACGTCCTGGATAAACAAGACTTTTTAAATGTCCCTACACCCAAAAATCACACGAAATGAGATCCCCAGAACTAGATAGTCAGGTTGTCGAACGACAGGGTTGGGTTGATTTATGACGGCCAATTATCAACACGAGGGATATAGGCCCTAGGAAGGAGTGCCCTCCGTGGGGGTCTTTCTAAGGGATCCTAACCCATATTTACGGCAAGGTTCGAAAAAAACCACGGAAAACTCCGAATGGTTAGGTCGACGAGCTATCTACGCAGGGGTTTGAACCCAGCACCTCCCGTCTACCAGCTTTGAGAGCAGACCCTCTCAGCCACTGGTGGGGCCTGTCGAACGACAGATTACTGTATCACTAGTGAAACGTTGCCGAAGAAACTGCTGTACACTTAGTCTAATGTGTAGAGGCGCTCCATCTTGCATAAAGGTAATTGAACACATTCCCACTGTTGCAAATGGGATACAATAAACATTATTTGGCCACCACGGTGTATGTCACAGGGTGAGTAGCCTTTTTTTAAAAAAAAAGAGAAGTCCAAGAATGAATGTGGCTGTGAATCGACACATTCATGTTTTTTTTTTCATTATTAATTTTGTCTGTAATTCAATTTTCTGTTGTACAGTGCTATCTATTGGTGTTTCTATATAGAACTTTTTCTTTCGCGTAAACCGTTTTCTGATGTCTTGAATAGTATGTGCACAAAAATTGAATCTTATATACTGAGTAGTTCACTATACAGTGGAACTTCCCTTTAACGAAGTCCCTATTTAACGAAGTTTTCTACTTAACGAAATTTTCTACAGAACTTTGACTTTGAACACAATTTTATTCTACTTTTGTACATGTACAGAATTCAAACTAAGAGGTTGCTGTGGCGAAATTATTTCGCGAAATTATGCGAATTTATTTCATCGGATTGTATGAAAATGAACACATTTAAGTAATTTCCATTCTGCTAGGTGCTAAATAAAACAATTATTTTTCGCACTAAGTAAAACACTTGTACATTACATTATTATTTGTACACATCATTACTCTCCCACACCGAGACTCCAGCGCTGACAGTTGGGGGAAGTCAAAATCCCCTTTTTACATTCATTGATATAGAAGATGCAGTGAAGCAATGGCAGCAAAAGCAGTGACGTCAGATGCATTGAAGCAAAAAAATATCAATTTGAGTCAGACAGTTATCATTCTGACTTTCCATTGCTGATAGACAATTTCTTTGTATATCCACAAGGATGTGCTTCAAATTGCAAATCGAAGAGCATCAAAGTTTTTTGTTATTGTTGTTCCTTCCAATACAGTTTCTAAACTTCAACCATTAGTCTAAGGAATAATAAAAAATCTGGAGGTACATTATCGAAAAAGTCAGGAAAAAGACAATGTAGTGAAAACATTAGTTTGAGAACCTGTGTATCTATCAGAACTGACGAAAGCTCGAGCCAAAGCTCACGAACAGAAATTATGAAAATTTAATCCAAAATAAAATTGAAAACTAATAAATAAGGCGTGAACCCTACGTTTTAAACCTACTCTGATTTATAGTCAGTGGGACAGACCAAATATTTTTTCTCTTGAATTCTTGATTTAACAATTCGCCGCAGGAGAGAAAAGTGACGCTCATGAACGAAAATAAATTTGTGCGATAAGTGCGCTGATAGCAGACTTCTGTTTAAACCACCGACACCACGGCAGAAAAAGAATGTGGCGCTATTGCATGTTACTAAATATAACACATACTGACAATCGCTCTGCTTGTTCCCAACCAAAGCCCTCTCGAAAGACGACTTTATCACTTGATCAGAATTTCTACATTTTATATACAGCAATTGAACAAAACAAAACATTTCACAGTAACTTATTTCATTTTATATCATTTCTGGTCTGAACATTGTGAAATTATTCTAATATCATGATGGTGCAAATGAAGCACCACTGTTTCGGTGTCAACACTCATAATACTGTCAGGGTTGGTTTTTCACTATCGTTATTTAAATAAATGCCGTAGATTTTTCAGATTGTAGCGTAAGGATTTTACGATCAAAGTGGGTGGTGGTGTTTAGCATAGTGATTTATATTTCCATTACTGCAATCGTACATTTAATTTGCTAGAAAAAATAGCAAGCATTTTAAAGAATCAAGTTTTTGAAAATATAGCAATGGAATGAATTTCACCAGAGAGTGCGCATTTAAAATTATATCAGTCAGGTGCTAAAGATTGAATACTTTTATTAGGTTCTTTCAAATCAAAGTTAACAGTAACTTAAAGTTATTTATTCCATCAAGATATTTCAAAATCGGTCAGTCTTTTGAAATTTGTTTTTTTTGAAATTAGTGACAAGGTAGATAACATATTTCGACATTGTAACGACATAAAATACTGACACAAAAATTCACTCGATAGATCAGTAAGTTACAGAAAAGTTTTCACGTTTTTCAATAATAACATAACTTCTTTATCGGAAAATATATGATGTATTGCCGATACATTCTGAAGCAAGAAAACTAGCAAAAAACTGACTTTCAAACACGAGCATGGCATTTCATTGGATGAATATAGAAATAAGCAAACATCGCTGCGAACCGGATCCTCAGCTAAACTGGTAAGCCTACGGCATTACGTAACTGGACATGGAACAAGAGGTGTAATTAAACACGGAAAATAGTGGTAAAACACTTTAGAACGCGTCCAAAAAATAAAATGTTAGACGTATGATAGAAAATAATAATGCAACTGAAGTTTGATTTTAAAACGTGTAAGATGTAAACGTGTAACGTGTAATGCTTAGAATTGTGGAAATTTAAGATGGCAAATAGTAGAACAAACTATTGTAACGTGGAAATAATTACATTAAATGGGGAAAAATATAAATTTTAAATATATTATAGTATATATATATATAACATGGACGCTAACAAAATGGATGGCGCAAAGATTACAAACAATTCAGCAAAGTATGGAAAACTGTAGTACCAAAGTATGGAAAACCGAAACTGTAGTTCCGCTCTACCTCATTTGAATAAGAATTTTAAAAAATCTGAATTTCTTACTAACTATATATTGCGTAGATGCGCTTATTTTGAGTATCTCTATTCCCGAATAATATCTTCATTAATAGGAGAATGCAATTAAATAAGGAAATCATTATATTCCAAAATAGTGGAAACCAAAAATATATACTTCTATTGACATTGTTTATACAATTATGTTATAATAATAATAATAATAAATAGTATAAAAATGCAAAATGCAACATTCTAAATATTTTCAGGATAAAAATCATTCTAAAAATTTTATTTACACCTGCCAATAAATTATTCAAATATAATTTCAAAACTACACATATTTTTTTTTTCAAATGGATATCGTTTTCTATGTATCCAAGAGTTATTTAAGTACAAAAACTGATATTAATGGAATATTTAAGTGTTTAGCAAATTTAATACTAAAATCTTGACATCCAAGATAAATATTTCTAATTATTTTCTTCCACGATTTAATGACTTTTGGAATTTAAACTTTTCTCAAAGTCCTAAAGGAGAAGAAAGTGCTTGAAAGAATAGCACGCAATCGCCTAAAATACATTTTTGTACATAACTACTTTCTTTTGGGTCTTTTACATTAAAAAAAAAATAAGAAAAAAATGAACTGATATTAATGGAATATTTAAGTGTTTAGCAAATTTAATACTAAAATCTTGACATCTAAGATAAATATTCATCACGAATCATGCCCAGGCACTAGATGCGGATTTACATTTTTTACTATAAGTAATTTTAAAAAAATTAAATTAAAAAGATAAAAAAAAATATTAAAAAATTTAATTAATTTCTGTGAAATAAAAATTTATTTATACTTAATTACTTTTTATGCTTTATTATTTTTAATCATCTCAAAAAATATTTCGAACCAAGATCTATGCACTCATTAGAATTTCCAAGGAATAATGTCACCACTATTTCAGTTTAAACATTTTCTATTTAATATTCAAATCGCAGAATTTGTAATCGCTTTATTTAATAACGAAATTTCTTATGTTTTTCTGTAATGAAATAAGCGGAAAAAAATCTATTCAGATATTGTGGTAGATGCGTATACACTCCGTACAGCACATTTAATTAGACTTTCATAAAAAGTGTTTTTATAATCTCTTTTATACTCCGACCACGATAAACTGATTGTCGACCTTGAATGATTTCGCGATACTACGAGGTAAGAAAGAAGCTAACATAGTGGTAAAACATGATGATAGTGCATATAATGAAGAAAATGCATTACTAAATGAAAAAAAATAGATTCTTCCAGCTCTTAGTTTTAATTAACAAAGAAATTCATCCAAATTTTGGCTTACTCGTCGATTAACACTAGAACGGCGGGAAATTTTACTCAAGTTTCATAAAAATATTTCAAACCAAAATTTGTATTTAAGAATTTTAAGTTATTTATTTAACTTATTTTTGTGCAGTATATATTTAACTTATTTTATGAAGAAATATCCGGTTCGAATCAACATTTTTTCGTTTGGTAGGGGTCGAAATGACCCCTCACCGCCTTTCTAGTGTTAACTTATTCAGGAGTCACCTCATCCTATATATAGTTCATATTTTTTAATTACCACCACTATTTTAAAAATAAAAATGTCTTCGTTGCTTGCCATAGCAAATGTTTAATAAATATGCTAGGAAGAGAATTGTTTGTATATAGTGGTAGCAAGGTCGGGAAAAGAAACAACAACGCTGCGAACCCTGCTTATTTCGAACGGATAATTACGCACATTTAAGATTTGCCGATTGAGCATACGAAACTAGTTTATCTATTTATTAAAGTGTATTTACAAGGCTTTATGTGTACCGTTATATCTTTAAGGAAATACATTTTTACTTTCATGACAATAAATTGTTTTCTTATATAATAATCTAGGTTAGTTTAATTTTTAATGTAGCAGGATTCGTACACCTCTTCCTGAAACGCATGAGACTTACGAATCATGCCCAGGCACTAGATGCGGATTTACATTTTTTACTATAAGTAATTTTTAGTTTATGCTTTGTTTGTCCATTATGGCTCAACAGTAGAAAAAAGTTATTTGTACAAATAGTTTTCGAAGGATATTAAAGATAATAAAGTAGGTTTGTTTATTTTTTAACGTAGCAGGGTTCGTACGCATCGGATAATTTAAATACAGATTTTTCGTAAAGTAATATTTTCCTTATTTAATAAAGAAATGCTAAGTTTTAAAATGGCGAGCATTACTGTACCATATATATTGTATTGAAAATTTCCTGAACCTTCTGAGACTTACGAATCATGCCTGGGTACTAGATGTGGATTTACATTTTTTACTATAAGTAATTTTTATTTCATGTTTTGTTTGACCTTGACGGCGTAAAACTATAAAGAGTTATTTCTACAAATAGTTTTCTAAATTTCAAATTATTTCATGAAAAGGATATTAAATTCTTGGATGGTTTTCTTTTGCTTCATTGTTTGTATTTTAAAATAATCCAAACTGAAATAATTGTGGGCTTCCTTCTAAAAAAACATTAAAGAACGAATAACATATTCTTACATATTCCATGATAAATCCATGCAACGCAGCAAATAATGTAAAAACCACGTTAAGAAAGGTGAATTTAAATATCTTAGATTCCTTTCTGGATTTCAAAGTAAGTCAGTACTATAAATGAATGTTGAATAACGTTTGAACTATTCAGTGGCTACAACAACGCTATGCACTTTTTCTGTTCTATATGATTCATTCAGTTCTCTGTAAGAGTAATATACAGAGTTTAAAAGATTGTTGCTGACATTTCATAAGTTATGATAAATTGTAAGAAAATAATTTATTTCAAACTGCAATTCCTTCACAAACTTTTGAAATTTTTCAATCGAAACTTTTGAAGATTTAGCAAATATATTTTTCTATATACATTGTTGCCAACTTTAATTTAAATATTTCAGAAGAACATTTATAAAACACGTCTTTTTCTGACATACAACTATATAAACCAAATGTAATGGAACTTCTTGAAATCTTTCCCTGACTAAAATTACAATGTGAATTCTATTATACAAACTTGTTTTGTTAATTATTCACAAGCATGTCATTCCAAAATATTTTTATACTTTAAATTAATAATATATTTTGCATTATATCAAATAAAAATATTATTTTAATGGAATTTAGTGCAATGAAACTTTCAAAAAACTGCACTTAAAAACATATATTTTTTTTAATTTGTAATTTATTAGTATTTTTTAAATCATATGCACGGCTGCCCGATAGTATTCAAGTATATTTCCATTTATTGACGGAAATTGTTGAAAGGGAATTTTCAACTGAGTCATGTATTTGCTAACTGAACTAAATCATTTCACAATATGTAGTATGCATACAAATCTATAGATTATATAAAGTACTGGACAAAAGAATTTGGATATTTTTCCGACTAATTATGGCAATTGCTGAAATTGGGTTTTTAAGTATGTTATGAGTTTTCCAAATTCGTTTATTAGACACCATGTTTCACCTCATTAAACAATGTTTAATGTTTAATAAACATTAAGTTTTGTTACAGTAAATTAAAGTTCTAAAGTGTTTCATATTTTGTACGTGACGCATGATTTATCATTATTTCACAGGTGCCAACCTCACATTATCCTCTCATAACCCGCATATTCCGTAATATGCGGGTTAATTTGACCCAGGTTTAACACGTTTCTAACCAGAAATTTTTTTAAGAAACGAAATTAAATAAATTCCACGTAGAAACCTGAAATTTAATAAATAAAGATTCATCCAATAATTTTTCTGGTTTGAAGCGTTGTCAACCCTACAGTGCATGATTTGTTTTGTTTTTTTCGAAGTGCTTTTTTTAATATTTATATTAAGAATTCGTCACCAGCAATTTTAAGATAGATTTTTAAGTTTATTTAGTGGCATTATTTGTGTTATTTTTACAGGATTAATATTTCTATATAAATATAGTGGTAGCAATGAACTTGATTTATTTACTAAAAGTTAAGTAGAAAGTGTTGCCAACTGGCTACGCTAAGCAACGGTAGGGTTAAACTGTGTCAAATTAACCCGCATATTACGGGATATTAATGAGAGGTTGGCACCTATGTTATTTCCAATGTTCTAATGCAGAAGTTGTGAAGTGCCGGCAACGTTCTCACTGACTTCGCTTACCTTCAGTCGACAGTAATTAATAATATGTATTGATGCGTAGATGATTGTGCAAAAAGATTGGATTTATCATTCAAAATCTGGTGCATTGGTATTGTAATGCCAAACGTAAGAGGGTAAGGGAGGGAAAAAGGTTCCAGAGCCATACATTTTCATTTTTTGAATAATAAATAAAATAAATTAAAATTTTGCAAGAAACAAAAAATAGAATTTGAGTAAATAAGACTATAATACAATATTTACAAATATAATTAATATGAAATATAAAATATATAAGAGTACTAACGATTATAAATGCAAAAATAAGAAAAAGAATTACAAAAAGTCCACATTACAAAATACACACGGATTTTACTTATGCCTTTCTCCAATGCCTTTCTGCATCCATTCAAATTTATCCAAAACTAGTTCTCTCAAACATCATAATAAACCCTGACTAGGCGTTTTAATTGTATGTGTAAAGAGGCATTAGCGACCGGTACCTATATGTAATATTTAATTTGATTATACTACAGATTCTCTATCAGTTATGTATCACATATTATTCAAATTAACATGCACGAACATAATTCTAGATAACTTAAAAAACAAATATTAATCAAGCCTTTCGTGCGATATGGCGGCATGTTAAAGAAAGATGTATCATAAATGGAAATATAGCGGTGTCTAAAAATTAAAGACCAGAATCATGAGGAAAAAATTTCTGTCATATACATATTTTTTAATCTCTTTATAGAACTTTGCTATCAGTATTTTTAAAAAGTAAAGTTTGACTTTTCTAATCACAGAACATTTAGATAAGTAGGAAATACTTTTCTTTTTAAAAATAGAGATAATACAAAACCGTAAAATCTCGTAGATATGTGATAGGAAGCGTTTTGAAGAGTAACAACTGGAGTTGCCAATGTATTAACCTTTTAATTATGGGACATGCCATGACGGACAAATATTTTCATATTCCACTGTATGACTTTTACAAAGATTCTCTTTGTCGTAGATTTCTCGTGCAAATATTCTGTTATATGTCTATGACAGAGATTATATTTTCTTTAATCTGTATCAGTTGGCTTTCTCAATAGCTACCAACTATTACGTATTTTCGTCATAACAATATTTTAATATCAACATTTTTTTATTTAATCCTAGATTTTCCATGATTTGTCTTAGGACAAATTTTACTTTTGATAAAAAGTGATATTCTGAGTCCATGCGTATGGGTGTTGGCTTGTTTGACACTTTTACACATAAATTAGAGTTGTTCTTGCCTCGAATCCAATTGAATTCATACTAACAGGAGATGTTTTCATAAATGTATCTTTCTAAGCTGTGTGAGAAAGATGTTTTTTTGTTTTCATAAATGTATCTTTCTAAGGTGTGAGAAAGATGTTTTTGTTTCGAAATTGTATTTTTCTAAGCTGTGTGAAAAAATGTGGTTGTCAGAAATGGTTTTGTAGAATGCTTTGTCGGCACGGAAGTGAGATAATAAAGATATTCGTTATGTTTTTTAAGAGAACTGTTTTTCACGTATTAAAGTATTATTTTCTTTTGTTTTAAAAATGACGAATGTATTAAAACGGGTAGTTTTAATGTTTCGAAAATCGCTAAGTATGTAACTTGCGATAAATTGGCGCCCGATCAGAAGGACATAGGAAGTAATATTTTTTAAGTGGAAAACTGTAGAAGTATGGATGCGTTAAAAATAAAAAAATGCCGCTTAGAAGCGCATTTACGAAGACTTTAAATGCTTTAAACGAAGCTATTAACCAGTCAAGCCCAGATGTTAATCTAATAGAAGAGCTTTTAGATCAATTAGTAGACAAAGCATCAAGATTACGTTCCACAGATGACGAAATATTAAATTTTATGTTGTCGAATGGGTCTACAGAAAAATATTATGTAAAAGAGTTCGAGGCATGCGAGGAATACCATGAAAAATTAATAACAGTGGAGCAAAGTGTAAGACATTTTTTTGTTAAGCCTACCTTCGAACAGCAGCCTATTTTACCTAATTCGATAGAAAATGAAAGAATAGGATCACGCACACTCAGATTGCCTGAAATTAGTTTACAGCTGTTTGATGGGGACTCAAGATCGTGGCTAACGTTTTGGAATACCTTCAAGAAAATTCACGAAGACACTGTGTTAGACGATCACTCGAAGTTCGTATATCTGATGCAAGCAATTACTCCGAAATCGAAAGCGTCTCAAATTGTGAAAAGTTATCCTATATCGGCTGAAAAGTATGTTAAAGTAATTCAACATCTAAAAGAAAGATTCGGAAGAGAAGACACTTTGATACAAATTTATGTTCGCGATCTGCTGCAGCTGGTATTATGCAATAATAATACATCGAAAAGAGATTGCAATTTGTCATCGTTATATGACAACCTAGAAACCAAACTTAGATCGTTGGAATCTCTTGGGGTCATAGAGGATAAACACGCGAGCATTTTATTCCCGTTGGTGGAATCGTGTTTACCTCATGATGTTCTCCGAATTTGGGAACGGGATCGTGAAAAGTCTGATCATGGTTAGAGTGAATTAAATTCTATACTTAATTTCTTTAAAAATGCAGTGTTGTCTGAAGAACGTATTTTATTGGCGCGTACTAGTTTTGGTTTTGATAAATCTAAGAATTTTACTAGATTTAAAAATATTGAATATAATTCTATGCCAACTGCTACTGATTTATTTGTAGCTGATAAATCTAAGGATAAACATTTAATTAAGAAATATGAGGAAACATGTATATTTTGTGACAAGTGTCACTTATCAGAAAAATGTTTTAAAGCTAATTCGCTTTCTTTTGAAGATAAACGCAGTATAATTTTGAAAAGGGGGGCTTGTTTTGTCTGTCTTAAGAAAAATCATATTTCACGTCACTGTAAATCGAAGATTAAATGTTTAAATTGTGGTAAAAGGCATTTTGCTGTAATGTGTCAAAATGTTTGTAATGAAGAGAGTAATACGGCGTTAGAAAGTCGTAATCATGAGTCAGGGAGTAGTGATACTGTTTTGACTACTCAAGGTTCCGACCCAACAGTGTTATTACAAACTTTGCATGTACGTGTAAAGCACGATGGTAAAGAAAAAATTGTACGGGGAGTCATAGATACGGGCTCTGAGCGTTCATATTTATAAGAAGATGTAATTAAGTATTTGAATTATAAAAGTATTGATGAAGTTAGATTAATTCATAAATTATTTGGTGGTGTTGAAACAAGTGAGACAAACCACAACAAATATAGAATTCATTTAAGTAGTATTGAGAATAGTTATAAATGTGATATGCATGTTTTAGATGTTCCTGTTATTTGTTCTAATATAAAAAAGGTGCCAAATGGACCTTGGTTAAAAGAATTAAATAAATATGGTATTAAGATTTCGGATGTTGAAAATAATGTATGTAAAACCGAAAATGAAATTAAATTGTTAATTGGTTCGATGTGGCGGGAAAACTACTGACCGGAAATATTAAAGTTTTAAAAAGTGGTCCGGTTGCTGTAAAGACCCATTTGGGGTGGACTCTCATGGGGAAAATTCCAGGCATTAAATCTGAAACAAATGATTCTCTTATGGTTATTTCGTCTCTTTGGAACGAAAGTTCCGTTGCTAATTTATGAAAGCTAGATATTCTTGGTATAACTGATCCGGTTAAATCTAAAACTAAAAATGAAATTCATGAAGAAACTATGCAACATTTTAAAAGAAACATAAGAATAGATTCAGATGGGAGGTATGAAGTAGCATTGCCTTGGGTACTAGGTAATGCCCGCTTACCTAGTAATAGAGAATTGGCCGAAAAACGGCTTGCTGCAACGAAGAAAAGGTTATCAAAATTGAATAAAACTGAAGTTTTTAATGAAGTATTTGATATATGGTTAAATGCAGGAATAATTGAAAGGGTGGTCGTTAATAAAAAATCCAAAATACATTATTTGCCACACAGGCCTGTATTTAAAGAATCGAGTGAAACTACTAAAATAAGGCCGGTTTTTTATGCTTCGGCTCATGTGAAAGGTTTTCCTTCATTAAATGATTGTCTGGATAAAGGATTAAATATGATTGAAATGATTTCTTCGATATTGCATCGTTTTCGGAAATTTCCTGTTAGTGAAGTATCTGATATAGAAAAGGCATTCCTACAGATAGGTATTACAAAAAGTGATAGAGACTATCTACGGTTTTTATGGAAGGATAATATAATTTACAGACATAAACGTGTTGTTTTCAGAATCAATTGCAGCACTTTATTACTAGCGGCTACTCTGAAACACCATCTGACAATTTTGTTTCTACAGCAGAAACTTTGAATGAATCTTTGTATGTAGATAATTGTGTTTGTAGTTTCAACGCAACTGAAAAGTTAAACAAGTTCATAATTGAATCAATAATGTTACTGTCCTCCGCGAAATTCAATTTAAGGGGATGGCTGTCGAATTATCCAATTCAAATTATGTCTGGAACTTCAACAGTTAACATAACACCAGTACTAGGCTTAAACTGGGATCTAGAAAACGATACCCTATTTTGCAAAATCGGCCCTATTGAGGAAGTGCAAATTATTCCTACAAAACGAGCTCTACTTTTATTGGCTCAGAAGGTTTTTGATCCTTTGGGATTTGCCTCACCCGTGACTTTGCTCCCTAAACTTATTCTACAAGTGTGCTGGAAGTTGAAATTAAAATGGGATGAATTAATTCCAGAGAATTTAGCTAAAAAATTTTTGAAGTGGGTGCAGGGAATAAAATTAATTTCTGACATCAAACTTGAGCGCTGGATGAATCTAGATAATTTTGAAAATAATGTAAGTCTTCACATATTTTGTGACGGAAGTAAACACGCATATGCTACTTGTATTTTTCTGAGAGTAAAGAAGAAAAATGAAATTTTGGTGAGTTTTATACAAGCACGCTCAAGAGTAGCTCCTCTTAAGAGCCTAACTATACCGCGGTTAGAGCTTTTATCATGCTGCATTGGAGCCAGGTTGGGTAGTCGTGTCATTGCTGATTTAAGAATTCCAAATTTGAAGATCTGTTATTGGTGCGATTCAACCACAGCTTTAAGCTGGATAAAGCGAGATGATAGATGGGAACAATTGTCTGGAATCGTGTAGAAGAAATCAGGTTTTTGTCACAGAAAGATAAGTGGCGACATATTTCAGGAAAAATTAATCCGGCTGATCTTCCTTCCAGAGGTTGTTCCATTGAACAGATCTTGCAGCTAAAATGGTGGGAGTTACCAGCCTGGTTGGCTGAGCCAGAATTTACTTGGCCTCAAAGTGTCGAATCACCAGATGAAGAAGTTATTAATGCTGAGAAACGGAAAAGTGTCATTTCAGCATTAAACTAGAACTTAATGATTGGTATTATCGACGATTTTCATCATACAAGAAAATAATAAGATTGATCGCATGGATTCTAAGATTCATAAGTAATTCAAGAAAACCGAATTCAAAAGAAGTATCTGATCTTACATGTTTTGAAATAGAACAAGCTGAAAGAAAATTAATGATTTTGATCCAGAAAGACAGCTTTGAAAAGAATAATGAGAAAATTCGTAGTCTAAGAACAATCCTAGATGAAGATGGTATCATCAGATTAAAAACACAAGTCATCTATCGAGAAGATACTGTCAATTTTAAGTACCCAATTCTTTTGCCGTCTGACCATCCTGTAGTCCATCGATTGATCTCCTGGAAACACCAAGAGCTATTACATGCAGGAGTGGCTCTTTTGATGACATCTATACGAGAAGACTACTGGATCCTGAAAGCCAGGAAAACCATTCGAGCAGTAGTTCAGAAATGTGTGCGTTGCAAAATATTTAGTGCACAGAAGACAGAGTCAGAACCTATTGCATTGCCAGCAGAAAGAGTTCAAGATGCGGCAGTATTCCAAATAACTGGAGTAGATTTAGCTGGGCCCTTATATTTGAAAAATGGAAAAAAAATATGGATTGTATTGTACACTTGTGCAATGTACAGGGCCATACATTTAGAATTAGTGACGTCATTAGCAACAGGTACCTTCCTCCAATCTTTTAGGCGCTTTATAGCGAGAAGAGGAAGACCGAAGACCGTTTATTCTGATAATGGTAAAAATTTTGTCGGTGCAGATAGAGCTTTTTCAGACATCGATTGGGAACAGATCTCAGCTGCAGCAGCTGTACAAAAGATTCGTTGGAAATTCAATCCGCCTACTGCTGCCTGGTGGGGTGGTTGGTGGGAGAGGTTGATACAAATGGTGAAACGCATCTTGAGGAAAATACTAGGTAGAGCCTCATTATCCTATGAAGAGCTTATCAGAATTCTTTGTGACTGCGAACAAGTTGTAAATGCTAGACCACTCACGTATGTCTCAGAAGATGTGGATGATCTAGCACCTTTAACACCATCAATGTTTCTTCAAGAAATAAGATCTTCAGATGAGATAGATTTTGATGCAATTGACGCACAAGAATTAAACAGAAGAGCAAAGTATAGACAACAAGTTCGAGAACATCTTAGAAGACGATTCCGTATTGAGTATTTAGGGCAGTTACGCCAACAAAATTCCCTGCAAAAGAATGCCAAGCAACTGACCGTTGGTGATGTCGTTCTCGTGGAGTCTGATAAGAAACGTACGTATTGGACTTTAGCTCGTGTGCAAGAACTAATTTCTGGAAAAGATGGTCACCTGAGAGTTGCTCGGGTAAAAACTGAAAATGGTGAACTTTTAAGACCAATACAAAAATTGTACAATCTAGAGATTCCAAAAGAACACTCTTTCGAACCAGTATTACGAACGACAACTGGCAGAACAGTGACTGTTCCAAAACGTTATCAGTCATAAGACTATTTTTGAGCATTGAACATTATAAACTCTTTTTTTCTTTATTTTTAGTATATCTCATTTCCTAGTGTTAATTTGAATTTGTAATAATATGTATAATTTTTGTTTGAATTTTTGCAGGAAATTGTATAATTTGTCTTTGAAAATTAGTGTTAAGAATATATATACTTTGGCCATGTAATGTAAGTATAATGTTACACATACTTTGTGTTATTTTCAATTTTGTTGTGCCTATTGTTGAGTTTTCCTGTTGAAAACTCAAGGTGGGAGACTGTCGCGAATCCAATTGAATTCATACTAACAGGAGATGTTTTCATAAATGTATCTTTATAAGCTGTGTGAGAAAGATGTTTTTTTGTTTTCATAAATGTATCTTTCTAAGCTGCGTGAGAAAGATGTTTTTGTTTCGAAATTGTATTTTTCTAAGCTGTGTGAAAAAATGTGGTTGTCAGAAATGGTTTTGTAGTATGTTTTGTCGGCACGGAAGTGAGATAATAAAGATATTCGTTATGTTTTTTAAGAGGTCTGCTTTTCACGTATTAAAGTATTATTTTCTTTTGTTTTAAAAATAACGAAAGTATTAAAACGGGTAGTTTTAATGTTTCGAAAATCGCTATGTATGTAATTTGCGATAGTTCTTATACTGTTAAATTAAATATTTTTATATTTACATAACATTTATCTATCGTAATATAGCAGCATCAATTTTCTAAATCATCATCTATATTACACCCGCAACACAAAAATTTTCTCTGTTTTAGACCTGAAACTTGTGATTCGGAAAATTGATGTTCCGATATTACGAATGAAAAATGTTGTGTTAACAGAAATATACTTAATTTAAAACTTTAGGCTATATACCAGGGGTGTCAAACTATGGCCCGCCGGATACCACTAAAATTTTATAATAATCATTGCCCTATCTAATCATTGAATTTCTGCGATTTAAACCTTTCCGGCACAGACAAATTGTATTCGTAAAATGCGAAATTACTGACTGACACCAGAATTTACAAACGACTTCTTAAAAAAATTAAGAAATCATTCTTTTAAGCTTTCATTATAGAAGAGAAATTTTATTAAAATATTCTTGGTGCCGAATGCAAGTTTGTAATTAAAATTAGATGTTCCCGGAGTGGGACCAGTGCGCCGGAAAGGGTTAAGTAGTCGACTATCTCTTTTAAAAATTAGTGGTATATTGCGGGCCACAGTTTGACACCCCTGCTATATACCATTTAAGTTCAAAATTAATTTATGTGTAAAAGAGGGAGAAAAGCCCCAATAGATTTGGCAGGTAGAAAAATCCGTCACAGTTGGCAGATGCGGCCTTTCCTCGTCCATTGTCACCAGCTGATTGCTATATATTTCCATTTTTATATTTTAAAATGCGCGTGTATCACATACATTCGTAACACATTTGCATCATTAGCGTTATTATACGTTAGCTTTGCATTATATGTGTCCCTCTCGGGAATTCCTTTTTTGTTCAGAAAATCCGAATCCATAAGGGGAATTCCGAAAAGGGAACTTTTAAAATTTCGTAATCACAAAATATGGCATTAAATAAAGCAAAAAATTACTATTCAGAAATTCTGGTGCGATTTCAGAATTTCGAAATGAAAGAGGAATTCTTAAAATGCACCCTAAAGATGCAAAAGGGTTAATTGACGCCTATAAAATCGTTAAACATTCTTATAATCGTTAAACAAATGGGCAAAACGTCTGGCCCAGAATTCGAATATTCGGTCTTTTTCGCCCAGTTAAGAAGGTTAAATCTCATACGATATCTTTACCAATTAGAATAATTGTGGTAAAATTAATCTAGTGTAATCACGTTTCCAGCGTTTACTGGAGGTCCCATTACCTGTGATTTATTCCGTTGTGCTGATTCAGAACTATCAGAAAAGATGCTATATTCATTAAGATTAACTGTGTGATTTAGTTCAGCCATATTCGTCCGGGATTGCTCAGTTGATAGAGCATTGACAGCTTCAGCCAAGGGATTCCGGATTCGGATCCTGGCCCGGACTTTTTTGCCCAGTTGGGAAGATTAAATCTCATATGTCTTCTTTACTAATTAGGATAATTGTGGTAAAATTAATCTAGTGTAATCACGTTTCCAGCGTTTACCGGAGGTCCCGTTACCTGTGATTTATTCCCTTGTGCTGATTCAGAACTATCAGACCAGATGCTATATTCATTAAGGTTAACTGGGTGATTTAGTTCAGCCATATTCGTCCGGGATTGCTCAGTTGATAGAGCTTTGACAGCTTCAGCCAAGGGATTCCGGATTCGGTTCCTGGCCCGGACATATTTGCCCAGTTGGGAAGATTACTTTTCAAAAAATTTCTTTACCAATTAGAATAATTGTGGTAAAATTAATCTAGTGTATTCCTGTAATTTTTTTTTCTTACTACACCTCTTTTAGTTAAAAAGCTTATTGGCATATATTTGGAACGGAAGCTACATGACGTCCCTATGCAGTCTTATTTTTTATAAAAATGCTAGTGGCGTGTGGATGATAAATATGGAATACTGGACCTAATTTATTTACCTGTTTTGTTATTAATTTAATATATTTATTTATTTATTTATTTATTGCGTATTTGTGTATTATCTACTCAGAATTGAACGAACAATGGTGTTGCGTAATTTAAAAATGGTGTGAAACGTATTTTCTTGAGTATGCATGTTTGGTGAATGATATGTTTAGGAGAAGTAAAAATGAAAATAAAATAAGTATTATCTCTTTTATTTATTTATTTATTTATTTTGAAAGTATAATGGTATAGTGTAGAGTAAAAAATGGTGTGAACAGTACGCCCTCTATTATGGGGAAAAGTCAACTAAAATGCTTACTAAAAATTTCATGGTTATTGCTTGATACTCTGATAAAGGAAAACATAAAATAAGAAAAGTAGATTTTTTTTAAAATTAATACGGAATACTATCAGAAATATGTCTTAACACCTGTTTTCAAAGAAGAAATTCCATCACTTTGAATTTAGGCTCTTCCATTTAAATGTATCCCACCCATGTCACCAGACTTCGCTGTGCATTTTGACTTTTAAAACAAGCTCTTTATAAGCGGCATCTTAAAAAATTCGATGGATTCTGGGATACTGTAGTCAAGGAGTGAAACAAAATCTATCTAAATGATTTTTGATATTTAAAGAAAACAATTTTATCTTGGAAATCAAGACATAATATGATTCTTCTACAAAAGAGCTATCAGAATCAGCATCTTGGAAAATAAATGTCTCATCTTTGTTTATGTATTTCGTTTGCAAAATCTTTATAAAAATGTGCGAGTGCCATCTGTTGTTCATCAAATGATCCGGGATGAGATTTCTCCTTGTTTTTCCATACCAGTATAATCTTAGAGAAAACATTGTTCTATTAAATCGCAGAATGTCCCGATTAAATAAAAAACATTTTCTGTAAGATTATACTGATATGCAAATAAGTGGAGAAATCTCATCCGTGAATGATATTCCGTTTTATACTCGAGTGTAACATTTAGCGATGAATCTAATTATGATCTCAAACTTTGGAGGTAGTATTAAAATTTCAAAATCTGTTACAATTTCAATATGTAGGCGAACCCTAAGCATATATTTTTAATATAAGCTGAACGAAAGTATAATTCCTAATCCAATAACTATCTTCGTTCGTTGTTGAGACAGTTTGGTAATGAACAGAATGTTTTCACAATTGCCAGTTTGGTATCTCTTTTTATTCAAAAATTCCCAGTTAATAACTGAAACTCCAAAAGAACAATTTTTAATTTACCTAGTCACAAAATGTCTTCGATTACAAAAAGCAATAATTACTATTGGGGATTTTTAAATAAAATTTGTGATCATACAGGTACTCAATCCTGGATATTTACATTATCGATTTCCTTTTATTTAAGGACGGGACAACGAAGCATCTTTTAGCAAGACAAACTTCGTTAACTTGAGCCTTATTCGACAATTGCTAGTTACACTAATAATGATTCTATTATTTATTTTATACGTGTTGTACTTTTAACTTTTTCTGGTGTCTCACTTTAAAAAATAAAATATGAGACATTTAAAATATATGTATAGATTTTCAGCAGTAAATCACGTGTTAACCGATTTGTCTCGAGAACTGTTCCTTGAGATTCGTTGCATTTTAAACAGATATAACTATCCTTTCAATTTTTTAAAATTCCGGATGGCATATCCGGCATATGTTGCTGAATTATTGGTTGTTTTTGATAGAAAAAATACAATAATTGCTATTCCAAACAACGCAGACAGAACATTTCATCGAACATCACCAAATCTAGCAATTAGATTTTATGCATTAAACAAAATTAAATGTAATATTGAAATAGTCCAAATAAGTGGCAAATAAACCCGTTGAAGTTTTTACATTTCATCTATCTAGAATAGGTGAAATAAACAGGACACCTTCTGATATAATTTTTCTGTACCACTATTTTGAAGTAAAAATCTACGTCTTTTTTAATAAGTCTTGTCAAAAGAGATGAAAGGAAATACAAGCAACATTTCATAAAAAAGCAAAATTTGCTGAAAAAGGGGTAATAACATATTTTATTTCCGCTCGTTTTTAAACTGTAATTTCAAATTCTTCTAAATTGAAAAAACTTTAAATAATTTGATCGCCAATAAATCCAAACTTAATTTTTCAAATTATTTTGTTAAGAATGTCTGGTATCCGCTTTAGACAAACAAGAAGCGATATGAATCGCAGCATTTTTCTACGAGAAGATATTCTGTTGTTGACGATATTATCGTTATCTCACAAAGATGTAGAATATCCAAGGTGAGAACACTGCTTAGAATTAAAGAGGCACTATTATCTCAGATCAGAAATCTTTAGCTATTTATCCTTCTGCACATTAAAAACACTTTCTGAGATTAACCGCAGAATTTGAAAATGTCTTTACTACGATAAATTAAGACGAAAAATTTGATCAAAATTTGATGAAAAACTGTAAGGATCTACAGCATCATCATACTTTTTAAATACTGCAAGAGCAAAGTTGCTAAACTCTACGCTTTTTTAAATAAAAAAAAACCTATTTTGAAAAAATATATATATATAATTGCATGTGTGCTGGGTATATTAACCCTCTGGTTTGGTTGATTTATAACGGCCGATTATCTATACAAGGGATATAGGCCTTAGAGTGGAGTGACCACCGTGAATGGTCTTTCTAAGGGATCCTAACCCGTATTAACGCAAGGTTCAAAGAAAACCCCGAAAAACTCCGAATGGTTAGGTCGACAAGCGCGACAGGGGTTTGAACCCAACACCTACCGTCTACCAGTTTTGAGAACAGAGCCTCTCAGCCACTGGTGGGGCATATTAACTCGCTGTAAGACAGTGGTATATTACATATCCCACCTAATTTTAATCCCCAATTGCACTAGAATTTCGGAATAAAAATTTCCCTTTATAATGTACGTAAAGAAAAGCTTTTACTTATTTTCAAATAAATTTATAAGAAAATCTTAGTGTCATTCAATCATTTCAAAATGTGCCCCTGAAAGGGTTAAACGATGTGCAGTACATCAGAGCTGTTCAGCCTGCCGCCCAAAGAATATGAGAAGTAATCTCCACTAACTTTAATATTGGAATATCCCCGATTAATACAACTGGCTTTCAAAAAGTTCACATAATTCAATTGCAACTCTTTAATACCACAATACAATTAATATATTTTTTTTACACACAACGTCCTCTCCTCGGCCAAAGAATTCACGTCATGTCAAATCCAAAACAAAAGTGATGCTGATTGCGTTTTTTGACAACGAAAGTGTGGTGCACTATAAATTTGTACCAACTGGACAAACTGTTAACGGCCCTTTGTACGTACAAGTTTCAAAAAGACTGAGGGAGGCAATCCAAAGTAAACGGCCTGCCAAATGGCAAAGAAGATAGTCACTGCATCACGACATTGTTCCCTCTCACACGTCAATTGCTGTGCAGACGTGGCTGGCAAAAAAGAACATTCCACTCCTCCACTAGTCTCCCTAACCACCGGATTTAACACCATCGGATTTCTGGCTCTTCCCCAAGATTAAAATAATCCTTAAAGAAAACAGTTTTGATACCATATAGCACATCAAAACCAACGCAACGGCCGAACTTGGAAAGATACAAAAACAGGGCATTCATCGTTATTTCCGGCAGTGGCTGGAGCAGTGCAGCATGTGTGTGTGTGTGTTTTCACGGAGACTACTTTGAAGGCGATTACGTAAATGCGTACATATATTTAGTGGCAGCTCGTTACTGGATTTATATGGGGCACTAAATGCCTGGCTGCCAAATTTACCACTACTTACCACTACTCACCACTAATCTTACCACTATTTATTTTTAAACTTTACTTTATTTGTTGTCAGTTCTGACATTAAAGAAGTAAAAGACCTCTTTTAAAAAATATTGGTATCAATGAAATAAGTCTTACAATCATGTATTTAGTGCCCCATAAACACCCAGTCTCGAACCGCCACTGCCTATATTGATGTAATAAAGAGTTACAGCAAAATTCCGGGAACTTTTTGAATGCCTCTCTTATTGTAAGGTATCGATTTTCTGAAGCATCAATTTTATATTTAAAAAAATGGGTGCGTGTGTGAAATGGATGTCACACCAGCAACACATGAAATTTCTCATTTGTAGATATCAAGCTCATGTTTCAGAAATCTTTACTACTATATTACAAAAGATAAATGATGTGTAAACATAAAAATACTGAATTTAAAAATTTAGCGTATATACCATTTAAACCTTCACGACAAGCGTCCTTTACAGAATTTTTAATCTTTTACCACCGATTTTTCAAAACAGAAATTTTCCCCTTCTTGAATCGCAGAAATGCTAAGATTTAATGAGGCAAATCTTACAATAAAAAATAACTGGTGGGAAAAATCAAGGATTCTGAGCATTTTATGCGTCACGTATACGTGCAACGCCCCCTAGATAAGAAAGCCTTGACACTCATCACGAAAGCGTCATACTAAGCAGGCAGTGGCGTATCCAGGGTGGGGGTCCATATGCTCTGGATACCACTAATTTTGTAAAGTTTTCTTTGAGTTATCTAACTGGAGAACTTTCAGCGATAATCAATACAAAGAAAACTTTACATTATTACTGGTATTCAGAGCATTTGGACCCCCCCCCCCCTCTTCCTGGCTACGCCGCTGCAAGCAGGCAAAACAAAGAAAAAAATTTTAACAACTCGCATGTTTCGATTCCGATGGCTCGTGGAATTATTAACTATAAGTCGTAAACTATAATTATTAATTCTATGAGCCAATGAAATCGAAACATGCAAGTTGTTCGATTTTTTTTCTTTGTTTTGCCTGCTTGGTATGACGTTTTCGTGACGAGTGTCAAGGCTTTCTTATCTAGGGGGCGTTGATACGTGTCGCTCGTCTCCAAGGGTAACTACTATTCCGTATGCCAATATTTATTAAATGTGGGTTTTAAAACTGTATAAGCTCATCCCTCTTTTGAAAGCCTTTCGTAAAACTGTTTATCTAGATATGTTTCTCAAATGTATGCATCAGTAACTATTTTACAATATACGGATTTAATATAAATTGTCTTTCAATCTAAAAACATTTTTTTGACAACATGATATAAATGCTTTTTTGTAAGGTAGAATCCACGCCCTTAGTCAACGATGTTCTCTGTTTGCAAACGTACAACATACAAAATTAATAGTTGTGTAAAAGTAGGGGAAACGCCCCCATGAGTTTAGAAGATACCAAAATCGAACATATGCTTCCCTTTCAAGAATTTCTGTTTTATTCAGAAATTCCGAAAGAATTTTTTTTAGTTAAAACATTCACGAAACATCTGGCATTAAATTAAGCAAAAAATACAATTCAGAATTTCTGAATATATATATATATATATTCCTAATTTGTATACTTTCTCCTAAATCATTATAAAATTAGGAAACAAAAAATATATATCTTTTGAAAATTATTTATATATATATATATATATATATATATATATATTGAAATTAATATCTGAAAAAATCGTGAGTAATAGCAAAAACACTATCATCTGAAAAAATCTGAAGAAAACTATGATTTAAAAAAAAACAACAGAAATCGATTACCAATTAGTTTCCAATATTCGTTTCTCCAAGTAATTTTAGGATTGTGTTTAAAAAACTATCACCTTAAAAATTGCCACCTATGCAGTTATTTTTCAAACTATTAAAAAGGAATTAAACGTTAAGAGTTTCAAACTTTACTTCTGAATATTTCCTAAACTACTTCACCAAATGACCTCCCATTTGAAATCTGAAGGTACAATTTACGGTGAAAATTAGGTGAAAGTATTCAAAATTTCAAAGTCTGTTACAATTTCATTATGGAGACGACCCCTAAGCATACATTTCTAACATAAGCTGAAAATGGACAAAAATTCTTATCGCATAGCTGCCAATTTTTACGCTCTCTTCTTACCACTAAAATTTAACAGTAAATTCTGTTTTATATAATTGCCTTATTTTGCCGAAGAAATAAGGCAAATTTTTCTACTAAATTTTAGTGGTAGCAAAAAAACTTAAAAGTTGGCAGCTATGCTAATCGAATATATATTTTCGTTAGTTTCTGAGACAGTTTCGCAATTAAAATGTGTGGTTTTCAGGGTTGTAAGTTTGGCATTCTTTTTTAATTAGAAATTCTGAGTTATAACAAAAATTCCGAAAGAACAAATTTTAATTTAAACAGGGTTCATAACTATTACCATAATTATTTAATATAAATTTTCGCCTTATTTAAATGCAGAAAAGTATTACAAATCCTGCAATTAAATGAAGCATCTATTATTTTTGCTATTTAAATTTTAAATAGAAAATTTCTTTAAAAAAATGTGGTAAAAGCGTACGAACCCTGTAAAATAATCAGGAAATAGCTGTAACTAAGAATATTGATGAATTTGAAAGATTATTTATTCAGAAATTCCGAATTTTCATCAGAAAGTTTAGTAATTGTTGATTTATATAATGATAGCTATCATGTGAAAACAATTTTAAAAAAGATTCGAGATTTGACAACATGGATTATTAAACAAAGAAAAAATTACCATGCCAAATTTCTGAATTTATAAGAGGGCCAAACAGGATTGCCAGTTTGACCTTTTTTTATTCAGAAATTCAAAATTCTTACCGGAAATATTGAAGAAAGAATTTTTAATTTATGCAATCGTGCCATGTCTGTCATTAAATAAAATAAATTTTACTACTATGACTTTCTGGTATGAATTCAAATTTTTGAATAAAAAAAGGGCCAAATTGACAACCCTGGGGCCAAACCGAATCTGTATGGATTTTAATTACAGTACTACGAAGCATCTTTTACTGATAGCGCTTCGTTAACTTGAACGTACCAATCAACTTTAAAATCCGCTGACGAATATCTTATTTTCATATATTTATATTAACTTCTAACTTTTTCTGGTATGTAATTGCGGAGGTGCTTTTTGTATAAATAGGATGCATATACCGGTTCTTCCAAAAATGACTGATGGATTTTAAAATTCAATAACTTGCAAACGTTAACAGATTAATAAAAATTCTTTCAGGAGGGTTATGTTTGATGCCAGGAGTTTTTTTACTGTGATTCTTGATTTTAGTTCGAATTTCAAACAATAGATGGCTCTGACAGTGATTAGCGCACAGTCGAGGCCGAAACTGACATCACTCAGTGTTAAGGCGAAGGAAAGTGATTAAGGCTATGAAGTGGGTCTCATTCGTCAGTACAATCTTGCTCTTAGGCTCCGATTCTGAACTCATTCCATATGATTTCAACGGAATGCGTTGTTGCCATGGAAACAAAAAATTCTTCGATAGTGGAATACAGCGTTCAGAGCTGGGCATGAATTTAATAAGCAGTACTCGAGTTTGCAGGCGATTTTACATTTAAGAAGTTTTTTTTTCCCGGAATAAATTACTTTTTATGTTCTGATTTAAAGAATTTGTTATGCACCGCATTTTAAAACTAGGTGAAGAGATCTTGCTGCGATCTTATTATTTAATATAAATTTTCGCCTTATTTAAATGCAGAAAAGTATTACAAATCCTGCAATTAAATGAAGCATCTATTATTTTTGCTATTTAAATTTTAAATAGAAAATTTCTTTAAAAAAATGTGGTAAAAGCGTACGAACCCTGTAAAATAATCAGGAAATAGCTGTAACTAAGAATATTGATAAATTTGAAAGATTATTTATTCAGAAATTCCGAATTTTCATCAGAAAGTTTAGTAATTGTTGATTTATATAATGATAGCTATCATGTGAAAACAATTTTAAAAAAGATTCGAGATTTGACAACATGGATTATTAAACAAAGAAAAAATTACCATGCCAAATTTCTGAATTTATAAGAGGGCCAAACAGGATTGCCAGTTTGACCTTTTTTTATTCAGAAATTCAAAATTCTTACCGGAAATATTGAAGAAAGAATTTTTAATTTATGCAATCGTGCCATGTCTGTCATTAAATAAAATAAATTTTACTACTATGACTTTCTGGTATGAATTCAAATTTTTGAATAAAAAAAGGGCCAAATTGACAACCCTGGGGCCGATATCTGAATACAGTGTTCGGAATCGAGCATGAATGTAACAAGCGGTATTCGAGTTTGCAGGTGATTTTACATTTATGAGTATTTATGGGAATTTTATTGAACCAATTTGCAAATTTAGTTAAAATTTCGCGAAATTATGGCTATACCGGTATGTGAGAGTTGCATAGAAATCGAATCGTCACATCTGCATTCGTTATTTTGCTACGCAATCTGCTAATGAGTACTTTTGAAAGGGTATACGTTATTGAAAATAGTTTATTCATTGGAACAGAATATATTTCTTGTTTTTGAGTATCACCGCATGGAACACAGTTGTGTTCAAACGAGGCGCAGTTTTGAAAGGAAAGTTAATGTCCGAAACGTTCTGTCAGTCAATACGATAAGGGCATTGTTCGAAAAATTTGAATGAGCGGGGAACGTCACTGATGGCAGTATTGGAAACGTCGGCAGGCGCACAGTGAAGTATTTGACGCAAAACCCTAGCCAAAAGTATTTTTCATGTTTTTTTATAGTTAAAACCATTGTTGTTAACATACACCTTATTAAAGAAATGTATGTATTTATTTAAATAAATATATATGTAATACAATGTTTACTTAATTATTTATTGATTATAAGCGAAAATTAAATATTGATAGGTTTGTTTTATTTACAAGTAATGTTTCATTAAATGTGGTTAAATTTACTTCACGTAAATGTTTAAATATTTATAAAAAACAATTCATATAACATATATATGTTACCTGCATTTAGTATTTACCAAAGTTAACTCTTTATAGTATACAGATGCTAGTTTTTGAGTGATTTTAATAGATTTGCAGTCCTTCAAAAAACATTCATATTTAAAAATGGCAACAATATGAGGAAATTATTTTTTTAGGAAATTTACCTTCAAAACTATAACCAATGCGATTATAATTTAAAAAATGTCCGACAAACCCCGACACAGCTCTAAAAAATTTTGAATATATTAGATAATATATTTCAATAAATATATTTCATTAAATTAGATCTAAAAAGGTTTCATATTAACCAATTTTCAATTTAAATTATATTTTATTACATGAAAAGTAAAGTTATTGAAATGCACACGTCAAAGTATACATTTAAACAAAATATCAAAGCTGGAACATAACAAAAAAGCACGACTTCTCACAACGAAATTATCACTTGAACTGAGGCTAGGAGCCGCCGGATATGACTCATACTCCAGAAATAAACACAGATCGATGCACCAGTTTGTCAGCTTTTATAAGATATGCTTTTTTTAATTTTCGAGCAAATTTAAATTTTAGCCTTTTTGGCAAAGGATTTTGCATCAAATAGTCCAATGTGCGGCGTCGCGTTGAAGTTACAGAGTCGAATGCAGAAGCCGTACAGCAGGTCATCGTACAGCGGCCCCGTACTTCCGTTCGCCGTTTTACAGCTAGTGCTGGACTCCGCAGAATGACCACGACTTAGTCTCCACATGTTTCCGTATAAGATCCAGACTCGCCAACCCCATAGTGAGGATGCCATTCTTGAACACTGGAATTTCGCGAACACTATGCTGTAGCTTTTGGATGAGGGTGGAATAAATATTAGAAATATATGGTTCTGTGACGAGGCATATTTTCACCTTGATGGCTTTGTCAACAAGCAGAACTCGCGGGTTTGGGGAACCGGAAATCCTCATACTGCAGTACCGTCATCCCTGCATCCCGCAAAAACTAATAGTCTGGGCCGCGATATCCTCCAAAGGAATAATTGGCCCATTTTTCCGAGAGCAAACTATGAATTCTGCACAATACCTTGAAATTCTGAATGAATTTGCTGCGATTCCTAATGGTTTGGAGGACCGATCGAACGCTTCATGGTTCATGCAAGATGGTGCTCGTCCACAGCGAACGCTTACAATATTCGATTTCTTCGGCGAGCATTTCAATGATCATGTAATTCTAATTGCCTTGCATTACATGCATACAGGAAGTGGCATGGCATGGCCTCCTTATTTCCGGATTTGACGCCATGTGACTTTTTCTTTGGGGTACCTGAAAGACCTGGTATATCGTCAAACTCCACAAACAATTGCGGAACTGAAACAACACATCTATACTACAAGTGAAACAATTCCAACTGACATGTGTGCATGGATGTCTGAACATTTTTGTCTCAGACTGCGCCAAGTTATTGCTACAAATGGTGGTTATTTTGAAAACATCGTTGTGTAATTTTTTGCAACAGTCCTTGCAACATTTTTATACTGGCTTTTATTTTTCCTATTTTGCTGTGCCACCTTTCGGCGAAAATGTGAACTACATTTGTAAATTGATGAGAAAATGTAATGCAACATTTTAATCGGTCGTCACATAAATTTAGTCTAATGCATAACTGCCAACTTTTACGCTTTTTTGTTACCACTAAAAATTAATAGAAATTTTTGCCTTAATGAAACGCATGATTTCGGAGATTTAATAAGTTAAATTTACTATAAAATTTTAGTGGTAGAAAAAAGCTTAAAAGGTGGCAGCTATGCTAAGGTATTCATCAAAAATTGAAATTTATGAAAAGTGCATATCTTTACCCCCATCTACGCTATGCATTGCTAATATAAATCATTATACTGTTCTGGAGTAGATTAGTATATAATCTGAATTAGAAACTGGCTGTGGAGGAGGCCTATTTTGATACAGCGATCTAAGGATTGATATAATATAACAATCAAATCGCTAAGGATAAATACCTCCCCCCTCCAAAAAAATGTACTTCTGAAGTGCAGTGTAATTTTTTCCCATTTACTACAGATCATAATTCAAACACTAAACACATATAATTATAAAATATTCTTCAATAAATAAAGTGATTATTCTAATATTAAAAATTTTCTCCCAATCCTCCCTTTCCTCCCCGGACCACTACTATCAAATTTCTCTGAAAAACTGTAAACTGAACCCTCTTGCAAAAAACATTAGTAAACAACCCGTAAGAACGACCCACCCTCTCCCCACATTCTAATCTCATGACATGACATGCTAGCTGGCTAGAGCAGCAAAGAATGCCGTTTTCTGTGCATGAGATGCAACATGCCTTTTACACTTTGTTCTTTCGTTAACACTACAAAACCCGCCAGATTAAAAATCTTGGTCTTCGAGCAAAAGATATTGGTAACCGCATTTGCCAAGCCCTAATTACTGCAATTCATGTTTTTTTTTTTTTTTTTTTTAAATACATTAAAACTAAAAAGTTTTAAAATTACAATTCCATTCCAACAAAAATTGCTATTAGACATACGGTCTTAATTTATGTCAAGATAAAAATTTCCATAAAAATTTGTTTATGGCCTTCAACAATTTAAGTACTACTAGATTTTAGAGTCTTGTCAAATTTAAATTGAATTTAGTTTATCACATTTGGTATCATTGATATCTTTATTATTAAAATATATATGTATATTGGCATTGTGTGTAGATAGAGTTGCCAAAGTGTAAAAATTCAAACTCCAAGAATTCTTTTAACACATTTTTACAATTTAAAATGGATGTAGATAAAACATATGTACTAGTTTTATTTTATCAAAATTCAAGATGAAGCTGCATGTACAATATTTTAATATCAAACTGTCAAACAAAGTTTTAATTAACTAGCCTTTATTTTATTTTTTAACTTTAATGAACGATAGAATACTCCCATTCAAAAGGTTTAAACAAGGGAACTTCTAATATTTGTTTTTAGATAATTCTTTTGAACAACAATATAATATTAAGAGCCTACGCTAGTCACGCGAAGAAACGCTCCAGCTAATGTTAAGTCTATGGGAAGGTTATCGCGCGATTTCTCGCTCGCATTTTAATATTTTTAAATGAATTTTTTTGCATAGGATAGCTGAGGTCGATCTCTAACGTTGTTAGTTTTTACTTTTTCGATTTTGGTTACGGTTTTTTTTATAAGCGGACATTTTCAATTTTGGAACCGGTTGGAACCAGTTCTGAAAGTGAAATTACCCGTATATAAAAAAACTGGCACCAAAATCGAAAAAGTAAAAACTAACAACGTTAGAGACCGACCTCAACTATCCTATGCAAAAAAAAATCATTTAAAAATATTAAAATGCGAGCGAGAAATCGCGCGATAACCTTCCCATAGACTTAACATTAGCTGGAAACTTTTTTCGCGTGACTGATGTAGGCTCTTAACCATTTTCAGGACTATTTTTCAACATTAATAAAAACCAACTGACGAACTTCCTTAAAAAATCTAAAATTTCTTGGAATGTAACAAAAGTTATGAAATTTTTTACAACAACAAAAAATACTAGATCTCTTCACCTAGTTTTAAAATACGATGCATAAAATATTCTTTAAATCAGACCAAAAAAAGTAATTTAATCCGAGAAAATAAAACTTTATAAATGTAAAATCACCTGCAAACTCGAATACTGCTTGTTAAATTCATGCCCAGTTCTGAACGCTGTATCCCACTACGAAGAATTTGTTGTTTCCATGGCAACAACGCATTCCATTGAAATCATATCGAATGAGTTCAGAATAGGGACGTAAGGGCAAGATTGTACTGGCGAATGATATCCATTCCATAGCCTTAATCTCCTTCCTTCGTCTCAATGCTGAGAGCAGTGGCGTAGCCAGGGAGGGAGTCCAAATGCTTTGCATACCAGTAAAATTGTAAAGTTTCCTCCGTCTTGATTATCACAGAAAGTTATCCGATTACATAAGGCAAAGAAAACGTTACAAAATTAGTGGTATCAAAAGCATCTGGACCCCCCACCCAGGCTGAGTGAGGTCAGTTTCGGCCTCGACTGAGCACCAATGGCTGTCAGTGCTATTGTTTGAAATTCGAACTAAAATCAAGAATCACATTAAAAAAACTCCTGACATCATAAATAACCGTCCTGCAAGATTTTTTTTAAATATCTGTCACCGTTTGCAAGTTATTGGATTTTAAAATCCTTTAGCCATTTTTGGGACACCCGGTAAAAAGTAATTTATAACTTTTCAACAATAAGTCAAATGTAATTTTGTTCCGAGAATTATTCTTTCAGATTTTTTGCATGTTAAACGAGTCACCCTTACCCTTGTCATCTTTTTTTAACCTCTTCAGGGGCAAAGTACTATTGTAGCTAAAATATTGAAATGATTGATTGACACCAGGACTCACGAACGAATAAAAGCTTTTCCTCAGATACCTTATAAATTCAAAATTTGATTATAAAATTCTGGTATCATTGTGGCATTTTGGGAATAAAATTAAGTGGTATATATAATATACCGGTGCCCTTCAAGGGATTAATGCCTGAAGACTTCTGGCATTTACTGTTAAATAAATGGTTATTTTTACCTTGGAAAAAAATTGACAGTCGGCACCAACATAAGCAACTGAAGTGATAGTTTACGGATCTCCAAATGTAGTATTTAGAATTTATGAGTGTTGATTGGTTGATTTATGACGGCCGATTATCTACACGAGGGATATATGGCCTAGAGGGGAGTGCCTTCCGTGGGGGTCTTTCTAGGGGATCCTAATTC
Source organism: Maratus michaelseni (assembly GCA_963931845.1). Classification (NCBI taxonomy): domain Eukaryota; kingdom Metazoa; phylum Arthropoda; class Arachnida; order Araneae; family Salticidae; genus Maratus; species Maratus michaelseni. The sequence goes on from OZ007595.1 coordinate 257,704,642, forward strand.
GTATTTACGGCAAAGTTCGAAGAAAACCACGGAAAACTCTGAACGGTTAGGTCGACGAGCGCGACAGGGGGCTGAACCTATCAGCTCCCGTCTCCCAGCGGCTTTGAGAGCAGAACCTCTAAGCCACTGGTGAGGCCAGATATTATGAGGGAAACAAAATCCGAGTGTAATAGTGTGTAGTTCAGAGATATTAAAAGAAAAAGAAGAAAACATGTTTTTTTTTTTTTTTTTTTTCATTTCCTTTACCTACAAAAGTAAAATAACCAGGACTCGTCTATATTTAATTTTTGAGGGCGTTTTAATAGTATGTATAAAGAGACATTAGCGATCGATGCCTATGTGTAATATTTAATTTGATTATAGTACAGATTATCTGTCAGTTATGTATCACATATTATTCAAATTAACATACACGGACATAATTCTAGATAATGTAAAAAAACAAATATCAATCAAACATTTCGGGCGAGATGGCGGATTGTTAAAGAAAGCTGCATCATAAATGTAAGTACATCGGTGTCTAAAAATTAAAGACCAGAATCAAAAGAAAAAAATTCCGTAATATTTTTATTTTTTAATCTATTGATAGACTATAGCAGAGATGTCAACATTCCACTGAAATTCCGTAATATGTGAATTAATTTGACCCAGTTTAACAACGTTTTAAACCAGAAAATATATTTGATTTTAATGATTTTTTATTTAATTAATTTAAATTTTTTACATGGAGTATATTTAATTTCATTTCTTGAAAAAAAATCCTGGTGCAAAACGTATTAAACATCGGTCAAATTAACCCACATATTACGGAAGATTAGCGATAGCTTGGCACCCAGTGTCGTCTCATCAGGGGGTTCACAGTCGCTTTGGCACCAGTAATTTTTTAACTAAGTTTCCGCTTGTGTAATCGTCGAACATACCACGATTAAATAAGATAAAATTTTGAATAAGAATTTTCTGGTACTAAAGCCATTGTGAACCCCCCTGACCAGCCGCCACTGTTTGCACCTCTGGATTATAGCATAGCTGTCGACTTTGCTACCAGTATTTCTTTAAAGTAAAGATTGACTTTTCTAATCACAGAAAATTTGGTAAGTAGGAAATATTTTATTTAAAAAAAAAAAGAGATAGTAAAAAACCGTAAAATTTCGTAGATATATGATAGGAAGCATTTTGAAGAGTAACAACTGGGGTTGCCAATGAATTAACCCTTTGATTTCGGGACATGCCATGACGGACGACTATTTTCATATTCCACTGTATGACGTTTTACAAATATTCTCTTTGCCGTAGCATTCTCTTGAAAATATACTATTATATATATGTATGGCACAGATTACTTTTTCATTCATCTGCATCAAGTGGCGTTCCCAATAGATGTCAACTATTATGTATTTTCTCCATATACTTATATATATATATATATATATATATATTTAATATCAAAATTTGCGTTATTTAATCTTAGTTTTTCCATGATTTCAGGCTTCCGAGCGCTTCACCGGTGTTTCTTTTTATTCATAATGGTGGTAGATATCTACAAGAATTGCAAGAAAAATCTCTTCACGAAGAGTGATTCTGCTTCATATGCAAGATAAATCTAAACCTAAAATTTTTGTAAGGAAATAATGGTGGAAAATAGTTTGATTCATTCTCCTTTAATATAGACCATTCCGAGGTCTATGATTAGTTTTATGACAAATTTTGCTTTTGACAAAAAATGATATTCTGAGTGCGTATGGGTGTTCGCTTGTTTGACACTTTTACACATAAATTAGGGTTGTTCTTAAAGTGTTAAATTAAATATCTTTCTAATTACCAAACATTTATCTATCGTAATATAGCAGCATCCATTTTCTAAATAATCATCTATATCACACCCGCAACACATAAATCTTCTCTTTTTTAGACCTGAAACTTGGGATTCGGAAAATTGATGTTCCGATATTTCGAATGACAAATGTTGTGTAAACATAAATATACTTCATTTAAAACATTAGGCTATATACCATTTAAGTTCAAAATTAATTTATGCGTAGAAGTGAGAAAAGCCCCCATAGAATTGGCAGGTAGCAAAAATCCCTAACAGTTGGCAGATGCGGCCTTTCCTCGTCCTTTGTCACCAGCTGACCACTATATATTTCATTTTTATATTTTAAAATGCGCGTGTAACGCATAGATTCATAACACATTTGCATCATTAACGCATTATATGCGTCCCTTTCGGGAATTTCTTTTTTGTTCAGATAAATTCCCTTTTTGGAATTCCGAAAAGGGAACTTTTAAGGCATTTTGTAATCACAAAGTATGGTATTAAATAAACCAAAAATTAGTATTCAGAAGTCCTGGTGCGATTTCAGAAATTTGGAATAAAAAAAGAATTCTTGAAATGCACTCTAACGATGCAAAAGGGTTAATAGCCGCCTATAATATCATTTAACATTCTTATAATCGTTAAACAAATGGGCGAAAACATCCTGGCCAAGATTTGAATATTCGGACTTTTTCGCCCAGTTGTGAAGATTAAATCTCATATGACTTCTTTACTAATTAGAATAATTGTGGTAAAATTAATGTAGAGTAATCACGTTACCAGCTTTTACTGGAGGTCCCATTACCTGTGATTTATTCCGCTATGCTGATTCAAAACTATCAGACCAGATGGTTTGATCATTAATGTTAACTGGATTAATAAGTTCGGCCATATTTTTACGGGATTGCTCAGTTGATAGAGCTTCAGCCAAGGGATCCCGGGTTCGAATCCTGACCTGGACGTTTTCGCCCAGTTTGGAAGACTGCGTTTCATATGATTTCTTTACCAATTAGAATAATTGTGGTAAAATTAATCTACTGTAATCCTATAATTTTTTGTCTTACTACACCTCTTTTAGTTAAAAAGCTTAATGGCGGATATTTGGAACGGAAGCTGCATGGAGTCCCTATGCAGTCTTATTTTTTATATAAATCCTAGTGGCGTATGGATGATAATTATGGAATACTGTACCTAATTTATTTACCTGTCTTTTTAATAATTTAATACATTTATTTATTTATTTATTTATTGTTTACGTATTTGTGTAATATCTACTTAGAATTGAACGAATAATGGTGATGTTTACTTTTAAAATAGTGTGAAACGTATTTTCTGGAGTATGTGTGTTTAGTGAATGATTTGTAAGAGATTTAAAACTTAATGTAAAATAACTAGGGCATCATATTATCTATTTTATTCTTTTACCTTAGTTTCCGGTGTATAAGCCGCGGGTAAATTAAGTTTGTTCTAAACCAGAATTATTTTTATAGAAATAAATGCAAATAAGATCCAATATGTAAGCCGTTACATTTAATTAAAAACAATTTCCGGTTCGAAAGCAATTTAGTTGAGTCGCGGCTTATACACCCGAAATTACGCTATTTTTTGCTTATTTTGAAAGTATAATGGTATAGTGTAGTATAAAAAATGGTGTGAAAAGTACGCCGTCTAGTATGGAGAAAAGTCAACTAAAATGCTTGCTAAAAATTTCATGTTTATTACTTGATACTCTGATAACAGAAAATTTAAAATAAAGAAAAGAAGATTTTTTTTAATTAATGCGAATTGCTATCAGAAATATGTTTTAACACCTGTTTTCAAGAAGAAATTTCGAACCTTTGAATTGAGGCTATTCCATTTAAATGCATCGCACCCATGTCACCGGACTTGTCTCCTATAGATTGATGTGCATTTTGACTTTTAAAACAAGATCTTTATAAGTGTCATCTTAAAACATTCGATGGACTCTGGGATATTGTAGTCAAGGAGTGAGAAAAAATTAATCTAAATGATATCTGATATTTAAATAAAACTATTTTATCTTGGAAATCAATACATAACATGATAGTTCAACAATAAGGCTATCAGAATCAGCATATTAGAAACTAAATTTCTTATCTTTGTTTATTTCTTTTTACAAAATCCTTATAAAATGTGTGAACATCCTCTGTTCTTCATTAAATGATTTTCCATTTGATACTCGAAGGTAACATTTGGCGATGAATCTAAATATGATCTCAAACTTTGGAGGTTAGTATTAAAAATGTCAAAATCTGTTACAATTTCAATATGTAGGCGACCCCTAAGCATATATTTTTAACATAAGCTGAAAGAGAGTATAATTCCTAATCCAATAACTATCTTCGTTCGTTGTTGAGATACTTTGGTAATGCACAGAATGTTTTCAGTGTTGCCAGTTTGGTATCCTTTTTTACTCAAAAATTCCGAGTTAACACTAGAACGACCAAGAGCGGTCATTTTGACCGCTATCAAATGAATATTTTCGAATTCGAATCAGAAATTTCTTTATAAAATAAATTAAATATAAAACTCGCAGGAATATGTTAAATGAATCAGTTAAACAGTATTAAATAAAAATTGTGGTGTGAAATATTTTTATAAAAACTTGAGTAAAATTTCCGGTCGTTCTAGTGTTAATAACTGAAACTCCAAAAGAAGAATTTATAATTTACCTATTCACAAAATGTCTTCGATTACAAAGCAAAAATTACTTTATGGGATTTCTAAATAAAAGTTGAGATCACACAGATACTCATTCCCGAATATTTACATTATCGATTTTCTTTTATTTAAGGACGTTACAACGAAGCATCTTTCAGCAAGACGAACTTCGTTAACTTGAGCTTCGTGTGTTTATCGTTTGCTACACTAATACTGGTATATTATTTATTTTATATTGATTATACTTTTAACTTTTTCTGGTACCTAACTTTTAAAAATAAAATATGACACATTTAAAATGAATGTATAGATTTTCAGCAGTAAATCAAGCGTTAACCGATTTGTTTGCATTTTAAACAGATAACTATCCTTTCAATTTTTTTAAAATTCCGGATGACATATCCAGCATATGTTGCTGAATTATTGGTTGTTTTTTGATTGAAAAAATATAATAATTGCTATTCCAAACAACGCAGTCAGAACATTTCATCGAACATCACCAAATCTAGCAATTAGATTTTATGCATAAAACAAAACTAAGTGCATAGTGCCCAACCTCCCGATTTTTTCCACACCAGTGTTTTTATGAAAAAATATTTGTTTTATTTAATAGTGCAATTTCTGCTATTTAATAAAGCGAAAATGTTTGTATGATTTTACTGGTATTAAAAAAATCGGGAGGTTGGCAACTATGTAAGTGTAATGTTGAAATAGTCACAAATAAGTGGTAAATAAAACAGTTGAAGTTTTTACATTTCATCTATCTGGAATAGGTGAAAAAAACAGGACACCTTCGGATTTAATTTTTCTGTACCACTCTTTTCAAGTAAAAATCTAAGCTTTTTTAATCGTACTAGAAGTTATAAAAAATTATTAATATTAGTTTCCGAAAGTAGTGGTACGAATCCTAAAATTATATGATGTCAGGAAGTGGATAGCAACAATCAAATACAGTTATTCAGATATTTCACACAAAATGATTAAATAAATTTATTGTTACACATTTCGGCGAACCTAAGTCTTGTCGTTGAAAGAGATGAAAAGAAATATAAGCAACATTTCATTAAAAAGCGAAATTTGCTGAAAAATGGGTAATAATTTATTTTATTTACGCTCGTTTTAAAACTGTAATTTGGAATTCTTCTTAATAGAAAAACTATAAATAATTTGATCGACAATAAATCCAAATATAATTTTCAAATTATTTTGTTAGGAATGTCTGGTATCCAGCTTTGACAAACAAGAAGCGATATGAATGTTACTAATCGCAGCATTTTTCTACAAGAAGATATTATTCTGTTGTTGACGATATTATTTTTATCTCACAAAGACGTAGAATTTCCAAGGTGAGAACACTGCTTAGAATGAAAGAGGCACTATTATCTCAGTTCAGAAATCTTTAGCTAATTATCCTTCTGCAGATTAAACAACTTTCTGAGATTAACCGCAGAATTTGAAAATTTCTTTACTGCGATTAATTAAAGCGCTGAAAAACTGTAAGTACCAACAGCATCATCATACTTTTTAATGCTGCAGCTGTAAACCTCTATGCTTTTTTAAATAAAAAACCTATTTTGAAAAAAATAAATATATTATTGCATGTGTGCTGGGAATATTAACCCTCTGGTTTGGTTTGGTATGGTTGATTTATGACCACCGATAAGGACATAAGTCTTAGGTCTTTCTAATGGATCCTAACCCGTATTAACGCAAGGTTCGAAGAAAACCACGGAAAACTCCGAACGGTTAGGTAGACGAGCGCGATAGCGGGTTGAACTCAAAACCCCCAAAGTCTCCCAGTTTTGAGAGCAGAACCTCTCAGCCACAGGTAGGGCATATTAACACTATGGAGGGCGGTGGTGTACTATATATCCCACTTAATTTTAACCTCTAATTGCACTAGAATTTCGGAATAGAAATTTGCCTTTATAATGTATGTGAAGAAAAGCTTTTACTTATTTTCAAATAAATTTATAAGAAAATCTTAGTGTCATTCAATCATTTCAAAATGTGTCCCTGAAAGGGTTAAACGATGGGCAGTACACCAGAGCTGTCCAACCTGCCGCCCAAAGAATATGAGAAATAATCTCCACTAACTTTAATATCGGAATATTCCCGATTAATACAACTGGCTTTCAAAAAGTTCACATAATTTAATTGCAACTCTTTAATACCACAATACAATTAATATATTTTTTTACATACAACGTCCTCTCCTTGACCAAAGAATTCACGTCATGACAAATCCAAAACAAAAGTGATGCAGATTGCGTTTTTCCACAACGAAAGTGTGGTGCACTATAAATTTGTACCAGTTGGACAAACTGTTAACGGCTCTTTGTACGTACAAGTTTACAAAAGACTGAGGGAGGCAATTCGAAGTAAAAGGCCTGCCAAATGGCAAGGAAGATGGTCACTGCATCACGACATTGTTACCCCTCTCACACGTCAATTGCTGTGCGGACGTAGCTCGCATAAAAGAACATTCCACTCCTCCACTAGTCTCCCTACTCACCGGATTTAACACCATCAGATTTCTGGCTGTTCTCCAAGATCAAAATGATCCTTAAAGAAAACAGTTTTGATGCCGTATAGCACATCAAAACCAACGCAACGGCCGAACTTGGAAAGATATAAAAACAGGGCATTCATCGTTATTTCTGGCAGTGGCCGGAGCAGTGCAGCATGTGTGTGTGTGTTTTGACGGAGCCTACTTTGAAGGCGATTAAGTAAATGTAAACATATATTCAGTGGCGGCTCGTTACTGGATTTATATGGGGCTCTAAATGCCTGGCTGCCAAATTTACCACTAGTTACCACTACTCACCACCAATCTTACCACTATTTATTTTTAAACTTTACTTTATTTGTTGTCACTTTATTTGTTGACATTAAAGAAGTAAAAGACCTCTTTTAAAAAATATTGGAAAAAGTTGAGACTGATTGGAGACTGAGGCGTGGTCATTCTTCGGAGTCCAGCACTAGCTGCAAACCGGCGAACGGAAGTACGGGGCCGCTGTACGATGACCTGCTGTACGGCTTCAGCATTCGACTCTGTAACTTCAACGTGACGCCGCAAATTGGACTATTTGATGCAAAATCCTGGCCAAAAAGGAAAAATTAAAATTTGCTCGAAAATTAAAAAAAGCATATCTTATAAAAGCTGACAAACTGGTGCATCGATCTGTGTTTATTTCTGGAGTATGAGTCATATCCGGCAGCTCCTAGCTCAAGTGAAATTTTCTTTGTGAGAAGTCTTGCTTTTTTGTTAAATTTCATCTTTGATATTTTGTTTAAATGTATACTTTGACGTGTGCATTTCAATAACTTTACTTTTCATGTAATAAAACTTAATTTAAATTGAAAATTGGTGAATATGAAACATTTTTAGATCTAATTTATTGAAATATATTTTTTGAAATATATTATCTAATATATTCTAAATTTTTTAGAGCTGTGTCGGGGTTTGTCGGACATTTTTTTAATTATAATCGTTTTGGTTATAGTTTTGAAGGTAAATTTTCTAAAAAAATAATTTCCTCATATTGTTGCCCTTTTTAAATATGAATGTATTTTGGACTGCAAACCTATTAAAATCATTCAAAAACTAGCATCTGTATACTATAAAGAGTAAACTTTGGTAAATACTAAATGCAAGTAACATATATATATTATATGAATTGCTTTTTATAAATATTCAAACATTTACGTGAAGTAAATTTAACCACATTTAATGAAACATTACTTGTAAATAAAACAAACCTATCAATATTTAATTTTCGCTTATAAACAATAAATAATTAAGTAAACATTGTATTACATATATTTTTAAATAAATAAATACATACATTTCATTAGTTAAGTGTATGTTAACAACAATGGTTTTAACTTTAAAACACATGAAAAATACTTTTGGCTAGGCTTTTGCGTCAAATACTCCACTGTGCGCCTGCCGACGTTTCCAATACTGTCATCATTGACGTTCCCTGTTCATTCGAATTTTTCGAACAAAGCATTTATCTTATTGTGTGAAATGGATGTCACACCCGCAACACGAGAAATTTCCCATTTGTAGATATCAAGCTCATGTTTCAGAAATCTTTGCTACTATATTTCAAAAGATAAATAACTTGTAAACATAAAAATACTAAATTTAAAAATTTAGCGTATATACAATTTAACCCCTTCGCGACGAGCGTCCTTTACAGAATTTCTCATCTTTTACCACCGGTTTTTCAAAACAGAAATTTTCGCCTAATTGAAGCGCAGAAATGCTATCATTAAATAAGGCAAAGCTTAAAATAAAAAGTAACTGGTGGGAATAATCGAGGCATTTTATGTATCACGTATACGTGTCGCTCGTCCCCAAGGGGTTAATACTTTTTCGTATGCCAATATTTATTAAATGTGGGTTTTAAAACTGTATAAACTCCTCCCTGTTCTTAAAGCCTTTCGTAAAACTGTTTACCTAGATATGTTTCTCAAATTTATGCATCAGTAAATATTTTAGAATATACGGATTTAATATTCTAATATATCTTTCAGTCTAAATTTTTTTTTTTTTGACAACATGATATAAATGTTTTTTGTAAGGTATAATCCACGCCCTTAGTCAACGATGTTCACTGTTTGCAAACGTACAACATGCAAGATTAATTTATGTGTAAAAGTAGGGGAAACGCCCCCATGAGTTTAGAAGATACAAAAATCGAACATATGCATCCTTTTCAAGAATTTCTGTTTTATTCAGAAATTCCGAAAGAAGAATTTTTAGTTAAAACATTCACGAAACATCTGGCATTAAATTAAGCAAAAAATACAATTCAGAATTTCTGAATATATATATATATATTCCTAATTTGTATACTTTCTCCTAAATCATTATAGAATTAGGAAACAAAAAATATTTTTTTTGAAAATTATTTATATATATATATATGGAAATTAATATCTGATAAAATCGTGAGTAATAGCAAAAACACTATCATCTGAAAAAATCTGAAGAAAACTATGATTTAAAAAAAAAAAAAAAAAAAAACAGAAATCGATTACCACTTAGTTTCCAATATTCGTTTCTCCAAGTAATTTTAGGATTGTGTTTAAAAAACTATCACCTTAAAAATTGTCACCTATGCAGTTTGTTCTCAAACTAATAAAAAGGAATTAAACGTTAAGAGTTTCAAACTTTACTTCTGAATATTTCCTAAACTACTTCACCAAATGACTTCCCATTTGAAATCTGAAGGTACAATTTACGGTGAAAATTAGGTGAAAGTCTTCAAAATTTCAAAGTCTGTTACAATTTCATTATGGAGACGACCCCTAAGCATACATTTCTAACATAAGCTGAAAATGGACAAAAATCCTTATCACATAGCTGCCAATTTTTACGCTCTTTTTCACCACTAAAATTTAACAGTAAATTCTGTTTTATATAATTGCCTTATTTTGCCGAAGAAATAAGGCAAATTTTTCTACTAAATTTTAGTGGTAGCAAAAAAACTTAAAAGTTGGCAGCTATGCTAATCCAATATATATTTTCGTTAGTTTCTGGGACAGTTTCGCAATTAAAATGTGTGGTTTTCAGGGTTGTAAGTTTGGCATTCTTTTATAATTAGAAATTCTGAGTTATAACAAAAATTCCGAAAGAACAAATTTTAATTTAAACAGGGTTCATAACTATTACCATAATTATTTAATATAAATTTTCGCCTTATTTAAATGCAGAAAAGTATTACAAATCCTGCAATTAAATGAAGCATCTATTATTTTTGCTATTTAAATTTTAAATAGAAAATTTCTTTAAAAAAATTGTGGTAAAAGCGTACGAACCCTGTAAAATAATCAGGAAATAGCTGTAACTAAGAATATTGATGAGCTATCATGTGAAAACAATTTTAAAAAAGATTCGAGATTTGACAACATGGATTATTAAACAAAGAAAAATTACCATGCCAAATTTCTGAATTTATAAGAGGGCCAAACAGGATTGCCAGTTTGACCTGTTTTTTATTCAGAAATTCAAAATCCTTACCGGAAATATTGAAGAAAGAATTTTTAATTTATGCAATCGTGCCATGTCTGTCATTAAATAAAATAAATTTTAATAATATGACTTTCTGATATGAATTCAAATTTTTGAATCAAAAAAGGGCCAAATTGACAACCCTGGGTCCAAACCGAATCTGTGTGGATTTTAATTACAGTACTACGAAGCATCTTTTACTGATACCGCTTCGTTAACTTGAACGTATCAATCAACTTTAAAAACGGCTGACTAATATCTTATTTTCATATATTTATATTAAACTTCTAACTTTTTCTGGTATGTAATTGCGGAGGTGCTTTTTGTATAAATAGGATGCATATACCGGTTGTTCCAAAAATGACTGATGGATTTTAAAATTCAATAACTAGCAAACATTAACAGATTAATAAAAATTCTTTCAGGAGGGTTATGTTTGATGCCAGGAGTCTTTTTACTGTGATTCTTGATTTTAGTTCGAATTTCAAACAATAGATGGCTCTGACAGTGATTAGCGCACAGTCGAGGCCGAAACTGACATCACTCAGTGTTAAGGCGAAGGAAAGTGATTAAGGCTATGAAGTGGGTCTCATTCGTCAGTACAATCTTTCTCTTAGGCTCCGATTCTGAACTCATTCCATATGATTTCAACGGAATGCGTTGTTGCCATGGAAACAAAAAATTCTTCGATAGTGGAATACAGCGTTCAGAGCTGGGCATGAATTTAATAAGCAGTACTCGAGTTTGCAGGCGATTTTACATTTAAGAAGTTTTTTTTTCCCGGAATAAATTACTTTTTATGTTCTGATTTAAAGAATTTGTTATGCACCGCATTTTAAAACTAGGTGAAGAGATCTTGTTGCGATCTTTCTCTTAGTGCCTGATTCTGAACTCATGGGAATGTGTTGTTGTTCAATGGAATGTGTTGTTGCCATGGAAAAAACAAATTCTTCGATATCTGAATACAGTGTTCGGAATCGAGCATGAATGTAACAAGCGGTATTCGAGTTTGCAGGTGATTTTACATTTATGAGTATTTATGGGAATTTTATTGAACCAATTTGCAAATTTAGTTAAAATTTCGCGAAATTATGGCTATGCCGGTATGTGAGAGTTGCATAGAAATCGAATCGTCACATCTTCATTCGTTATTTTGCTACGCAATCTGCTAATGAGTACTTTTGAAAGGGTATACGTTATTGAAAATAGTTTATTCATTGGAACAGAATATATTTCTTGTTTTTGAGTATCACCGCATGGAACACAGTTGTGTTCAAACGAGGCGCAGTTTTGAAAGGAAAGTTAATGTCCGAAACGTTCTGTCAGTCAATACGATAAGGGCATTGTTCGAAAAATTTGAATGAGCGGGGAACGTCACTGATGGCGGTATTGGAAACGTCGGCAGGCGCACAGTGAAGTATTTGACGCAAAACCCTAGCCAAAAGTATTTTTCATGTTTTTTTATAGTTAAAACCATTGTTGTTAACATACACCTTATTAAAGAAATGTATGTATTTATTTAAATAAATATATATGTAATACAATGTTTACTTAATTATTTATTGATTAAAAGCGAAAATTAAATATTGATAGGTTTGTTTTATTTACAAGTAATGTTTCATTAAATGTGGTTAAATTTACTTCACGTAAATGTTTAAATATTTATAAAAAACAATTCATATAACATATATATGTTACCTGCATTTAGTATTTACCAAAGTTAACTCTTTATAGTATACAGATGCTAGTTTTTGAGTGATTTTAATAGATTTGCAGTCCTTCAAAAAACATTCATATTTAAAAATGGCAACAATATGAGGAAATTATTTTTTTAGGAAATTTACCTTCAAAACTATAACCAATGCGATTATAATTTAAAAAATGTCCGACAAACCCCGACACAGCTCTAAAAAATTTTGAATATATTAGATAATATATTTCAATAAATATATTTCATTAAATTAGATCTAAAAAGGTTTCATATTAACCAATTTTCAATTTAAATTATGTTTTATTACATGAAAAGTAAAGTTATTGAAATGCACACGTCAAAGTATACATTTAAACAAAATATCAAAGCTGAAACATAACAAAAAAGCACGACTTCTCACACAGAAATTTTCACTTGAACTGAGGCTAGGAGCCGCCGGATATGACTCATACTCCAGAAATAAACACAGATCGATGCACCAGTTTGTCAGCTTTTATAAGATATGCTTTTTTAAATTTTCGAGCAAATTTTAATTTTTGCCTTTTTGGCCAGGATTTTGCATCACATAATCCAATGTGCGGCGTCGCGTTGAAGTTACAGAGTCGAATGCTGAAGCCGTACAGCAGGTCATCGCACAGCGGCCCCGTACTTCCATTCGTCGTTTTGCAGCTAGTGCTGGACGCCGAAGAATGACCACGCCTCAGTCTCCACATGTTTCCGTATAAGATCCAGACTCGGCAACCCCTTAGTTAGGATACCATTCTTGAACGCTGGAATTTCGCGAACACTATGCTGTAGCTTTTGGATTAGGGTGAAATAAATATTAGAAATATATGGTTCTGTGACGAGGCATATTTTCACCTCGATGACTGTCAACAAGCAGAACTCGGGGGTTTGGGGAACCGGAAATCCTCATGCTGCAGTACCGTCATCCCTGCATCCCCCAAAAACTAATAGTCTGGGCCGCGATATCCTCCAAAGGAATAATTGGCCCATTTTTTCGAGAGCAAACTATGAATGCTGCACAATACCTTGAAATTCTGAATGAATTTGTTGCGATTCCTAATGGTTTGGGGGGACCGATCGAACGCTTCATGGTTCATGCAAGATGGTGCTCGTCCACAGCGAACGCCTACAATATTCGATTTCTTCGGCGAGCATTTCAATGATCATGTAATTCTAATTGCCTTGCATTACATGCATACAGGAAGTGGCATGGCATGGCCTCCTTATTTCCGGATTTGACGCCATGTGACTTTTTCTTTGGGGTACCTGAAAGACCTGGTATATCGTCAAACTCCACAAACAATTGCGGAACTGAAACAACACATCTATACTACAAGTGAAACAATTCCAACTGACATGTGTGCATGGATGTCTGAACATTTTTGTCTCAGACTGCGCCAAGTTATTGCTACAAATGGTGGTTATTTTGAAAACATCGTTGTTTAATTTTTTGCAACAGTCCTTGCAACATTTTTATACTGGCTTTTATTTTTCCTATTTTGCTGTGCCACCTTTCGGCGAAAATGTGAACTACATTTGTAAATTGATGAGAAAATGTAATGCAACATTTTAATCGGTCGTCACATAAATTTAGTCTAATGCATAACTGCCAACTTTTACGCTTTTTTGTTACCACTAAAAATTAATAGAAATTTTTGCCTTAATGAAACGCATGATTTCGGAGATTTAATAAGTTAAATTTACTATAAAATTTTAGTGGTAGAAAAAAGCTTAAAAGATGGCAGCTATGATAAGGTATTCATCAAAAATTGAAATTTATGAAAAGTGCATATCTTTACCCCCATCTACGCTATGCATTGCTAATATAAATCATTATATTGTTCTGGAGTAGATTAGTATATAATCTGAATTAGCAACTGGCTGCGGAGGAGGCCTATTTTTATACAGCCATCTAAGGATTGATATAATATAACAATCAAATCGCTAAGGATAAATACCTCCCCCCTCCAAAAAAATGTACTTCTGAAGTGCAGTGTAATTTTTTCCCATTTACTATAGATGATAATTCAAACACTAAACACATATAATTATAAAATATTCTTCAATAAATAAAGTGATTATTCTAATATTAAAAATTTTCTCCCAATCCTCCCTTTCCTCCCCGGACAACTACTATCAAATTTCTTTGAAAAACTGTAAACTGAACCTTCTTGCAAAAAACATTAGTAAACAACCCGTAAAAACGACCCACCCTCTCCCCACATTCTAATCTCATGACATGACATGCTAGCTGGCTAGAGCAGCAAAGAATGCCGTTTTCTGTGCATGAGATGCAACATGCCTTTTACACTTTGTTCTTTCGTTAACACTACAAAACCCGCCAGATTAAAAATCTTGGTCTTCGAGCAAAAGATATTGGTAACCGCATTTGCCAAGCCCTGATTACTGCAATTCATGTTTTTTTTTTTTTAAATACATAAAAACTAAAAAGTTTTAAAATTACAATTGCATTCCAACAAATATATCTATTAGACATACGTTCTTAATTTATGTCAAGATAAAAATTTCCATAAAAATTTGTTTATGGCCTTCAACAATTTAAGTACTACTAGATTTTAGAGTCTTGTCAAATTTAAATTGAATTTAGTTTATCACATTTGGTATCATTGATATCTTTATTATTAAAATATATATGTATATTGGCATTGTGTGTAGATAGAGTTGCCAAAGTGTAAAAATTCAAACTCCAAGAAATCTTTTAACACATTTTTACAATTTAAAATGGATGCAAGTAAAACATATGTACTAGTTTTATTTTATCAAAATTCAAGATGAAGCTGCATGTACAATATTTTAATATCAAACTGTCAAACAAAATTTTAATTAACTAGCATTTATTTTATTTTTTAACTTTAATGAACGATAGAATACTCCCATTCACAAGGGTTAAACAAGGGAACTTCTAATATTTGTTTTTAGATAATTCTTTTGAACAACAATATAATATTAAGAGCCTACGCTAGTCACGAAAAGAAACGCTCCAGCTAATGTTAAGTCTATGGGAAGGTTATTGCGCGATTTCTCGCTCTCATTTTAATATTTTTAATTGAATTTTTTTTGCATAGCATAGCTGAAGTCGATCTCTAACGTTGTTAGTTTTTACTTTTTCGATTTTGGTTACGGTTTTTTTATAAGCGGATATTTTCAATTTTTGAGCCGGTTGGAACCGGTTCTGAAAGTGAAATTACCCGTATATAAAAAAACTGGAACCAAAATTGAAAAAGTAAAAACTAACAACGTTAGAGATCGATATCAGCTATCCTATGCAAAAAAAAATCATTTAAAAATATTAAAATGCAAGCGAGAAATCGCGCGATAACCTTCCCATAGACTTAACATTAGCTGGATCGTTTTTTCGCGTGATTGATGTAGGCTCTTAACCATTTTCAGGACTATTTATCAACATTAATAAAAACCAACTGACGAACTTCCTTAAAAAATCTAAAATTTTTTGGAATGTAACAAAAGTTATGAAATTTTTTACAACAACAAGAAATACTAGATCTCTTCACCTAGTTTTAAAATACGATGCATAAAATATTCTTTAAATCAGACCAAAAAAAGTAATTTAATCCGAGAAAATAAAACTTTATAAATGTAAAATCACCTGCAAACTCGAATACTGCTTGTTAAATTCATGCCCAGTTCTGAACGCTGTATCCCACTACGAAGAATTTGCTGTTTCCATGGCAACAACGCATTCCATTGAAATCATATCGAATGAGTTCAGAATAGGGACGTAAGGGCAAGATTGTACTGGCGAATGATATCCATTCCATAGCCTTAATCTCCTTCCTTCGCCTCAATGCTGAGTGCAGTGGCGTAGCCAGGGAGGGAGTCCAAATGCTATGGATACCAGTAAAATTGTAAAGTTTCCTCCGTCTTGATTATCACAGAAAGTTATCCGATTACATAAGGCAAAGAAAACTTTACAAAATTAGTGGTACCAAAAGCATCTGGACTCCCACCCTGGCTGAGTGAGGTCAGTTTCGGCCTCCACTGAGCACCAATCGCTGTCAGTGCCAGCTATTGTTTGAAATTTGAACTAAAATCAAGAATCACATCAAAAAAACTCCTGACATCATACATAACCGTCCTGCAAGATTTTTTTTAAATATCTGTCACCGTTTGCAAGTTATTGGATTTTAAAATCCATCAGTTATTTTTGAGACACCCGGTAAAAAGAAATTTATAGCTTTTAACAATAAGTCAAACGTAATTTTGTTTCGAGAATTATTCTTTCAGATTTTTTGCATGTTAAACAAGTCACCCTTAACATTGTCATCTTTTTTTAACCTCTTCAGGAGCAAAGTACTCTTGTAGCTAAAATATTGAAATGATTGATTGACACCAGGATTCACGAACGAATTTATTTTAAAATAAGTAAAAGCTTTTCCTCAGGTACCTTATCAATTCAAAATTTGATTATAAAATTCTGGTGTCATTGTGGCATTTTGGGAATAAAATTAAGTGGTATATATAATATACCGGTGCCCTTCAAGGGATTAATGCCTGAAGACTTCTGGCATTTACTGTTAAATAAATGGTTATTTTTACCTTGGAAAAAAATTGACAGTCGGCACCAACATAAGCAACTGAAGTGATACACTGCTCAAAACAATTAAAGGATATTGCAGTTTTAGGTAGATTTTGTATCTGGGAAACTTTTTAGCTGATTGATACATGCTCGACAGACATAGTAGGTTATATGAGAATAAATTACACATGTTTGGCAGAAAAAAATGCATTTTATTGCGCATTTGTGTACAAAAGGAAAAAAACACAATTTGTGCATATGAGAAAAAAAGAATAAGAAAAGGTGTTTTCTTCAAAGAAAATCATTTTCAGTAGGGGGTATGGTTTCCACGGACGGCCAGCATCGTTGAACACCTTTGAGGCATGGACTCAATGAGGCTATTAATGACGAGTTGGGGTATTCTGCCCCACTCTTCCAGAAGAGCTCTTTCCAGTTCTTGGAGAGTTTGTGGGGGTTGTTGGCGGCCAGAAACTCGTCTTCCTAGAGCGTCCCAAACGTGCTCGATTGGATTCATGTCTGGAGAACACGCTGGCCATTCCATTCGAACGATTCCTTCCTCGAAAAGGAAATCCTCCACCAGGTTTGCACGATGTGGCCTGCAGTTATCGTCCATTAAAATGAAGATATCTCTGATTGCTGCAGCGTAAGGGACTACAATAGGTCTGAGGATCTCATCCCTATATCGGCGACCAGTCAGAGCTCCATCTCGAATGATGTAGAGGTCAGTGCGCCCGTCAATGGAGATGCCACCATACACCAACACTCCTCCACCGCCAAATCTGACACTTTCGTGCACGAACGCAGGATTATTCCTACTGCCACGGTCCCTCCAGATGAAAATACGCCTATTATCCGGATGCACAGAAAAACGGGACTCGTCAGAAAACAGAATATTGCTCCATTCATTTCTCCTCCAGTTGACATGCTCGGTTGCCCACTCCCTGCGGTCGCGACGATGCCTTGATGTTAATCTAACACATACCATCGGTCGGCGAGCATACAGACCTACAGCATGGAGCCGGTTTCGGACAGTCTGAGTTGAAATCGTGGTGCCTGTAGCCGAGCAAAGGTGTTGTTGGAGAAGAGTAGCGTTCGTGTTTCGGTGTCTCCGAGCTGTTAACGCTAAATACCGATCTTCATTGGGCGTTGTTGCCCATCTACGACCTTGCCCTGGTCTTCGGCCTGCACATCCACTCTCCAAAAAACGGTTCCAGATCCTGGAAATGACACTTTGTGACACTCCAATGGCTTGCGCTACTGCGGCTTGAGTTTGGCCCCCTTCTAACCTACCAACAATTCTCCAAGCTTCTGAATCTGTCAAATGACTTCGCTGAGACATCGTACTCATCGAAACAAAGCAATCACTGAATGCCGATCATCCTTGTCTTCATTCTCTTTTATCCAGTTGAAAGTCAAATTTCATTCGCTGCCGCTGAAGCGACGTTTTTGACGTCGAACTCAAAATTTGCATACTCCACAGTTTGAAAACCAGAAAAATTTGCATTTGTGATTCTCTTCTTCTATTTTCGGCAAAAAAATTTCGTTTATATCTTTATTTTATATAAAACTTCAAATATCCTTTAATTGTTTTGAGCAGTGTAGTTTACGGATCTCCAAATGTAGTATTTAGAATTTATGAGGGTTGATTGGTTGATTTATGACGGCCGATTATCTACACGAGGGATATATGGCCTAGAGGGGAGTGCCTTCCGTGGGGGTCTTTCTAGGGGATCCTAATTCGTATTTACGGCAAAGTTCGAAGAAAACCACGGAAAACTCTGAACGGTTAGGTCGACGAGCGCGACAGGGGGCTGAACCTATCAGCTCCCGTCTCCCAGCGGCTTTGAGAGCAGAACCTCTAAGCCACTGGTGAGGCCAGATATTATGAGGGAAACAAAATCCGAGTGTAATAGTGTGTAGTTCAGAGATATTAAAAGAAA
The DNA here is from genome assembly GCA_963931845.1 of Maratus michaelseni. NCBI lineage: Eukaryota > Metazoa > Arthropoda > Arachnida > Araneae > Salticidae > Maratus > Maratus michaelseni. The sequence continues at coordinate 257,723,377 of OZ007595.1, forward strand.
AAGAAGAAAACGTTTTTTTTTTTTTTTTTCATTTCCTTTACCTACAAAAGTAAAATAACCAGGACTCGTCTACATTTAATTTTTGAGGGCGTTTTAATAGTATGTATAAAGAGACATTTGCGATCGATGCCTATGTGTAATATTTAATTTGATTATAGTACAGATTATCTGTCAGTTATGTATCACATATTATTCAAATTAACATACACGGACATAATTCTAGATAATGTAAAAAAACAAATATCAATCAAACCTTTCGGGCGAGATGGCGGATTGTTAAAGAAAGCTGCATCATAAATGTAAGTACATCGGTGTCTAAAAATTAAAGACCAGAATCAAAAGAAAAAAATTCCGTAATATTTTTATTTTTTAATCTATTGATAGACTATAGCAGAGATGTCAACATCCCACTAAAATTCCGTAATATGTGAATTAATTTGACCCAGTTTAACAACGTTTTAAACCAGAAAATATATTTGATTTTAATGATTTTTTATTTAATTAATTTAAATTTTGTACATGTAGTATATTTAATTTCATTTCTTGAAAAAAAATCCTGGTGCAAAACGTATTAAACATCGGTCAAATTAACCCACATATTACGGAAAATTAGCGATAGCTTGGCACCCACTGGCGGCTCATCAGGGGGTTCACAGTCGCTTTGGCACCAGTAATTTTTTAACTAAGTTTCCGCTTGTTTAATCGTCGAACATACCACGATTAAATAAGATAAAATTTTGAATAAGAATTTTCTGGTACTAAAGCCATTGTGAACCCCCCCTGACCAGCCGCCAGTGTTTGCACCTCTGGATTATAGCTGTCGACTTTACTACCAGTATTTTTTTTAAGTAAAGATTGACTTTTCTAATCACAGAAAATTTGGTAAGTAGGAAATATTTTATTTTAAAAAAAAAGAGATAATAAAAAACCGTAAAAGCTTGTAGATATATGATAGGAAGCATTTTGAAGAGTAACAACTGGGGTTGCCAATGAATTAACCCTTTGATTTCGGGACATGCCATGACGGACGACTATTTTCATATTCCACTGTATGACGTTTTACAAATATTCTCTTTGCCGTAGCATTCTCTTGAAAATATACTATTATATATATGTATGCTACAGATTACTTTTTCATTCATCTGCATCAAGTGGCGTTCCCAATAGATGTCAACTATTATGTATTTTCTCCATATACTTATATATATATATATATATATATATTTAATATCAAAATTTGCGTTATTTAATCTTAGTTTTTCCATGATTTCAGGCTTCCGAGCGCTTCACCGGTGTTTTTTTTATTCATTTTGGTGGTAGATTTCTACAAGAATTGGAAGAAAAATCTCTTCACGAAGAGTGATACTGCTTCATATGCAAGATAAATCTAAACCTAAAATTTTCGTAAGGAAATAATGGTGGACAATAGTTTGATTCAGCCTCCTTAAATATAGACCGTTCCGAGGCCTGTGATTAGTTTTATGACAAATTTTACTTTTGACAAAAAATGATATTCTGAGTGCGTATGGGTGTTCGCTTGTTTGACACTTTTACACATAAATTAGGTTTGTTCTTAAACTGTTAAATTAAATATCTTTCTAATTACCAAACATTTATCTATTGTAATATAGCAGCATCAATTTTCTAAATCAACATCTATATCACACCCGCAACACATAAATTTTCTCCTTTTTAGACCTGAAACTTGGGATTCGGAAAATTGATGTTCCGATATTTCGAATGACAAATGTTGTGTAAACATAAATATACTTAATTTAAAACTTTAGGCTATATACCATTTAAGTTCAAAATTAATTTCTGCGTAAAAGTGAGAAAGCCCCCCATAGAATTGGCAGGTAGCAAAAATCCGTAACAGTTGGCAGATGGGGCCTTTCCTCGTCCATTGTCACCAGCTGACCACTATATATTTCCATTTTTATATTTTAAAATGCGCGTGTAAGACTTAGATTCGTAACACATTTGCATCATTAGCGCATTATATGCGTCCCTTTCGGGAATTTCTTTTTTGTTCAGAAAAATTCCCTTTTCGGAATTCCCGGTGTGTATATACCGGGAATTCCGAAAAGGGAACTTTTAAATTTTGTAATCACAAAGTATGGTATTAAATAAACCAAAAATTACTATTCAGAAGTCCTGGTGCGATTTCAGAAATTCGGAATGAAAAAAGAATTCTTGAAATGTACTCTAAAGATGCAAAAGGCTTAATAGCCGCCTATAAAATCATTAAACATTCTTATAATCGTTAAACAAATGGGCGAAAATATCCGGGCCAGGATTTGAATATTCGGACTTTTTCGCCCAGTTGTGAAGATTAAATCTCATATGACTTGTTTACTAATTAGAATAATTGTGGTAAAATTAATGTAGTGTAATCACGTTACCAGCGTTTACTGGAGGTCCCATTACCTGTGATTTATTCCGCTCTGCTGATTCAGAACTATCTGACCAGATGGTTTGATCATTAAGGTTAACTGGGTTAATAAGTTCGGCCATATTTGTCTGGGATTGCTCAGTTGATAGAGCTTCAGCCAAGAGATCCCGGGTTCGAATCCTGGCCTGGACGTTTTCGCCCAGTTGGGAAGATTGCGTTTCATATGATTTCTTTACCAATTAGAATAATTGTGGTAAAATTAATCTACTGTAAGCCTATAATTTTTTTGTCTTACTACACCTCTTTTAGTTAAAAAGCTTAAAGGCGGATATTTGGAACGGAAGCTGCATGGAGTCCCTATGCAGTCTTATTTTTTATATAAATCCTAGTGGCGTATGGATGATAATTATGGAATACTGTACCTAATTTATTTACCTGTCTTTTTAATAATTTAATACATTTATTTATTTATTTATTGTTTACGTATTTGTGTAATATCTACTTAGAATTGAACGAATAATGGTGATGTTTACTTTAAAAATAGTGTGAAACGTATTTTCTGGAGTATGTGTGTTTAGTGAATGATTTGTAAGAGAAGTAAAAATTAATGTAAAATAACTAGGGCATCATATCGTCGCTACCATGTCAAACTATCGAATGTGAAAAAATGCATTTTTCATTACTTTTAAAAATGAGCCGACTGTCACCACTAAATTTAAAAGGGTTTCAGGATTGCAACATCACCAGGGTTGCCAGTTTCGCCTCCTTTTTCGTTCAGAAATTTCGAATTCATACCAGAAATATAAAATAGATATTTTTACCTTACATAATGACAGGATATTTCGTGATTATACAGGGTGTTCCGTTAAAGGGGTCCAATATTAATAGGGGTAATAGAGGAGATCACACGGAGCATAAATCAGTATATAATGCCTGGCCGGATCTGAATAATTTTCAAGTTACAGCAAATAGAATGAAAAATCGGAAATTTGTAAAAAAACCCTCATTGCTAAACTATCGATAATGCTACATAAAAACGAAGCACATATTTAGAAAGAGCAGAAAAAATCCTACGAAATGACATAAGTTGTTTTAGAATATTGAGAATTAATGGCGAGTTACAAGCTCTGAAACAGTGAAAAAATACAAAATCAAATATTTAGCAAAATAGTTAATCGTTAATTCCAAAAATGCAACTCTACCTACATCAAGGAAAATGTTATAAAATTTGGTCCATTCCGAAAGCTTTCGAAGAAGCTGACAATAAACCATATCAGTTTAATTGTATGGGAGAAATCAAGCAGTTCCCTAGTTACAACTCTGTACTGTTGCACGCTCGGAAAGAGCGAAACTCCACCCATGACGATTGTAAACACCCCGTTTTAATATCTTTCAATTATACATTTCTGATCAACCTCTATCAATACCCTTTCATTATTCAGTCTGGTCAAGTGAATGACATATTGTGCAGCTCTCGCCTTGTCTTAAAGCAAACTCCGTGACTGCTGCGTTTCCTCCATGAACTTTCAGGATGATGAAGAAGAAGTACTTTTTATGCAAATTTTCTATGTGTATAGGAAGAAAAGTGTAATAAAACAGCAGTCATCAGTGGGCGTTATGTTAAAGGGAGGCTGTTGTAAGTGGGATTGTAGTAAGTTGATGTATAATAATTATGCCGGAATACTCTAACGAAGAATATGCGGACATGCATCTGATGTACGGGCAAGCTCATGGAAATGCATGTCTAGCACAGCGCATGTACCGTGAGCAATTTCCAAGGAGACGTTGCCCAAGTTCGAAACTCTTCATAAAAATCGATAGACGATTACGGGAGACTGGATCGTTTAATACAGCAAGCATTGATGCAGGGAAACCTCGACATGTACGAACACCTGCAATGGAAGAAGATGTACTGAATATTTTTAAAGATAACCCCTCCACGAGTACACGAGCTGCTGCGTCTGAAGTCGGTGTTTCTCACCAAAGTGTGTGGCGTGTTCTGCGTGCAGAAAACATGCACCCCTTTCATGTGCAGCGGGTACAACTGTTATCAGTAACAGATTGTGCTCAGCGGACAGAATTCGTACGCTGGTTGCTTAATGTAACAGAAAATAATCCACAATTTCTGGAAAATATTTTATTTACTGATGAAGCAACATTTACGAGAGAGGGCGTGGTAAACACGCACAATATGCACACATGGTCATATACAAATCCGCACACTGTTTTCCCGTCGAACGCACAACAAAAGTTCAGTGTGAACATATGGGCAGGTGTCCTCGGCGATTATCTCATAGGACCATATTTACTCCCAGATGTACTCAATGGCAGTACGTACTTGGTTTTCCTACGGGATATCTTACCGCAGTTACTGCAAAATGTGCCAGCAACATTGCGCCACAATATGTGGTTTATGCACGATGGCGCACCGGCACATTTTTTCATAGGTGTTCGCAATCACCTCAATTCAACATATCCTGGGAAATGGATTGGACGCAGTGGACCTGTTGCTTGGCCTGCACGCTCTCCAGACCTCAATCCGTTAGACTTTTTTGTTTGAGGACACCTTAAATCGCTGGTGTATGAAACGCCTGTGGATACACCGGAGGATTTACTAGCGCGAATCGTTGTCGCTGCAGGAGACATTCCCAACTCCGTCGGAGTTTTTCGGCGTGTTCGCCAATCTTTACGACGTCGCTGTCGGTTGTGAGATTCTGTTAATGGGCGCAACTTCGAACACCTATTATAATAATGTCCGTTCGTCTGCCTTCCGACATTGAACTGTGCAGCACAGGCCAGAAGACTATGCTTCACATATGTCATAAAGTACGTGGAATGTAATTCTTTATTTGTCATTTTTCTTTTATTTTCAACACTTTTTGGCACAGTATTTTGTAAGTCACAGACTGTGGTGTACTCAAATTGTAAATTACAAAGTTTGTATGAATTAATTTAAAATTTAGTGTCTTTTTTAAATTTATAATTAATAAAATTATTATGCTATTTGTTATTATTATTTCCTATCATAAATTATGATGCACATATACATACAATAATTGTCCATGTAAAACATGTACTGAAACTTCTTGCATAGTTACAAATCGCAATATTTTTAATTATTTCCGAATTTTCACCACCAGTTTAATTTTAAGGAATTTAACTTAAGCTTTATATCAATAAAAGACCACTTTAAAATGTAGACTATTATTGTAAAGTTATTCTGGTTCATTCAACTCTTGAATAATTAAAAATGTTGCATCTCAGAAGAAGCATGATCGAAAATGTATAGATGAGAGTAATTAAAAAGGCGGTGTTTCCAATCGTGATGGGCGGAGTTTAACCTTTGCTAGTGTCAAAGAAAGCGGAGTTGTAACTAAGAAACTGATTAATTTCTCTCACACAATTAAACCGATATGGTTCATTGTAAGCTTTTTCGAAAGTTTTCGGAATGGACCAAATTTTACTACATTTTCCTTGTTGTAGCTAGAGTTGTCTTTTTGGAATTAACGATTAACTATTTTGATGTATATTGGATTTCGTACTTTTTTCACTGTTTCAGGGCTTGTAACTCGTCAATAAATATTGCTATTTTAATACAATTGATGTCATTTTGTAGGTTTTTTTCTGCTCTTTCTAAATATGTGCTTCGTTTTTATGTAGCATTATCGATAGTTTAGCAATGAGGGTTCTTTTACAATTTTCCGAATTTTCATTCTATTTGCTGTAACTTGAAAACTATTGAGATCCGACCAGGCTTTATATACTGATTTATGCTCCATGTGATCTCCTCTATTACCCCTATTAATATTGGACCCCTTTAACGGAACACCCTGTATAAAGTAACAACTTTTCTCTCAAAATTTCCGGTATGAATTCGGCATTTCTGAATAAAAAGGGAGGCCAAACTGGTAAACCTATTCTTCACAAAAATTTTATTAGTAATTTTATTAGGCGAAGAAGTCTAATAAAATTTACTGGTGACAATCAGCTCATTTTTAAAAGTAATGAAAAATGCATTTTTTCATATTCGATAGTTCGACATGGTACCGACGATATTATCTATTTTATTCTCTTACCGTAGTTTCCGGTGTATAAGCCGCGGGTAAATTAAGACTGTTTCAAACCTCAATTATTTTTATAGAAATAAATGCAAATAAGATCCAAGATGTAACACCTTAGATTTCATTAAAAACAATTTCCGGTCCGAAACGATTTATTTGAGCCGCGACTTACACACCCGAAATTACGGTATTTGTTTGTTTATTTTGAAAGTATAATGGTAAAGTGTAGTGTAAAAAATAGTGTGAAAAGTATGACCTCTATTATGGGGAAAAGTCAACAAAAATGCTTGCTAAAAAATTCTTGGTTATTGCTTGATACTCTGATAACAGAAAACTTAAAATAAGAAAAGTAGAATTTTTATTTTAATTAATGCCGATTACTATCAGAAATATGTTTTAACACCTGTTTTCAAAGAAAAAATTCCATAAATTTCAGTTGAATCTATTCAATTTAAATGCATCCCACCCATGTCTCCGCACGTGTTTCCTATGGATTGCTGCGTATTTTGGCTTTTAAAACAAGCTTTTTATAAGACACATCTTAAAACATTGGTGGACTCTGCGATATTGTAGTCAAGGAGTGAAACCAAATAAATCTAAATGCTCTTTGATATTTAAAGAAAACTATTTTATCTTGGAAATCTAGACATAATATGATACTTCAACAAAAGGGCTATCAGAATCAGCATATTAGAAAATAAATTTCTCATCATTGTTTACATATTTCTTTTGCAAAATCGTTATAAAAATGTGTGAACATCCTCTGTTCTTCATTAAATGATTTTCCGTTTAATACTCGAAGGTAACATTTAGCGATGAATCTAAATATGACCTCAAACTTAGGAAATAGTATTAACACGTTGACGGACAGTTGCGGCTATAGCCGTCAAAGCGAAGTTCACTATGTGGCATGACTGCTATAGTCGCTCAAAACGAAACGGTCGCTTTTAGACACTACGGCTATAGCAGCACAAATGTGCATTTACCGGCGTACAAATAGAAGCCCAGTGTTATGTTTTGGAAACCATTTTTTAGGTTGAAGTTCGTTTTCCACCTGCTATACGATTTGCAGCTTCAGTATGCACGTGCAGGGTGGCTAGTGGTCAGGGAAAAATACACTAAAAAATGGTAAATACCAGTATATTCTTATAAAAAAATTCAAATTGATTATTTGATCGAATAATCAATATAAATTTTTCTATAAGAATATACTGGTGTTTATCACTTTTTTTTTACTGTATTTTTCCCTGACCACTAGCCCCCCTGACGCGGTTTTGAAGGGAGTGTGCAACCTAATTAAAGGTGCTGAATTAATAAAAATTAAGTTTATTTAAGCAGAAAAAGTAAAACTATACTTCTAATATTCTAAAAATTACAAACACATATAGTGTCAATTTTCGAACTTCACTTGTTCCTACTGTCCGTCAATGTATTAAAAATTTCAAAATTTGTTACAATTTCAATATGGAGGCGACCCCTAAGCATATATTTTTAACGTAAGCTTAACCCTTTCAGGGGCAAGCAATTTTGTTCCTGTAACGTTGAACTCACAGAATAAGGAGATTTAAACAGAGACCCAACTTCGCCTGAAAAGAGCGACTGCAGCGGATGACTTAAAAACTAAATCATCGCTTTGGCGATTTTTATCTTCGTGATTTCCGTTTAATTGTAACCCTATTCTGCTTAGCCCTTTTGCTGTTGTAATTTGCACAAGTGTAAATTTTTGGCGTTCGCAATTTGATTTTTGAATCTTGATTAATATTTATTATTAAAATTACTCTTTGAAGATCAAATAGGTCATTATAATTTCTCAAAATGTAAGTTATGATTTATTTTCATGTGTTATTTTTGTTCTTGTTTTTCAAGTTTCGTAATGTTTGAAATATTTTATATATATTCAGTGTTGACAGATTTTTGCCAAAACGTAATGTTAAGGCTCACTGTGGAGACGCGAAAAGTTTTTGGTTTCCGTCTGTCTGTTTTTCGTAAAAATGGTCCGATTAGTTTAATTTTTAGTAGGTATATGTTGGCGAGGTATCCGGAATTAGCTGTATAGTGTTTGTTTAAATTTGGTTGATTCGTTCGGAAAATATAGAACATTTTTTTTAGGTCATAATGCTTTCCTATGGAGATGCAGACGATTTTTCAAATTTCATTTTTATCTGAAATGAAAATGGAACATTTGCATAATTGTTTTAGACGTAAAATTCTGAATGCTAAATTTTCGATACGTATTACCAATAGTTTTAAAATTTTGCCGATAAATTTAATAGAATTTAGAAATTAATTGCTTAAAATATTTGAAAATGTTTTTGCATCTGTTCGGGAAATGTAAACATATTTTCATATTGTTAAAAAATTTTTAAAATCGTTTATTTTTATTTTCCTCTTTAATTTATTCGTTGCTGATGAATACCTGTTTATTTTAAAAATTAAAAGAATAAGCAATTCATCAGAATTTTACACTATCATTGTATAACACCGTGTTTAATTTAATTATTCTAATTTCTGGAACATTCGAAGAATTTATATGGTTATAAATATGCATGCAATTAAAAAATAATAATTTCGGATTGTACGGTGTTAAATGATATCAAAAATAAGATTTAAAAAAACAAGCAGCAACAAGCAGTCGCCGTTTTTTCCCCTTTCCTCATTCGTCGCCAAGAAAGCGATATATAGCCGTATTAGCAACATCGCTTCTGTTAGGGCTGTAGTTTTCGCGTCATCCGCAGCTAGCGCCACTGTCTATGCGTAATCCCATGTTAAAGAAGTTACCATTGCAGTGTATGAGAGATGATTCTCTGTTTAAATATCCTTACTCTGTGGTTGAACTCACACCGGTATTTACGAAAGAATTTAGTTCAAAATAAGGAAAAGCAATTTTTCAACTTTTCCCGTCAAAGTTAAAAAAAGTAAAATTTTATTAAAAGTTTCTGGTTGGAATCGAATTAAAATTAGGTGGTATATAATACATACCACCGCGCGCCCCTCAAAGAGTTAAAGACAGTATAATTCTTAATACAATAACTATCTTCGTTTGTTGTTGAGACAGTTTGGTAATTGAAATGCATAGAATGTTTTCAGTGTTGCCAGTTTCGTATCCTTTTTAATTCAAAAATTCTGAGTTAATACCTGAAAATCCAAAAAAAGAATTTTTAATTTACCTAATCACAAAATGTCTTCGATTACGTAAAGCAAAAATTACTATACAGAATTTCTAAATAAAAGATGAGATCATATAGGTACTCATTCCTGGATATTTACATCATTGTTTTTTCTTTTATTTAAAAACGGAACTACGAAGCATCTTTTAACAAGACGGTCTTCGTTAACTTGAGCCGAGATTTATTAGTATTGAAACAAGTACACGATTCTGTTATTTAATTTATATCTATTAAAATTTAAACTTTTTCTGGTGCATGACTTTTAAAAATAAAATATGATACATATAAAACATATATATAGATTTTCAAAAGCAAATCAAGCGTTAACCGGTTTGTTTCGAGAACTGTTCCTTGAGATTCATTGCATTTTAAACAGATAACTATTCTTTCAAAAATTTTTAATGCCGGAGGACATATCCGGGGGGCCTTCCCAGATATGTCCTCCCTAAGCATATATTTATTACATAGGCTGAAACAGTACAAAAGTTCTTTTCAAATAGTTGTCTTCGTTAGTCTTTTTACAGTTTCGCAATTAAAATTGTAAGGGTGTTTTCAGGGTTGCTTGTTTCGCTTTCCTTTTTATTCAGAAATTTTTCGTTTACATAGTCACAAAATGTCTGTCATGAACAGTTTTGATAAATCTAGCACATTTTATATTCAGAAATTCGAATTTTTCACCAGACATTTTGTATAGTTGTTATTGCTTTCTAAAATGATAGATATCCTGTAAATATAAAAAACTAAGATTACAATTCTAGATTTGGAAACACTTGTAATTAAAAAAGGAACCATTACTATAAAAAAATTGTGAATAAGAGAGTTCGCTAACTGAATACAGAGTGTGTTTTCTCCTATCTTTTTATCTATACAGTGTTTCCGGACAGTCGAAAGTGAATTTCCCCAAAATTTCTGAAAATTTCTCCAAGTCAGTAGTTTTTTCCGAAAACGTCCCCAATGCAATGTTTATTCAAAAATGTAAATTTTCAATTTTCAGTTTCTCTCGATAAAAAATATTTAACTAATTTAAGATCAAACACTCTCCCCAAATCATGCCTTTATATGGAAGAATTCCCCATTTACAAAAAATAAACATTTAAAATTATATTTAATCGATTATCATAAAATCTTCCATCTACACAACCTACTGAGCTCAGTTTCTGAATCTTTAGCAATTCATGATTGAAAACATGAAAGCGACAAGTCGTGTGTTTACTTGTTAGAATTTAAAAAAAAAATGAAATGTAATCTGTTTTAACTGTCTTCTATCTTTACAAGAAGAAAGTATTGGATTCATGAAAATTTTCGACTTACGGTTTTCGACAGACTTATACGTTTTAGAAGGTCCTGAACACGAGTTGATTGGTTTTAAAAAATGTCTGTCTGTGACTCTGTCTGTAGGTCTGTATGTGACAAATATTTTGTGGGCGCTCTATCCCAAGAACTAATGCACGAAATTTAATAAAACTTTATATTCAGTTAGTTCCTGATATAAGTTAGTGTTGATTAGTTTTTGGTGAAAATCACCCAACAGGTGGCGCTGCTATGCTGCATTTTTCGCGATTTCCGCAATAGCTCTATCTCAAGAACTAACGCACTCATTTTCACCAAACTGCAGATTCAGTTAGACCTTGACATAAATAGACGCTGATTACGTTTTAGTGTAGATATCCGAACAGGTGACGCTGCTATACCACTTTTTCAGGATTTTTACGATAGCTGTATCTCAAGAACGAATTCATGAATTTTCATAAAATTTCATATTCTGTTAGACCTTGACCAAAATAGATGCTGCTTACGTTTTGGTGTAAATAGCTCAACAGGTGGCGCTATTATGCTACTTTTTTTCATTATTAACACGATAAATATATCTCAAGAACTAATGCACGGATTTTCATCAAATTTCGGATTCAGTTACACGTTGACATAAGTTGTTGTTGATTAGATTATAGTCTAAATCTCCCAACAGATTTCGTTGCTATGTTGCATTTTGCAGGATTTACAAGATTTTAGCAATAGTCATATCTCAAGAATTAATGCTAGGAATTTAATAAAATTTTAGATTCAGTTAGACCTTGATATAATTTGATGCTGATTATTTTTAGTGTATGCGAATGCTGTGTGCGATAGAAGAAAGTTTTGGGATTGGCACATCCAATTAGACGGATTGGCACATCCGACTAGTATAAATAGAGTTCAGGTATAGAATACAAAAAATAATCCACTTGTACGTTTCGGCCGCACCCGTATTTAAAGAATAATTCAGATTTTTTTTTGACATAGTGTAATTTACTATAACTATAATTATGTTTTCTTTTTTTCCAAATATCTACCAGAAATTGTACATCAATTTTTTTATACATTTTACTAAGTTGGTGTGACGTTGCTGTGAATTATATTCTAGCTAATGAGTAATCATGAAAACAAACCTTGATATAATTTGGTGCTGATTATTTTTAGTGTATGCGAAAGCTGTATGAGACAAAGCCATTAAATAATAAGCCCAGTCAGATAAATGAGAAACTTTTCGCAAGTTGAAAATAGCGCCAACTAGCGGTTGGGAGTGCTACATTCGGCACCAAGAATATTTTAATAAAATTTTGCTTCTAAAATTAAAGCTTAAAATAAGGAGTTCATATTTTCTAAGAAAGTCGTTTGTAAATTCCGGTGTCAGTCAGTAATTTCACATTTTACGAACATAATTTGTCTGTGCCGGAAAGGGTTAATTGCATAGTGATGTAAATTTCCATCACTTTTTATTTAACTTTTAATAAATAAATCAACTTCTTCGCCACCACTATATTTATATAGAAATATTAATCCAGTAAACTTCCCCATTTTTTTTTCATTATAGTTTTAGCTTTCCCAATAATTAGCAAACTTTTAAAGGAAGTGCAAAAACAAAACATTGATAAAAATCGTATCAAATATCGATATAAATAAATCGTATCGTTTCTCTGCGACCCACTTCTGTTTTGTCCTCCTTCCGCAGCAGAGGTTTGGCGCTAGTGTGTCGCTAACAAATTTAACACTATCTGACTGGGCTTATTATTTAATGGCTTTGGTATGAGATAAAATAAAGTTTTAGGTCCACTTCCGTTACAATTTGTTTTAATGAAAATACAGAAAAAAATACTATATTCAAAATGGTATTTAATTTAGGAAAAAAAGGCAACAATGCTTTGTGATTTATAATTATTCAGAATTATTAATTAGATTATTAATTATTCAGAATTTCGCGTACTATATTGTTTATTGGTATATTGAAAAATTAAGAAGCATTTAAAATTAATAAAGAAAAAAGAAAGGAAAGAGAAGAAAAATATGAGATAAAAAGTAATAATAGAACTTCCGTTGTCACAACGTTAAATATGTACACAAATGGTTGAAAATGATGCAAATAAACGAGTAAACTGTAATGTTATAAACGACGAGCATATGACAACGAGAATAATGATGGATATTTCTGATTTTCGAATTTTATTTTCATCAAAAATATATAAAAAATATTACTCTATCTTCATGATTTTCATTCACGAATCAAAATTGAGTACCAGACAGATCCAGTTTTGCCAAATGACTAAAAGTCATAGAGTTAAGAGAAAGAATAGAGAGGAAGTAAACAGTAAAAACCGCTTGCAGTATGAATCCGGTTATCGCTCAAATCATTAGGCCCAAACAAGAGGTTTCTTTGGATGGAAAAAGGCTGCACGTGGAACAAGGACTGGATTTATTGGACGGGGAAAAGTTTTCAAAGGAAGCCGCGAGTTGTTTGGGCCGAATGTAGGGTTGCATTTTTGGCGTCACGCCAAAAGTAAATATTTTACTTCCAGTTCCTCTTTACTCGATGACTAAAAGTAAACTTTTCGTTAAATGATGAAAAAAATTCCCCAAGTTTTCCCCAAAAATGTTGATAGTCCCCAAACATTTCCCCACGAATTACTTATCCCCAAAAAATTCTCCTGAAGGCTCGAAATTTATTGTTGAATTATTCGTTGTTTTTTGCTTGAAAAAAAAAACTTGCCAGTCGAAAACAACAAAGTCAAACTGAAGTGAAATTTTATGGAACATCATCAACTCTACTAATTTGATACTATGCAAAAAAGAAAAAAAAGTGTAATAGTGAATAGACACAAATAGCTGACAAAACAAAGAGATAATAATTTTACATTTTATCTATCTTCAATACGTTAACAAAAAACAGGACTCGTCAACTTTTAATTTTTGAGTACCCTTATTGTCAAATATAAATCTGCGATTTTTTAATTTGTGTTATTAACCCCTTGGGGACAAGCGACACGAATACGTGACGCATAAGATGCTCAGAATCCTCGATTATTCCCACTAGTTATTTTTTTTTGTAAAGTTTTCCTTATCTAATCATAGCATTTTTGCGATTCAATTAGGTGAAAATTTATCATTTGAAAAACCGGTGGTAACAGATTAAAACTTCTGTAAAAGACGCTCGTCGCGAAGGGGTTAAAAATAATAAATATTTCTTTTCGTAAATAGTGGTACGAATTCTAAAATTTTATGATAGCTGGAAATCTGCCAGGCGGATTAAATGGTTTAAGTATCAATTTCATATCTGCCAACTTTCAACTAAACTCCCGTACAATGTGAGTTAATTTGATCCAGGTTAAAGGCGTTTCTAACCAGAAAATATATCTGGAAAAGTAATATATATTTAGGAGCATATTTGATTGCGTTCTACTTTATGTATTTTTTAATACAACTATACTTAATTTCATTCATTATATTTTAAATGTATGGCTTTGAAAAGACGCCTTTTTTATAGAGAAATCACTTCATCACTTTATCAACCAATATACACTTGCAAACGTTATTTCGAACAGTTAACATATCTCTTTTTCATATTCATTTTATTTACACTTCAATTTCTCGTATATCTTAAAATCTAACTACCCTTAGCCCCTCCTCTTTCCTCATTCATCAAATCAAATGTTTCTTCACTATCTCTCTTCTACTGGACACGATGCGCCATCTATGACATTTTCCAGGCCCTATTCTTTCCTTATGGCTATTCTAGCCCATATCCTATAATGCACTAGACTATCCTATTTTGCGCTATACTAAACATCTGGCGCCATCTCTCGCAGTTCTTACGCATTTCTTTAAATTCCTTTACGCGATTACGCACTAGATTGTAATTTCTCGCAATTCTTTTACACTCTTTCTACTTATTATTATTAATTATCATTATAAACTTTCTCTCAGTACATTTAACTTTAATTTAACGCATTTTTTTTATATTAATGTATTTTGTACACATTTATAGTGTCTCTCTCAGGATAAGATACACGAATACTCATATACTTGATGTCGTTTTTCGCAAACATGGAAATCCATTAAAGCAATAATCTGTTCACTGTTCTGTTTGCATTCTTTAAACAAAGTCTAGTTCAAAACGTGTTTAACCACAGTTAAATTAATCTACATTGTATGGAATTTTAGTGCGATGTTGGCGGGTACGCAATTTAATACAATTATTTAGTTATTTCACACAAAATGATATATATATATATATATATATATATATATATATATATACTGTTATGCATTTCGGCAAACGTAGTATTCTCTTCAAAAATAATTAAAGGAAATTTAAGCAACATTTAATAAATAAGCTAAAATTGATGAAAAAGGATAATAATTTATTTTACAGGGTTCGTAAGTTTTACCGCAATTTTTGATAGAATTTTTCTATTTAATATTTATATACCAGAAATTGTAGACACTACGGTTAATCGGGAAATTGCACGTTTTTCAATTGATCTTGCATCTGATAGAGCAGGGTCGGCGAACCTTTTCACATCTGCGTGCCAATTTTTGTCGAAAAATTTTTTCAATTGACCATGGCGTGCCAACGACCCCCCCCCCCTTTCCGGCCTAGAACAACCTATAAAAACAATGAATAAAATTACTATTATTATTATTAGATAAAGTTATGGATAACAAACCTTCGTGTAATGCATACATATTAGAGTGACATTCATGCATATTAAATTAAATAATGTATAATACTGAAAACTCAAACAAAAACAACTTGTCACAAGAAAAGATTAATTAATGATAGTAATAATTATACAGACAAGTGGATATAATTATAAAGAAATAATAAAATATAATTATATTCATCGTAAAAAAAAAAGTATTAAAATCTCAAATCGAGACAACTTGCCAAATGATGGTAATAATTATGGTAATACATGGTGTTGCCCTTGCGATCTGTTGATTTTGACATTTTAAGTGGTGTGGTGGTTTTATAATTGAGGTAATTTTATTTTTAAATAGACAATTAGAAAAGAAACATTGAAAGAAATCATTTACGAATCATATCTTCAAAATATTTGTTTTACATCTGCTATTAAATGAAAAAATATTCTTTTTAAAATATATTACAATGCATAAGAAGAAATTAGGAAATATAAAAAATATTACCTAAAAAGTCTGCCTAAGAAATCTGTTTTTTCTCTGGTTTTTGTTGATTGGATTTTATTTTCTAATTTCTTAAGCATTGCAGCAAAATCTTAATGCAGCCACAGCATCTTGGAATTTCGGTATTAGTTTCTTTTCACCGAGTTCGTTATCACTCTCATTGTCACAAATGCTTGTTTCTTCTATAAAGTAGCTATTGTTTGTGGAAATATGGTAGATCTAACAAAACATCCAACTTTCGTTTATTTTAAGCCTGTGACGATATGAGATTAACTATTTTTGTGACTACGGCTATAATATCACGAAGAGATTCAAAACCAGCCTATGCACCCAGGACTTGTTGATGTATGATGCAGTGAAATCTAAGAATAATATGTTCATTGTGAGTTTGAAAAAAACATTTATTTTACCCATTATACTGATGCCCCCTTCAATTGTAACAGAAACTATTTTATGCAAATTTATTTCTTTTTCAGTAAGTGAATTTATAATTGCTGTACAAATATTTGCACCTTTGATTATAGTTTCTAATGATAATAACGAGAATAATTCCTCCTTAATGTCATTTTGAACAAAATATCGTACAAAAAAAGCTAAACGAGTACATTTAGTTACATCTGTACTTTCATCAAGACAAAATAAGGTGAAAGGAGAAGACGATATCAGACTTTGGTTGCTCTCTTATATTTTCTGCCCCTTTTAAGATTCTATCTTTGACTGTATTGCTTGATAAAGGACTATCTTTAATTTGTTAAATCATCTTATCTTTATTTTCAAAATCGTTAAAAAGTGATGGAGCGCATGTTAACCAGGATTCCTTCAAAAACTCTCCATCGCAGAAAAATGTACCATTCCGAAAAATAGACATTTGCAGCCGAGAAACTTGCGACACTAGTTTGAGAATCTTTGATGATATTTGTAATCATAGTTGTCAACAGTTTATTTTCTCTTTAACTGCACTGGCAATGAATTCCGTTTGTTCTGCATAACTTTTTGGGATTTGTTTCATAATGCTGTTTTACTGCAGACCACTATCCCGGAACATGAAACGCACAGCGCCTTAACATCTTTATTAATCATCCAATATTTATCAGTCTACCACGTTTGAAATTCTCTACTATCTTGCACTTTCTATTTTTTAGCCAAATTGGCCATGTTGAATAAATATTACTTTAACGGTGCAATCTAATCAGTCTTAGATTACCATCGTTAATTATAGGAAATATTTTAACAACAAAAAAGTTCATGCACATTAGAGTTGATGAGAGCATTACTAGAATAAAAGCAAATCAGAATAATAATAAAATGACTAGCCACTAAATTTACTCAGATTTATATAGGACATAATTGAGTCGGCAGCCAGTCGTCTGCTGGATTAATTACCCCTCTCCCCCCTCCATGAAGCCGATACATAATAGGACAAAAATATTTCTCATTATTCAATATTCAACATATTAGTATTATCAATTACTATTATCTTAATTTATGCATCTTTAATGAATTAAATAATTAAAAATGATTAGAGTAAGTTATCTCTCTGGCAGAAAAAATCTGATACTTTTGTTTGGTATTTATTTATAGGAAATATCTTTAAATTGTTTACAAATCCTATTTTTTCATGTTCTTTCACTATCGGCAGACAACATACTTTTGAAATTATAATAGTTTTCATTTAATTTATAACTGTTTTAACAACCAATGTATTATTTATTTTCGTAACTTATCTGAGAAAAGGGCATATTTTATTAGTTTTATTATTACTTTTGTCATTTTAACTGATTAAAAATTAATTAACAAATTACAGCAACAGTTAAATAAAGCCTCATATGCAGATCTGCATGCATTAAATTATGCAGAAATTTCAGAAACAATAAAGCAAAACATTATTTATTTGCTATATTTCTCTCTCTTTCAATGCGATCATCGGAGCCGGCAGTACAAAACCAAGGAAGAAGGGATGGGGAAGAGGGGGGGTTATAGAACAGATGTTCTGAGCGAGTAATTCAATGGTATGACAAGTACACATGTACTTATTATAACAAACAAAAGCCATTTTCAATCAAGCTCGTGTATTAAAATGGAAAACAAATAATAAAGTTGAGAATTTTGGGGAGTTTGGCTGAATTTTGATTTAGAATTTAAATCAAAACGGCGTGCCAAAAATATCCTCTCGCGTGCCAGGTACGGCACGCGTGCCATAGGTTCGCCGACCCTGTGATAGAGTGTAAAAATACGAACATTTTGATACCATTTTTACATATATTTGAATCTTGTAAAATTCATTAAATTAACTTGTAAAACCGAGTTTTTGACGTGGCGAGAAAAAGCCGCGTCACGTGATAAAAGCTGTTCTGACGTCACTACACATGTAAACAAATCCTCGCTGTATTTCTCCTTGTTATTTCCTATGGGGGTGGCTTGTTTTTCGCTGAATAGCTTGGTTTACGCTTTTTCTTTCCTTAAAAATGATTAGTATAACAAATTAAAAGTATTGTAAATTGCTGTAATAAATAAATAATACTGTGAATTCCAGGTGAGGTTTTTATTCCATCGCATTTCTAAGAATTTTCATTTCCAGATCTCGATGTAGAAATAAAGTATCGGTACAAGTTAATACTCGTACTACAATATTGTATTTTATAGAATAATGTACTTATATATATATATATATATATATATATATATATAATTAATAAATATAAATGATAAATATAATAAATATAATAATAATATATATATATATATATATATATTGCACAATATAAAATAAACTGGTACAAATAGGATTTGTTTCATTAGGGAGGGTGGAATCAACTTATAAAAAGGCTTTTGTATTTATATTTTATACTTGAATTAAGAATTTCGCTTGGTTTCTCAATATGTTTTATCTCTTCAATTGTAAAATAAACTGTTTTGAATTTTTGAGAACAGTTAAACTTATTAGAAAGAGCGAACTGTGCTGAGGTAGCTTTAAGACAGCCTTACAGAATTTTTATATAAATATACGGGGAAAAAGTTTAATAATTTTTCAATAAATGTTTCCAGGTGTCTATCCATGCTTTTCTCACAGGCAGAGTCCTGTTTTTGTGAAATTGTGAGAAGTATTTTATATTTGTGAAAAAACTATTTATAATGTTGTGAGTTTGAAATAACTATTATTTCAGGTTCTTGTCTATAAAATTTTGACAAGATCTTTTATATATGTAAAAGCTACATAAATAGATACTTTGACAACTTCAGTTGTTTTATGTCACGTCAGATTTTACTTTTAAGTAATTAAATTTGTAAAAGGTTTAGTTTGGAGATGGAAAAAAGTTGTGAAAGCCTATTTTTATGACGAAGCATTTTGTGAAGGACCTGTTTTAAGGTGGAGTGTTTTGTAAAGGATCCTGTTTTAATATGAAAAATTTTGTGAAAGGTCCTTTAAAGGACCCAATTTCTTCTTGAACAGGTCCCAGAACTATACACAGGCGAAAAAAATCAAGTAATTATTTTAAATACTGTCAGTTTTGTGGAATTTTCGGAATGTGGGATTGAAGGTTTTATGCTTTATAGAACTTTGCAGATTACAGATGATGTTTAGTTTATAAATTATCTTTTCTATTTTTGTTATAAATTAACAATATTTTTACGGAAAGTAAAAGAGCTAAAAGAGAACTATTATGCAGAAATATTATAATTCTAAATGTATTTGAAGTAATGTTAGGAAAATTAAGTTTTATTGTTGTTCTTAACAATTTAAACATTAAAAGAATTGTGGTATGTTTGAATTTTGGTTCATGATCTATAAATGTTTTCTTTATTTTTTTGGTTCTATGTTAAATTTTTGTTGCTAAATTAAAACATAATCCCCACGTTCCAAATAATTAAAAAAATTAATCATGCAAATTCATGCCTTACCTGTGAATTGAATTAAAAAAAACATTGTGATATTATAGCATAATATCTCTTAACATAATGCCCTTCTCTTATGATACTAATGCATTGTTCAAACAAAGAATGAACCTTGAATGATAATATATGTTTATTTCTTTATATGTCACTATAAAAAAGGTGAAAAGAGTGGGCTCTACTTTACAACATATTCAAATTCTTAGCACATCTCGCTCTTTTTTAAAAAAGCTTTGTACAGTATAATGCTTATTTTCAAAATTAAGATACGGCTTTCTTTAACAAGATATTCAAATATTTTCATTTTTTACGAAAGTTAGAGCAATGAGGAAAAGACTGATATAAATTTTTTAGAAGCTGATTAATCTAAAATAGGACATTCTGAGAAACTATATTTCAAACAAACAAAAAGTACTGCATCCATTCAAAAATTATACGTAAGCAAATAATAATAAAACAGTAATTAAATTATTTTTACACTTTATTATTTAACTCAACTTGGTTTTTCTATATAAGAATGGAATCTTGTTATCGGTTGTTTACTCACTTTCTGATAAATTAAGAAATATAAAAAATATGTGCAAAATTGTGTGTTTCCGATGACAGTACAACATTTTAATATTTTTAGAACTTAATTATAAATTAATACATTAATTTTGACGCGTTTTTTCCGTTAGCCTGCCGCAGTTGATAAATCGAAAAATATTCTTTGTGGTTACACTTGTATGCGACTTACAACAACAGTGGATTTATTATGCATTAAATCACGGTCGCCAAAAAAAGGGCTAAATGGGTGTGAAGCTGCAACTATTTTACTTACTAAAAAGTAGAAAATAAATAAAAACTATACAGTGTAATATATTTTTTAACCGTTAGCCTGCCGCAGTTGATAAATCGAAAAATATTCTTTGTGGTTACACTTGTATGCGACTTACAACAACAGTGGATTTATTATGCATTAAATCACGGTCGCCAAAAAAAGGGCTAAATGGGTGTGAAGCTGCAACTATTTTACATACTAAAAAGTAGAAAATAATAAATAAAAACTATAGAGTGTAATATATATTTTTTAAAAATACGTTTTAATAAATTAAAAGTTTCATATTAATTGAATTATGATTATACGTTGAGAAATCAATTTAGAAATCCTAAAAAGGTAGTTTAAATAATTTTTTTATTTTATTTTTTTCTTTCCTCTTTCCATACCTTAAAACAGAAATAAAGCAATCATTATACATTTATTTTACACGTTTTTTCCGTTAGCCTGCCGCAGTTGATAAATCGAAAAATATTCTTTGTGGTTACACTTGTATGCGACTTACAACAACAGTGGATTTATTATGCATTAAATCACGGTCGCCAAAAAAGGGGCTAAATGGGTGTGAAGCTGCAACTATTTTACATACTAAAAAGTAGAAAATAATAAATAAAAACTATAGAGTGTAATATATTTTAAAAAAAAATACGTTTTAATAAATTAAAAGTTTCATATTAATTGAATTATGATTATACGTTGAGAAATCAATTTAGAAATCCTAAAAAGGTAGTTTAAATAATTATTTTCTTTTATTTTTTCTTTCCTCTTTCCATACCTTAAAACAGAAATAAAGCAATCATTATACATATATTTTAATAAGTTTACAAACTCGTATTTTCTACCAAACTTTAAAAAAAAAGTGGTGAATTTTTCATGATTGGGTTCGGTGGCCACGCCAAATTATAGTATTATATTGAACCTTTTTTGAGAAAATCATGAATTATAATCATAAAATGAGGCGTGAGTATAAAGATAAACATTGGATGCTTATAAAAGATGTGTATTTAAAAAATATATTTTTACTTTAATACTTATTTTTAAGTAAGCACATAAAAAGAGAAAATGAAAGACAATAGTGATAAATTTACTCACGTATGTTGCAGTAATTGTTTTTCTGATCGGTGAATACACAATTATTATTGTCAGTAGTTAATTTAATATTTTTATTCAATAAATTAGTATTAAATAAAGATTTTTTGTTTTTGTTTTCTGCATTATTGCTCAAAATTTCGTTTACTCATAATTAATTTGAGTACATTTTTATCCTTAATATAACCTGCATAACACGAAATTATATTCATATCAAAACGAATTATTAAGTATTAAAATGAATTAAGAAAATAATGCATTTCAAGAACTATATAAATGCGATTTTACTTATGATTTCTTTTGTAATAAAACTATCATTCTTTTTTCGTTTAAATAAATAAGAGTAAGTAAAATATAGCTTTAGTTTCCTGTATTTTTACCCACGTGAAATGCAGTTTTTCTGCCCTAAAAGTTAATAATAATAATAATAATAATAATAATTCCGAAAGACATAATTTTGTATTTTTCGAATCCGACCAACTTCGTCACTTTTCTAAATGAAAATTAATACAAATGTATAAATAAATAGATATGTTAAAATAATCTTTTGACTTTTTTTTTTTTTTTTTTGTGTAAATGCGTCTTTAAAAGACGTTTATAATAAGTAGAAAGTAATGCAAAACAGCCTGTATGCATTCGACTCTAAAGCAGAATCCGCGTTTCATGTGTAGTGACGTCAAACCAATCCCGTCGCGTTTTCAGATCACGTGGTTCTGTTTTGCTTTTAGCGGAGTTTAAAACTCCAATAACTAATTATTTAAAATTATTTTTGCGTTTCCGAGTTAAGATTTGAGGAATGTAAAATCATCTACATCAATTGAACATAAAAGAAGGCATAATCTAGAATGAGTGCAACTTCCCCATTGCATGTTTTGTGGCACTTTTCTGCATTTAAAAAAGGGTGAAATATTCTATTATAAATTTGTGGTAATGCGTACTAACCCTGTTTTATTAACTCATGATTTAAAAAATGTAGTCTGAAATTATTCTAAAATTAAAAATATATAAATATACCAAATTTATCGCCTATAAATCAAAATATGATTTTCAATTTATGATTTTCATTTTGAATGACAGGTATCCACTTTAAATGAACAAGAAGCAATATAAATAATGCTAATCGCAGCATTTCTCCACGAGAATATATTCTCACAAGTGCCCACCGCTTATTAATATTCCGTAAAATGCGGGTTAATTTGACCCAGGTTTAACAGGTTCGCACCAGAAATTTTTTCAAGAAATGAAATTAAATAAATTCCACATGGAAATCTGAAATTTAATAAATAAAGATTCATCCAATAATTTTTCTGGTTTGAAGCGTTGTTAAACTGGGTCAAATTATCCCGCATATTACGGATTATTAATGAGAGATTGGCACATATGTATTCTGTCATTGACGACGTTGTTTTCATCTCGCAAAAACATAGAACACTCCTTACCAGGAAACCACATCATTAGTGCAATAATGAAAAAAATCTAAATAAGAAGCAATCGAAAGGGCATTATGAAACGTGTCTTTGAAGCATAAATCGTTTGCCCTCTGCTCCCCGTTATCGAGATTTAAAGCCTTACAATTTGCTAATTTATTTATTTAATAGGATGGAAGGAGGTGTTTATAGGATTGAAGGAGGAGTCGATATGATTGAAAGAGGAGTTGTTAACGTTTTCAACGTAACAACATCATCAAACTCCAGTCACTTGTCCATTTCCAGTTTAGTAGGCCGTAATACTCCGCAATGATTTACTATGCTTGTTACAAGTCTGGGTGTGCAAATTCGGCCACTTGAATTTGAAACGCCTTTGCAATTTTAATTTTCGCAGGAGGTTGATCATTGTAATTATTACACTAGATTTAAGTTCATGAAATTGTCTTGGCGCCACGATTTTCTGCGCTTCACTCGTTTTTTTGTTTTTTTTTTGGTTCAGTGTCTAATTTGTCAATAGCATTTTTTTACGGGCTTCTGTCATTTTTATATTACTATATCTAAATATGTTTTGTATTTCATATTAATCTGATTATTAAAATTTTTGAATCAAAACCACGCCTTTTTCCCTTAATTAAATAAATAAATCAGCAAACTTTATGAATTTTATATAATGTAACGAGGAGACGAGGGCAAATGATTTATGTGTCAAAAAGCACGTTTCATAATTCTCTTTCGATTGCTGCTTACTTAGATTTTTTTCATTATTACACTATGGCGTGGTTTCCTGGTTAGGATTGTCATGGAGTATGGCACCTCTATTTCAGTTCAGAAATCTTTGCATAATTATTATTCTCCAGATTAAGAAACTTTCTGCGATTAACCGCAGAATTAGAATTTTTTGTACTGCGATGAAGTAACAGGGTTCGTACGCTTTTACAACAATTTTTGTAATAGAATTTTCAATTTAATATTAAAATATCAGAAATCGCAGACGCTTCGTTTAATTGAAGGGTTTGTGATACTTTTCTGCATTAAAAAAATATGAAAAATTATAATAAAAAATTGTGGTAAATGCATACGAACCCATAATAAGGTGAAACATTCTGTTTAAAATTGTGGTAACACTGTACGCACCTGGAGAATACTTCATGATACTTTTAAATACTGCAAGAGCATAGCTGTCATTTTCTAGGATTTTTAAAATAAAGAAACAAAACATGTTTTAAACCAAAAAAAAAATATATATATATATAATGAAAATTGTGCTGTTTAGATTAAATGAAATGGAATACACCAGGGATGTCCAACCTAAATATGGTAAAGATTTTGGTAAAGAACTCCTAGTGTTCCGAGAGCCACAGGCTGGACAGTTCTGCAGTACATATTTTATTTTATTTCCTTGTTCAATTATATACATTTAACTTTAGAAAAGCATAGCTGTTGGCAACTATGCAATAATATTAGCAAGGCAACACTAGATACCGGGCTTGCTCATTCACTCTCATAACGTCACAAATAGTGGCTGACCGCGACTAGCGATTGGTAAAAAGCGACGCATCCATCGTTTTGTACATATCGCTGTATGTCTTTCGTCGCAGTTAGTCACCTTTTGTGACGTCATGATAATGAATGAGCAAGCCCGGTATCTAGTGTAGCCCTGGTATTAGGCGTTTTTGTCAACCTGTTTTGAATTTGGTTTTACAGAGAAACAATAATCTTTCTAGATTTTTTTTTTTTTTTTTTTTTTTTTTTTAAGATTTAAGAATCTGTGAAGTTAGGCTAAGGAACCGATAACATCTTGAAATTCGTTTATTAGTTTATTATTTATATTATTTAAAGTATAATAATTTTTTTTCTAAAATGCGTGTGTAAGGCTTATAATTTCATAATAAACAACTAGGAGTTTTTATAATATGAGTAAATAAGTACTAATTAACCGACAAATAATATGCAACATTTAATTTATATATAGAATAGATTATCTATCAAGTTATGTGTCACCTATTAGGCAAAGTTACGTACGGACACATAGACTGGATTCGTACGCTTGTACCACAAATTTTAATAGAATTTTTCTATTTAATATTTAAATAGCAGAAATTTTAGACGCATCTTTTAATTGCAGGATTTGTAATACTTTTCTGTATTTAAATAAGGCAAAAACATTCTTTAAAAAATTGTGGTAAAGCGTACGAACTCTGATAGATAATGTAAAAAACAAATATTAATCAAACATTTCGTCATGAGAACGGGATGCTCAACAAAAGCAGTATCATTATGGAAATATAACGGTGTCTAAATAATTAAGACAAGAAGTAAAATGATAATTTTCTTTCACAATATTTTTAGCTATTGTTATATGTAGCATAGCTGTCTATTTTGCGAACAGTATTTTGTCTTTTTTAATAGTAGTAAATTAACATTAAGTGCAAAATCCTTTTCTTAACACGTTTTTAATCATAAAAACATGTTTTGAGCCAAAACAATATATATATTATTTGTGCGCTCGTTATATCAACCCTTTAAAGGGCGATGGGATATTATGTATTCCACTTAATATTAATCCACAAATGCCATAATGGTACATGAATTTCGGAATAAAATTTTGTTTTTATAATGTACGTAAAGAAAACTTTTACTTATTTCCAAATAAATTTATTGAAAAATGTTGGTGTCATTGAATCATTTCAAAATTTTAGCAACATACGTACTTTGAACCTGATAGGGTTAATTGAAACGCAGGCTGTCCAACCTGTAGTACCGAACGATATCAGAAATTACTTAGAGCCTACATTATTACTCCGCTTACTTTAATATCCGAATATCTGCGATTAAATAGGATAAAGCAGTGATTTGCTGAAATATCGTTTTTATATTTAAAATTAGACAGATGGGCCAATCCCAAAACTTTCTTTCATCCCATTCCTTTTCCTACTACGAAAAGCGGAATTTTTTATTTATGCAATTTAGGAACAATCCAGATGTCATACAGGTCCATGAAGCAAATGAATTGACACTAGAACGACGGTGAGGGGCCATTTTGGCCCCTATCAATAGAAGAAATGTCGATTCGAACCGGATACTTTTTCATACAATAAGTTAAATGTACAAGCGCAGAAATAAGTTAAATAAATATGTTAAAAGGCCTAAATAAAAATTCTGGTGTGAAATATTTTAAAGAAACTTGTGTAAAATTTCCCGTCGTCGTTCTAGTGTTGAAGTAGGAGCAGTTGGCGGGAAGCACGGGTGGCCGTAGTGGCATGGGCATGCAATTACCGAGCACAAGGCTCGTAAGGTAGGTTGTATGTTAACCGCTCAAATTGGGTGATGAAGAATGAGTTGTTATTTTTGATATAGTAGTAAGTCGCATTAATAATCAAATTTTGGAAGTAAATAACAGCAATATCGATGCCGGTGTTTTTATTAACAATAGGGAAAAATAAATAAGAGTAATTTCTGTAGTTTTTCAGTTTATTCCAGTTCGCAGCAACAGAAGGAGAGGGGAAGGAGAGATAACTAAATCAATTTCGAAAGAATTAGTTAAATTATCCGAAATTAAATCGTTAAAGACAGCGGTAGTGATGGAGAAAGATAAGTTTTTGGATAAGGCAAAATCAATAATGGAGGGACGAGAGTTAACTGTACCAATATGTGTAGGTGTGTCAGATGCATAGAGACAAAGTTGTTATCGTGAAATGAGGTTGTGTAGTGATCTGCCATGTTGAATGGTTGAATGACATTTCCAACCTCGGTTATGAGTATTGTAATGATCGGCGCTGAAACAGTGCGTATTTTGTAAGATGAGTTGTGCAAGGTCGTCGACTGGAAATTGTGTAGAGTGTCTACGTACAGATAAACACAGCTCATATTGATGTGTGAAAAATTTACAATTCTCGTATATACAAATCCCGAAACCTGTGAAAGGAGTGTTTTGGATAGTATGTTGTGGTATGTGATGTTTTATTTATATGGTAGTGCTGCCCCAGGATGAATTGGTGCATAGATTATTACAATTGGCACGTTTGTAACCAGAGATATCAATACTACATTTAACTTTACCAATTTCCTGAAGAAGGATAATATCTATATTATGATGATTGGAGATAAAATTGCTGAGTTTGTTAACTTTATTGGAAAGTGATGCACAGTTTCAAGATAGGAAAATAAGGGACCAGAGATGATAACTATACACCACTGGTGATATTAAGCTCGTTTGCAAGAATGTCGAATTCTTTTATAATTATAAACAGTTTATCCATAGAGTTGGAACATATTGTAAATTGTGTAGCTCTGTTTTTGATATATTTCTACTTTTTAACCCTTTCCGGCGCGGAGTAAGTCTGTTTTTAAAATGATGAAATTATGGACTGACACCAGAATTTACCAAAAAAATTATTCTAAAACAGAACTTGCTTATTTTGCCGTACTTTAAAAAATGAAAAATTAATTAAATATTCTTGGTGCCGCCTGTCAGTTTGGAGTTAAAAGTAAGTGTCCTGTTTTGTGGACACCACCCGCTAAAGGGTTAAAATACACTCGTTATTTTACAACCTTGTTAGTAGAAGCCAATAATATCCAATACCATTCCACTTTTTCTTTCTGGGACGCTTTCATTTTTGGAATCTGATCCCAAATTGAAAGACACCTTAGAAGGAAAAAATGCTACCAAATCGAAACGATATAAAAATAAACGGTTAGGCACAAACATCATATATCCAATGAAAAATAATAATAATAATAATAATAATAATAATAATAATATTGTTGAAATGTAAACGAGAAATTTGTAAAGAACTTGGCATTGTTTTAACATTAGTTTGCCAGTGTCGTTGTGTGACTAGCTTAGGATCCCAAGTATACCACTTTTTTATACTAAATAAGAATGTTATGAATAAGAATTTAATAATCAATCTTAATTTTTTAAAATAAAACAAACTAAAAAAATATACCCACCACTTTATTAATCAACTATTTATTTTAATAGTAATAATGGCTCATAATTAAATAATTTTCTTGCTTTAATTTTATCCGTGTCAATAAATAATATTGAATATGTAGTTTGTGACTGACATAGTATGCTTCTGTTCGGGTTTGGTCATGTTTTTGCAGTTAAATTATATATATTATTTCTAATGTCAACATCTCTTTTTCTATTCACAGACGAAACGCGCAACAATGAATGAGGTATCATACGAAATTTGTTTGTGTAGGCTTTGGACATAGTACTATCACATGCTGTTTAAACATGTTAAATAATTAAAAATTACTGCTAATTAAAAATTAATGATAAAAACGTAATAGGAAAAGAGTTTTTTGCAGATTATATACGAAAGCCTCAATAAATAAATAAAGCAGTAGAAATTACGATTTTTATAGAATATATAGGTAATGACAGCTGATTACTCCATACGTATCCCTTTAAACAGGGGTCGCAGCGTCCTATATTTTTTTATATATTTGATACCACTATTTTCAAACTATAAATTCCATGGTAGATTTCTTTAAAATGTGCAAGAAAAGGATATTGGGAATATTATATTTTGAAAATAGTGGTGGGGATTATTTAAAAAAATATAGGACGCTGAGAGCCCTGCTTTAAATGACTACATTCAAAAAATCACCTATCAACCTAAACTTAAAATCATATACATGCAAATAATAAAGGAGAATCGGAAGATTGATAAAACTGGGTTATTTGCATTGTGTTGCGTCATTTGGTTTTCTGATGTGACTCAAAGTCCTTCTACGTAACAATCTAGCAGAGTTGCCAAGCTCTCACTAATCTTCTGTAATATGTGGGTTAATTTAACCCAGATTTAATACGTTTCGCACCAGAATTTTTTTAAGAAATGAAATTAATCTGAAATTAACTAAATAAAGTTTCATCAAATAATTTTGCTGGTTCGAAACATTGTTAAACTGGGTCATATTAATCCGCATATTGCGGAAGATTAGTGAGATCTTGGCACCTCTGATCTGGAAATGCTTAATAGTGGCTTAAACATGCTCTTTTTAGGAGCGTTATTTTCTTTTCCAACATTTCACTAGATTTAAAGAAGGTTTTTGACTACATCCGTAAAGGTGTTAAAATTTTCCTAATTTCTTCCTATATCTTAGAACTTTGAATGAAAATAAATCAAAAAGATGATTGTCATCCATATTTAGCGAAATTTTGTTTCAGATTGCTCGATTACACAACACCTCGTTCTGTTTATCCCTAATTCGTACTACGAAGAATCCTTTATTAAGACGTCTGCATTAACGAGAAATACATGATTACTTTATTGTAGCACCGGTGGGGAATGTTATTTACTATACAGGGTGTTCCGTTAAAGGGGTCCAATATTAATAGGGGTAATAGAGGAGATCACACGGAGCATAAATCAGTATATAATGCCTGGCCGGATCTCAATAATTTTCAAGTTACAGCAAATAGAATGAAAAATCGGAAATTTGTAAAAAAACCCTCATTGCTAAACTATCGATAATGCTACATAAAAACGAAGCACATATTTTCAAAGAGCAGAAAAAATCCTACGAAATGACATAAGTTGTTTTAGAATATTGAGAATTAATGGCGAGTTACAAGCTCTGAAACAGTGAAAAAATACAAAATCAAATATTTAGCAAAATAGTTAATCGTTAATTCCAAAAATGCAACTCTACCTACATCAAGGAAAATGTTATAAAATTTGGTCCATTCCGAAAGCTTTCGAAGAAGCTGACAATAAACCATATCAGTTTAATTGTATGGGAGAAATCAAGCAGTTCCCTAGTTACAACTCTGTACTGTTGCACGCTCGGAAAGAGCGAAACTCCACCCATGACGATTGTAAACACCCCGTTTTAATATCTTTCAATTATACATTTCTGATCAACCTCTATCAATACCCTTTCATTATTCAGTCTGGTCAAGTGAATGACATATTGTGCAGCTCTCGCCTTGTCTTAAAGCAAACTCCGTGACTGCTGCGTTTCCTCCATGAACTTTCAGGATGATGAAGAAGAAGTACTTTTTATGCAAATTTTCTATGTGTATAGGAAGAAAAGTGTAATAAAACAGCAGTCATCAGTGGGCGTTATGTTAAAGGGAGGCTGTTGTAAGTGGGATTGTAGTAAGTTGATGTATAATAATTATGCCGGAATACTCTAACGAAGAATATGGGGACATGCATCTGATGTACGGGCAAGCTCATGGAAATGCATGTCTAGCACAGCGCATGTACCGTGAGCAATTTCCAAGGAGACGTTGCCCAAGTTCGAAACTCTTCATAAAAATCGATAGACGATTACGGGAGACTGGATCGTTTAATACAGCAAGCATTGATGCAGGGAAACCTCGACATGTACGAACACCTGCAATGGAAGAAGATGTACTGAATATTTTTAAAGATAACCCCTCCACGAGTACACGAGCTGCTGCGTCTGAAGTCGGTGTTTCTCACCAAAGTGTGTGGCGTGTTCTGCGGGCAGAAAACATGCACCCCTTTCATGTGCAGCGGGTACAACTGTTATCAGTAACAGATTGTGCTCAGCGGACAGAATTCGTACGCTGGTTGATTAATGTAACAGAAAATAATCCACAATTTCTGGAAAATATTTTATTTACTGATGAAGCAACATTTACGAGAGAGGGCGTGGTAAACACGCACAATATGCACACATGGTCATATACAAATCCGCACACTGTTTTCCCGTCGAACGCACAACAAAAGTTCAGTGTGAACATATGGGCAGGTGTCCTCGGCGATTATCTCATAGGACCATATTTACTCCCAGATGTACTCAATGGCAGTATGTACTTGGTTTTCCTACGGGATATCTTACCGCAGTTACTGCAAAATGTGCCAGCAACATTGCGCCACAATATGTGGTTTATGCACGATGGCGCACCGGCACATTTTTTCATAGGTGTTCGCAATCACCTCAATTCAACATATCCTGGGAAATGGATTGGACGCATTGGACCTGTTGCTTGGCCTGCACGCTCTCCAGACCTTAATCCGTTAGACTTTTTTGTTTGGGGACACCTTAAATCGCTGGTGTATGAAACGCCTGTGGATACACCGGAGGATTTACTAGCGCGAATCGTTGTCGCTGCAGGAGACATTCCCAACTCCGTCGGAGTTTTTCGGCGTGTTCGCCAATCTTTACGACGTCGCTGTCGGCTGTGCGATTCTGTTAATGGGCGCAACTTCGAACACCTATTATAATAATGTCCGTTCGTCTGCCTTCCGACATTGAACTGTGCAGCGCAGGCCAGAAGACTATGCTTCACATATGTCATAAAGTACGTGGAATGTAATTCTTTATTTGTCATTTTTCTTTTATTTTCAACACTTTTTGGCACAGTATTTTGTAAGTCACAGACTGTGGTGTACTCAAATTGTAAATTACAAAGTTTGTATGAATTAATTTAAAATTTAGTGTATTTTTTAAATTTATAATTAATAAAATTATTATGCTATTTGTTATTATTATTTCCTATCATAAATTATGATGCACATATACATACAATAATTGTCCATGTAAAACATGTACTGAAACTTCTTGCATAGTTACAAATCGCAATATTTTTAATTATTTCCGAATTTTCACCACCAGTTTAATTTTAAGGAATTTAACTTAAGCTTTATATTAATAAAAGACCACTTTAAAATGTAGACTATTATTGTAAAGTTATTTTGGTTCATTCAACTCTTGAATAATTAAAAATGTTGCATCTCAGAAGAAGCATGATCGAAAATGTATAGTTGAGAGTAATTAAAAAGGCGGTGTTTCCAATCGTGATGGGCGGAGTTTAACCTTTGCTAGTGTCAAAGAAAGCGGAGTTGTAACTAAGAAACTGATTAATTTCTCTCACACAATTAAACCGATATGGTTCATTGTAAGCTTTTTCGAAAGTTTTCGGAATGGACCAAATTTTACTACATTTTCCTTGTTGTAGCTAGAGTTGTCTTTTTGGAATTAACGATTAACTATTTTGATGTATATTGGATTTCGTACTTTTTTCACTGTTTCAGGGCTTGTAACTCGTCAATAAATATTGCTATTTTAATACAATTGATGTCATTTTGTAGGTTTTTTTCTGCTCTTTCTAAATATGTGCTTCGTTTTTATGTAGCATTATCGATAGTTTAGCAATGAGGGTTCTTTTACAATTTTCCGAATTTTCATTATATTTGCTGTAACTTGAAAATTATTGAGATCCGGCCAGGCATTATATACTGATTTATGCTCCGTGTGATCTCCTCTATTACCCCTATTAATATTGGACCCCTTTAACGGAACACCCTGTATATATATATATATATATATATATACAGGGTGTAACTGAAATGCTTCAACAAACTTTGAGGGATGATAGTACTCATGAAGATGAACAAAAAATGCAATAGAACACTGGGTCGCAAATGACATTTAACCCTTTCAGGGACAGTGGTATGTCTAAAAAACCACTTAATTTTAATTCCAAAACGCCACAATCGCACCAGAATTTTGCTAAAATCTTTTCCATTTAATATTTATGTGATATATAGCCTTTTTCATATTTACAAACAATTTTTTTTTTGTAAATGCCGGTGCCAGTCCATTTTCAGACGCATTTTCTCTATTTTTATCATTTAAGCCTTTTAGGGGCAAACTACTTTTAGTACTAAAATGTTGAAATAAATGACTGGCACCGGAATTTATAAAAAATTTGTTTGTAAATAAGAAAAAGGCTACATTTCACATACATATTAAATGGAAAATATTTTAGCAAAATTCTGGTGCCATTATGGCGTTTTGGAATTAAAATTAAGCGCTTTCATAAACATACCACTGCCCCTGAAGGGGTTAAACGTCATTTGCGACCCCATGTTCCATTGCATTATTTGTTCGTCTTCATGAGTACTATCATCCCTCAAAGTTTGTTGAAGCATTTCAGTTACACCCTGTATATATATATATATATATATCTATATACATATATATTTCAGATTGAAATTATTTCTGCAATTTATCGAAGAATTTGCAATATTTTACCCTGATAATTTTCTGAGAAGTAAGGGTTCTTTACAATTTTCCGAATTTTCATTCTATTTGCTGTAACTTGAAAACTATTGAGATCCGACCAGGCTTTATATACTGATTTATGCTCCATGTGATCTCCTCTATTACCCCTATTAATATTGGACCCCTTTAACGGAACACCCTGTATATATATATATATATATATGTATATATATATATATATATATATATATATATGTACCAAATTTTTCTGGTGTTTAACTTTTAGAATTGCAGTGACCTCTCACGTATACGCGATACACGATAATTATTTTTCAGCACCAGTTTCTTTTTAAAGTAATTTTCTCCTTTTTTAATCACAGAATTTAAAAATAGAGTTTTACTGTTCTAAAATATTGGTTCGAAAAAGTAATTACTAAACATCCAGTATAAGGGAGAGGTCACTATATTTTTATTATAACCATGACCCATTTAAAAAATAATTTGTATTATATTTTCAGCATTACATCAAATGTTAACCCATTTGTTTCGAGTATTATTCTTTAAGATTCTTTGCTCATTAAACTTATAAGATATTCTTTATCGTCTTTTTTTTAATGCCATAAGTCTTATCTAACATTTATTGTTGAATTATTGATAGTTTTTTGCTTGGAAAGAAAATTTGCCAGTCGAAAACAAAACAGTCATATGAAGTTACAGTTCATGGAACATCACCAATTTTAGCAATTAGATTTTACGCAAAAAACGAAAACCGAATGTAATAGTGGATAGTC
This sequence comes from Maratus michaelseni, assembly GCA_963931845.1. Classification (NCBI taxonomy): domain Eukaryota; kingdom Metazoa; phylum Arthropoda; class Arachnida; order Araneae; family Salticidae; genus Maratus; species Maratus michaelseni. The sequence goes on from OZ007595.1 coordinate 257,757,464, forward strand.
ACAAATAAGTGACAAAACAAAAAGCTCTTGTATTTACATTTCATCTATCTAAAATAGGTTCTAAAAGCATGATTCTTCCGGTTTCAATTTTTGAATTCTAGTATTTTCAAATAGAAATATTCGCTGTTTTCATCGCAAATTTCTGTCTTCAAAAATTATATATATATATTTATTTTCGAAAATATTAGAAAGAACCCTAAAAAGGTTTGACCGCAGGAAATCCTAACCAGCGGATTAAATGTGTTAAATAGCAATTAAATGTTAATTTTTAAAAATTTCGCAAACAATGATTAAAATAATTTATTGTTAGGCATTACGGCAAACCTAGGTTTTATCGTTAAAAATGATGAAAGAAAATGTATATAACACCACTTCATTTAAAGGTAAAATTGCAGAGAAAGGATAATAAAATTTTTATTAACGCATCATTTAAAAAATGTAATTTAGAATTCTTCTGAAATTAAAAATATATAACTCTAATCAACTTTATCGCCAAAGATCCAATTTTTTTTTTGTCGAGTTAGTTTATTAGGAACTAGATGATCCTCCCGGCGTTGTCTGGACCTATGATAATGACTTTAAATATACTTAAAATCAGTGTTGAATGATTTTATAATTACAACCAAAAATCGTTCCAATCGAAACTAATATTGGGGTGGTCAATCGCTCTGTAGCATACAACGACGTGTTGTTCATGTTCCAATTGGTTTTGATTATATATTTTTAAACGAAAGAGCAGCGTAGTTCGGGCCTGTGATAAAACCCTTTCTAATATTTTAAAATGAAAATATACCCAAACGAAATAAATAACTTTGTTATATTGACTGCCAGTTTATTTTTTTAAGGTTAGATATATTAAACTTTCAATTTTGACCAAAACGTCCTGAGAAAGCCTAATTAACCATTTCAGGGGCAAGGAATTGTGTTTTTGTAACGTCGAATTGACACCGGTGTTTACGAAAGAATTTAGTTTAAAATAAGAAAAAGCAATTTTTCAACTTTTCGCCTCAAAGTTAAATAAGTAAAATTTAATTAAAAGTTTCTGGTTTGAATCGGATTAAAATGAGGTGGGATATAATATATCCCACCGCCCCCCCCCCCAAAGGGTTAATATAAAATGCCTTCTCTTCTCTTGTAAAACATCAAATAATATAGCTTACTGTTGAAAATGTAGAGGTTTTCCAGGGCATGCGGAGAAACCCCCCCCCCCCCCTGAAAATAGTGTAAAGAGGAATTAAAAAGGGAAATTATTTCCACAAGCACTTAGAGAGAGTGAGGAAAAATATGTCTAAGAAATTCCTGAATTGATTTCAAACAAATATTTGTTATAGTAAGTATTAATACACAAATAAAGTGTTAAAATTGGATTTTACTATTTTAAAAATCGAAGTTGGAGCAATTATACACTAACTATGCAGTCATGAGTCATGGTAAAAAATATCTACTACTGTGCGCTATTATGCTCTAAATTGGCACAGGGAGATGCAAAGTATTTTTTTGACTTGCATAAGAATATCTGGCATTTATTGTTCAATTAAAGTATGTTTTTTGCTTGGTAAATAAATTGCAAGTCAAGACCAACACAGTCAACTGAAGTCACAGTTCGCGGATCAGAAAATGTAGCATTTAGATTTTATGCGGAAAACAAAAACCGAGTGTAGATGTATAGTAGTCACAAATAAGGAACAAAATACACAGCTGATGTTTTACATTTCATCTATCTACAATGGGTTAAAAAAAGGACTTGTCCACTTTTACTTTTTGAGTACCACTATATTCGAATAGAAATCTTCGCTTTTTTTTATCGTAAATATCTCCGGTTAAAAATGGTAAATATTATTTTTCGAAAATAGCAGTATGAACCCTAAAATTATATGTTGGCAGGAAATCCTGCATGGCGGATTAATTATGTTAAGTATAAATTAGATACAATTATTCTGACATTTCACACAAAATGATTAAAGAAGTTTATTGTTGGACATTTCGGCAAACCTAGACTTGTCGTTAAAATTATAAGCAACATTTTCGAAATAGATGCAATATTTCATAAAAAAGCTAAATTTGGCGAAAAAGGTTAATAGGGGAAGGCCGGGCAAAGTGGTCACCTAATATAATGACGTAACCAGAACTCTGGCATTGGGTGGTTTGTGGTCCAACTATTTCGTTTGATGTCAGTGAGTAACCAGACAATCATTGAACAAGGTGGTTCCATGTTTTATAATTTTAGAGTGGGTTTTCCAGTTTTTGAAGTTTGTGATCTATGGTAAGTGACTTATATTACGTACAATTAACAATAACCTGTTGTACTTGAATTTATTTATTGAATGTGTAAGGAAAGTTCATGTTTTTAGCTTCACATTGGGGGGGGGGGGGGGTGAGTGCTCGCTGTCTGTCATTAGTTTTCATTGTAAAATGTATTTTCAGTCATGTCTCCGAAACGGGCAAAGTGATCAGGCAGGGTTGCCCAGTTGGCCTTTTTTTAATTAATAAATTTCGAAATCTTACCGGAAATTCTGAAAGAATTTTTTTTACTGTAAGTAATCAGGAAAAGTCTACCATTGAATAAAGAAAATAATATTGTAGAGAATTTCTAGTATGAATGCAAAATTTCGAAATTAAAAAAAGGCCAAACTGACAACGCTGTAGTCAGGTTAGTGGCCATTTGATTGGATCAAGTGATGCAGGTTGGATGAGGTGCAATGTTTGTCACTTCTGGGCACATGAGGCCTGTTCACTTCGCGAAAAAGATGACATGGAGTTTATTTGCAAAAAAAATTCAGTGTTTGATTCTGATTTATCATTTTTTATTTGGGTTTGTCAAACTCTTATTGTATTTTCATACCATTTACAATCTTTCACTATGTTTCATACGATTTGTTATGACAATAAAAATGTTCTAATCATTTAAATAGTGTTTTCAATCTGTTTACACTTGTATAGCAAAGTGGCCATGGAGTGGCCACTTTGCCCTACTTAGACGGGCAAAGTGGTAATTTTGACCTTTTTTTTTAGAAAAAACCAAATTCTCACTCCCACTTTATTATTTCCTTAAAATTTTAAATACCCTTACACTTCTAAGTAGTCACTCTTGTTCTATGCAAATTGTCAGTTATGTATATGTTTTTTAAGGGGTAACAAAAAATCACAAAACCTTAGGGTGACCATTTTTCCCGGCCTTCCCTTAATATATTTTGTGAACACATCATTTAAAAAACTTAATTTAGAAATCTTCTAAAATTAAAATGTACTTATAATAACTAAGTTCAAAATTAATTTATGCGTAAAAGTGTGAGAAAAGCGCCTGTAGATTTTGCAGGTAGCAAAAATCCGTAATAGTTGGCATCTTCGGCCGTTTCTCGTCTATTGTCACCAGCTATATATTTCCAATTTTATATTTTAAAATGCGCGTGTACAACATAGATTCTTAACACATTTGCATCATTAGCGCATATATTCGTCTCTTTCGGGAATTTCTTTTTTTATTCTGGAAATCCGAATCCATACGGGGAATTCCGAAAAAAAAATTTTATCACGATACATGTGGCACTAAATAAATCAAAAATTACTACTCAGAAATTTTGGTGTGATTTCGGAATTTCGGAATAAAAAAGAAATTTCTGAAATGTACGCTAAAGAGGCAAAAGAGTTAATAGTCGCCTATAAAATTGTTAAACATTCATGTATTGCTCATCATCCTGTAAGATCTAGCTCACCTCCTATTCGCCATGCACTTACGTTAGAAAACAATGCGTAGAGTCATAAGCAAGACTATGCAAAATATAGCCCTACCCATAATAATAAACTTAATGCGTTCAATAAACACAAATTGCTACTCCACCATAACGTCCATTTATTTATTCTTTATTAATTCATAAATAGAATAACTTTATATTTGTAAAAAGTAAGATAATGTAAATGCGAGTTCATTTATTTAATAAGAAGAATTGCATTCATGGGGAGACGATTATGATTTTCAAGTTCATGTTTGGATACCACAGAACAGATTGTGGAGAGCGAGAATCCACTCTAGAAGTACATAAAGTTGTCCAAACGCTATACCTCAACAACGCATAGTTTTGAAAAAAGTGCAAAAAAATTTTTTGACGTCACAAATTTTACAGATGTTTGTATTGCATTACTGCTTTACAAATTAATTGTTACTGCAATTGCTACTGTATTAATTGTTACTCTGACACAAAATAAAGTGTATATCGCTATGCTCACTAATGGAATACATTATCACTATGCGAAATATTGCCAATAGTTTTAAGACGCCGCATTTTAATGAGAGCGAAACAATGGCTAATCATTTGCATATTGCACTTACGCATACCGTACATTTCTTTTACAGTTTTTCATATTTTGCATTCCCATAGTTGTAAGTTTTATCCTTTAAAAGCGTTTTTTTTTATCTTCTTCCTTCGTTTTTGCATTTTCGGCTGACGAGGTTTTTTGTAATGTAAAAATTAATTAATAATTCAATAATAAATGCTAGATATGTCCTCAGACATTTAAGAAAAAGGATGACAAAGAGTGATGTATTTAAAGTGCAAAGAATCTTTAGGAATAATTTTTAACAAATGCTTTAACGTTTAATTTAATGCGGAAAATATGTAAATTATTTTTTAAATGTGTCATATAAAATGACCTTCACAGGCACATATCAGAAAAAGTTAGCAGTGTAATATAAATATACAAAGTAAAAAAAGCATTGGTTTAGATATAAGGTCATTGCTAAGTTCAAATTGTCGAAGACGTTTTATAAAAGGTACTTCGTTAGTGCTGTGATAAAGAGAGATAGAGAGCCAGTTTGGTTTCCTTTTCTATTCAAGAATTTGCAATAGTAATTGCTCCGTTATTTAATGATTACTTGTTGCGAAATCTGGAATAGATATCTTTTTCTTATTGCATTCACAGATTATCTATCATTGTATAAAGCAAAAAAAAAACTGTTCAAACTTTTTGGTGAAAATCCGGAATTTCAGAATAAATAATCCGCCAGATTTATGAAAACTATTAATGACATACATTTCATATTTACGTAAACTAAAAATTTTTCTGTATTAATATCCGTTATTCACTCGTAATTTCTAAATAAAAAAGAAAGCCAAACTGGCAATTCTGGAAACATTAAAATATTTTTTCGGTGATCCAAAGAAGTTTAATATAATAATAAAATTTAATAGAAGTTTAATATAAATATATAAAGTATACATAATGCGGTGTTTAATTTAGTAGCAAAATAATTGCTTAGTTCAAGTCAACGAAGATGTCGTAATGAAAGTTTCTTCGTAGTTCTGTGATATAACGACAGTTCAGTATCGTTTTTTATTCAGGGATTCGCAATAGTATTTGCTCCTTTATAGTATCATTTTCTTCATCGATACGTATTGCGAAATCTGGAAAAAAAAAATTTCTTATTGTATTCACCGATTATCTATCATTATATAAAACAAAAAGAACTATTCAAACTTTCTGGTGAAAATCCAGAATTTCAGAATAAATAAAACGCCAGATATATCAATACTACTCTTAATGACAGAGATTTCGTGATTACGTAAACTAAAAATTTCTCTTTCAGAATATACGTTATGCACTCGTATTTTCTGAATACAAATGAAGGCCAATTGTCAATCCTAAAAACAGTAAATTCTGTTAAAGCTTATTTTCGGTGATCCAAATACGACGTCATAATTTTATCTTTCCCATGTTTCTCGAAAGCTCTATATTTTAGAAGCATGACTCTATGGACACATTTCATGTACTCTGCACGAGGATTCTCGTTCTGCAAAGTTTGTCGGTGGTATCCGAACACCATATATGTTTTTTACTTAAAAGCATAATAAACTTTATAATCCATTCACGGATAATTATCCCTTTTATTGCTACTGTTTCATTATTAAAGTGAAAACTTCTTTAGGCGCGTTGGGCATTTTTTGAGACGGGAAAAAAACATTGAATTCGCGACACTGTTACCGACACCACTGTATATGTTGCCAATTCATACAATGAAGCGAAAGTATCAAAAGGAAATAGTTCACGTGCAGAAAGCGAAATGATTGATATTATGAATAAAAATAATTCCGAAAATAATTTCAAGATAAATTTAGCACGCGCGGTGAAAACAGATAAAAGTGACTCAACTCGCGAGACCAAATCAAAAGATGAAAATGAAATAACAAAACACGGAAAATATTATAATTTAACGAGAACGAGAAAAATAGACGGAAGTAATATAAAAAAAATGAAAATAATGAAATATTTCACGAAAGTTTTAAGAAACGTGGTTACCGATACGGAAATGAAATTAAATCATTTTATAGAAATGAAAAGTTTGCTGATAGAAATTATAGATACCGCAAACAATACGCGCAGTATGAAGATAGAAAAAAGCATAATGTTCACGAATACAGTAAACAAGACAATCAGCAAAGAAGTCATTTTTGGAGTGATAGGAAGCGGGAACCCTATTTTGCAGATAAATGTTATTACAAGAGATATGAAACTAAGTCTCATGGAAGAAATGATGAATGTATTGAGAGTTGTTTAAATTGTGGATGAAAATTCATAAGTTTCATTGGTATTCATTTCAAAGAATACCAATTAATTAAATTTTATATTTCATTTATTTGTAAATTTACGTTTTAAGCAATAGATTGCAATATTTGTATGTAAAATAATATGCATTATTTTTCATGTACAATAGCGCATTAAATGAAAATTGTAATATAATTTTTGTAGTAGTAGTTTATAATAATGAATAAAAAAACACTTCATTTAAAAGTATTTCCTGCGCAATAAAAAGTTTCCTGACGATTCAAAAAATACACACGTAATTGTTCAAGTTTTCCCTTCTGTCGGCACACCCGGAGTGCCATTGTTTTTTTTATAATTAAATGCGTATGCTTATTTTTCTTCTTCTAATATACAATTTTGAAAACATTACACCAGGGTTCGAAACATAAAAGTTAAATGTTATTGTTCCTACCATTATCCTTAATCAATTATCTTTGGGGTAATTCTCTTTAACATATGCAATAGCAATATATAATAAAGATAATATTTCCAAAATAGTGGTAGTTACAATAATTTTTTCCTATACGCTGCGTGTCCTGCATTACACCTAAAAACGGCGATGTGAACGTGTTTGAAGCGAACTGTTGTAATTGGGAATTCATTTCCTGTTGCATCATCCAAAACCCCCTTTTCTTCTCAAAGTTTTGAAACGTAAAAAGCATCTACGCAATGTAGAGGTAGGAATGTGCTCTGATTAGCTGAAAAGAGACAATGAAACTGGCGCAAACGCGCAACATTATGTTTTTCTTATCTCCTGTAACTGTTCTTGAATATTTTTATTAGAACTTTAGTTTGAACTCTAAGTTTTAGTTTAGTTTAGTTTCTGATTCTGATTGTTTTGAGAGCGTTTTTCGCTCAGTTAAAAAGCTGTATATAATGATTTGTGTTCGTGATGTGATTTGTCAATTAAATCGTGATGTTTTCTAACACGATTCACACGATAACTTGAATTTATTTGAGTCAATAGTGTATTCATGCTGAAAAAGGATTTAGTTTTTTGAAATATAATGAGCGTTGAAGAACCGGAGCACCGATGTCCCACTTTGGAACTTAAAGGTAAGAAAGTTTGTTTCTTACTAATTTTATTAGAAATCAGTTACATTAAAGTTGATTATTTATAAGTCGGCAGCTTAGACTGCATTTTAATATAGACAGTCGGAGTTGCCACACGAACATATACATGGGAAGAGAAAATCTAAGGAAAATCAGCATATATTTGTTATTATTTTATGAAATACTGCGTAAAAACAAAAATAATAGAAACTTCATATTTCTTTTTCATAACCTTACAATAATATTAATAAATAACAATAATAAATATATTGGCGCTAAATACAAAGATAATTTTAAAGGGATTTAAAGGGAAAATTAAAAGGAATGATTCAATTAAACAGAAGATTTCGTCGTGAAATATATGACAAAAATGATTAAAAGACATTTCTGAAAAGAATTTTCCGGATATTGGTTAAAAAACATGATTTTCGAATGGTAGTATACCATTTTCATTCATTATAAATAAATGTATATATATATATATATATATATATATTAATTAATTAATTAATTAATTAAAATATATTTGAGCCTAATGTACATAAAATAACAAAATCAATGTGGCGACAAATGAGGGAAAAACACAGTCAAAAAAGTAGAATGTACCAGTATTCTCCTACAGAAAAATTCATGTTGTTTATTTGAGCAATAAATATTTCTGCATCTTTTGTAATAAATATTTCCAAGCAATTATGTTTTGTTTCTTATTGCGGGCCGTGGTAGACTTACACTCAGGATGGTACTCGTACGTGTTTGTTTTATTTCTTTTGTAAAATTTCTTTCTCAAGCATGTTAATTTGGCTTTATAAATTCGTAGAAATTCGTTGCCATGTAAGACTAATATGCGATGTTGTGGAGCTGTTTTGTTTGGGGTTTCACAGAAAAATGATTTTCTTTCTAGAAATTTTTCTTAAGATGTAAAAAACTGTGATGTTTCACTAAGAGATTGATAACATTTTGTTGTATAGTCTACTTTTTTTAATGTAAATATCTTGTAATTCATATAATAGTTTAGAATTCTATCATCTAATTCATAATGAACACTTGTTATTAAAATGTTAATTTATACATAAGGCTTAGAATTTCATAGTAAACCGAAACTAGGCATTTTAATTGTATGCGTAAAGAAGCATTAGCCACCGATGCTTATGTAATATTTAATTTCATTACAGTACAGATAAGTTATGTATCACATATTATTCAAATTACCTTACACGGACATAATTCTAGATAATGTAAAAAACAAATATTAATCAAACCTTCCGTGTGAGATGGCGGCATGTTATAGAAAGCTGTATCATAAATGGAAATATAGCGGTGTCTAAAGATTAAAGACCGGAATCATAAGGAAAAATTTCTGTCATATTTATTTTTTAACACGTTCTAACACACGTTCTAACACGTGCCAACTACGAGTATACTCGTAGTGCTATCTACGTTTCTTCAATCTAAAATTAGTTATTCGCACCGGAAATTTCAAAAGAAGAATTTTTATTGTATGTAATCACGAAATGTCTGTAATAAAACAAAGTAAATACTGCTATTAGTATTTTCTGGTATGAACTTGAACTTTCTAAATAAAATGGAAATTCCGGTATTTTTAGCTTGGCAGCGAACGTGTTAATATCTCGATAGATTGTATCATAATTGAGAACTTTGCTACCAGTATTTTTTAAAAGTATAGTTTGATTTTTCTAATCACTGAAAAATTTGATTAAGTATGAGATATTTTTCTTTTTTAAAAATAGAGATAATAAAAAACCGTAAGATTTCGTCGATATGTGATAGGAAGCGTTCTGAAAAGTAACAACTGGAGATGTCAATGTATTAATCCTTTGAATACGGGACATACCATGATGGACGAATATTTTCATATTCCACTGTATGACATTCACAAAAATTATCTTTGTCGTAGATTTCTCTTGCAAGTGTTCTATTATGTGTTTATGGCCGATATTATTTTTTCTTTAATCTGTATCAGTTGGCTTTCCCAATAGCAACCAACTATTACGTATTTTCGCCATAACTATATTCTAATATCAGAATTTACGTTATTTACTCTTAGATTTTTCGATGATTAATTAAGAAAAATTTTACTGTTAACAAAAAGTGTTATTCGGAATCCATGCGTGCAGGTGTTTGCTCGTTTGACACTTCTATTAATAAATTAGCTTCGTTTTTAAACTGTTGAATTAAGTATTTTTATGTTTAACTAACATTTATCTATCGTAATATAGCAGCATCAATTTTCAAAATCCTCATCTATATCACACCCGCAACTCATATATATATTTTTTTTATAGCTGAAACTTGTGTTTCGGAAAATTAATGTTCCGATATTACGAATGACAAATATTGTGTAAAAAATTAATATACTTAATGTAATACTTTAGGCTATATGTCATTTAAGTTCAAAATTAATTTATGTGAAAAAGTGAGAAAATCGCCCATAGATTTGGCAGGTAGCAAAAATCCGTAACAGTTGGCAGATGCGGCCCTTCCTCGTCCATTGGCACCAGCTGACTGCTATATATTTCCATTTTTATATTTTAAAATGTGCGTGTAACAAATACATTCGTAACACATTTGCATCATTAGCGCATTATATGCGTCCTTCTCGGGAATTTATTTTTTGTTCAGAAAATCCGAATCCATACCGGGAATTCCGAAAAAGGAACTTTTAAATTTAGTAATCACAAAATGTGACATTAATTAAACCAAAAATTACTATTCAGAAATTCTGGTGTGATTTCAGAAATTTGGAATCAAAAAAGTAATCGTGAAATGCACTCTAAAGATGCAAAAGGGTTAATAGACGACTATAAAATCGTTAAACATTCTTATAATCGTTAACCAAATGGGTGAAAATGTCCGGGGCCAGGATTCGAATATTCGGGCTTTTTCGCCCAGTTGTGAAGATTAAATCTCATATGACTTCTTTACTAATTAGGATAACTGTGGTAAAATTAATCTAGTGTAATCACGTTTCCAGCGTTTACTGGAGGTCCCATTACCTGTGATTTATTCAGTTGTGCTGATTCAGAACTATCAGAAAACATGCTATATTCATTAAGGTTAACTGGGTGATTAAGTTCAGCCATATTCGTCCGGGATTGCTCAGTTGATAGAGCATTGACAGCTTCAGCCAAGGGATTCCGGATTCGGATACTGGCCCAGACTTTTTCGCCCAGTTGGGAAGATTACTTTTCAAATGATTTCTTTACCAATTAGTATAATTGTGTAAAATTAATCTAGTGTAATCCTGTTTTTTTTCTTACTGCACCTCTTTTAGTTAAAAAGCTTATTGGCAGATATTTGGAACGGAAGCTACATGGCGTTCCTATGCAGTGTTATTGTTGTGTAATTTGAATATTTAATTATTATAGTGAATTATTATATTGCATTGAAGAATTTGAAGATTATTTTTAAGTTTATGCAGATTGTAGAACAGAACATTCCACTATTGCTTGTATGAAACAGTATTCTTAAGTGATTGAATATTGTATAGTAGTTCTGTTTTTTAATTTAATTTAGTTCTGGTTTTGAACTTAATTTGATTATTATTGTTTTGAAGCAATTTGATTACTTTTGATTTTGAAGTAATTTTTGATTAGTTTTGTTTTGAAGTTAATTTGGTTAATTTTATTTTGAAAATCCTTCTGCTTATAAGTTATTGTATAAAATGGAAGATTATGAAATGAAAGCTGTTCAAATTAAAATTGAGAGAGGTAGAGTTAAAGGCTCTGTAACTAGATTAGAGAATAGTTTTGATAATGTGAATACAAAGAATGAAATTTTGATTAGATTACAAAGATTAGATGATTTACTTAAAGAGTTCTTAAGATTAGATTCTAATTTGAATGATGATGATTCAGAATTAACAGATTTTGAAGAAAGGTATTTTCAGTTAAAAACTAAATATCAAAACAAACTAGATTCTTTGAATTCTTCAGAAGTTATTAATACTGTAACACAAAATCCTGTGCAAGGTCCTTCTGTTGTTGTTCCAAATCAATGTAATATTAGATTACCCAAATTAAATATTCCAGTATTTTCTGGAAAATTTTCAGAATGGACAAATTTTAAGGATATGTTTGTTTCCACTGTCCATTCCCAAGTAGCTTTGAGTGGTATTCAGAAATTCCAGTACCTTAAAGGTTTACTTTCTGAAGAACCAGCTTCATTAATTAAGCACATTTCCCTTTCTAATGAATCGTACCAAGAAGCTTGGGAAAAATTGTTAGACCGGTATGATAAAAAGAAACAGATTGTCAATTCTTTGATTAAATTATTTTTAGACCAGAAATCAGTTCTTCAACCTAATAGCATAAATATAAGAAATTTGCTTAATACTAGTGAGAAGTTATTAGGGGTTTGAAAGCTGTTGGTGATGAAGCTACAAATAGAGATCCATGGTTAATATATTTGTTATTCCAAAAACTTTATCCTGAAAGTCGAAGACTTTGGTCCATTGAAAGTACAGAAAATGAATTTCCCACTTTGAAAGAATTTTTTGATTTTTTAAGTGTAAGATGTTCTTCTTTAGAGCTCATCTCTAACAATGAAAGTGATATTAAACATTCCAAAAGCTCAAATTTTGTTGGTTCTAAGTACACTTCAAATAATAAACAATCAAAGGTGTGCTTAAAGTGTCAAGGAATGCATCCACTGTACAAATGTATGAAATTTAAATCTATGGATGTTTTTGCCCGAAAAAACTTTGTTAAACGTAATAACTGTTGTTTTTTGTGTTTAAATTCTCATAAAGTTAAGGAATGTCCCAATTCTCATTTAAAATGTTTTAAATGTGAAAGTAAACACAATACACTCTTACATGAAGAGAGTAAGGGTAATAATGCTTGCACTATTCAGACTGAAACTAAATTATTTCTTCATTCATCTGAGAATAAAAACCATCTTTCAAGTAGGGAAGTTGTACACGAGTCAACATCTCATGAATTACAAATTAATTCTAGTGCTTCTTTCAATAATTCCAAATGTGTTTCCTTTCTTCCTACTGCTAGAGTTCTGTTATATAATAATGAAAATAAAGCCTATTCTTTCAGAGCTTTGCTGGATTCTGGTTCAGAATGTACCTTTGTAAGTGAAAATGTTATAAGAACTTTAGGGTTAGAAAGAAAAAATGACAGAATTGTTCTAAATGGAATTGCCGGAGTATCAGCTGGACAAACTCGAGGTTCAGTGATTCTTACAGTTGGGGCTAAGCTTTCTAATGAGTCCTTAAAGGTTCAGGCTTATATACTGCCTAAAGTAACATCTCAGTTACCAGCTGAATTACTTGATACGAAAAAAATGGAGTATCTTAAAAGTATTACCTTAGCAGATGAAGATTTCATGAAACCGCAAGAATGTGATGTTATTTTGGGATCTGACTGTTTCTTTACTATTTTAAGATATGGTAGAATTGTGAGTACTGAGAATGAGCCAATTGCCCAAAATACTATGTTTGGTTGGGTGGTAGCTGGAAAATTGGAACCTAAATGTAAATATTCTTCTAGTATCAAATCTCATTTTCTTAGTGTTGCAAGCGAATTAAATGTTGATCTATTATTGCAAAAATTTTGGCAAACTGAAGAAATAAACATTAAAATTCCACAGTTGTCTGATGAAGAAAATTTTTGTGAACAACATTTTTGCTCAACTTACAAGGTAACTCCAGAGAATAGATTTGAAGTTAAGTTACCAATTTATAAAGATGTGATGTCATTAGGAGATTCTAAGTCCATGGCAGTCTCACGTTTGTTTGCTATGGAGAGAAAATTTCAGTTTGATAAAAATTTTGAAAATGAGTACAGAAATTTTATGAAGCAATATGAAGATCTTGGTCATATGACACTTGTGAACAAAAATTCAAATCCTACAAGCAACAAAGTATATTACCTTCCGCATCATTCTGTTATAAAAAGTGACTCTATTTCTACAAAGTTACGTGTGGTGTTTGATGGTTCATGCAAACCATCTAATGGTAATTCTTTAAATTCTGTTTTGGCTGTTGGACAAATTCCACAACCTAATCTTTTTACTATTCTGATAAGATTTCGAACAAATCCTGTTGCTTTTACTGCTGATATTCAGCAGATGTATAGACAAGTTTTGATTGCTCCAGAAGATCAAGATTTACAACGTATTGTTTGGCGAGAATCAGCATACTCAGCTTTAAAGGAATATTGGCTGCGAACTATTACTTATGGGACATCTTCAGCTCCATTCTTGGCTACTCGCTGCTTATATCAAGTTGCAAAGGACATAGAGAAAGACGATCCTGCAATAGCTGCAATAATTCAAGAGAGCTTCTATGTTGATGATTGTATGTCAGGTTCAATCTCAAGTGAAGAAGCTATTAGAGTGATTGAAAAGCTTTCGCTGGCTTTAGAAAATAGAGGTTTTCATTTGCGAAAGTGGAGATCTAATTCTTCTGATGTATTAACTCATTTATCTTCAAATTCTCTTGAGTCTACAAATTTAGAAATCCATCCTGATGATTGTTCCAAAGCCTTAGGGCTTAGCTGGGATTCTTCAAATGATATTTTTATCTTTAACGTTAATTTACAATTTGATGATAACATAACTAAAAGAAAATTTCTTTCACAATCTGCCAAATTATTTGATCCGTTAGGATTTTTGGCACCATGCACTGTCTCTATAAAAATGTTTTACCAGCAATTGTGGTTAATGAAGTTAGATTGGGATACTGCGCTTCCTGAAATTTTCCAAACAAATTGGAAAAAATTCCAAAAGGAATTTGAACAAGTTTGTTCTATTCGAATTCCCCGATGGATCCAAGTTTCCAGTAAAGAGATCATATTGCATGGATTTAGCGATGCTTCAGAATCGGCATATGCTGCAGTGATATATGTAGTACAACCTGGTGAAATAAAGTCAAAGGTGACCCTATTGGTTGCAAAAAGCAAGGTAGCGCCACTTAAACCAGTTTCTATTCCTAGGCTTGAGCTCAATGGTGCTTTACTACTTTCCAGACTATATTCTACACTTGTGACTATTTTGAATACGTTCGTTATTAAGTTCTATGCATGGACTGACTCCCAGGTAGTACTTTCATGGCTGTCATCTCATCCTAGGTGTTGGAAGCCTTATGTGGCCAATAGAACTTCTGAAATTCTAGATTCAGTCCCATCTGACTGTTGGAGGTATGTTCCAGGAAGGGAAAATCCTGCTGACATTGCGTCTAGAGGGTTATCTCCCAGGGATCTTCCTAATTGTTCCCTTTGGTGGGATGGCCCAAAATGGCTTTCTTTGAATCAAGAACATTGGCCTCAACCTCAGATTAAGACTGATTTAGACACTGTAAATAAAGAGAAAAAGAACTCTAAATTTTGTTTTCCAATAACTTTAAATAATTCTCTGTTTGAATTATATTTTGAAATTTATTCTTCTTATACCAAAATTATTGATGTTTTAGCTTTTTGTATTAGGTTTGTGAAAAATTGCAAACAGAAAGTTGGCAAAATGAACACTAGTCCTTTGAATAAAGGTAAATTTCTTCCATTATCAACAATCGAAAGAAGACATTCAGGTAATTTGATTATTTCTTATGTTCAGCAGCTATATTTCGCTGATGAAATTAGTTGTATTCGATCAAATAGATCAGTTTCTAAAAAAAGTTCTCTTTTCTCACTTTGTCCTTTTATTGATAGTGACGGTTTGCTAAGGGTGGGAGGTAGGCTGCGAAATTCACCTCTCTAGTACAATGCAAAACACCCAGTCATTTTGCCAACTCAGCATAAATTAAGTGTATTAATTGTTAAATATTTTCATGTTATGCATTTTCATGCTGGGTTAAATTTACTTATGGGCATCATTAGACAGAGTTATTGGATAATACGTGCCAAAAGGATAATTAAAAATTGTATTCATAAATGTGTTACTTGCTGTAGGTATAGAGCAGCCTCTTCCAAACAGTTAATGGGAGATCTTCCTCTTAACAGAGTTACTCCTAACAGGCCATTTTCTGCATGCGGAATCGATTATGCAGGGCCTATTAATATTTTGAAATATCGAGGTAGAGGAGCTAAAACTACCAAATGCTATATTGCTTTATTTGTTTGTTTTGCAACTAAAGCTCTACATTTGGAGCTGGTAAGTGATTTAACCTCTGAGGCATTTATTGCTTCATTAAATAGATTTTGCTCTAGAAGAGGAGCTCCTCAGCATATTTATAGTGATAATGCCACAACATTTGTAGGTGCTAAAAGGCAACTCTCAGATTTATATAAATTTATTTGTTCAATTGAAATAAATGAAGAAATTTGTTATTTTCTGTCTCAAAGAAATATTGAGTGGCATATGATTCCTCCAGTGAGTCCGCATTTTGGTGGACTTTGGGAAGCCGCTGTTCGTTCGGTAAAATTTCATATGAAACGTGTAATTGGAAGTACTAATTTAACATTTGAAGAACTTTATACATATTTGACTCAAATTGAATCTATCTTAAATTCCAGACCATTAGTAGCAATTGATAGTGATAACAATTCAGACAGTATAAATATATTGACTCCATCTCATTTTTTAATTGGTGATGTTATTACTTCCCCAGCTGAACCTTTAAATGAGGAAAATTTGTCTTTACGGTCTCGTTGGGATATTGTGCAAAAATTAAAATTATGTTTTTGGAGAAGGTGGAGTATTGATTATTTGAGTTCTTTACAAAATAGAAAAAAATGGAGAGTGTATACAGAAAATTTTAAAGTGAATGATATAGTAATTTTGAAAGAGGATAATGTTCCTCCGTCTGTTTGGCCATTGGGCAAAATTATTGAAATTCATCCAGGTAAGGATGGAATAGTCCGTGTAGTGACTGTTAAAACTTCTAGGGGTGTCTTTAAGAGACCAATTGTAAAACTTTGTTTACTTCCTTTGCATCAAGAATAACTTCTTGATGGGTGGGAGTATGTTCAGTACAGTTAATAGTTGCTCTGTTTGACAACAGATGGCGCCACTATGTAATTCTAAGAACAATTTTGATTCAGAATTCTCACATCAGTCAGTCTTTTGAGTTGGATGATGAAAGGTACTCGCAGGGCATGGATTGTCCTTGTTTTATTCTATTGTACTGTATTTCCCCAGTATCATGTTGGCTGGGAAATTAATAATTTATAATTTAATTTAAGGCTTTCATGTTAGATGAAAGTAATTTGAAATAGGTTTATTTCTAAGAATATTTTTGCATTAGTTAATAGAATGTGAAACCAGAAGTTCCATTGTATATGTTCGTGGATGTCAACTGTGAAGTTTTTTGTGTTTTGTCAAGTTCATGTTTTTTTATGTGTTTGTGACAATAAAGAAGAAAACCAAGAAAGACTCCTTTCTTTTAAAAAATCTCTACAGTTATTTTTTTATATAAATGCTAGTGGCGTGTGGATGATAATTATGGAATATTGTACCTAATTTATTTACCTGTTTTTTTTTATTAATTTAATATATTTATTTATTTATTTATTTATTACGTATTTGTGTAATATCTAGTCAGGATTGAACGAACAATGGTGTTCCGTAATTTAAAAATTGTGTGAAACGTATTTTCTTGAGTATGCATGTTTGGTGAATGATATGTTTAGGAGAAGTAAAAATGAAAATAAAATAAGTAGGGCATTATAGTATTTGTTTTATATTTATTTATTTTGAAAATATAATAGTATAGTGTAGTGTAAAAAATGGTGTGAAAAGTACATCGTATGGAGAAAAGTCAACTAAAATGCTTGCTAAAAATTTCATGTTTATTACTTGATACTCTGATAACAGAAAATTTAAAATAAAGAAAAGGAGATTTTTTTTAATTAATGCGAATTGCTATCAGAAATATGTTTTAACACCTGTTTTCAAAGAAGAATTTCCGACCCTTTGAATTGAGGCTATTCCATTTAAATGCATCGCACCCATGTCACCGGACTTGTCTCCTATAGATTGTTGTGAATTTTGACTTTTAAAACAAGATCTTTATAAGCGGCATCTTAAAACATTTGATGGACTCTGGGATATTGTAGTCAAGGAGTGAGAAAAAATCAATCTATATGATCTCTGATATTTAAAGAAAACTATTTTATCTTGGAAATTAATACATAACATGATAGTTCAACAATATGGCTATCAGAATCAGCATGTTACAAACAAAATTTCTCATCTTTGTTTACATATTTCTTTTTGCAAAATCGTTATAAAAATGTGTGAACATCCTCTGTTCTTCATTAAATGATTTTCCATTTGGTACTCGAAGGTAACATTTAGCGATGAATCTAAATATGATCTGAAACTTTGGAGGTAATATTAAAAATTTCAGAATCTGTTACAATTACAATATGTAGGCGACCCCTAAGAATATATTTTTTACATAAGCTGAAAGAAAGTATAATTCCTAATCCAATAACTATCTTCGTTCGTTGTTGAGACAGTTTGGTAATGAACAGAATGTTTTCAGTGTTGCCAGTTTGGTATCCTTTTTTATTCAAAATTTCCGAGTTAATAACTCAAACTCCAAAAGAACAATTTTTAATTTACCTATTCACAAAATGTCTTCGATTACAAAAAGCAAAAATTACTATAGTAGATTTCTAAATAAAAGCTGTGACCATACAGGTACCCATTCCTGGATATTTACATTATCGATTTTCTTTTATTTAAGGACGGCACAACGAAGCTTCTTTCAGCAAGACGAACTTCGTTAACTTGAGCTGGATTTGGTTACATTCAGTTACACTAATACTGATTCTATTATTTATTTTATATCTGTCACACTTTTAACTTTTTCTGGTACCTCAAGTTTAATAATAAAAGAGACATTTAAAATATATGTAGACATTTTCAGCAGTAAATCAAGCGTTAACCGATTTGTTTTGAGAACTATTTCTTGAGATTCATTGCATTTTAAACAGATAACTATCCTTTAATTATTTTAAAATTCCGTATGACATATCCGGCATATGTTGCTGAATTATTGGTTGTTTTTTGATTGAAAAAATATAAAAATTGCTGTAATTTGGAATTCTTCAAACTTGAAAAAACTTTAAATAATTTGATCGCCAATAAATCCAAACGTAATTTTTCAAATTATTTTGTTAAGAATGTCTGGTATCCGCTTTAGACAAACAAGAATCAATATGAATCGCAGCATTTTTCTACGAGAAGATATTCTGTTGTTGACGATATTATATTTATCTCACAAAGACGTAGAATATCCAAGGTGAGAACACTGCTTAGAATTAAAGAGGCACTATTATCTCAGATCAGAAATCTTTAGCTCTTTATCCTTTTGCAGACTAAAAAAACTTTCTGCGATTAACCGCAGAATTTGAAAATGTCCTTTCTGCGAGAAATTAAGGTGAAAAATTTGGTCAAAATTTGATGAAAAACTGTAAAAACCTACAGCATCATCATACTTTTTAAATACTGCAAGAGCAAAGTTGTTAACCTCTACGCTTTTTTTTTAATTAAAAAAAACCTGTTTTGAAAAAAATAAATGTATAATTGCATGTATGCTGGGTATATTAACCCTCTGGTTTGGTTGATTTATGAAGGCCGATTATCTATACAAGGGATATAGGCCTTAGAGTGGAGTGCCCACCGTGGGGGGTCTTTCTAAGGGATCCTAACCCGTATTAACGCAAGGTTCGAAGAAAACCAAGGAAAACTCCGAACGGTTAGGTCGACGAGCGTGACAGGGGTTTGAACCCAACACCTATCGTCTACCAGTTTTGAGAACAAAACATCTCAGCCACTGGTGAGGCATATTAACTCTCTGCAGGGCAGTTGTATATTACATATCCCACTTAATTTTAATCCCTAATAGCACTAGAATTTCGGAATAAAAATTTGCTTTTATAATGTACGTGAAGAAAACCTTTTACTAATTTTCAAATAAATTTATAAGAAAATCTTGGTGTCATTCAATCATTTCAAAATGTGCCCCGGAAAGCGTTAAACGATGTGCAGTACATAAGAGCTGTCCGGCCTGCCGCAAAAACAATATGAGAAATAATCTCCGCTAACTTTAATATCGGAATATCCCCGATTAATGCAACTGGCTTTCAAAAAGTTCACATAATTTCATTACAACTATTTAATACCACAATACAATTAATATATTTTTTTACACACAACGTTCCCTCTTCGACCAAAGAATTCACGTCATGACAAATCCAAAACAAAAGTGATGCTGATTGCGTTTTACGACAACGAAAGTGTGTTGCAATATGATCTTGTACCAGCTAAACAAACTATTAACGGCCCTTTATACGTACAAGTTTCGAAAAGACTGAGGGAGGCAATCTGAATTAAACGGACTGACAAATGGCAAGGAAGATGGTCACTGCATCACGACATTGTTCCCTCTCACACGTCAATTGCTGTGCAGACATGGATTGCACAAAAAGAACATTCTACTCCTTCACTAGCCTCCCTACTCGGATTTAACACCATCGGATTTCTGGCTCTTCCCCAAGATCAAAATGGTCCTCAAAGAAAACCGTTTTGATACCGTATAACACATCAAAACCAACGCAACGGCCGTACTTGGAAAGATGCCAAAACAGGACTTTCATCGTTATTTCGATAAAGTAAATGAGTACATATATTCAGTGGCGGCTCGTTACTGGATTTAACATGCATAGCTGCCAAATTTACCACTACTTACCACTACTGACCACTAATTTCAGCATAAAAAAATATATATATATATATATTCCTAATTTGTATACTTTCTCCAAAATCTTTATAGAATTAGGAAACAAAAAATATTTTTTTTTAAATTATTTTCATATATGTATTTTTTGAAATATCTGAAAAAATCGTGAGCAAAAACACCATGATCTGAAAATAGCTGAACAAAAAACTATGATTAAAAAAAAAAAAAAAAAAAAAAAAAAAAAACAGAAATTGTTTGCCAATCAGTTTCCAATATGTGGATCCGAAAATAAAGTTCGTTTCTCCAAGTAATTTTAGGATTGTGTTTAAGAAACTATCACCTTAAAAATTGCCACCTTTGCAGTTTGTTTTCCAACTATTAAAAAGGAATTAAACATTAAGAGTTCTAAACTTCACTTCTGAATAGTTGCTTATAAACTTCACCAAATGATTCCCATTTGATATCCGAAGGTACAATTTACGGAGGAATCAAAATATGATGTCAAACATGGTGAAAGTATTCAAAATTTCAAAGTCTGTTACAATTTCAATATGGAAACAATCCCTAAGCATATGTTTCTAACATAAGCTGAAAATGGACAAAAATCCTAATCTAATATATATCTTCGTTAGTTTTCTAGACATTTTCGCAATTAAAATGTGTGGTTTTCAGAGTTGTAAGTTTGGTAATGTTTTTAATTAGAAATTCTGAGATATAACAAAAATTCCTAAAGAACAAATTATAATTTAACCCTTTCCGGCACAGTGGTCCCACACCGCACACCTAATTTTAATTACAAACTTGTATTCGGCACCAAGAATATTTTAATAAAATGTTGCTTCTATAATGAAAGCTTAAAATAAGGAGTTCTTATTTTCTAAACAAGTCGTTCGTAAATTCCGGTGTCAGTCAGTAATTTCGCATTTTACGAACAAAATTTGTCTGTGCCGGAAAGGGTTAAACAGTGTTCGTATGCTATTACCCCAAGCGTACGAATCCTGCTAAATAATGAGGAAATATCTGTAATTAAAAGTATTGATAAATCTGGAAGATTATTTATTCAGAAATTCCAAAAATACTATTGTTGATTTATATAATGATAACTATCATGTGAAAAACAATTTTAAAAAGATTCGAGATTTGGTAACATGGACTAGTAAACAAAGAAGAAATTACTATCCCAAATTTCTGACTAGAAAAAAGAAAAGAGTTACACTGAATTCCAATTTCTTTTAATGACAGCACTACGAAGCATCTTTTATCGAGCCGGCTTCGTTTACATGAACTTAAAAAGAGCTAAGCAAAGCCTGCATTAACTCATTAATACCGGTTGGTACGAAAAGTTACCATTTAAGTGATACGAAACTTTTAAATATGGACACCAGTATCTCAATAAAAAAATAATTCATATTAACTAATGTGAAACTATCAGAGATTCAATCAGTTAAAATCACAGCATGGGAAAACTGGTGTCAACTGGTATCGAAGTATTAAAAGAAGTGTAAAATAAGTCGGCGTTAATGGGTTAACAATAAAGTATCTAATATATTAATATTAAACGTCTAACTCTTTCTGGTGTAAAACTTTGCAGATATTTTTATTATAAATAGGACACATTTAAAAAGTGATTTATAACTTTTCATCATTAAATCAAACGTTAACCCATTTGTTTCGAGAATTATTCTTTGAGATTTTTGGCAAGTTAAGCATATCATCCTTTGTCATCCTTTTTTTAAAATGCCCAAGAACATCTGTCATTTATTGTTGAATTAATAATTGTTTTTCACTTCTAATAATCACTGCTTGGTAAAAAAATTGCCAGTCCAAACCAACACAGTCAACGGAAGTCACAGTTCACGGATCAGCAAATGTAGTATTTAGATTTTATGAAAGAAACAAAAACCGAGTGTAGATGTGCAGAAGTCACAAATGAGGAACAAAATACATAGCTGATGTTTTACATTTCATCTATCTACAATGGGTAAAAAAAGGAACTCGTACACTTTTCTTTTGAATAACACTATTTTCAAATAGAAATCTTCACTTTTCTAATCGTAAATTTCTCTGGTTAAAAATGGTAAATATTACTTTTCGAAATTAGTCGTACGAACTCTAAACTTATATGTTGGCAGGAAATCCTGAATTGCGGATTAAATATGTTAAGTATCAATTAATCACAATTACGCTAACATTTCACACAAAATGATTAAATAAATTTATTGTTGGACATTTCAGCAATACTAGACTTGTCGTTAAAAATATAACCAACATTTTCGAAATATATGTCAAAATGTATGAAATATTTCAAAAAAAAGCTAAAATTGCTTAAAAAGGTTAATAATATACATTTTGTGAATACATCCTTTAAAAAACTTAATTTAGAATTCGTCTAAAATTAAAATGTACTTATGATCAACTAAGTTCACAATTAATTTATGTGTAAAATTGTGAGAAAAGCGCCCATAGATTTGGCTTGTACCAGAAATCCGTAATAATTGGCAGCTGCGGCCATTCTTCGTCCATTGTTACCAGCTGACCGCTATATATTTTCAATTTTATATTTTAAAATGCACGTATAGCACATAGATTCTAAAAACATTTGCATTATTAGCGCATATATGCGCCTCTTTCTTGAATTTATTTTTTATTCAGAAAATCCGAATCCATACCGGGAATTCCGAAACAGGATTTTTATGACAAAACATGTATCATTAAATAAAGCAAAAATTAACACTCAGAAATTCTGGCATTATTTCGAAATTTCGGAATAAAATATAAATTCCTAAAATGCACGCTAAAGATGCAAAAGCGTTAATAGACAGACGCCTATAAAATCGTTAACCATTCTTGTACTGCTCATCATCCTGAAAGTTCTAGTTCACCCTCTATTCGTCATGCACTTACATTAGGAAACATTGAAGTACAGCCATTTACGGAAGACTATGCAAAATATAGCCCTACCCTTAATAATCAAAATAATGCGTTCAATAAACATAAATTGCTACTCCACCATAACGTTCATTTATTTATTCTTTATTTATTCATAGATAAAATAACTTGGTTTTTATAAAAAAGTATCTTAGTGTAAATACGAGCTCATTTATTTAATAAGAAGAATTGTATTTACAGATAGACGTTTATGATTTTTGAGTTGCTGGTGTGTTTGGATACCGCAGAACAAACTATGCAAAACGGGAATACTATATGAGAGAATATAAAGTTGTCCAAACGCTATACCTCAACGACACCTTGTTTTGAAAAAAAAATGACGTCACAAATTTTCCAGATGTTTGTAATGCATTACCAGACCTGCCAAGTCTCCGGCTTTTTGGATACCAGTAATTTAGTACAGAAAATGTTGTTTTATGTAATCGAAGCATTTGGCGATTTGAAAGAACAACATTTTCTCTAAAAAAATTACTGGTGTTCAAAAAGCCGGAGACTTGGCAACTCTGCATTACTGCTTTACAAATTAATTGTTACTGCAATTCCTACTGTATTAATTGTTACTCTGACACAAAATAAAGATACTAACGGAATTCACTCACGAACGGAATGCATTATCACTATGCGAAGATTGCCGATAGTTTTAAGACACCGCATTTTAATGTGATCATTTGCATATTGTACTTACGCATACCGTACATTTCTTTTACAATTTTTCACATTTCGCGTTTCCATTGTTGTAAGTTTTATCTTTTAAAATAATTTTCTTTTCATCTTGTTCCTTCGTTTTTGCACGATTTTTATTATTTTTTTTTCAACTAAAAGAGAACTAATGATTAAATAATAAATGTTATCAGATATCTAAGAAAAAGGATGTCAAGGGATGAAAGGGTTATGTGTTTGAAATGGAAATAATCTTTAGGAATAATTCTTAATATATGCTTTAACCGCTTCGCGACGAGCATCCTTTACAGAATTTTTAATCTTTTAACACCAGTTTTTCAAAGCAGAAGTTTTCGCCTTCTTGAATCGTAGAAATGCTTGGATTACATACGGCAAACCTTACAATAAAAAATAACTGGTGGGAATAATCGAGGATTCTGAGCATCTTATGCGTCACGTATACGTGTCGCTCGTCCCCAAGGGGTTAACGTTTAATTTAATGGTGAAAATATATAAATTATTTTTTAATTGTATCATATAAAACGACCTTCACAGACACATACCAGAAAAAGTTAGCAGTGTAATATAAATATATAAAGTTAAAAAAAGAAAAGTATTTGTTACCTGTCGTTGCTGAGCTCAAGTTATCGAAGACGTCTAGTAAAAGATACTTCGTTAGTTCTGTTATGGCGAGCCTGTTTGGTTTCCTTTTCTATTCAGGATTTTGCGATAGTAATTACTCTGTTATTTAATGATTACGTGTTGCAAAATCTGGAATATATATTTTTTTCTTATGTATTCACAGATTATCTATCATTATAAAAATCAAAAATAACTATTCAAACTTTCTGTCGTAAATGCGGAATTTCAGAATAAATAATCCTCCAGATTTATCAAATCTCTTAATGACAGACATTTCTGATTACGTAAACTAAAAAATTTTCTGTCGGAATATCCGTTATTCATTCGAAATTTCTAAATAAAAAGAAAGCCAAATTGGCAACCCTGAAAACATTAAAATATTTTTTTCAAATACGACGGATCCAAATACGACGTCACACTTTTATCTTTTCTATTTTTCTATTCGAAAGCTCTATATTTTTGAAGCTTGACTCTATGGACACATTTCAAGTACTCTGAACGAATATTCTCGTTCTGCAAACTTTGTCGGTGGTATCCGAACACCATATATGTTTTTACTTAAAAATAGATAAAATTTTATAATACATTTACAGTTAATTGAGGGGGTCGGGGCAAGAGAGTGCCAAGCCACCTTTTTGAACTTCTGAGATATTACAATTTGAAAATTTTATCAAATACTTAAATCAAGATATATAACCTAAAGCTTTTTCGAGATATTCTGAGTAACAATATGCAGAGTTGCCAAGTCTCCGGATTTTTCAGCACCAGTATTTTCTTCGAGAAAATGCTGTTCTTTTAAATCGCAGAATGCTCTGATTAAAGAAAACAACATTTTCTGTACTAAAATACTGGTATCCAAAAAGCCGGAGACTTGGCAGCAATATAGCAGTCGTAGAAGTTCGTTGTCATATAATACTAATATGCGTTGTTGTGGAGTTGTTTTGTTTGGGGTTTCACAAAAAAATTATTTTCTTTCTAGAAATTTTTCTTAAGTATTTTTCTACCGTCCATCTCTTTTGAAAATTTTCACATTTCACATTTCGATTGTTTTAAGTTTTATCTTTTAAAATCAACTAACACAAATCTTGTTTCTCCTTCTTTTGCATTTTTGACTAACAAGTTAATTAATAAAGAACCAATAATTCAACAGTAAATGCCAGATATGTAATGAGACATTTAAAAAAAGGATGACAAAGGAAAGTGCTGTGTGTTTAAAGTGACAAGATGCTGTAGGAATAATTCTTAACCAACACTTTAACGTTTCATTTAGTGCTAAAAATCTGTGAATTATTCCTTCATATTTGTAGTAAAACTACTTTTCACAGTCACATACCAGAAAAAGTTACAAGCTTAATATAAATATATAAAGTGTACTGAATACGATGCTCTTGCAAAGAACAAAAATTCACAGCTTGCTGCAAGTTGACGAAGATGTCTTAATGAAAGATTCTTCGTAGCTCTGTGATGTAGCGATCGACAGTTCAGTGTCGTTTTTCAATCAGGGATTTGCAATGGTATTTGCTCCTTCATTGTACCCTTTTCCTCATTAATAAGTATTACGAAATCTGGAAAAAGTATGTTTATATTATTGTATTCGCCGATTATCTATCATTATATAAAACAAAAATAACTATTCAAACTTTCTGGTGAAAATCCGGAATTTCAGAATAAATAAACTGCAAGATTTATCAATTACTTTTAACCCCTTCGCGACAAGCGTCCTTTACAGAATTTTTATCTTTTACCACCATTTTTTCAAAACAGAAATTTTCGCCTAATTGAATCACAAAAATGCTATCATTAAATAAGGTAAAGTTTACAATAAAAAGTAACTGGTGGTAATAATCGAGGATTATGAGTATCTTATGCGTCACGTATACGTGTCGCTCGTCCCCAATGGGTTAATGACAAATATTTCGTGACTATGTAAACTAAATATTTTTCTTTCAGAATATCCGTTATGCACTCGTATTTTCTGAATACAAAAGAAGGCCAAATTGTCAATCCTAAAAACAGTAAATTCTTTTAAAGCTTATTTTCGGTGATCCAAATACGACTTTATACTTTTATCTTTACCATCTTTCTTTTCGAAAGTAATACATTTTCGAAGCATGATTCTATGGTCACATTTCATGTACTGTGCACGAGGATCTTCGTTCTGCAACCGAAAACCATATCTATCATATCTATCCGAACACCATATATGTTTTTTACTTAAAGGCAGAAAAAAATTTATAATCCATTCACGGGTAATTATCCTTTTTATATCTATTGTTTCATTATGATAATTAAATGCGTATGCTAATTTCCTATATTTTTTTCTAATGTAAAATTTGAAAATATTACACTTAAAAGCAGCAATGCGGACATGATCATGGGAAGAGAAAATCTAAGTAAATTGCGCATACATTTTTTATTCTTGTTTGAAATACTGTGTATACTTCATATTTCTCATTCATAGCCTCATAATAATAATTATAGCAATAACAATAATAATAACAATAATAATAATAAATTTAGGAGCGCAAAATAGAAAGAGTATTTTAATATATAATTAAAAATATCATTTAATTAATTAAAAAAAGGGAATGAAAGAAAGGCAGGAAAAATTAAAAGGAATGACTCAATTAAACAGGAGATCTGATCGTCAG
Source organism: Maratus michaelseni (assembly GCA_963931845.1). Taxonomy (NCBI): domain Eukaryota; kingdom Metazoa; phylum Arthropoda; class Arachnida; order Araneae; family Salticidae; genus Maratus; species Maratus michaelseni. Next base: position 257,784,650 of record OZ007595.1, read on the forward strand.
CTTCCAGAAACATATGAAAAAAAATTGGTATTTTTCCATTATCCCGTCGACCAGTTTTCATTAAAAAAAAACAATCGCCAAACTGTAACGCAAATAAACAAATGGAAGTATTTTACAATTGGAATATCAAAATAAATAAATACATCAATAATAAAATACAAGAAATTCAGAAACCCCACCTTAAGTTTCTGCGATTGAATAAGAAGATGAATACTTTTCAAAATTACTGGTATTAAAGTTCAAAGGATCATACGAAAGCCATCATATTTGTGTCAGCGCGTAGGCCTAGTATTAGGTGGGTGGTGTTCTAGTGGTCAATCATTTCTGTTGACAGAAAAAAAGTTTATTTAATCAGTAGATATTTTCCAGATAAGATAAAAATTACATTCTTCAAAATTAATATTAGCAAATACATTTACCATGGTTCGACGCCTCAGGAAATTTCAATACCAGTTTTATTTTTAAAGTAATGGTTTCCATATTTGAATAAAGAATTTCTTCATTAAATAAATGAATTATTACTTTACTAAAAAACTGGTATTGAAGCCCCATGAGGCGTACGATCCCTAATTATTCAATTTAGTTATTCACAATATTATTTTTCAGTAACTTTAAATCTGACTTGTTAGCATAGCCACAACATTCCGGGTTTTATTTATTTTTTGTTTTGTTTTGTTTTGAGTATTACTAATTTCTAGCAGAATTATTTGTATTATATAATATCAAATGTTCTGTTAAAAATACAAGATTACTATTCGAAAATAATCGTTTTAGAAAAGTTGGCAGCGATGTGCTTGGCAAAAATTCATGTTACATAAGACTTTAAGAAAAAAGAATATCATAAAAATTCTTAAACAGCGAGTGTTAAAAAATATTTCAGTTAAGACTCCAAGTGTAATTAAAATATATATTTAATTACAAAAATGTTTCGAAAATAAAAATTTTGAAGTTTAAGAACCAGGAATGTTTTAAATGCACTAGTTTATATAGAGTAAACAGAATTCATTATTAAAATATTCTAATATAATAACGAAAATACTTCACTCTATAATATATTTAATAAAATCTTTTTTTTAAAATAAATTTAAATATTTTTACAATTTTCGATTACACGATATCAGTACCAAATTATAAACACTGTGAAATACAAAAATAATAATTAATACCTTTATTTTATCCCTTTGTTTCCATATCCCATCACGATTTTAATCTCTTAACCATAAAATGTCAGTGATTAGTATAGAATAAAATATTATGTTCTTGACTTAACAATTAAATTAGAAAGAAGACGTCCATTTATCTTACTTTTTTTTTCTGTGCGTCACTGAATGCCCCTGACTAAAATATAAGAGACACTAATTATGTTTTTTTTTTTCCCTATCAAATTTAAAGCTATTCATTAAAATTGTTATTCGTTATATTCTTTACAATCATTCAATTTAAAACGATGAATTCTAATGTATCTAGGAAAAGCAGTATAATTTTTATAAATCAGAAGTTGCTATCAGATAATTATTTTCATTATAATATATTGTATCGTAAGTTTTCTCTGTTCTTTAAAACTCCGGTTGTTTAGAAAAATGCCTTTTTTTTTTTTTTTTTTTTTTTTTTTTTGGAAAATTTCTTTCGCAGACTTATGTGTATTTTAAGAATTTCTCTAGAATTTTCACGCTGTTTATTGTTTTGGTTTACTTATTTGTATTTTTAAATCTTGTGTTATAAACTATAAATATATTTTCACGTTCAAAATTAAGTTTGTTAAATCAGAAAATTTCAATCACTACATAATATTTAGTTATACACATTTTTTTTTAACATCAAGAACTGTTTTCAGTTGACTTACACGATTTCAAAGAATGATAGATGATCATACATATCACTGCTGCCTGTTGAGATGCTTCTTATTAGATTGCTTGATTTCTTCCACTTTTTTGTCATACTATATTAACAAAAAAAATTTAAAAAAAGCTTGGCGGGCCAGAGATAAGTTCTTGGCGGGCCAAATTTTGCCAGCGGCGCACGTGTTTTATATGCGAGATTTATACCTTCAAGAAATAAATTTCTGTATATCTCGAAAAGTAATGATTGGAATGAACTTTACACTTACACATCCATTACTTGACACTCTGTTTCTGTAAAAACTGCAATATACCTTATTAATGTGCATTTATTCTTAAATAAAATTATGATTTTGATTAAAAAATCTCCTAGAAGATATTTGGGTCTATTCATTGCATTTTACTGACAACAGCAATTTTAAATAGGTTCATTTTCTGGGAAGATATAAATTAAAAATTGCAATGTATAGTGAATTTTACATCACCATCCTCTAATTTTGTCGTCTTCTTACCAGGGACTGATTACCGTCAGGGTAAATTGCCACCAGTAAAAACGAATATAATTTTTTGACTTACTTATGATTTAAATTCTGCATGAAACGGCGTTTGTATAAAGCAAACATTTCTATTAAAATTTACTGGTAGAAATTTCCCCGGCTATGCTTCAAACACCATTAATATTTAACACTAGAACCACAATGAAGTGTCATTCTGAACCGTACCAAATGAATAAGTGTCGTTTCGAACCAGAAACTTTTTCACATATGTCTTACAAAAAGAAGTTAAATAAATGCATTAAATAATTTTAAATAAAAATTCTGGTGTAAAATATTTTTATAAAACTTGAGTAAAATTTCTCGCGGTTCTATAGTGTTAACAAAAATACATTAACTATATTATTTTTAACTCAGTCATACTGATGGCAAAGATATCATACGAATTGACATTTTTTCAACTAAGTGAAAAAGTGTAGAGACCGCAAGTCGAACCTCTCACTTAAATTACCATTGCTCTCGATATTGAGTTACTCTATTAAAAAAATTGTGTCAGCGGGTTGGACGTCCAAGTAGCGCAATAGGGAGAGCATTGACATTTATAGTTTCTGGGTTCGATAGCCGGCCTGGACACTATATACTTTTCCGGGAAGATTTTACGCAGGAAAATCAAATGTGTCAAATGTGGATGTTATCATTTGAAAAAAAATAAATTTTATGCAATTTTAAATATATAGATGACTGCTATTTCAAAATTTCAATTCATATTTTGAAAGAGGGCAATATTCATAATCTTATGATACCTTTATAAATATTTTATCATAAACGGTCTTGAAAAAAGCAAGTGTATCGAATTCTTATATTGACTGTCAGCATGTATCAATAACATTAAAAAATCTGGCACATACTATAATCATTATTATTTTATAAGAAACTATTTTTTTAAATGTGTAAATAATACTTATATTTATTATTCAAAGTTTCTTAAAAATTTAAATTCCCTTCTACAATTCTGCGAAAACTATTAAAAAAGATCGCCTAAAATATTTAACTAAAATAATTTAAAAAAGCAAAACTAATTTAAACATTCCGAAATGTAACAGGCTATGCATGAAGATAGTATACCTTCAGCGTTGCGTGATATGTAGTTGGTGTTCTTAAAAGAAAGAATTTGAAAAAATTCTAAATTAAGAAAGCGACGTGGAAGAATGTAATTGAAAATACTTATCTTCAAGCTTGATTTATATAAAGAATTTCGTGTTAACAAAATGAACTTAGATGGATTTCTAGATTTAGATTCCGATAAATAAAACTATTTTTGCATTCAATAATTTTACCAAGCGATGATAATTTTTTTTAAGTATCATTATTGTATGCCTAGTTTTATGCTTTTTTCCTACCACTATTTTTGAGAAAGAAAAATATTATTTTAATTCAAAAATTTCGGCGATTAAAAAAGACATTTGTTTTTGTAGTAGTAGGAAAATAGTAGTAGGAACAAAAATGTAAAAGTTGGCAGCTATGTAATGTATAATTATACATAGGTGCCAACTTTTACGCTTTTTTCTTACCACTAAAATTTAATAGAATTTTTTTTTGTCATGTAATCACACGATCTTGTCAATTTAATAAGATAAAATTTATTATAAAATTTTAGTGGTAGGAAAAAAGCGTAAAAGTTGGCAGCTATGATTATATCTATTTCTTTTATATATCAAAAATATATTCCGGTTACGCACTTGGTCTATTTTTTGTATACCGCTTTATTGAAAGAAAGAATTTCGTTTCAGATTTTTCTTTCAAATATCGAAAAAACCCACCAAAGAATTAATTTTGGTTGCAAATGTTATAAAAACTTAGGACGAAAATTTTTCTTCTGCAATACTAGTATTGGGAAACTGACCAGTGGGAGTGCTGTATATTAAATAATAAAATGTCGTGTAAATGTTTTATTATTTTTTTTATTACACTCATATATTATTATAACATTAAAATAGCGATACAGTGAGTGTGAATTGTTTAAGCACACAAAAACAATTTTTAAGTAAAACTTTAAATATCCATTAATCGTATTTATAAGTGTTAATAATTTCAATCTTAAAACCATATTAAACAAAATTATGTTTTAAATGTCCAAACCATTAAATTTAAGAATGGAACAAAAATAACCGTGTTCAAAGTTACGCAGATTTTACAAAATGACGTAAGCGTTTGCGCACGCAAATGATTTCTGGGTTTATAAGAAGTACCAGGTTGTTGTTTTTGCATTAATACAAAATGAGAAAGTTGAAAGAATGTTCAGCTGAGGAGGTATTAAAAATCTCGAGTATTAGAACAAAATATAAATCCGTTTCTGAAATTGTAACTGCATTTTAACCCTTAAATGCGTAGTGTTGCAAATTTGCATCACTTTTTATTTAACTTTTAATAAATACATAAATTTCTTCTCCACCACTATATTTATAAAAAAAATATTGATACTGTAAAAATCACATAATATATGAAACTAAAGTGTGTATAGAAAAGTAACATATCCCAATAGAATAACCATTAATAATACCACAATACTTTGGACTGATTAAGTAAAGTACCAGGGGGTCACCCTTGACCAAGGACTTTCTTTCTAAACACATATCCTCAACGTCAGGGGGAAGGTCGCTGGAGCTATGATTGCACTAAAACCTCTTCTTAATAGTAAAACACTGGCTATCCATAACAAGCTTTTCCTTTATAATTCCTGTATTTTACCAATTATCACCTACGCCTGTCCGGTCTGGGGCTATATCTGCAAATCCTCCATGAAAAACCTCAGCCAACTTCATAACAAAAATCTGCGTACTGTCGTCAGAAATGCCTCTCGCTATATCCGAAATAGCACTATTCGCAGAGACCTCAAAACTCCCACATTAAATAAAAGAATCAACCACCTTGCCAAAAAATTTTATGATAAATTATATGACCTCCCTAATGATATAATAGCAGAATTGCCAGATTATGACGCATTCGAACCACATCACCGCAAGCGTCCAAAATATTCTTGCATTATTGACTATGAGCATTAGTGCTCACCATTCTGCAAATTTCTCTCTCTTACTTTTATATAAATTTGTAATTTCCTAATTAAACTTATTCCTATACTATACAAAAAAAGTAACTAATGAAAAAATTAATTTAAAAAAATGTTTGCCCTTTTTAAGTGCTTTTTTTTTAAGCTTAGCTTTGCCTGCCTTTTCCACCTGGCATTTATGTGCTGTTTTTGAACATGTTCCGAACCCTATTTTACACTTTTTCAACTTTTTTCTAGTATTTAATAATTACTTTTTACTAGTATTTAATAATATAGTAAAAAATATAACGTGAAAAATAAAATCTTTGAAAACTTTAACAACTAAAAATAATAGTTTGCCATATCTGCATATTTTACTTACTCGCCCGAGAACTTAAATAGAAATTTTTTTTTAATTTTTAGCTCTCTAGAATTATTTTATTTTTAAATATTTATATCAGTCACTTTGGTGCCTAAATAAAATTTACATATAAGCCATATTTGCTATTTTGTTGTGTATTTATTTATTTGATGACTATATTGTTGTTCCTGTGTGCTTTTATATAAAATATTTTATTTAGTTAAATAGAAGACCAAACTATTTTTTTCTTAGTACATTTTGGTTTATTTTTACAATCTAACGATAATAGGATAAAATAAAAAATATTTTATTCAATAAAAAATAATTTATATTATTTATCAGTATATGAAAAATATGGATATATATTGAGGTTTTTTTTTCTGAAGCGTAAAATTATAGAATTAAACTTCGGCTTAGCGAACTTCCATTTTACGAAATTCTGTTTTAACAATATTTTTTCTGGAACCTTGATGTTGGATAAAAAGAGCATAGGAAAAACACTCCAAGTAAAGATGATTCTATTTAACGAATTTATTTTAGAGAAAATTATCAAAGTTCTAATCTTTTTCCATCGACCAAGGAAGCTCATTTATAAAACCTTTTCTTTTCTTTTTTTTTCCAAAGAAATCCCAAATTGTGTAAGAAATAGTTTCTGAAAATCTATTTCAAAGAGGAATCATTAAATATGTCGTAGCAATTTGGGTTGTAACAATTTGGGTAGAAATTCTTGGAAGGTGTTCCCGAAAATGTGTTTGCAGCACTTCAGGTCTGTGAATATTATGGTAAACGAGATACATTTTTTTTTTCAAATCCTTTTTGAAGAGATATTATGAATTACATTAAAAGTAGAAAGGGAAAAACAAAATTGTTTCAGGTCAAAATTGTCCCATACCTATCCCTTTAAATAGACTTCATCCAAAAATCTCCTATGAATGTTATGTATGCACGTAATAAAGTAGAATCAGAAGATTGATAAAAGCGAGTTACCTGCATTCTTTTACGTCATTTGCTTTCCTGATATGACTCAAAGTCCATCTCCGTAAAACTCTAGATTTCGTTAAATGTGGCTTAAACATTCTCTTTTAACCATAATATTAGGAGAGCAATCTACTTTTCCAAAATTTCACTAGATTTAAGGAAGATTTTTCACTAAATACATAAAGATATTTGAATCGCCCTAGCAGGGCCGTGCGAAGAGGGGGCGAAGGGGGCCTACGCCCCGGGCGCGGAAATTGAGGGGGCGCCAAATTCATACTACCAATCATGGTTTTATTTATTTAATTATTCATTTTTGAGCCGTCGATCATTTTCTGGGGAAATCCTTTTTTCTCTCCGTCATTCTTTTTTTATTCTGTTGCAAAACATCATGATCTCTAACAAATAAGTGCAATTTTCTCTTATGTTATTTAGTTGTTTGGAATTTCTGAATTAAAATTAAAACTTTTAACGTTCCAAAATAAAAGCGAAATATTTATTCAATAGCATTTATTTTGTTTCAGAACTTTGTCAATTTTGTGACGGCTGTCACAAAAAGAAGGAGTTGGTGTGCGTGTGTGTGTGGGTTGGGGGCAGCAAATTGAAACTTTGCCCCGGGCGCAGTTTTCTCTTCGCACGGTCCTGCGCCCTAAGTTTACGTAATTTTTCCTAGATCTTAGAAGAATGAAAATCAATTAAAAGGCTGATTGTCATCGATCTTTTGCAATGATTTTTCAGATTATTCGATTATCAAAACGATTCGTTTTACCTATCTCTAATTCGTACTATAAAGGATCTTTTATTAATACGTCTTCGTTGACCTGTATTATTATTCTGGTGTGGAATGTTATTTACTATTATTAAAATAAATTTATTAAATTTGTCTGGTGTATTACTTTTAGAATTATTTTTATTATAACCATGAGGTATTTAAAAAATAATTTATTAATTTAAATATAATAATTGTAATATAATATATATTATATTATAATTATTATATATTAACAAATATAATTAATATATAATTAATATATAATTAATATAAATAATTATTATATTATAATTATTATATTATATATAATTATAATAAATAATTTATTAATTTATTTTCAGCATTAAATCAAACATTAACTCATTTGTTACGAGTATTATTCATGGCGATTTTTTCCACATTAAACTTATATAGCTTTTCTTTTTCATCTTTTTTTTAACGCCGGATACCTCAGATTTATTGTTGAATTATTGGTTGTTTTTCCCTTGGAGCAAAAATTTGCCAGTCAAAAACAACACGGTGAAATGTAGTTAGCGTTCATAGAACATCACCAATTCTAGGAGTTATATTTTATGCAGAAAACGAAAACCGGATGTGACAGTGGATAGTCACAAATAAGTGACAAAATAAACAGCTCTTGTATTTACATTTCATCTATCTAAAATAAGTTTTAAAAAAAAACAGGATTCGTCCTGTTTTAATTTTTGAGTTCTACTATCTTCAAATAGAAATCTCCGTTGCTTTAATAGCAAATTTCTGTCTTTAAACATGATATATATTTATTTTCGAAAATATTGGAAATAAACCTAAAAATGTATGTTTGCATAAAATTCTGCCAAGCGGATTAAATGTGTTCAGTGGCAATTAAATGTTATTTTTCAGAAATTTCACACAAAAGGATTAAAGTAATATATTGTTAGGCATTTTGGCAAATCTAGATCTTATTGTTGTAAATGATGAAAGAAAATATATAACACCGCTTCACTTAAAGGTAAAATTACGGAGAAAGGGTAATAAAATATTTTATTAACGCATCATTTAAAAAATTTTATTTAGAATTCTTCTAAAATTAAAAATATATAACTCTAATCAACTTTATCGCCGAAGATCCACTTTTTTTTTTTTTTTTTTTTGGTCGAGTTAGTTTATTATGAACTAGGTGATCCTCCCGGCGTTGTCTGGACATATGATAATGACTTTAAATATACTTAAAATCAGTGTTGAATGATTTTATAATTATAAGCAAAAATCGTTCCAATCGAAACTAATATTGGGGAGGTCACTCACTCTGTAGCATACACCGGCGTGTTGCTCATGTCCCAATTGGTTTTGATTTTATATTTTTAAACGAAAGAGCAGCGTAGTTCGGGCCTGTGATAAAAACCTTTTAATATTTTAAATGAAAATATACCCAAACGAAATAAGGAACCTTGTTATATTGACTGCCAGTTTAATTTTTTAAGGTAGATATATTAAACTTTCAATTTTGCCCAAAACGTCCTGAGAAACGCCTAATTAATACAAAATGCCTTCTCCCCTCCTCTCTCTTGTAAAACATCAAATAATATAGCTTATTGTTGGAAATGTAGAGGTTTTCTAGGGCATGCAGAAAAACTACCCCCCCCCCCCTGCCCGAAAATAGTCTAAAGAAGAATTAAAAAGTGAAATTATTTCCAAAATCACTTGAAGAGAGTGAGGGAAAATATGTCTGGGAAATTCCTGAATGGATTTCAAGAAAATATTTTTCATATTAAGTATTAATACACAAATAAAGTGTTAAAATTGGATTTTACTATTTTAAAAATCGAAGTTGGAGCAATTATATACTAATTATCTAGTCATGAGTCATGGTAAAAAATACCTACTACTGCGCGCTATTATGCTCTGACTGGAAATTTTCCATGTACTTTCTGAATATAAATGTACTAGTTGAAATATGTATCAACCACATATTAAAAATTGTAGCAACTTTGAATTTTCCAATGGCAACATCCACCTTTGATACCATATTTGAGTTCCCTTGATCAAGGCAGAGCGGACAAAGGCATAGTTTGTATACTTTCTCTTAAATATTTATAGAATTATAAAAGAAAATAATATATAATAAAAGAAAATAATATATATTCTGAAAATTATTTTCAAATGATATATATTTAGAATTTAACACGTTAAGAGCCACGTCAGTCATCAATGACTGAGAATGAACTTTCCGTTTAGGGCGCGTCAGTCACCTTTGACTGACGCGGCTTAAACGGTGTAAAATATGATATAAAACTAAACAATTATACTGTTTTGAGTAAATACTGAAAATTTATTTAAAATTTACTTAATTTTTATTTATTACAGCATTGAATCCTTAATGCATTTATACATTTCTTAGAAAAAAAATGGATTTTATTGAAACATGGTTGTCTGTCGTATAAAAATGATTGTCCTTCGTATGTATCACAAAATTTGTCAACTTGTTTAGTCATTTTTCTAAACTTTACTTCTGAATAGTTCTTAAAAAAATTCACAGAATGACTTCATGTTTATATACGAAGGTAAAATTTCCGGATTAGTCTAAATATAATGTCAAATTTAGATGTAAGTATTGAAAACTTCAAAGTCTGTTATAATTTCAAAATGCGGACGACCGCTAAGCATATATTTCTATTATAAACGAAAGAGGACAAAAATCCTAAATCAAATAGGTATCTTCGTTAGTTTCTGAGACAGTTTCGCATTTAAAATATGTGGTTTTCAAGGGTGTAAACTTGGCATTCTTTTTTAATTAGAAATTCTGAGCTCACAACAAAAATTCCAAAAGAATTTTTTTTTAGTTTACGTAATCAAGAAATTTCTGTCGTTAATAGTATTGATTAATCTGGCGGATTATTTATATAGAGATTTGAAATTATCACCAGAAAGTTTGAATAGTTATTATTGCTTTATACATGTGAAAATCATTAAAAAAGCATTCCGGATTTGGCAACATGAATCATTAAATAAAGAAGCAATTACTATTACAGACTTCCATATAGACTGACTGGTTCCCTAACACTTTTCATGACAGCACTACGATGCATCTTTTGAGATGGCTTCGTTTACTTGAACTTATATTGTGATTTGTGCTACTTACGTGCACCATTATCTTATTCTTTATATTCATATTAAACGTCTAACTTTTCCTCGTGTAAAACTTTTGAGATGTTTTGATTATAAATAGGACACATTTAAAGTAATTTATAGTTTTTCAATGTGAAATCAAACGTTAACCCATTTGTTTCGAGAATTATTCTTTGAGATTTTTTGCAAGTTGAACATATCATCCTTTGTCAGCTTTTTTTTTAAATGCTCAAGACCATCTGGCATTTATTGTTGAATTAATGATTGTTTTTTGCTTGTAAAAAATTGCCAGTCCAAACCAACATAGTCAACTGAAGTCACAGTTCACGGATCAGCAAATGTAGCATTTAGATTTTATGAAAGAAACAAAAACCGAATGCAGATGTGCAGAAGTCACAAATAAGGAACAAAATACACAGCTGATGTTTTACATTTCATCTATCTACAATGTGTAAAAAAAAGGAACTCGTCCACTTTTCCTTTTAGAGTACCACTATTTTCAAATAGAAATCTTCGCTCTTTTAATCATAAATTTCTTGGGTTAAAAATTGTGAATATTACTTTTCGAAAATAGTCGTTCGAACTCTAAAAGTATATGTTGGCAGAAAATTCTGCATGGCGGATTAAACATGTTAAATAACAATTAAATACAATTATTCTGACAAAACACAAAATGATTATAAAATTTTTTTGTTGGATATTTCGGAAAAGCTAGTCTAGTCGTTAAAAAAATCAGCAACATTTTCTTAACACGTTCGCTGCCAACTTGTTGGCAGAAAATCCTGCATGGCGGATTAAACATGTTAAATATCAATTAAATACAATTATTCTGACAAAATAGTGCTATCTACGTTTCTTCAATCTAAAATTAGTTATTCGTCCCGAAAATTTTAAAAGAAGAATTTTTATTTTATGTAATCACGACTTCGAACAAATTTGGACCGAGGAGCCCGTGGCCATATGTCACACATCCCCAGAACATAACAATTGATGATTAAAATGTCAGTGATTTCAATAAAAACTGGAAGCACCGTGGGGGGGGGGGGTGTAGCCTAAGCAAGATTAACAAACACTAACAACTAAAATAAATTAGGAGTTAACACCTTGAAGGACGGTGGTTCATTTTTGAAATAATAATAATAATAATAATAATAATAAATACTTAAATACCGAATTCGCAGCAGAATGTTTAAATGAAATTTTTCGTTTTATTTAAGTCTGTTGAACTTTCTAAATAAAATGAAAATTTCGGTATTTTTAGCTTGGCAGCGAACGTGTATATGTCGAAATATATATGCAATATTTCATAAAAAAGCTGAAATTGCTGAAAAAGGTTAATAATATATTTTGTGAACACATCGTTTAAAAAACTTAATTTAGAATTCTTCTAAAATTAAAATGTACTTATGATCAACTAAATTTAAAATTAATTTATGTGTAAATGTGGGAGAATAGCGCCCATAGATTTGGCAGATAGCCAGTGGCGGCTCGTCAGGGGGTTCACAATGGCTTTACTACCAGAAATTCCTTATAATAAATTTTACTTTATTTAATTGTAGCATGTTGGACGATTAGACAAGGGGAAAATTAATTTACAAAATTACTGGTGTTAAAGTGACTGTGGACCCCCCCCCCCCCCACCCTGACGAGCCGCCACTGCAGATAGCAAAAATCTGTAATAGTTAGCAGCTGCCGCCGTTCCTCGTCCATTGTCACCAGCTGACCATTCACTATATTTCCTGTTTAAATTTTTAAATGCGCGTGTAATACATAGATTCTTAACACATTTGCATCATTAGCGCAAATATGCGTCTCTTTCGGGAATTTCTTTTTTATTAAAAAAATCCAAATCTGTACAGGGAATTCCGAAAAACGATTTTTATCATTAAACATGTGGCATTAAATAAAGCACTACTCAGAAATTATGTAAATTTACTACTCAGAAATTCTGATGGGATTTCGTAATACAAAAGAAATTCCGGAAATGCACGCTAAAGACGCAAAAGGGTAAATAGACGCCTATAAAATCGTTAACCATTCTTGTATTGCTTATCATCCTGAAAGATTTAGCTCACCTTCTGTTCCCCATGCACTTACGTTAGGAACCAATGGCCTAGAGCCATTTAAGGACGACTATGCAAAATATACTCCTACCGATAAAAAAAAAAAAAAAAAAAAAAAAAAAAAATGTATTCAATATACACAAATTGCTACTCCATCATAACGTCCATTTATTTATTATGTATTTATTCATAAATAAAATAACTTTATATTTGTAAAAAGTAACTTAATGTAAATAAGAGTTAATTTTTTTAATAAGAAAAATTGTATTTACGGATAGACGTTTATGATTTTTGAGTTGCTGGTGTGTTTGGATACCGCAGAACAAACTATGCAAAACGGGAATCCTATAGGGTGTACATAAAATAGTCCAAAGACTCACATAATTTTGAAAAAAGTGTAAAAAAAAACGTTTTTGACGTCACAAATTGTTTAGGTATTTGTAATGTATTAGTGCATGACAAATGAATTGTTACTGCAATTACTACTGCGTTAATTATTATCCTGACACAAAGTAAAGTATATATCACAATGCTCACTGACGGAATACGTTATTACTATGCGAATATTACCGATAGTTTTAAAACCCCGCCTTTTAGTATGAGCGGAACAACGGTTGGTCTTTTGCATATTATACTTACGCCTACCGTCCATCTCTTTTGAAAATTTTCACATTTCACATTTCGATTGTTTTAAGTTTTATCTTTTAAAATCAATTTTCATAAATCTTGTTTCTCCGTTTTTGCATTTTTGACTGACAAGTTAACTAAAAAAGAAGCAATAATTCAACAGTAAATGCCATATATGTAATCAGACATTTAACAAAAAGGATGACAAAGGAAAGGGTTGTGTGTTTAAAGTGTAAAGAGGCTTTGGGAAAAATTCTTTATCAATACTTTAACGTTTGATTTATTGCTAAATATCTGTGAATTATTTCTTCATATTTGTAATAAAACTACTTTTCACAGTTACATACCAGAAAAAGTTAGAAGTTTAATACAAATACATAAAGTATACACAATACAATGTTCATTCTAGTTGTAATATTACTGATATGTTCAAGTCGACGAAGATGTCTTTATAAATGATTCTTCGTAGTTCTGTGATATAGTGACAGTTCCGTTTCGTTTTTTATTCAGGGTGTTGTAGTAGTATTTGCTTTTTTATTGTACCCTTTTCCTCATTGGTACGTATTGCGAAATCTGGACAAAATATGTTTTTCTTATTGTATTCACCGATTATCTATCATTATATAAACCAAAAAGAATAATTTTTCAAACTTTCTGATGATAATCCGGAATTTGAGAATAAGTAAACCGCCATATTTATCAATAGTACTCTTAACACTTCTTTGCATGAGTTTTTCTTTAACAATTGTGTTTTTTTATGCATATATTAAATATTAGACACCAGAAATTTTAAGATAGATTTTTAACTTCGTTCAGCAACATAGTTCACGGGAAATTTACTGGATTAATATTTCTATATAAATATAGTGGTGGATAAGAAGTTGATTTATTTATTAAAAGTTAAATAAAAAGTGATGGAAATTTACATCACTATGCATTTAAAGGTTAATGACAGACATTTTGTGGTTACGTAAACTAAAAGTTTTCTTTCAGAATATCCGTTATGCACTCGTATTTTCTGAATAAAAAGGAAGGCCAAATTGTCAACCCTAAAAACAGTAAATTCTGTTAAAGCTTATTTTCGGTGTTCCAAATACGACGTCATACTTTTATCTTTCCTATCTTTCTTTTCGAAAGTTCTACATTTTCGAGGCATGACTCTATGGACACATTTCATATACGCTGCACGAGGATTCTCGTTCTTCAAAGTTTGTCGGTGGTATCCGAAAACCATATATGTTTTTTACTTAAAAGCATAATAAGCTTTATAATCCATTCACGGATAATTATCCTTTTTACATCTACTGTTTCATTATTATAACTAAATGCGTATGCTAATTTCCTATATATTTTGTTCTAATATACAAATTTGAAAACGTTACAGTTAAAAGCAGCGACGCATGGGAACAGAAAATCTAAGGAAATTGCGCGTACATTTTTTATTCTTTTATGAAATACTACGTAAACTTCATATTTCTTATGAGGTTTACGTAGTTTTACGTCTTTCTGACTTGTTAGCATAGCCACAACATTCCGGGTTTTAATTATTTATTTTTTGTTTTGAGTATCACTAATTTCTAACAGAATTATTTGTATTATATAGTATCAAAAGTTCCGTTAAAAAGACACTCGAAAATAATCGTTTTATGGAAGTTGTCAGTGATGTGCTCGGCAAATAATTCATGTTACATAAGATTTTAAGTAACAACGATGTTATACAAATTCTTAAACAACGAGAATTAAAAAATGATTCAGTCATCCAAGTGCATTTGAAATATATATTTAATCCCAAAAATGTTTCAAAAATAGAAATTTTGCAGTTTAAAAACCAGGAATGTTTGAAATGAAGCATGTACAAGTTTATATAGAGTTAACAAAATTCATTATTGAAATATTCTAATATAATAAAGGAAATACTCCACTCGATAATATATTTAACGAAATCTTTTTAAAAATAAATTTAAATATTTTTACAAATTTTGATTACACGATCTCAGTACCTAATTATAAACACTCTGAAATACAAAAATGATAATTAATACCTTTATTTTATCCCTTTGTTACTATAGCCCATCACGATTTTATTCTCTTAACCATAAAATGTCAGTGATTAGTATAGAATGAAATATTATGTTCTTAACTTAACAATTAAATTAGAAAGAAGATGTCCATTTATCTTCTCACTATCTCACTTAATGCCCCAGACTAAAATAAAAGAGACACTAATTATGTTTTTTTTTCTATCAAATTTAAAGCTATTCATTAAAATTGTTATTCGTTATATTTTTACAATCATTCAATTTCAAACGATGAATTCTAATGTATCTAGGAAAAGTAGTATATTTTTTATAAATCAGAAGTTGCTATCGAAGAATTATTTTCATTATAATATATTGTATCATAAGTTTTCTCTGTTCTTTAAAACTCCAGTTGTTTAGAAAGTTACCTTTTTTTCTTTTTTTTTTTTAAATTTCTTTCGCAGACTTATGTGTATTTTAAGAGTTTCTCTACATCTAAAATTTTCTCGCTGTTTATTGTTTCATTTTACTTATTTGGATTTTTAAATATTGTGTTATAAACTATAAATATATTTTCACGTTCGAAATTAAGTTTGTTAAATCAGAAAATTCCAATCACTACATAACATTTAGTTGTACACACATTTTTTTTTAACATCAAGAACTGTTTTCAGTTGACTTACACGATTTCAAAGAATGATAGATGATCATACATATCACTGCTGCCTGTTGAGATGCTTCTTATTAGATTGCTTTAATTCTTCCACTTTTTTGTCATACTATATTAGCAAAAAAATTAAAAAAAAGCTTGGCGGGCAGAGATAAGTTCTTGGCGGGCCAAATTTTGCCAGCGGCGCACGTGTTTTATATGCAGGATTTATACTTTCAAGAAATAAATTTCTGTATATCTCGAAAAGTAATGATTGGAATGAACTTTACACTTACACATCCATTACTTGACACTCTGTTTCTGTAAAAACTGAAATAGACCTTATTAATGTCATTTATTCTTAAATAATATATTCTTAATTTATTCTTAAATAATATATTTTCACGTTCGAAATTAAGTTTGTTAAATCAGAAAATTTCCATCACTACATAATATTTAGTTATACACATGTTTTTTTTTTTAACATCAAGAATTGTTTTCAGTTGACTTACACGATTTCAAAGAATGATGAATGATCATACATATCACTGTTGCCTGCTGAGATGCTTCTTTTTAGATTGCTTGATTTCTTCCACTTTTTTGTCATACTATATTAAATAAAAATACAAAAAGCTTGGCGGGCCAAAGATAACTTCTTGGTGAGGCAAATTTTACCATTGGCACATGTGTTTTGTATGCATGATTTATATCTTCAAAAAATAAATTTATATATATCTCGAAAAGTAATGATTAAAATGAACTTCACACTTATACATCCGTGAAGTGACGATGTCCACTCTGTTTCCGTAAAAACTGATATACATACTGTTAATGTGCATTTCTTCTTAATTATGTGTTTGATCAAAAAACACTACTAGAATATATTTGTGTCTATTCAAAGTATTTTACTGACAACAGCAATTTTAAATCGGTTGATTTTCTAGAAAGATGTAAATAAAAAATTGTCACGTATAATGAATTTTACATTATCATCTTCTAATTTTGACGTCTTCCAACCAGTGACTGATTTCTGATAGGGCAAATGGCCCCAGTAAAAACAAATAGAATTTTTTGAGTTAGTTGTGATATAAATTATGCATGAAAAAGGAGTTTGAATAAAGCGAAAATTTCTATTAAAATTTACTGGTGGAAATTTCCCAGGCCGTAATCAGGCTTCAAACACCTTTAATATTTAACAAAAATATTTTTAAGTCAGTCATACTGATGGCAAAGATATCATACGAATTGACATTTTTCCAACTAAGTGAAAGCGTGTGCAGATTGCGAGTCAAACCTCTGATATAAATTGCCAATGTTCTCGATATTGAGTTACGCTATGAGTGAATTGTGTCAGCCGGTTGGTGGCCCAAGTAGCTCAGTAGGGAGAGCATTGGCAATTTAAGCTAGAGGTTCTGGTTTCGACTACCGGACACTATATACTTTTCTGGGAAGCTTTTATCCAGGAAAATTAAACTTGTCGAACGTGGGTGTTATCATTTGAAAAAATCAAATTTTATACAATTTAAAAAATGTACACGACTTCTATTTCAAAATTTGAATTCATATTTTGAAAAAAGGAAATATTCAGAGTCTTATGATACCTTTGGAAAGATTTTATCATAAACAGTCTTGAAAAAAGCATGTGCAACGAATTTTTATATTGACTATCAGCGTGTATAAATAATATTAACCCTTTCCGGCATGGTAGTTTAATTCTGTCCCACATAAATTTAATCCCCCAAATGTTACAGCGACACCAGAATTTTGAAATATTTTTTTTGCCTTTTACAATGTATGGGAAGAAAGCTTTTACTTATTTGCAAATACACTTGTTTCTAAATCCTGGTGTCAGTCAATAATTTCAACATTTTAGTAACAGAAGTACTTTGGGCCTGAAAGGGTTAAAAAAACTGGCATATGATACATTCATTATTATTTTATATAGAAATATTTAAAAAAATAATTTAATGTGTAAATAATACTTATATTCACTATTCAAAATTTCTTAAAAATTTAAATTCCCTTCTACAATTCTGTAAAAACTATTAAAAAAGTGCGTCTGAAATATTTAACTAAAATAATTTAAAAAAGGAAAACGAAAAATAAACATTTTTAAATGTAATAGGCTATGCATGAAGATAGTACTCCTTCAGCGTTGCGTGATATGTATTTGGTGTTCTTAACAGAAAGAATTTGAGAAAATTCTAAATTAAGAAAGCTATTAGGACATGGAAAAATGTAATTGAAAATACTTATCTTCAAGCTTGATTTATATAAAGAATATCGTGTTAACAAAATGAACTTAGATGGATTTCTAGATTTAGATTCCTTTAAATTAACTTTTTTGCATGCAAAAACTCAGTTAGAACTTTTAATTTTACCAAGCGTTGATAATTTTTTAAATATCATTAATGTATACCTAGTTTTATGCTTTTTCCTACCACTATTTTTGAAAAGAAAAAAAAATTCTTTATTCAAAATTTTTGGCGATTAAAGAAGACTTTTTTTTGTGATCAAAATATAGGGGTAGAGGGGAAAAAGTAAAAGTTGGCAGCTATGTAATATATAAATATATATATTCTTTTTATACAGCAAAAATATCTTCCGGTCAAGCACTTGGTCTATTTATGTATATTAGTTTATAGAAAGAAAGAATTTCGTTTGAGATTTTTCTTACAAATATAAAAAAACCCGCCAAAGAATTAAGTTTGTTTGCAAATGTTGTAAAAACTTAAGACAAAAATTTTCTTCTGCAATATACTAGTATTAAAAAAACTGACCAGTGGGAGTGGTGTACATTAAATAATAAAACATCGTGTAAATGTTTTATTATTTTTTTAATTACACACATGTATTATTATAACATTAAAACAGCAATACAGTGAAAAGATTAAGTACACAACAACAGTTTTTAAGCAAAACTTTAAGTAGCCATTAATCGTATTTATATGTGTTAATAATTTCAATCTTACACCATATTGAACAAAATTATGTTTTAAATGTGTTTCCAAACCATTAAATTTAAGAATGGAATAAAAATAACCGTGTTCAAAGTTACGCAAATTTACAAAATGACGTAAGCGGTTGCGCTTTCAAATGATTTCTGGGTTTATAAGAAGCACCAGGTTGTTGTTTTTGCATTAGTATAAAATAACAAGGTCGAAAGAATGTTCAGATGAGGAGGTATTAAAAATCGAGTATTAGAACAAAACATAAATCCGTTTCTGAAATTGTAACTGCATTTTGACCCTTAAATGCAGAGTGTTGCAAATTTGCCTCACTGTTTATTTAACTTTTAATAAAAACATTAATTTCTACTCGACCACTATATTTATATAGAAATATTATTACTGTAAAAATAAATAAAAAATGTGCTACTAAAAGAGGTTAAAAATCTATCTTAGTCTTTCTGGGGTCTAATCCATAATATAAGTGTAATAAAATACAAATCTAAAAGAAATATTCATGAATTAAAAGGTTGAAGGCAGAGGTGCTAAGCTCTCACTAATCTTCCGCAATATGTGGATTATTTTGAAACAGTTTAACAACGTTTCGAACCAGTAAAATTATTTGACGAATCTTTGTTTAGTTAATTTCCGATTTCTACATGGAATTTATTTAATTTTATTTCTTAAAGAAAATTCTGGTGCGAGACGCATTAAACCTGGATTAAATTAACCCACATATTACGGAAGATTAGTGAGATCTTGGCCACTGCCACCGAGAAATACTCAAGGCCGACTGACAAGAAATGTGACGTCATCGCTAATGAACCAACTTCTCACATGTCAGTTATCAAAATCAATTTGAATTTTTCTATAAGAATAAACTGGTAATTTTCATTTCTTTTAAGTCAGGGGAAAATAAAGTAAAAAAATGATAATTACCAGTATATTCTTATAGAAAAATTCAAATCTGTCAAATCTCTCAAGAGTATCAAGAGACATTTGGCAAACACGTGCTTTCTATTGAGAAGATTTTAGGATGAGATTTGAGATTTTAAGATTGTATTTTTCAACATGACAACGCCACAGTAGCTTTCTTCAAGCACGCCATGAGTTTTGAACTGGCCAGCAATGAGTCCTGATAAAAAATATATGGAGTATTCTCACACGCACAGTTTATCAAAAATGGTAAGTATTATTCTTCAATTCAAGATCTGTAATATACCATTGAGGACACTTTTTAGAAATCAAGTCAGAACCGGATTTTATTGATGGAGCATCGTGTATTTAAACTCAATAAACACAATGAAGCTATAATACAGCGTCTAGAATAGATAATGTGGAAAAAGGTTACCAAATACTACTAAAATATAGAATCCGATAAATGTCGAACAATGCTGAAAAGATAACGGTTCGATCGGAGCGACATCTTCTAGCAGTGGCGTAGGCAGGGTGGAGGACAAGATGTTTTCAATACCATTAATTTTATAAAAATATTTTTCCCTTATCTAATCGAAGAATTTTCTGCGATATTGAAGCCGAAGAAAACTTATAAACTTTAATATTACTGATTTCAAGAGCATTTTGACCCCCTCTCTGGCTACGCCATTGTCTGCAAGCTGTTTTCGACGCAAGCATTGCATAATAATCGAACTGAGAAAACGTTTCAGCTGGTGGTAAATATTTAAAAAATTAAATTATACCCTATATCCTTTGATTTGGATAGGGATTTTCATAAGCTTTGAAAATACGAATGATATTGATCAGGGCCAAAAACACGTGATACGAATTCTTTTGTGCCTGGTTGCAGTACTCGATACAAGATAGCAAACTAGGAACTATCCCTATTTAGCATACCAGGGGATGAATCTCTGCTAGAAGAGTGGAAAAAATAAATTCTCTGATATGATAAAAAACTAACTTCAAAATCAGTTACATCTCAAATATACACTTACAAGAAGATTTTATTAACAGAAATTATGTTCATGTTGTCAATAGTGAAACGGTTACTTTTGCTAGAGGTAAATCTATTTTTAAAGCAGATCTCGCTGCGATCACCTTATTATTGTACCGCCTCGTTGCACCCAAGATCTCCTTATCATAGTATCAGACCTCTCAATCAGCAAGTTTCCTATGACCGCTATACTAGTCCTGCTACTAGCGCCATCAATCGTCAGTAATAGGAGTATTTACGACACGAAATAACACGAAATTTTTTCACAGCTCCATTTGTTCTATGCATTTGCTTATGAACTAGTATCGGTAGCATAGCTGCCAACTTTTACGCTTTTTTCCTACCACTAAAATTTTATAATAAATTTTATCTTATTAAATTGACAAGATCGTGTGATTACATGACAAAAAAAAATTCTATTAAATTTTAGTGGTAAGAAAAAAGCGTAAAAGTTGGCACCTATGCCAGTAGCAGAGCTGCTAGATTTTTCTATTCTCTTTTTGGATACCAGTTTTTTAGTACAGACAATTTTGTTTTGTTTGATCGGAGAATTCTGGGATTTAAAAGAACAACATTTTCTCTAAAAATATACTGGTGTTCAAAAAGCCGGAGCCTTGGCAACTCTGCGGTAGTATCCACCAGGCGGCGATACTTTCCGGAGAAAGTGAATTAATAAGTTGACAATTACCGCGGACATTTTCTCCCATAGACTTTCTCCGGATTGTCAAGTCTGATCTATGATAAGGGAGTCTTGGTTGCACCTTTATCGGCTACAATCTTTTTGCACTTTTTAAAGCATTACCAGTTTGGCTTTTTTTTTAAATTTCGAAATTTCGCATTTTTACCAGGAATTACCCTAAAATGTTGTTTTGGTTGCTTAATGACAGATATTTTCTGACTTCTTAAAATAAAAATTCTTGTTTCAGAATTGCCGGTTTGAATTCGAAAATTTTGAATTAAAAAACGGTAAAACCGTTTTCCACACTATATATTCTAGGTGCTGTAGCAATAATAAAGAATTATTTTATTATTATTATTATCCTTCTATTAAAAATAAATATCTACTGTGCTTAAACTTTTGACACGCTAATGTTTGTTCGTTTGATAAATTCAATGGTTTTACATAAAATTTAAAGCATAATGGTATTGGACTTTTTTAAACGGCAATCTGTATCTCATATGAACAGGAATTTAAATTAGAGTGATTAATTACAATTTATTTTGAAAATTTCTGTGGTGCTTAAACTTTTGACACGCACTGTATTGCACAAATTAAATAGAAAAACACCTTTCGTGAAATAAGTTCTGATTTTAAAATTTAAACGAACTAACAAACTAACTAATAATCCAAACTAATAAAACAAACTATAAAATACTGATTATAAAATGTTTCTTTGCGTATGATGCTTTACATTACTACTTTTTATATGAATGTTAAAAGTTATGAATAATATTCAATGCATAAACTAATGCGGAAATTTATTATTCAGAATTCCATCTTAAAACATCTATATTTCGTTCTACATTTCAATAATTACTACTGAGAAAATATTCTATAAAATATCGAATACAGAATCGAGGATAATAAAAATACTGAGTTTCAAATATAATGAGGTATCTATGAAGATAATATATTTTCCAACGTGATTTCTGTTTGCAGTTTTTAGCAAAAAGAATTTGACAAAAAATTAAATTAAGAACGTTACTAGACCATGCAAAAAATAAAATACCGTAATTTCTGGTATATAACTTGCAACTCAAATAAATCAGTTCGGATCTAAAAAATTTTATTTATTAAATAAAGTCAAATAAATATCAAGTACAAGCAAGTTACCTTTTATTAAATAAATCTTCTGGTTCGAAACCAATTTATTTGAGCCGCAAGTTATATAACAGAAATTACGGTAATTGAAAAGATTTATTTTCAAGCTAGATTCATTTTCCAAGTTTTGTGTTTACTAAATGTATTTTTATGCAGTTCTTCAATTGCAGCTTTTAAGTAAACAGTTTTATCACAAAAATACTATTTTTTAACAACTTCGCGAAGTGGTGATATCCTCGCTACCATGTCAAACTATCGAATGTGAAAAAATGCATTTTTCATTACTTTTAAAAACTGGCCGATTGTCAGCACTAAATTTTGATAGTATTCTTCACCAGGGTTGCCATTTTGGCCTCCTTTTTCATTCAGAAATTTCAAACAGAAATTTTTGCTTTATTTAATGACAGACATTTCGCGATTACTTGAAGTAAAAAAATTTCTCTCGAAATTTCCGGTATTAACATAGGTGCCAACCTCTCATTAATATTCCGTAATATGCGGGTTAATGTGACCCAGGTTTAAGAAGTTTCGCACCAGAATTTTTTTTAAGAAATGAAATTTAAAAAATTCCACGTAGAAATCTGAAAATGAATAAATAAAGATTCATCCAATAATTTTTCTGGTTTGAAGCGTGGTTAAACTGGGTCAAATTAACCCGCATATTACGGAATATTAATGAGAGGTTGGCATCTATGTATTAATTCGAATTCTATGAATAAGTAAGAAGGGTAAACTGGTAACCCTTCTCTAAACAGAATATTTATTAGTATTTTTACTACGCGAAGTTATAATAAAATTTAGTGGTGTCAATCTGCCCATTTTTAAAAGTAATGGAAAACCTTCGATAGTTTGACATGGTAGCGACGATATATCTAGAATTCTATACCATTCAAATCCACCATATTGTAAGTGAAATTTGAACACATTTTTAATGAAAGCATATGTTATACGTTAGATATTTTTTGTCATCAAATAAAAAATGTTTATTGGTATTTCAGTTTTCTGTAAAAATTTCGATTTCTCATATTTTTTAGGTAGGCACGAGCTAAACCCTCTAGATGTAAATTTTATATTATCTTTATGGGGTATTTCCATGACCCGATCACCACAAAGGTGCCCGATCTTTCACCAGTACAAAAAAACGTGACTTTTATAAACGCAGAAGTTTTGTTTCAAGTAAAGCAAAAGATATTCTTATTATAAAGGTGGAAGATTGGCTCTACATAAATCGGGGTCTGCGTATTTTGATATTAAATATATAGCTTTTTATGGGTTTTTTTTTAAAGTTTTGATTACATCGAATGCACAAAAATGTAATCACAAACTTTCTAAATCAAAATGTTGAAAAATTAATTACAAATTTATATTTATGCAATATATGAAAAAAATATTACTAAAAATATCAAGCATATTATTATATTCAATATTATTTTTCATGCTAATGTTAAAAAATACATAAAAAATTATCAGTGTAAAATTAATAAGAACATTCAATTTTTAATGTTTCAAGGAAAACCTAAATTTAATTTGGAATTTCACTGAAAATCTATTATAAGATTTACATAAAATATTTAAGTAAAATAACTTAAGAAAGAAAAATGAATATGCGATTTTTTTTTTAATTTAGTGGGGTATGTAAAAAGATAATGTATTTTTCAGCGTTACGTATGTATAGGATTTTTTACATAGAAAGAATAGCCCACAAATTTTTAATTAAGAAAATTATTAGACCATGGACAAAATAATTGAGAATATTTATTTTGAAGCTAGATTCGTGTACTGCATTTCCTGTCAACTAAATGGAACTTTATGCAGTTGTCGGATTATAGTTTTAAGTTAAAACTTTTGAGCACAAAACACCATTTACTTCCATAGCTATGTTAAGTGGTGATATTATTATAATATTATAATTGTGTATCATTATTATTTTTTTTGTACCGCAAAACGATATTCAAGCCCAAAATATCTACTATTTATAAATTATTTTTGTCTTAAAGATATATTTATTAAAGATACATTTATTACAGTGCGTCCCAAAAGTTTATAGACAACGGTTTTCTTTTCTTTCTTTTTTTTTAAATCGAAAAAGAGAAGTAACAATTTCAAAACAATTTATAATTATAAATAACATCAAGACAATAATAATACTATACAGAAATAATATTACACAGACTTTGAAATCACAGACTTTGAGACTTTTGTCCAGGTTGTCTACGCAGCTAATAAAAATTTCCTACATATCACTAAAAAAATGTAAAAACGTAACATACACATTTCCCTTCCCCACTTTATATTTGTTCTTTTATGTTCTTATTTAAATTCAGGTACTTGTTTGTTATAATGGCCTTGACGTCCCTTTTTTAAGTTTGATAAAATTCGGGCTTCCGAAAGTGAGTTTGTTGTCAAACGACACAAACAGCTAAGAAAACGAACCTGTTAAACTTTTATGCATGTTTATATATATTTGAAAAAAATTGCTACTAATTAGATGTATTAGATACGTTAATTCTGTTTGTATTTGAAAATAGATAAATACGCTCTTTGCATTAAGTAAATTTTATAAATATTGAAAAAATTGCTTGTATATTCCTCGCTACCATGTCAAACTATCGAATGTGAAAAAATGCATTTTTCATTACTTTTAAAAATGAGCCGAATGTCACCACTAAAATTTAATGATATTCTTCTCCAGGATTATCATTTTGGCATCCTTTTTCATTCAGAAATTCCGAATTTATACCAAAAATTTCAAACAGAAATTTTTCATTCATTTAATGAGAGACATTTCACGAAAACTAAAAGTAAAGAAGTTTCTCTCAAAATTTCTAGTGTGTACTCGGTATCTTTAAATAAATGAGAGAACCAAGTTGGCAACCCTGGTTTTCAGAAAAATTTTACCAGGCGAAGAATTCTAATAAAATTTAGTGGTGACAATCGGCCCATTTTTAAAAGTACCGTAATTTCCGGCGTATAATCCGCAGCTCAAAGAGTCGTTTTTCGACCCAGAAATATTATTTTATAAAATGTAACTTAAAAGACCACTGTAAATATTTAACTACAATTATTGAATAAAATTTCTGGGTCGAAACACGACTCTTTGAGCTGCGGATTATACGCCGGAAATTACGGTAATATTTTTTTTTTCACATTCGATAGTTTAACATGGTAGCGACGATATGAAACAGCGAATAGTTTGCCATAAAATCAACATGCAAAATTTTCCTATTCTCGCCAAAGTCAGTTTCTCAATCTCGTCAAGGCCAATCACTACCTCCTTAATACTAAATGCAGGTCGTATTCACGTTTTCCACATACAGAAATTGGAAGTCAATTTTTTCCCACAGTACCGTGCCATCTATCGGCGACATCTGACCTGATATTTCAATACATATCAGTACGCTACCTCAATTCCAAAACTGACAAACTGCACCAAGAATATTTAATAAAAATTTTCTTTTTATTCAGTACCGGAAAATAAGCAAGTTTTTATTTTCAAATAAATTCATGTGTAAATTCCGGTGTCAGGCCATTATTTCATCATTTTGCAAACAGACTTACTCCGCGCCGGAAAGGGTTGACGTATATATTACGGAGGTAGTGATCAGTAAATAACGTAAACAAAGGCTGTATTGAGAATATTTATATGGAAAGTTAAAAAACAGATACTTTGTAATTAATTTCTAGAATTTCACAAATGTATTTATTATCTTTTCTTTTATAAATAACAATTTAAATATCTGTAGTAACTGATATTTTTAATTTAAAATATTTGTTTTTAATACAAAAGTTATTTTTTTAATTAAATATAATATATAAATTAATAACACTGACCTTTATTTATAAATAGATTTCCATAAAAAAGAACACAAACAATGATTATGGGAGCAACAATATTTATTAACACTATAAGATTTAACCCCTTAATCGTCGCGCCCTATAAGTGTAGGCTACTTTTTAAAAATTCAGATTGCTTGTTTACCACCATTTTTTTTAAGTAGAAATATTCATGTTATTTAACAGACATTTAAAATAATGCGAGAATAAAGCTAATTTCACTATTTTTAAAAACTGGTGGGAATAAAACAATCTGAATAAAACAGGCGTAACCTACGCTGCCCGTGAATGTCTCGGGCACGACGATTAAGGGGTTAATTAATAGATCAAAAACTATAAGTACGATTTAAAATGATTAATGCAAAATGCCAACGTAGTGGATTAAATTAAAATTACTGGTAGCAACTGATAATACATGCCCCAGATGGTGACGCCTAGGTGGCGCTACTATCTGGGACATGCTGACTTCCATTTTTGAGACAAATACGATAGGCACCAACAAATAAGTACCTAAATTCTATTTTGGTAGAAATGTATTTTCGTCATTTTCAAGATATGTCAGATAAACTGAAGATCTTGTGCAAGTTCCATGTTTCTAGCTGCAAAATCATTCAAACAGATGAGCTTTAGTGCCTGTTTCTTTAACTATTCCCGCCAGTGTATGTAAGTAAATTAACAAAAGAGGAAAAACCTGTACGGAATTTTCAATTTAATGGGATATGGCATGAACTTAATATACTTTTCAGCGTAGCGTGATATGTACTTGGTATTTTTAACTGAAAGAACATGAGAAAATTTTAAATTAAGAAACTTATTAGACCATAGTAGAAAATAATTGAAAAAATTTATTTTCATGCGAGATTTAAAAATAAGTCTCGTGTGAACTAAAGGAATTTTTATGCAGTTCTAGAAATGTAACGTAAAATTAAATCTTTATAAAAAAAAATATACAATTTACTTTAATAACTTTTCAACGTGGTGTTATTTCTAGAATTCATAAATCATTAAAACCTAAAATATTTCAAGCGGAGCTTCATATATGTTTAAATAAAGCTCACTTCATACGGTAGATATTTATTTAATGAAAATAACGTTTATTAGTCTTTCAAGTTTTAATGACGTATTTGTATTAATGATTTATTTCACAGCTGCCAAGTTTCGTTTTTTTTCGCAAGTCAAATAAACTTATTTGTCCCAGAAATTTTACTTAGTAACTAAAATGAAATGTATACAACATAGAAACAATACACATTATATTAAATAAATTTACTAGGACAAAATTTATTTATTTGACTTGGAAAGAATTGGAAGATTGACAGGTATCATTTACTTGCATAAGTAATGTCTAAAAGAATTAGACAGCAAATTTATATTATCTTAATTCTGTAATTTGAAAATAAAAATATAGGTAATTTATGTTGTTTTTTAATAAATCTAAAACTGAACTTGAATTATATTTATTTTCAATTAAAAATACACTACACTGGTTCCGAACCATTTTTAGCTACACCCCACCAAATAATATCTAAAATCAAAATACTCCCCACCCACTTCTATCACATACAGTACTTAATATTTTACCCTTGAAAGCATTTTTGTTTAGTTTAGAATTGTATTTATTATGCTTAATTTAAGGATTATACACCAGAAAGTTTAAGATAGATTTGTAACTTTTTTTAGCAGCTTATTTTATGCGATTTTTACAGAATTAATATTTCTTTATAAATTTAGTGGTGGCAAAGAAATGTATTTATTTATTAAAAGTTAATAAATTGTGGTGCAAATTTGCATCACTATGCATTTAAGGGTTAACACGTTGATTGTCATCGCACTCAAATATGTGCACCAGCAACATTTCGCTGGGCACCATACCACACGAATAGGTGTGGCATCAATATATTCATTGATGACAATTTATTGACATGAACAGTTGTCGCAGCGGCCTATATATTTTTTATATATTTGATACCACTATTTTCAAACTAAAAATTTCATGTCAGATTTCTTTAAAATGTGCAAAAGATATTGTGAATATTATATTTTGAAAATAGTGGTGGGAATTATTAAAAAATGTATAGGACGCTGCCACCCCTGCATGAAACGGGATTGTTGGTAATTTATTCACATATATTTAAAAAAGGAACCGCGTGTCCCTCAGCAGGGTTCGTACACTTTTATCTCATTTTTTAATAGACGTTCTCGACTTATTTAAATGTACTACAGAATTAAATGTATTAAAAGTATTAAAAATCTTGCAATTAAACACGGTGACCACAATTTCCGCTATCTAAATGTTAAATAGAAAAATTCTACTAAACAACTGGAGTAAAAGCGTACGAATTCTGCTCAGGCATCCTTTGTGATTTCAATTTGGCGTTCAACGTATCAAAATAACAAAAAATTGATATTTTTTAATTAAAAATGTATAACAGCATTGCCGTGATTGGAAATTGTTAACTGACTCGATAAACACTTAAAACCGCTTTGTCAATGTCTGCCAAAGAGCCACTTCGTCAGAGTTTGCTGCTGTCAGGGTTTTAAAAGGTGATTCTTATTCACATGCAAAAAAGCTAAAAGAGTATTAACATTGACAAGACACTTCGCATTTTTTAGCTTATCAAAGAGGCAAACATTTTCTCACAAAAATGTGTAAAACATAATTCTATAAATGCAACGAGGCCATATATCTTCACCTTTATATATAGAAGAGTTTTTTGTTCCTTGTCGACTCACCTCAGTGTAATAAAGATTCGTCGCTACCATGTCAAAGTATCGAATGTGAAAAAATGCTTTTTTCATTACTTTTAAAAACTGGCCGATTGTCACCACTAAATTTTATTAGAATCTTGGATTAGTTAGAATATTAATAAAATCCCTGTGAGGAACAGGGTAGCCAATTTATCCTTTTTCAAAATTCAAAATGCCGAATTCATACCGGAAATTTTAAGAGGAAAAAATTACTGTAATTAATTACGAAATGTCATTAAACACGAAATGTCATTATAAACAGCACAAAAATTCTCACTTAAAATTTCTGTTATGGATACGGAATTTCTGAATGAAAAAGGAGGCGAAACTGGAAACCCTGTTGAAGAATACTATTCCAATTTAGGGGTGACAATCGGACCATTTTTAAAAGTAATAAAAAATGCATTTTTCACATTCAATAGTTTGATATGGTAGCGACGACATAATATGGTCTGCAATTTGTCACTTTTGGCATGAAATTTTATAATTGCATTTATAACTACATTTAGAACAGGCGTAAAAAAATTTAACAATAGGGTCTGTCTGGAAATAACTTTATGCAGATGAATCATTTTTAGCACTTTCCAACATAATTGAAAAGTGTTTATGAACTCGATTTGTCCGTCTGTACATGCTCTAACTCGCGTAAATGTACTGTCATGCAACTGATATATGTTATTGAGGTTTACTATGGCATGTATTGAGATGGTAATATGGTATGTATTGAAAGTTAAATGTGTAGCGCTCATAGTTCCTTTATAGGGATAGTCAAAATAATTCCTTTACAATCCACTTTATGGGAAAAAATCATTTAAGGTTTATTTTAGTGATGTTACACTATTTCAAACATATTTAAATTGATATATATCAGTGACGTGCACTACAAGAGGCTTACTATAGAACATGGTGTGCATAGCACTTATAGTTCTTTTACAAGGACAATCAAAAGGCTTCCGTTGCATTACGGTCTATAGGCAAAAATCGGTTGCGGTTAATTTTAATAATGTTTCACTATTTCAAGCATATTGAAATTGATTTATATCAATGAGGCGTATTACAAGAGGCTTACTATAAAATATATCGTATTTATAGCATTCATTGTTCATTTACATGGACACACAAAATAATTCGGTTAACGTACTGTCCGTTAATAATAATTACTGGATATGCGTTTTGAGTTGAGGTATGCGTTTTAAATTTAACTAATTTTTTTTTCTATTACTTGGTGAGTATAAATTCTATAGATAATATACAGAGCAAAACAAAACATCTAGAGTATATTTAAGGAAATTGCAGAAGGGGAATTTGAACTCTGATACTCTATTCTTAACTGAATTAATTTTTAGAATTCTATGTAGTACACATTCAGCATAGATCAACTATAGATCATATACAGGGCTGCGCAAAAAAATTGGTTATTTTTTCGAATACTGCTGGTAATTCCCGAAATTGTTTTTTTATAATGTGTTATGAGTTTTTCAAACTGTTTATTTAGACATCATCTTTCACCTCATTTAATGGTAAAGATTTCTAAATGTATTTTGGAAGTATTGGAAAGTGTTACATTTTGTACGCTTGACGCAAGATTTTTCGTCCTTGTTAAATTATCATCTTTATCAACATTAGGTAGCCATATATCTTTCCTCCAGCAACACATTTCTTTGTTAGAGGGCTTTCTCTTCCACATAATCATCATTTGATTGCGGTGTGTATAGTCTGATTTTAAATTTAATACGTATATGCATAGCTGCCAACTTTTACGATATTTTCCTACCAGTAAAATTTTATAGTAAATTTAAACTTATTAAATCGTCGAAATCCTGTAATTCAATAAGGCAAAAATTTATATTAATTTTTAGTGCTAACAAAAAAGCGTAAAATTTGGCAGCTATGCAATCTGCCATAAGGTATGTATATATTCTGTATATGAAGTCTGCATTACAGCCTTTAAAAAATTACCATTCACCCATTTCTTTCTGTAATGCCTATTCGGGTATATATTAATTTTATTGAGTTTTAATTTAAAAAAAGGTGGGCTACAACGGAGCCTATGAGTCTGACCCTGTGTCCGGGCCCGAAACGTATTCAGCCTTGATGTTTCTAACAGTCTTCGGGCGGTGGTGGGCTCGGACTTAAAGTGAGGATTTATTTATTCTTAAATTTAAAAAAAAATCTCAGATGCTATTTGAGATTTAAAAGTGTAGTCTAAGTTCTTAAAGTTTTTTACACATGGTGATTTTAAAAATCAGTTTGAAAAAGAGTGGGATTGTTATTGGTAGTATATAAAGAAGAACACACTATCTCATTCTAAAGTCTTAGCACCAAAGCTGAGCTAAGACTTGTAGCTTCTCAACAAAGATGTCGTGGTATAATCCTTGTCTATCCTGAAAACGATTGAATTCATCTTTAAGAATTACTGGAAACGGCGACTTTTATATTTCTGCAGTAATTGAACAGTAATATTTTGAAAGAATGATAATTGTGACTTTCGGTTTCTACCAGTTGGTGAATATAGATAATAAATTTGCTATTTAAAGAGATATTCAGGGGTAGGTTAATCTCGAAACATACATAGGTGCGCGGGGATGGGGGTATTTAGGATTAATAATTATTTCTTTGAGAGAAGAGATTTTTAAATGAGTAAATTATTCTTGAACTAATTTTAAATTGTTATTAACCATTTTCTGCTTGTTGCTTTCGGTATCGTATTTGTGTGCTCATAGATTTTAAATTTCCAGGTTTGGGTTTCAAAAAAAGGGCTTGAATCCATCTCTAGTTTGTAGTTCCTGTTTCAGATATTTCAAATATGTAACAGATTACGTATTTTGAAGACAGTCGGTTTTGGAAATACCCTTAAGTAGTTTCATTCTTAAGGTTTCTTCATATTATATATGGCAGAGCTTACAAAAATACAACGACCATTCAATAAAGAGTTGTAAAAGGATACGTAAAATTATAAAAAACAATTACTATTAATTTTTTTAGACAAAACAAAATATATAAATTTGTGGCAGAGTGCATAGCTACTATTTTTTAAGGGTACTCTAGCGGACAAGTCAATTTTGAGATTTTGCATGCAATCGTGGTGTTCTGAATCCTAACATTTATACGTAAATGTGCTATCTATTCTGTCTGTCTTTAAATTTCGCAAAGTAAGTATGTATCTCCGGAAATCTCATTGTCATGGTTAATTATACGGTGGTATGCTAATTTGGTGACTGTGGTTGTATAATAGTTACATATATTATTATGGTTGATGGAATTAGAGAATTTTAAAAGCATCTCGACTTCAGGTCGACTATTTTTCCAGTGCAATTTATGCAACGTGTGGATTTCAAAGGGTGACCGAACCGATTTTGAATCCAAACCGTTGGACATGGTTTAGACAATTAATTTTAGTAGTGCCAAAAATAGCTGCAGTGGCGTAGCCAGGGTGGGGGGGAGTTCCAGATGCTGTGGATACCACTATTTTTTTATGTTTTCTTTGCGGTACGTAAACGGAGAACTGTCTGCAGTTATTCTACAGTTTAGAACAAAATTTAAATTGATTAAAAATGCTTCAAACTAAGAATTAAAGTCCGATTCTGAACATTGTCAATTGCACTTCGATATTGTTAATGTCGGAGACAACAAGAGAAAACCTATAATTTCAATGGAAACAAAGACTTATTCAATATAGAAAAGTATATTAAAAGGCGTTATTAATCGCTCAGTTACTGTTAAAATATACTTAAAGCTTATCCAGCCATGTAAAATTAAATAAATTCAGCAACACGCATTTTTCATATATATTAATTACATAAGCTTATTGAAAAATAATAATCTATTTAAACGTTTAAGTTTAAATTCATAAAGTACTGCACAATTAAACAGTCATTTAACCAGGAATTCCCAAATCCATTAAAATCCCTTGCATTTGGCGAGGAAAATGTGTTGCTCGCCAAATCAGGTCTTTTTACACCTTCCGCAGCTAAATTTCATTGATCCTTTATTACTATGTACATGAGTTGTTTCATTAGCATTCTCTGCAAAAAATTCTGAGTATGCGCTTTAAAAAGACCTTCTTTCTTAGTTCTTGTTATAAATTGGAGTTAATAAAAAAAAAAACGCTTGTAATACAATTAATGTTTTCCTCTTTTAAAACTTTCCGGTTCTAACAATAATTTCTAGAATTAATCTACAAAAATGTATATTTACGTTTACCGCATACAATTATGATAACCCCTTCGGGACTAGAGCCTCTAAAGTTACGGGCCGGAGCATCACCGCCATATTTAGGTACACTTTGGGTACACCCCTGCTTCTTGGCGACTTTAGCGCCTTATTGGCGATTTGAAGAAATTTGTTTATCATATATTATTTGAACTAAGTCGATGCATCATGCAAGTATGCACAAGCAGGAAAGTTTTTCTATTATAAAGATCGTACTGCCCTTGAAAATCTTTACATTTTTCAAAAATAATTTTTCGTCCTTAAAAGTCCTTATTTTTATGCAAAATCTGAAAACAGTCCTTAATTAATCTCTTATTTCTTAATCAAATGTGAAACTCTTCTTCATTTCAGTGAATTTCCGATTAAAAAAAATTCAAATAAATCCCTCTCTTTTCGAAATTTTCTTCGCCTCCTTTTGCTTCCCCCCCCCCCTCAAACAGTACCCAAAGTATAAAAATCCTTAAAATTCCTTTTTGTTTTTAACTTTTTAACTCTATTTATTATTTTATTGTAACAATATGATCATACAAATTTCGTTAAAATTTAATCTATATTCCTCTATTTCGAAATTTTGCTTCCCTCTCTACCCCCTCCCTCCTTCTCACAAAACCCAGTACAGTTTAAAAATTTTAAAACTGTAATTTTTTAAAACTTTGTTTTTGCTCTATCTGTCACTTTATTAAAACAATAAATAAATAACCGATCATATAATATTTTCCTCCCTCCCCACCAAAATTCACGTTTTCCCTCCCCCCACCCCCCCGATATCAAGCACACAAAATTTAAAATCTTTAAATATCTTTCTTTTTTGTTGTTCTATGTGTAAATGTTTAGTAAAGTAAATAAATATCAAGTCATCTAATAATCTTTTCCGCCCTTTCAAAAAAAAAAAAAAAAAATATCTGCTTCTTCCACTTTGCCCCCTCCCCCTGTTCATAAAGTTTAAAATATTTAAAAGTATTCTTTTTTTCATCTATTTGTCCTTTTATTGTAATAATAAGTAATTAATCATCTAAAATCCTCCCTCCATCTGATATGACCGCTTCCCCTTTAGCCCCCCCCCCCCCTTATTCCTAGCACAAAAAAAAATTAAATCTTTAAACTGTTTAATTTAATTTTTTTTTCTGTATAATTTTAAATCTTTAGTAACAATAATTAATAAGTCATCTAATGAAGTTTCTACCCCCCACCCATAAAATTCTGCTTCTCCCTTCATTTGGCACCCTCTACTCACAAAATTAAAAATCTTCAAACATTTTTAATTTTTAAAACTTTCTTTGCTCTATTTATTACTTTATTGTAACAATAACAATAAATAATTATTTAACATCCTCCCACCACCTGAAATTACCTCTCCCCCGGTCTTTACTACCATGCAAAACTTAGTCCAAAACTTAGTCTTCAAAACTGTAATTTTTCTTTCTGAGTCGATAAATAACTAATCAACCTCTTCCCCCTCCACCCCCGCCCCACCCCACCCCCACTGTTACTGAAATTTGCCATTTATATCTCTCCTTTATACATTAACTCGCTGTTTATATTAATAATTGATTAATTTATGAAACCCTACTAAAATATTTTAAATATAAAAAAATAAGCAAATTAATCTGTATTATAAATTTCTAAATCTGTAAAATAATAGTAATAATAATAATAAATTGTTTAACCTATTTGTGAATTTTTTAGCGAATTAAAAAGGTGCAGAAAGACTTAAAGTTATATAAGCATCACTTAAATAAAAACAATTCTCATAAAATTCGGCTTCCCGATTTTCCCCTTCGGCTCAATAAACAGTTTGATATTTAAAACTGTAATTTAAATAAAATATGTCCTAGATGTTTTATAGCAAGTTATCGACCCCCCCCCCTACGCAAACAAAAGTAAGAAAAATCTGTTTCTCTCTAATACATGAAGTTCAGTTTTTTTTTCTCTATTTGGGACTTTGTAGTGACAATAAATAAATAAATAATGGGATTAATAAGAAAATAAATAATTCAAAATCTCGTAAATATTGACTAATAACTCTCAAAAGTTTGCAAAAAATTAAAAGAGTATAAATAATCGTTGTCTCTTATGCATATTTATACGCTTATGTAAATATTATAAACATAAATAAATAAATTTAAAAAGAATCATAATCATCAATCATTTTTACACGTTTTAACAGACTTTTAAATTTGGCGCTTTCATAAATCCCGCCATTTATATCTCGACGACAGTTTTTTTCACTTTGTTCTTTTTGTGTTTTCTTCGGGAAATTTGAACATCTGTGTCCTTTTCTAAAATGGATTGAACAATTCGTCGCTAAGCAACCTCCCATCATAAACTTCGTAACTAATTATAACGTGTAATTAATAAAAAATAACTGTCAAAATGTAGCACCGTTGCTCTGAGTTTACATAGAAGCTACTGGGCGCTGGGTACATTATGGCAAACCTAAAGGCACATCAATGGCGGATGCTTCGGCTCGTATCTCTAGTGGCCCTATTCGGGACGAGCGACACGCATACGTGTCGCATAAGATGCTCAGAATCCTCGATTATTCCCGCCACAGTAACTTTTTATTGTAAAATTTGCCACACTTAATGACAGCATTTCTGCGATTCAATTAGACGAAAATTTCTGCTTTAAAAAACCGGTGGTAAAAGATTAAATATTTTGTAAAGAATGCTCATCGCGAAGGGGTTAAAAGATATACAGAGGTACATAATAAGTATTCAATTCTACAATATATATAGTATACTTTTCCCTTATCTCAAATTAAATATGACTTGTTTTCATATTTTTGCTA
Source organism: Maratus michaelseni (assembly GCA_963931845.1). Lineage (NCBI taxonomy): Eukaryota > Metazoa > Arthropoda > Arachnida > Araneae > Salticidae > Maratus > Maratus michaelseni. Next base: position 257,820,907 of record OZ007595.1, read on the forward strand.
AACATAAATTTATTTCAGATACTATTTTTGTAATAAACCTGGAATTGATTTCAGCATTCTTTTAATTTTAAAATGATTAAACACTTTGTTTAATTAAAATTATCGAGGCCCTGTAGTAAGATGTTAACACTAGAACGACCATGGGCGGTCATTTTGACCGCTACCAAATGAATATATTCCGATTCAAATCAGAAATTCTTTTTAAAAATAAATTAAATATAAAACTGGCAGAAATATGTTAAATGAATGAGTTAAATAGTTTTAAATAAAAATTCTGGTTTGAATTAGTTTTATAAAACTTGAGTAAAATTTCCGGTCGTTCTAGTGTTAATAGTTTTATCATTGTGCAAAAACGATCTGCCAGTTTTTAGCATTTTTTTAAAAATAAAATTCAAATGAAATACAAACCTCGATCGATTTAGCCCGTATTAGTTTCTACTACCGGTTGACAGCATTGATTAACCTTTCTATTACGCTCTCAAACAACTGAAGAATTTCAAAAAAAAAAAAAAAAAAAAAAAAAGGCTCGATCTTTCGACGCTATGAATTCGTCGATTTTTTTTCCATCCAATCTTCTCTCTGAATTACCGCTGTTAAGCTTTTTTGTAATCCACGAAAACGTTGTAATCTTCTGCTTAAGCTGGGTGTGGTAAAATTTCCATTTCAGATAGTTTATCAGGATTCTTACATTTCAGGGTATTTTACGGGACTGAATACCAGAAAATTTGTAATGTAGTGGTCGCCATATTTAAACATGGAAACGTTTTCATTAAATAGGGCACATATTACTTCCGCGGAAAATCTGGTGTTTTTCCCTGAAGCGTGAGAATTCTGTTTACGGTTCAACAGAGAAGGCCATGTATGAAGTAATTTTCAATATATTTAATCGCCTATCGTAGTAATATCGCAGTAATAAACAAATCCAGCCTATCCTATAAATAAGTACGCCTATTTAATTGCAAAATTCTACTATTAAAAAACAAAATCTACAAATTTCTGCTACAAAGTCAACAAATTTCTGCGATAAAACAAATTTTCATTTTCGAAGGATCTGGTGGAAGTTAGCTTAGTCGGTAATCAGGCTCTGAATGCACACCCTCTCCTTCCTTTATCCCACCAAATACACAACATTAACACGTTCACTGCCGGGTTAAAATTACCGGAATTTTATTTTATTTAGAAAGTTCGAATTCATACCAGAAAATACTAATAGCAATATTTAGTTTATTTAATTACAGTCATTTCGTGATTAAAATTAATTTATTTCGTGTTTGAAAGAAATATTTCAAACCTTTAATGATATAAAAGAATTCTTCAAATTACAAAATTTCTAAATGCATCAAAAACATCGCTGCTAAATCAAAACAATACACAAATCCTATGGAAAAAATTATTGTTATAATACAAGAGTTCGACACCCTTGCCAATGAGCTTAATCTCCCCAATCATGAGTAATTCTTTTCTAAATTCTCTGATTGTGTTAACTTGGAACTGCTGTTCCCTCCAATATAAAATTAACGAACTTCGTGACTTCATTTCTCGTAATCCCAACATTGACATTATTCTGCTACAGGAAGTCTTTAATACTTCTCGTAGCATCAAAATTTCAGGTTATAAACTTTACCATACCCCGCGACCTGGTACAATCCATGGTGGCACTGCCATTTACATTAAACAACACATACCTCATTACACTACTCAAAACACAATCTTCACTGGTCTTGATAATACGGGAATTGTTCTACAATTACCACAAATTAATATTAACTTTGTCTCAGTATATGTTCGACACACACGGCATTTCCCAATCAATGAACTTACACAACTCTTCTCACAAAATACGCACTGTTTCATCGCTGGCGATTATAATGCTCATAATCGGAGATGGAACTGTCATTCAACATCACAGCGTGGCAGATCATTACACAACCTAATCTCACACCTAGATCTTAGTCTACACGCACCCAACACACCAACTCACTTAGGGTATGGTAACTCTAGGCCATATATTATTGATTTTGCAATTACAGAAAATATCTGTTTTCCAATTTCAACTACTGTTATCAATGACCTCAGTTCCGATCATCTTCCTGTTTGTTTTAAAATTGATTTTGTCAACCCCCCTTCACCACCCCCTTCCACTGCTGTGGATTGGACTAAATTAAAAAATATCCTTCATAATTCTGATCTAACTTTTCCTACTATAAATAACATCACTGACATCGACAATGCTGTTACTTCCTTTCAAAATCTTATCACATTCTCTCAAAACTTAGCTACTTATAGCTATTTCAATAATAACAATTCCTTCACTCTTCCTAACTATATCCACAATATTTGTAAGCAACGTAACCAAACCCGGCGACTTTATCAAGCCACCAGGGACCCCACCCTTAAAACTGTTATTAATCGTTTGAACAATAGAATTAAAAATTGTATTGCTAAAGAAAAGCAAAAAAGTTGGAGTAATTTCCTTAGCTCTCTTTCTCCCGAAGATAACTCTCTTTGGACCATTAAGAAAAAACTTAATAATAACTACACCCCTATTCCTCCCCTTACTGCTTTTAATACTACAGCATATACTGATAAAGATAAAGCAGAAATTCTCACTAAAACATATGCTGAGCAGTTCTCCCCTAACCCATATCTGGCTAGCCCCGAACATTACTTTAATGTTCACGAAAACGTAAATAATTTTCTATCTACCCCACCTACTGAACCCATTCCTGATATTCAACCCATCGTCATGTATAATATCATTAAAAATCTCAAAATCCGTAAAGCACCTGGATATGATAATATTACTAATATTGCACTGAAAAATTTACCTTTAAATTGTATCTTATATCTCCCCAAACTTACTAGTACCATCCTTAAATACTCTTACTTTCCTAAACCTTGGAAAACCTCTATTGTCACTCCTATTCCCAAACCTAACTCCAACTTACTAAATCCTGTCAACTACCGTCCTATCTCACTTCTACCTTCTATCAGCAAAGTTGTTGAGCGCGTCATTAGGTCCCAGCTCCATGACATCTTAGACAATAAAAACATTCTTATTCCTGTACAATTTGGCTTTAGGCCTAAGCATTCCACACAACATCAACTTCTTCGTGTTGTTGAATTCCTTAGCGAAAACCTCAACATGAAAAATCCTGCTGCAGCTACTTTCCTTGATGTCGCCAAGGCTTTTGACAAAGTCTGTCATGAGGGCCTCATCTTCAAATTAATTAAGCACGGTATTAATGCCAGCCTCATCCACCTAATACATTCTTACCTTGGCGACCGCTTCTTCTGCGTCCACATTAATAATTTACTCTCAACACTCTACCGTATTCTAGCAGGCATCCTCCAAGGCTCTGTCCTGGGTCCCACTCTCTTTAACATTTACTTTAACGATATCCCACGCACTTTGCGTACTCATCTTGCCCTGCATGCGGACGACACGGCAATTTACGCTGCTGCACATCACCCATACACTCTTTATAAAATTCTTCAAAAACACATCGACGAATTCACATGCTGGTGCATCCAATGGCGTATTAAACTCAACGAACAAAAAACAGCTGCTGTCTACTTTTCTAAAAAACTTACTTATCCTAACCGTATTACCATCAATAACGTTACTATTCCTTGGACTAACGACACTAAATATCTGGGGGTTACCATTGATAGGAGACTTACCTGGAACAAACACTTTAGAACCATAAGAGCCAAAGTTGTCCGTCTCACTTTCTCCTCTTCTTAAAAGTAACACTCTTTCTATTAAAAATAAAGTTATTCTATACAATGCATGCATTCGCTCAATCCTAACTTATGCTTGTCCGATTTGGGGCTTCGCTAGTAATACCAACATGAGATACCTTTACAAATCACACAACAAAAATCTTCGTATCATCAGGAATGGCCACCGCTATTTGAGAAATACAACTATCCGCAGAGATCTTTGTACTACAGGGATGAGAATTCTCTGTCTTTTTGCATACCAGTATAATCTTAGAGAAAATGTTGTTCTGTTAAATCGCAGAATGTTCTGATTAAATGAAAATATATTCTCTCTAAGATTATACTGGTATGCAAAAAGACGGAGAATTCTCATCCCTGGTACTACTTTCTTAAAACAGCGCATCTGTCAAATGTCCAAAAAATTCTATAAAAGTATCTATAACTTACCCAATGAAATTGTTGCCGAATTACCAGACTATGAGGTCTCCGACCCCCTTAACCGTAAGCGCCCTAAATATGTTACTTTGCTAGATAATGAAGATTGCGTTTTCCTCTCTCTCCTATTATTCTTAATTTTTCTTGTCTGTCTTTTTTTTTTTTGGTTAAAAAAAAATCTCTTGACCTCTATTCCTATTGTTTATACTTCTTTAACTTAAAATTAAACTTATTGTATGGTCTCTGAAAAGAGTCTTTTTTTATATGAGATGGGTTCGACCCTTGGTAGGTTTCGTCTGTCATTCTTGGAACTAATGGAATTCTTTCTTTCCTTCTTTTTTATTTCTTAAATTTATATGTTATACTATATTAACTTCCTTATACTTCTAAATACTTAATTATTTATCTCTTAACCCTTAAACTTCTCACGGCTCATTTTTGCCTCGCAAGTCAATCTACCTATATCCTGGAAGTTCAGTTGAATGCAACTAGGTATTCCAAAAAGCTACCTACATTGTTCCATTGTTCCGTGATTACTTAAAATAAAAATTCTTCTTTCGAAATTCACGGTACTAATTCGTAATTTTAGATTGAAAAAACACTATCATACTCGTGGTTGGCAGAAAATAGGTTAATTTAAGATCATATTGAAATTTTGTATATTGCCCAAGTAGTCTTCTGTTTGTAGAGTACGATCACTTGTGTTTACATGTAATGAAATAAATTATATCTAGTATTACTGTTATGTAAAATTATTATTATGTATTAAATTCAAGGTATACGTATATTTAAAATCGATTTTCAAAAAAAAAAAAAAAATTCTAAAATATGAATTTTGTAACAAATTCAATTTCTAGAAGATGAAAATATGCAAATAAACAATTACAGCTCTTTCAGCCAAGTAGTTTTTGCATTATGTGGAAAAAAAATCTGCTCGCATTGTAATCGTTAAAAAATGAATGTAATATTAAGAGTTTCAAAACTTAAACCTGTATAATTTCTAACTTACTTTTTCGAATGATTTTCTGTTTGGTATCTGAAGTTAACATTTACCGAAAAATCCATATATTATGCCAAATTTATGCAAATAAAAAATTACAGCTCATTTAGGCAAGTAGTTTTTGGGTTATGCATAGGATGCACCTCTCATTAATATTCCGTAATAGGCGGGTTAATTTGACCCAGGTTTAACACGTTTCGCACCAGAAACTTTTTTAAGAAATCAAATTAAATACATTCCACATAGAAACCTGAAATTGAATAATTAAAGATTCATCAAATAATTTTTCTGCTTTGAAGCGTTGTTAAACTGGGTCGAATTAACCCGCATATTACGGAATATTAATGAGAGGTTGGCACCTATGGTTATGTGGTAAAAATCTACCCATATTGTAATCGTTAAAAAAAGACTGTAATATTAAGAGTTCCAAAACTTAGACCTGTATAATTTCTAAATTACTTTATCGAATGATTTTCTGTTTGGTAGCTGAAGTTAACATTTACCGAAAAATCCATATATTATGCCAAATTTATGCAAATAAAAAATTACAGCTCATTCAGCCAAGTAGTTTTGACGTTATGTGGAAAAACCTACCCGCATTGTAATTGTTAAAAAATGAATGTAATATTAAGAGTTCCAAAACTTAAACCTATATAATTTCTAAAATACTTTTTCGAATGATTTTCTGTTTGGTATCTGAAGTTAACATTTACCGAAAAATCCATATATTATGGCCAAATTTATGCAAATAAAAAATTACAGCTCATTCAGCCAAGTAGTTTTGACGTTATGTGGAAAAACCTACCCGCATTGTAATTGTTAAAAAATGAATGTAATATTAAGAGTTCCAAAACTTAAACCTATATAATTTCTAAAATACTTTTTCGAATGATTTTCTGTTTGGTAGCTGAAGTTAACATTTACCGAAAAATCCATATATTATGCCAAATTTATGCAAATAAAAAATTACAGCTCATTCAGCCAAGTAGTTTTGGCGTTATGTGGAAAAACCTACCCGCATTGTAATTGTTAAAAAATGAATATAATATTAAGAGTTCCAAAACTTAAACCTATATAATTTATAAAATACTTTTTCGAATGATTTTCTGTTTGGTATCTGAAGTTAACATTTACCGAAAAATCCATATATTATGACCAAATTTGTGTGTTAGTATTGAGAATTTTTAAGTTTGTTATAGTTTCTATATGTTGCCGAACTTTTAAAAAATATTTCAGTATGGATTTTAATATCAGACTTTATGACTAATCAATTGGTATCCGTTACATTTTTTATAAGATGATCAGTGGCAGAGTTAGTAGTAATAATTTAGTACCTAATAATTTAAATTTGATGGTTGGAAAGAAAAATATTTTGTCAAAACCGTTTATTTACAGTGTTCGTACGCCCTTACCACAATTTTTAATAGAATTTTTCTATTTAATATTTAAATAACAGAAATTGTAGACACCGAGTTTAATTGTAAGATTTGTAATGCTTTTCTGCATTAAAATAACATGAAATCTTTTATTAAAAAATTGTGGTAAAAACGTACGAACCCTGTGAAAGCTTATTTATATCTGTTGAATATTTAAAAATTAATACATGTTTTTATAAAGAAAACGGCTTCCAAAGCAATAATGATAATTACATATATACTCATTATTTAATAAAAGAGATTTATTACTTTTCGCACAAGGATTTGTTGTATAATTAATGGCAGGTGTTTATTTATTTATTTATTTATTTGCATGTCTAAAGATGGTTCAACACATGAGGACGGGTGTGGATTTGTCTGACACGTTTGCGCCTAAAACAGCTTTGCACAAAAAACATTTAAATCCTAAACTTTTATATTAATTTTTTTGTGCTTTTCCAACATTTATATTACTTAAAAATTCAGCGAAGATTTTTCCATGACATTGTTTTCCTCTCACCCCCTCAACGCCTAAAAAATAATTTTTTAAGCAAGAAAATGATTCTGTGGTACTGCACTCGATAAATACGTATGAGTTAAATATAAAAACACTTAATTTAAAAGTTATTAACCCCTTAGAGGGCAAGCACTTGGTCTAAAAATGCTAAATTTTGCGATGTTTCAACACCAGTAAATTTTAATAATGAATTTTTACCTTCTCAATGTGCAAAAAACAATAATAAATATTTTAATTTAATAATACTGGTGGCTAAGTTATATATTAGAAAGTGGTATATCCTGGTACCGGTGCCCCTCAAGGGGTTAGGTACAAAGTTAATATATGACGGAAAATGTCAGAAATGGCCTCATGCATTGGTCGATATCTTGAAATTATAGGCAGAAGCTGATATATATATATAGTTGGATTAAATAACGAAAATGTAAACCTAGATTTTAAATATTATCCAAATACTTTAAAACTAGAACTCTCCTCCCGAAATATTAAAAACATCAATTATCTGGATGTGAATTTAGTGTTGGAGAATGACAATTTAATAACAAGGGTTTACGACAAGAGAAATGATTTCGATTTTAAAACTTTAAAAATCTTAAATTTTGAATCGAACGTACATATTTCAGTATTTAGAAATGTATTTACAAACGGTTTAGTTCGTATTGAAAGGTTATGTTCAAGATTTGGCGATGCGGTTGGCGAGTTCATGGAGTGGATTAACATGGCATTGATGCAAGGTTACCCTGTGAACTTTGTAAGGAGAAACACGATCAATTTTATAGGTAGAAGTAAATATAGAAATGAAATAAATTCATTTTTGAATGCTAAGGGTGGTCTTGATCAGTTGTTGGATGGATTCAGATAGAGTTGGTTGCTGCTGTGTGTAGCTTGGTATTTTAGTTGCTAGCTTGAATTAATTTGGTCTCGGCAGGAGAAGGGGGACGTTGTTAACGTAAAAGCCGGTTTTAACCCTGCAGCGCATGTTGTTAGCCATGCCCTCCTGCCTTCAGGTTTAATTTTCCTGGTATTGATTTTTCGTTAGTATTTTGTGTTTGGTTATTTTTGTTTTATAGTTTTAATTGGTTATAGTTTAGAGTTCAGTTGATATATTGTTATTTGTTTTGGCTACATAGCGTGGTTAATGTAAATGTATAATTGTGTTTTAGTAATATTATGTCCTGTGAGGTTCGGTGGCGTGTCTACGATTTCATTTGGGCAGTAATTTAATGTAGTTTCTGGTTTTTATGAGTCGCATGGATTGAGTTTAGGACTACTATGGGCGGTTGTCAGGTATGTCTTTTATACTCTATGATATAAGTTGGAACAAATTTTGGTCTACCATATAGTGTTTATTGTTGTTGTTTTGTGTTATATATATATATATATATATATATATATATATATATATATGTATGTGTGTGTGTGTGTGTGTGTGTGTGTGTGTAGGTGTGTGTGTGAATATTTTAATTTTTTTTTTTCTAACACTTACACCAGAAATATAATATTATGCTATTGAAATTATAAAACATTTCTCGGTGTTAGAAATCAGCTTAAAAATGGTATGTTGTGAACAATCATGATATAAGTTGCACCGTCAGCTTATCCTCTTATTTAGATTGCATGATATTTTAAGTGTTATTTTCCCTGTATTTAACCCTTTCAAGGTCTATTTACTTATTTTGCTGAAATGGTTAAAAATCGACCACAAGGAGTTAGCGGGTCAGATCCTCGCGTGCTGGAACAGTTCATTTACTCACAGGTTCGGACAGTGGAAGGAAGGAGCAAGTAAATTATGAAGTTCAGACTGAATTCCACAAAACGAAGACACGTGTAATTAAAACACCAAATAAATTTGCTTTGATACTTGGAAACGAAATTATTTCTGCTGCTTTATTAATAACAAAGCTTAAAGTTCATCATAATTGTGAATTTTTATTTAAAAAAATCATGATAATTTGAAAAAAAAAAATGTGTGTGTGTGAGGGGGGGGGGGGAGCAGGGTGAATCTTTACTCTTTTCTTGGATCAACTTTTGTGATTTGGTGGTTGTTTTTGATACAATATAATTCAATATAATTTTTTTCTGAGTTTTTGATGAAAAAAATTGATTTTTTTTTTTCGTTCAGAAGAATTTAATTATTGGAAAAGTATGTTTTTTATAAAAACAAACGTGAACAAATATCTTATAGTTAAGAAAAATTTGTATGAATTTAGAAACAAGCTGAATTAGAAATTCAATACTTTTTCATTCTAGATTTATAACAAAATCATAGGCAATATTATTTATACATTATATTTCTCACTATCATACATTTATATTTCTCATTAATATGAATTTACTTTTACACATCATTTCATTATTATTTCAAAGGAAAGAAAGCAATTGCTCCTCCTCAGATTTTAAAATTTAATTAACTAAATTTTCTTTTTCTCGCATGCTTTGGAAAAAATAAAATAAAATTTATTATTCTCAAATTGGTTAAAATAATTAAACACTAACAAAAATGGAACTGAGGAATTTTAATCAGAGAAATCTTGCCTTTCCTAAAAATCTCGTGGAGGACAAATTTTAGGTCTGTTTTACTTTTAAATTCCTGTGAATTTATCTTAAACAGACAGGGATTCATGGGGACAGAGCCCCCTGACGAAAATAATAGAAAGCTGTTTTAATTAAAAAAAAATTTTAAGGTAACATCTTATTTTTGCGATTAAACCAGAATTTAATTATAGCATTTTAATAATTGATTTTTGTGTTTGATAAATGAAATATTCAATGCAGATTTTATCATTGAAAACATTTTTTAAAGTTTCATTCAATATATCCACGAAATTTGGAAAATCTGTACTAAATTTGTAATTTTTTATTATAAATGACATCTTAAAAATTACTGAAAATATGTTACATACGTTAATTTATTAGAACGAATTATATTACGCTTTATCACAATTATAATTAAATATCACATTTAATATTTTTAATTATTATGATTATATATGAATTATTTACAAACATTATAAAACTTATTTAATTTTATTTTAAAATATTTTTCTTTCTACAGTCATAATAATGCTGAAATTATTTTATATAATAAAAGGAACATTTTCCTTTCTAATTGCTTTTTTTTAATTAAAAAAATCACAAACTTTGTAGAAAATTAATACATGTTTTTATAAAGAAAACGGCTTCCAAAGCCATAATGATAATTATACATACTCATTATTTAATAAAAGAGATTTATTACTTTTCGCACAAGGATTTGTTGTATAATTAATGGGGGGTGTTTATTTATTTATTTATTTATTTGCATGTCTAAAGATGGTTCAACACATGAGGACTATCCCATTTTGCGACCAGAGTTGTGAAGAGAAGCGTTTCATTTGAATCCCCGCGTCTCTCAATCTGTAACAAATATCCTTACCTTCACAAACCCCTAACAAAAAAATTTCTCACCATTCACCCAATAAAAATTGACTACTTCCCATTTTTCAAAATATTTTTGGCATATCACGATAAAACATACCGTAATTTCCGGCGTATAATCCGCAGCTCAAAGAGTCGTTTTTCGACCCAGAAATTTTATTCAATAATTGTAGTTAAATATTTACAGCGATCTTTTAAGTTACATTTTTTAAAATAATATTTCTGGGTCGAAAAACGACTCTTTGAGCTGCGGAATATACGCTGGAAATTACGGTAATGGAATAGCCTTTCGCGCCACCATTTTCCAAATTCTATAAATTTGTGGTTCTTGCGTTGTTTATTAACTTTTAAAGTTATCTTTATTTTCATTTTCGATGGGCACGTACTACTTAAGCAACCGTGTTGACTTGACTTGAAACAAAATTTCGGATTTAAATTCTTGTTTAACACATATATATGTAATCTTATTTTCGTTCTACATCAAAAGGCGCTAACTAGCCAGATATGGTAATCTGAGATCAAATAACTTAGTCCTGAAGTTTCTCCTCTCATTTCTACTTCTTTCGCCAAATCACTCAAATGGTACCACGTAGGGCTACTAGATTTAGGAGGCTCTAGTACCACGTGACTCCTACGTCATACCCACCAACTCCTTGTGGTCGAATATTAAATGACATCAGGATTTACGGACAAATTTATTTAAAATAAGAATATGTTTTTCTTCACGTATATTGAAAGTGCAAAATTGTATTCCTAAATTCTGGTGCCATTGTAGGATTTGGAAATTAAAATTTAGTGATATATATAGTATCCCACAGACTTTTATGGGGTTAAACTGTCATTTAATGAGTAAATTTGCCTACTTCAAAAAATTGGTATTAACCCCTTCAGGGGCAAAGTACTCTTGTAGCTAAAATATTGAAATGATTGATTGACGCCAGGATTCACGGACGAATTTATTTTAAAAGTAAGTAAAAGCATTTCCTCATGAACCTTATAAATTCAAAATTTGATTATAAAATTCTGGTGTCATTGTGGCATTTTGGGATTAAAATTAAGTGGTATACATAATATACCGGTGCCTTTCAAGGGGTTAATTAAGCAACTTGAATTGCAGAATAGCAGCGGACTGCCAACATTGAGTAAGACTAGACCTAAAAGTCTTTTTCTTTGTAAACAGGATTGTCCGATCGGTCTAGTTTTTTATTCAAAAATTCATAATCCCTTACAAGGAAATTCCGAAAAACAATTTTTGCTTTGAGTAGCCAAGACACGTCTTTCATTATGTAAAGCAAAAATTTTTACTCGAAATTTCTGGTGCAAATTCAGAATTTCTGAATAAGATCAAGCTGATAACCCTGTTTGTAACACTGTTTTCCAATACGGCCAAATGTGTGCGCAGTGTTTCTCAGTTAACCCCTTATATATTTTTTTTAATTAAAAATAAATTTAACCCCTTAATCGTCGCGACCGATACATTCACGGACAGTGTAGGCAACTTTTTTAAAATTCAGATTGTTTGATTCCCAGCAGTTTTTTAAAACAGTGTAATTTTATTTATGCTCGCATTATTTAATCTGCCATTAAGTAATACGGATATTTCTACTTACAAAAATTGGTGGCAATCAAGCAATCTGAATTTTAAAAAAGTAGCCTACGCTTATCGGGCGCACGATTAAGGGGTTAAAATAAAAAGTGTTTTTTTTCTTTTAACATTAGAACTACCGGAAATTTTACCCAAGTTTTTTAAAACTATTTCTCACCAGAATTCTTATTTAAAACTACAACTTATTCACAAGGGTGCAAAAATGTAGGCGCCAATGGGCCGAATCCCCCCACTAAATTTTTAGTATATTCTTTGCCTAATTAGAATACTAATAAAATTTAGTGGTGGGAATTAGCCTATTAGCGCCTAGAATTTTGCACCCTTGCCTATTCATTAAACGTATTTCTGTGAGTTTTATATTTAATTTATTTTAAAAAGAAATTTCTGGTTCTAAAAGGAATATATTCATATGGTAACCGTCAAAATGACTGCTCATGGTAGTTCTAGTGTTAAACACACTTTTATAAGTATTCACTGTTTATCTTTAAAATCACGCCTAGTTATTTTACTACAATTCATGATTTTTCCAAAAACATTCCGTTACAAAACGTGAATTGAACGTGGTCACCAAACAAGATTATGGAAAACTCGCATATTTTTTACGCCTTATAGAAAGCGTAATGTTGTGAATTTACTTAAAACATGCATAATTTTTTCTCTGATTCTTTTTTAGATATGGCAACAAGAAAAAAAAATATTTAAACTGTTTTTTTTTCTTTCTAAATTGATTTCTGAAGTAAATCATAATGTAATTCAAGGATGTCAAACCGTGGCCCACTGATACCACTAAAATTTTATAGTAATCTTTGCCTTATCTAATCTTCGAATTTCTATAATTCAAGAAGTAGAATATTTCTTTTACAAAACAGTGGTATCTGCGGGCCACAGTTTGACAACCCTGATTTAACTAATATAAACTATTAATTTATCAAAGGGTATTTATTATAAATATATATTACACTCTTTATTTTCTGTTCATGTTTTCTCATTCTAAATGCTTAAAATATTTAGCTGTTGTCGTTTCACAGGCAATGGACTTAGTTGAGCGACCATGGTTTGGAACATAATAAAATCCATTGTTTTTGTTACTCACAGTTGTAAACAGTACACGTAAACAGTTGTAGCCATAAAGATTATTTGGCTCATCTAATGCGCCGGAATAACAGAAAAATTCCTTAAAATTAATTTATTAATTTATAATTAAGTTCGAAAAATATTAAAATATTATCATCGGAAACACACATGTGAACATAATTTTTATAACTCCAACATATCGTCGCTACCATGTCAAACTATCGAATGTAAAAAAATGCATTTATCATTACTGTCAAAAATGGGCCGATTGTCACCAATAAATTTTATTAGAATTCTTTTCCTAGTAAAATTTTTCTGAAGAACATGGTTACCAATTCGGCCATCTCATTTATTTAAAGATGTCGAATTCATACCGGAAATTTTGAGGGAAATTTTTTTACTTTATGATTTCAGGAAATGTCTCTCATTAAATACCGCAAAAATTTCTGTTCGAAATTTCTGGTATGAATTCGGAATTTCTGAATGAAAAAGGAGGCCAGAATGGCAACCCTGTACAAGAATACAATTAAAATTTAGTGGTGATGATCGGTCCATTTTTTAAAGTAATGAAAATTGCATTTTGTCACATTCGATAGTTTGACATGGTATGAATTCAGTGGCGATATCGGGAAATGAGTGAAAAATCAATTCCAAATTCTATTTTCACATACAAAAACCAAGTTAAGTAATACAGTGTAAAAGCTATCACTCAAACAGAATGTACAATATGTTTGTTTTTTTTAATGGAAAAAATATAATAAAATTAATAAATAGATATGTGAATGAATGAAAATATGAATGAATTAAACAAGAGAAATTTCTGTAGAAATTTTCGGAGGATGGTAGTTTTCTTAGTAAAAATGAAGTAAGTTGGCAAAATTGCCTGTTCAGCATTAGTTTACTCGCTGACTTGTGAATTACAATACATAGTTCTCAGGAGCCTACAACATGCCAAACTGTTAATCTATAATTTGGTAAACAATACTCCATTTAATTTAAATAATTTAATATTCAAAATATTCCCACCGGTCCATATTCATCGAATGTTGCAGCATCAGTAGAAAAACCATTCGTTTCCAAACTTTATGCGAGAAAAAATATTTTATTGACTCAGTTTTTTTTTACTCTTGTAAATATTCATTCTTAACAAGAACAAAAGCGGTCGTTTGTGTCCGCTAAAAATAAATGTATTTTGTCAAAGTCGCATATTTCTGTGGAATATTTAAATTTTCTTACAAGTTTTTAAAAATGACAACGGAATTCTAGACCATAATGACTAGAATATCGGGGCTCTCAGTAGTCCTTTTTTTAATATCAGTATTAATGATTTTTTTTCTTTTTACATTTGCAGAACATATTAATACACTTGTAGGTGTTTACAAAATTGGTAAGAAAATTTTTAACAATAAAGAAAAATCGTGTTTAAGCATAGATTATGAAATACTTTCCAACACTTCCAGAATACTTTTTAACAAAACCCCGTCGTTTAATAAGTTAAAGAAGATAAGTAGACATTTTAGAAAATGCGTAATACATTTGACAACCTCCTTTTAGTATTTACTGTCCATAGCCGGAAAAATACTGCACTTATTTTAGGCAGCCATGTATATGTTATATAGATTTGTATATATTATACATAACATGCTATATTTAAGTTCAGCAAGAAAACGCATAACATAATGGAAAATTTCTCTAGAGCAATTTCTACAAATAGACAAGAACAAATTTGAATTATTTTGTACAGCCCTCTTTATTACCTACAGGCAACAGGATTTTTATACAGGCCACATATTAAGCTAAATTTTAATTCAGGCAAAAACACGCTTAAAACACGCTACTGAAATCACATATCCAGAATTTATAATCCATAGACTATTCAGTTTTTTGCATATCCCTGTATATGATTTTCATCTCTTAGTACACTAAATAGAGATGGGCTAGAAACGTATAACTCAATTTAAAAACACCTTTAAGCAACTCTCGCCCATAATTCAGTAATACCCACGAATACTTTTGTGCATCCCTGTATATGATCTACATAATTTTTAGACGCCACGTAGCATTTAAAATTTAGTTAAAATTAAAAACGCATAGCATATCTGAAAACGCACTTCCAGCAAGTACCTCTAATAGACAATACTTTGGATACAGTAATGTATCCAAAATATTTTGTGCCGCCCTGTAAATGAGAGATAAATGCTATCCCATGATATTCTACAGCAAGCATCTTGCAGTAAACCTCAGTAATGCATATCAATTTCATTATGTTTGAAGTAGAGCAACATAATTTAAAATACTCTGCAAGTAGTTTTTTCCTAAAAAACATAATATAACGGAATTCTTTTGTGTGATCCTGTAAATGAATGATAATTGCTTTGCAATTCAAATTCTATAGAAAGCATATTTTAGTGCACCTCAGAACTTTATATCAATTTTAGTGTAACATCATTAAAATAGGCCTCAAACGATATTTTGTCATAGACCATAATATAAGGAATTATTTTGAGTGCCCCCATAAATGGACTGTAAGTTCTGCACATAACATATCATAAAGTAACTTTCTGGTAATGCACCTCCAAAATGCACATAAAGTTCATTATAAATCTTTTTTAATACTTAGAAAATTTTCTATACAAACTTTCTCACGCCTTGCATTCATAATATTTCAAATTTTAATTGCTTAAAAGGCGTATAGCCAACATAGTGAAAAAGTATCCAATCCGGGAGTCGAACCCGGATCATCAGTATAGCGCACTGACGTTCTGCCAACTGAATCACTTGGAACGATACCCAGCTTGGGACTTCTCACTATCACGTGATGGCAAGCCTGCAATCGCAGCACAAGATGGAATACTTTTTTCCGTGAGCCACCAATCCTGGGGCAAACACGAAACTAAAGACAATTCGGCATCGATGATTGAATAAATCTAAATAGATTTAGATAGATCTAGTAGATTTATTCAATCATCGATGCTGGATTATCGTTTCGAATCGTTTCGAACTTCGTGTTTGCCCCAGACTTGATGGCTCACGGAAAAATATGCCATCTTTTGCTGCGATTGTAGCCTTTCCAACATGTAATAGTGAGAATCCCAGGCTGAGTATCTTTTCAAGTAGTTCAGTTGGTAGAACGTCACTGCGCTATACTGATGACCCGGGTTCGTGTCCCGGCTTGGATACTTTTTTACTATATTGGCTATATGCCTTTTAAGCAATTAAAATTTGAAATATAAGTTCATTATGTTTCGAATAGTGTAACACCATTAAAATACACTGCAAATGTTTTTTCTCCACAAGCAATAATGTAACGGAATATTTTTGAGTGACTTTGTAAATAAACTATAAGGTCTACACATTTCATTTTCAATACCGAACATGCCAAAGCCAACTTCAATTACATATATCAATTACATGGCAATCCGGGTATATTTACAGGAGAAAGAGCTCAAAAAGACGGGCAAACACACCGAATTCATAAACACTTTTCAACAATGTTGGAATGTGCTAAAAGATATATTTTTTTTTGTAGAAAAGTGTGGTATTCAAAACGGGACCGAGTAGGAGGCTCGTAAGATAGTGCTTATCATTTCATAAAAGAGAGTTATGATTTTTCGCACGGTGATTTGTTGCATAATTAATAGAAGGTGTTAATTAATTTTTTTATTATTTATATGCCTGACTATACATCGCTCAACGCATGCGGATGGGTGTGGGCGTGTCTGGCCCGTTTGTACCTAAAATACCTTTATATAAAAAGCATTTAAATCCAAAATTTTTATTTTTTTTTTCAGCATTTATTTGATTTAATAATGCAGCAAAAATTTTCCAAGACATAGCTTTCATATCACCCCCGCAATACCTAAAAAGTAATTTTTTAAGTATGAAAATAATACTGAGGTACTGCGTTCGATAAATGTTGGTGTAATATAAAAACACTTAATTTTAAAGTTTTGTTTTCGAATCATTTAAGTAATGAGCAATTGTATGAGGAAAAATGTCATAAACGGCCTTATGCATTGGGCTATATCTGTAAATTATAGGCAGAAGCTGAAATTTAAATATATACTATAATATATTTAATTTTTAATTCATTTATTATTTTCTTTTTAAAACTGATACCAGAAATAAAATATAAATTTATTAAACTAATAAAACATTTTATTTACCTTTCTTGATTCCATATTTATCGTTTATCTGATCACGGAATAAGTTGCACCGCCAACTTTGTAAGTAAGGATAGCCTGCGACTGTTTTAAGAAAATTTCTATTGCTTGTTTGATACCACGCATTTCAGAATACTAATTACATTTCTCAATTTATCTAATTCTTTCAGGAACAAAGTAGTTGATGCCAAAATGATTGAATCCTATCATGATTTGTGACCAAATTTATTTAAAATTAAGTAAAAAATTTCTTCGCGTATATTACATATATAGAACAAAATTCTGTTACAGATGTGGCATTTGGGAATGAAAATTATGTGAGAATTATTAGGGAGATTCAAATGTTCTGTCGCATTTTAATACCTAATTTTAATGCCTTTGATACCAGTAAAATTTTAATATCGGCGAATTTTAGCCATCAGTTCGAAGCAATCTAGTATAATAAAACTATCATATATTAAAATTTTACCGGTGTTAAAGTTAGATATTAAAATACGACAGAGCTTTTGCATCAATCTAATATAATATCACACCGCCTTTTAAGTAGTTTATCTATCATTAAAAAAGGCGAATTTTCCTACTTTAAAAAAATCGGTGGCAATCAAGCAATCTTAAATGCTAAAGCTAGCAACTGGAGCTAAAAGTGTGACTATCTGTAAATAGTGTTGCCAGTTTGGCCTCTTTTTTTATTCAAAAATAAAGGAAATTCCTGAAAGGATTTTTTTATTTATTTAATCGAGAAATGTATGTCATTAAATAAAGCAGAAATTTCTGAATATGATAGAAGTCCATACTAGCAACTCTATCTGTAACACTCTTCTCAGTCTAATGTATGCGCCACGTTCCCAATTTAGCTCCCCTTTTTTATTAAAAATAAGTATGGAAGAAACTATTGTTTTCTAAAAATAACACATGTTTATAAGCATTCAATAGTTATCCTGAAAATCACGCCAAATTTATTGGCTACTATACAAGATTTTTACAAATAATTTCCGTTACAAACAGGTAATTGGGCTCTGAAAACGATTATGGAAAATCGGCTGCTTTCTTACGCATACTAGATAGCGCGATCTAGTGAATTTATTTCTAAAATGTATTTTTTTCTCTGTTTCTTTTTTTGATATGGCAACAGGAAAGAAAAAAAACATTATTTAAACTATTGTTTTTTTTTTTTACTTTCTAAATGGATTATTAATGGATAATCATAATTTAATTAACATAAAACTATTAATTTATCAAGGATATTTTTATTAAAGATACATTGCTCTTTTTATTTTCCAGTTATATTTTCTACTTTTTTAATGTTTAAAATATTTCGATTTGCAGTTTCACAGCCAATTGATTTAGTTCAGCGACCGTGGTTTGGCTCATTAATAAATCCATCATTGTTGTAATTCGTATACATTGGTAACCATAAGGAACATTTGGCTCACCTGTGTCGGGTTAATGGAAACATAACCTTAAAACTAATTTATTAATTTACAAAAATTTTCGAATTATGTTCGAAAAATATTAAAATGCATTACAATCGGATTATTTCAAAATTTTCGAATTCCAACTGGAAATTCTGAAACAAGAATATTTACTTTAAGAAGTTACGAAATATGTGCCATTAACTAAGGAGTAGAACATTATTGGGAATTTCTCGTATGAATGCGAAATTTCGGAATTTAAAAAAGCCAAACTGGTTATGTTTTAAAAAGTGCTAAAAAATTGTAGCCGATAAACGTGCAACGATGCGGTACAATAATAGGGCGATTGCAGAGACACCTGCTTTAAAAATAGATATACCACTAGCAAGAGTAACCGTTTCACTATTGACAACATGAACATAATTTCTGTTAATAAAATCTTCATGTAAGTGTATATTTCAGTTGTAACTGATTTTGAAGTTAGTTGATTATAATATCAGGGAATTAATTTTTTCCACTCTTCTAGCAGAAATTCATCCTTTGGTATGCTAAATAGGAATAGTTTCTAGTTTGCTGTCTTGTATCGAGTACTGCAACCAGGCACAAAAGAAGGCGTATCGCGTTTTTTGGCCATGATCAATATCATTCATATTTTCAAAGCTTATGAAAATCACTATCCAAGTCAAAGGAAATGGGGTATAATTAAATTATTTAAAATATTTACCAGCAGCTGAAACGTTTTCTCAATTCGACTCTTATACAATGTTTGCGTTATACAAGAGCTAGCAGACAGTGGCGTAGCCAGATGGGGGAGGGGGGGGGGTTCAAAATGCTCTGGAAACCAGTAATATTATAAAGTTTTCTTCCCCTTCAATATCGCAAAAAATTCTCCGATTAAATAAGGCAAAAATATTTTTATAAAATTAGCGGTATCTAAACCATTTGGACCTCCACCCTGTCTACGCCACTGCTAGAAGATGTCGCTGCAATCAACCCGTTATCTTTTCAGCATTGTTCTACATTTATTGGATTCAGTTTTTTAGTACTATTTTGTAGCCGTTTTCCATACTATGGATTCTAGGCGCTGTACTGCAATAGTATGCATTATTTAACCCATTTGTATAATTAGAGTGCATTTCCGAAATTTCTTTTTAACTCAGAAATTCTGAAAAGAAATTTTTGCTTTCGTTTTGCAGACGTTTCGTGACAATACATAGCAAAAGTTCTTTATCAAGTTATAGTACGCTGACCGTACTATTTCTCAATAGTTTTATGTGCCTTATTTAAATCTTCTTTAAATAAGGAGAAAATTATAATTTGGAACTAGTGTTATATATTTTAATTTTTAAAAAACGTTAAGTTTAGAACACTATACTGAAATAACAAAGGTTAGAAAATGCTGGTGAATGCCAAAGCAATGAACTGAAAAATAAAATGGAAAAATCTATAAAAAGAATCTAAAGATCATTTTGGATCCGTTTTTATTAAAAATTTCGGTGAAACAAGATATCCTTTATTCATATTTTCGCAATTCTTTCAAGATATTCACTATTCAAACCTTACACCTAATTAAATCGTACGCTTATATGTGAATAAACAGGGGTACAAAAATCTAGGCGCCAATGGGCCGATTCCCACCACTAAATTTTTAATATTCTTCGCCTAATAAGAATACTGATAAAATTTAGAGGAAGTTTACTAATAAAATTTAGGAAGAATAATAATAAAATTTATTGGTGGGAATCAGCCCATTAGCGCCTAGATTTTTGCACCCCTGAGAAAGATATAATCTATTCACGTATTTACATATGAATAAATATAAAAAAAAATTCCAATATGCTTTTAAAATAATTATCTATATATATTCAGTACAACTGAGATTAAACTTAAACTTTTTACAAAACGTTTACATTTACATTTGTCAAACGTTTTACATTTTCCGTAAAACACCTCCCACATTTAAATTTAAGGTCTATTTTTACATTTCACTCTCTTTAATGTCTATTCTTGAATTAAAATAAGTAAATTTATTATCTAAAATCACTTTATTCATATTAATTAATTAAAACTTTAAAGCATAATAAATAATAAAGTCTTAAAGTGTAGTTAAAAACTAGGAAGTATTTTAAATATAAAAAATAATCAAAATTCGATCCTGGAATGAAGCCAACGTGAAATACAACAGGATTAATGCACAACACCTTTTACAAAAGCCAATATCTGCAAAGTGTATTTTTCATATATATATATATAATGTGTTCCGTTAAAATGTAACAATAAAAATAATTTAACTTCAACAAATGTATTGATATAACATTCGAAGCATTTTGAAATTAGTTTTAATACTTTCATATGAAAAACACACTAGAAATTAAACAGTAAACAAGAAAGAAAAATCACGCGTCAAGCATAGATTATGAAACACATTCCAACACATTCAAAATACTGTAAAAAACTTCACAGTTTACTACGAAAACAAGGTCAAGGCCAAACCGGGCGTGGAAGCCTACCTTTCGGCTTAAGCTCAACTATCCCCGCACAGTACTAAGAAAACAATTTAGAAAACGTATAACATATTTGAAAACCCAATTTCAGAAATTAGTACCAACAGTGAAACAAA
Source organism: Maratus michaelseni (assembly GCA_963931845.1). Taxonomy (NCBI): domain Eukaryota; kingdom Metazoa; phylum Arthropoda; class Arachnida; order Araneae; family Salticidae; genus Maratus; species Maratus michaelseni. Next base: position 257,842,292 of record OZ007595.1, read on the forward strand.
ATATCCGATTTCTTTTGTGCAGCCCTGTATATGATCTATAGATTTGTATGTATATTACACAGTATGCTAAAATTTACTTCAGTTAGAAAATACATAGCACAATTGAAAATTCCCCTTCAACAATTTATAAACAGACATGTACCTTTTGAGCACCCCTGTATATGATCTATAGAATTTATATGCACCAATTAATATGTAAAAAGTTAGTTACATTTAGAAACGCGTACCACAATTCAAAATGAGCTACCAGCAATTATTGTTCATAGACAATACTGTAACGAAATTCGTTTGAGTGTCCCTGTAAATAAACGATAGATTCTGTGCACATCATATTCCACAGTAAGCACCTTGTAGTGTGCACCTTAGTAATATGTATAAATTTGAATATGTTTTAAAATAGTGCAACATCGTTAAAATAGCCGCAAACGATTTTTCCCCATAGCCCGTAATGTAATAGAATCCTTTTGAGAGATACGCACTTCATTTTCAATACCAAACATGCCATAGTAAATCCCAATAACATATTTCAATTTCAAGGCAATCTGAGTATATTTACACGAGTTAAATAAAACAGGACAAACGGCAGACAGCAAAAAAACTATTTTACTTCAATTTTAATTCAGGTTTATAAAATGTAAGCAAATAACACTCGTCTACACAATTTTGGGACCAGGTGAATCAATGTTTCAGAAAAAATGTCTAAAACAGAAATAGAAAATGGTATCAAAAATTCTTTATTACGTCATGTTTTCTAGTTAGATAACTTAAATCATCAACAGTAATTTAATGAATATCTTTGTATTTGCAATAGATTCTTTCATATAGAAATTTGTTAGTTCATAGTCAATATATTACAAATAATATAGTAATACAATCACTTGTTAACTTTAAATTAAAGTCTAATAATGCTTAAAGTGATAAAAACATAACACGGAATATTTAAACATACCTTTTTAATGTAGATTACATATGTTTCGTTCGCTCTATCGGCGACATTTTGAAATCTAAATGATAAATGCAATATTTTCGCATATTTTTGAAAAGGTAAACATATGATGCGATCTCGTGGTTTATGTTTACCGTTTTCAAAAATATGCGAGAATATTGTATTTATCATTTAGATCTGAAGATGTCGCCGATAGAGCAAACGAAACATATGTAATTTACATTAAAAAGGTATCTTTAAATATTCCGTGTCATGTTTTTATCACTTTAAGCATTATTAGACTTTAATTTAAAGTCAATATATTAGTTATTTCTATTATCAGCATATTATTTCATATAGAAATATGTTAATTCATAGTCAATATATTAGTTCATTGTATTATCAATATATTATTTCAGATATATTTTGATTGTGTTGCTACAATATTTTTCTTATTGTGAACGATAGAGTGTTTAGGTTTTTAAAACAAGATATTATTTTTTCTAAAATTAAATCTTTAATTTTTAAAACGTACGAGATTATTTAAAATGATATTATATTATTTTATTAATATTATTTTCTATTGATTAAACACTTATGTGAAATTTATATATTTTAAGTATATTAATCAGAAAAAAGTGTAGAAAGGATTAAAGGAGATAAGGCTAAAGTAACATCTATGCAATTTATGATACATTTTAAAGACAACATAGAACATTTATTAAAGCTTCTGAAATCCAAGCTCGTGACCCATGACCTATTCAAGAATTAAATTTGCACCCTAATTACATAACACTTGCATGTGCTCTTACTAATAAAAACTTTGAAATCGAATAGTGTTTTTCATTTATCGTTAAAGGCACATTATCTTTCACAAGATGCTGCCATAGCCGCCGTTTTCAACCCAAAGTCCGGATGCAACAATCCGAAAAAGGTTGTCATAAGTGTTCAATCGCTTACAACTCAAGATGTAATGCGTTTATCGAAAAAATAAGTGATGAAATGACTCTCTGAATGCGTCCGAAAATTTTGTACTTACCGTCTTAACTAACAATACGCAATTAAAATTAGCAGGGGTGCAAAAATCTAGGCGCCAATGGGCTGATCCCCACCACTTATTATTAGTATTCTTCCACTATTAGTATTATTCCACTTTTTATTAGTATTCTTCGTCAAATTTTATTAGTATACTTCGCCTAAATTTTATCACTATTCTTGTTAGGTGAAGAATACTAAAAATGAAGTTGTGGGAATCGGCCCATTGGCGCCTAGATTTTTGCACCCCTGAAAAAAAAAAATACGTAGTGTGTAATATATAATACGCATCATAATATAATCTATAATAGGTAGTAAACACTTAATATATAATATACAAAGGTCTGCCTATAAGCTTTTGTCCTCAGGATGAAGGGACTGAGGTAGAAGTGCCAAACACTCACATAGTATTAGTCCTTCTCTTCATAGTAAACGAGCAAAATAACACATTTCCACATTTCTGTAATTGTTTTTTAGCTACCACAATCCTTTTCAGTAGAAAGTGTCACATTGTCTTGAACACCTGAACTGCACTGTGGAAATGACCCGCGCATCTCAAGAAAAAGTATCTCAGTTAGAGACTTATATGTTGGGGAAAAAGTCTGATGTTGCCATTTCAAGAGTATGGTGGAGAGATAGGTAATTGGTAACCGATATTTTGCACAAGATTCAGGGTTTCCTGGACTTAAGAGTCAGTCGTTGTCAACTAAAAAGCGATCACTTTTGGTGAGTATATTTCTGCGCCAATGCTGCCAGTAGGATACTTTCTTTTAATTCAGTTTTCTTGTTTACCACCAGTTTTTGATAAAGTAATATTAGCCTACTATGATGATAGATGAAATAAAGCGAAAACAGAGCAAATTATAATCCACTTCAAAACAGTGGTGTCAATCAATAAAACTGATTTTTTTTTTTAAGTAGCACATTAGCAACACTGCTCGGCGCTTTACCTTTAGGACATCCCAAATATTTTCCAGTAGACCTTTGTAATATGTTCCAGTCAGATTATGCTCATAATTTTGGTTATACGCAATAATAACGCTCTTGTAATCGCAGTCGTGTATTACTTTTAAATTTAATCTACTACGTCGATATTCCAAAAAAAGATAAAAATAAACTGACAAGGAAGTTCTTAATAACAAATCTCGAATTGCTGACTTAAAAAATCAAACTGACCCCACGTTGGGAACAATTTTACTTACCCATCATACGTAGTATAGGGTAAGTCTTGTAATCGTTCTGAAAATCGAAATTTTTTTGACGGATTTACACGTTTGAGACACTGGAGATTCCGAAAAACATATTTTTAGAAAAAAAAAATTGCCGGCCGTTTGGGTGTCTGTGTCTGTAAACGCTGTATCTCCCGAACAAATTGAGATAGAGACCTGAAATTTGGTATGTACTTAGTATATGTAATAATGGGAAGAAGACTATTGAATTTCAGTAACCTCGATTATCCAGAACTATTTTTTTCGGACTCTCGAAATATTCGTTCTGATAAAAGGTATATAAAAATTTTCGAAATTGTTTATTTTAAGGAATGAATATAAAAGACAATAAAAAAACAAATTTTGCATAAAGCATGACGTCGATCGGATAATGAGTTACCGAGATATTTGTAATCCTATTTTCCACACTCTTCGATTTTTCATGACCCTGTATTTCATCCAAATTTCAATTCAAAGATATATTTTAATTGGAAACGAGACGCTTAATCAGATGCAATAAACCGCTAGTTAATAAGATTATTTTTTTAGAGTTATAAGGATGTTTCTTTTAAGCAATTCAGTAATCGAGCCTTCAAAGTTTATGACGTCATCAAGCCACGATTTTATTCGATTTGCAATTCATTTTATAAGTAGTTTACACATTTTTTATTTTAATATTTTACATTATGCATATCCATGATGGGTAAGTATTACGGTGGCCCCAAACAACTAGTTTCTAATGGAAAGCTCATAATATTTGATTAAAATTTGAAATGTCTTAAAAGTTTATGAAAGGAAGAAAAATATATTCTTCATCGAAAGGAAACCAATCAAGGAAACAAATAACAGTATACAGTACTTCATAAAACACAAAACAAAAATTCAAGAATTGAAAAAAGAAAATAAATGAAACAAAAAACTTGACAAATATGTCTTTTTTACTTGATATATGAAGGTAAATTTTCCACTTGATCTATGAAGGTAAATTTTCCACTTGATTTATTTTTCCGTAGCTGATGCGAAAGCTCTTCATTTACGTTTGACAAATAAAGCAATTAATTTTCTTATGCTGCAACAGTTAAAACAAGTTTGAAGATTTATTATTTTCATTTATAACAGAAGACTTGCGAACTGGTAAAAATTTAATTTTAAGTTTCTATATTTCAATATACCATTATAAACTTAGTAGACCTTTTTTTTAAAAACTTTTAAAAAACAAACGATAATTTACACAAAATAAAATTTTATTTTAATACAACACACTCTGAAATTGAGAATTGCAAACTTTTTTTTTTCAGTTTTTGTATGCAAAAAAGCTAAGTTGAATATTTCAAACTTGTTATATAAATTAACAAACTTTTAAATCAATAAGAAAAGCTAAAGTATTATAATGATCAGCTCAGAGTTGCCAAGTTCCCGCTAATCTTCCGTGATATGTGGTTTAATCAGAATCAGTTTAACAACACTTCGAACCAGAAAAATTATTGGATGAATATTATTTATTTAATTTCAAAACTTAATCTATGGTCTCTGTAAAGAGTCTTTTTTTTTTCTTTTTTGAGATGGGTTCGACCCTCGGTAGGTTTCGTCTGCCATTTTTTGGATCTCGTGGAATTTTCTTTATTCTTTTTATTTTCTTAATTATTATTGTTATACTCTATTAATTCATTTTTATATTTAAAAAATTTTCTTATTTAATTTTTAACTTTTAAACTTCTGACGGCTCCATTTTGCCTCGCAAGTCAAATAACCTCTAACTTGGAAGTTCAGTTGATCGCAACTAGGTATTCCAAGATACTAACTACATTGTTCCATTGTTCCGTGTGGAAATAATTTAATTTAATTTAATTTCTTTAAAAATTTTCTGGTGAAAAACTTAATAAACCTGGGTCAAATTAATCCATATATTACGAAAGATTAATGAGAGTTTGACAACTCTGTCATATGTTTTTGTGAAGAAACGTAAAGTTCAAAATTTGATAAATTGAACCAAATTTTGAGTATTTCAGGGTTCAGGCTTTCCACTCGGTCCAGTTTTTTTAATATCACTTTTTCAAAGAAAATTGTGCTTTTTAGATTTTTTTTCTGACAAGTTTTGTAGGAATTTACCTGGAAGGTAATTTTTGTCATAAACATTGTAAAAATCTACCAGGAATGATATTTTTCAGATAAAACTTGTAATAAAAACACACCAGTGTTAACCCTAATATTATTTAAGTCAGTTAAACACCTGACATTTATTATAAATATTCCCAAATCCATAGATGATCCATGCGTATGTTAATAACGTATCTTTATATACTGTCAACCATAGACCTTCTAATATACTTCTAGTATATTTGCTCTGAGCTTTCAACTTGATTGCAGTCAGACTTACAAGATTGCCATTTCATGCCATTTCATAAGCTTAACATTATTGAGATTAATTTGAGATTTAAAACTGAGCTGCGCCTCCTGGCACCGAGTGGCGCCTGACTGGCACGTCAACCTGGCACGTCGGCACGTCACACCCAAGTCCTGAGGGACTTTTAATGCGCACGACCAGGAGGGTCCTCCTGTATGCGCTGCGACCAGTGGAATCACCGCCACCTGCGCATCACTCCCATTGAACCCAAGTGAATGACGACCTAAGCCGTTGCGATTATGGTCATTCTCAGCCCTCATGATAAACACCACGTTACACTTGGGGACGAGCAAATAACATTAGAGAAAAAATGATATCTAATATCTATCTGAAAAATTCAACATTCGGAGCGCAAGGTAAACAGGTATGTTGCGTCTGTATTTATACTTCTGTAATTTAAATATCCCAAATGAATTAGGCGTTGCCAGCGACAAATGTCAATGTTATAAATCAATCCCTTTTTTAATAAAATAACAAGTTAAACAAAACCCCATACTACACTTCTGAAGAAAAATAGCAGGACAAGTACCAATTAAATCATTTCAGGCATATAACAAACGCAAACTACTTCCATGAGAAATTAAGCACTTCATACTATTGCCAAAACAAGGACATAGACAGTCAATAAACGTAAATGTACTCGAGAACTTTAGTGCTGCCCTGTATATGATCTATATAATTTGTACACTCCAAGTAATAGACAAAAAATGAGTTAAATTTAAAATCGCGTTCAGTAACTTAAAACGCACTTCCAAAAATTAATATTAACAGACAGCAGAGAATTATTTTGTGTGTCCCTGTAAATGAACGATGACTGACTGTTATATAGTGAAACATTATTTAATTAAACCGCAAACGATTTTTCTCCATAGACGTTCGTTTTAACGGAATTCTTTTGACTGTCCCTGTAAAGTAACTATAAGTGCTATGCACACCATATTCCATATTAAGCTTCTTGTAATGCACCTTAGTGATATATATGAAATACAATGTATTTGAAATTGTGTAACGTCATTAAAATAAACCGTAAATGATTTCCCCCCATAGACCGTAATGTAACGGAATTATTTTGAGTGCCCCCGTAAAAAAAATTTAAGTGCTACACACTTCATTTTCAATACCGAGCATGTCATTGTTAACCTAAGTATTATATATCAATTGCATGACAATCAGAATAAATGTACGCAGGTTATTGCACGACCGGCAGACAGACAGATAAGCCGAATTCATAAACACATTTCAACTATGTTGGAAAGTGTTAAAGAACAAAATAAGAACCAAAATAAAGAAGAAAATGACAGAGAAATAACGTTATTTTCTAGAATTTCAAATAATGGAAAAGACATACAACAACTCATAAGAATAGTCTTTATTTTCATAAGTTCATATCCAGCATAATAAAAAATATATATAAATTTCATAAAATAAATGCGATGAATAATCATAAAAAGTCTGTTTAAATTTCATTATAGTTTTAAAAATATTAATCTATCTAATTCTCTTTGACAACATTTCTGAATACACGGGGACGTTTAATTACATTACTTTGTTCAAACATTCATAAAATTAGCTAATTAAAAATTCTCGAATCTTTTCGAAAAGTACACAAAATCCCTTTTTACGATATAGACTCTTATTTAATTTCTGTTAAGATATTATCCTGGTAAAATGAATTGAACGACAAATATTATGTTTTAAACTTAAATAATGTACTTTGTTGCAGTTACGGAAATGAAAGTTGTTTCAAGGTAAATTCTTTAAATTATCTGTAATCAAACTAACAGAATTATAAGAAGGAAATTGTGTACACATTAGATTGCGAATTCTGGTTGAAGTTTGTTATTATTTTCATTGAAATTAGCATTACTTGCTACAACTACAAATGTGGGTTTTATGCCTTTATGCCAAAACTATCGCATTTAAACCTATACTGCACGAACTTTTTTTTATTAGACTTTATTTATATTTATATTCAGGGATTGATACAGGATATTTAAAAAAAATTCTGCACTTTATTTAATCGCGTAATTTTTTGATTTTATAAAACGAATATTTTATTTTAAATATAGTGGTTGCATGAAATTGAATCTATTTATTAGTGATGGGCAAAACGGGTTATTTTGATAATGTAGAATGATTTACGTTCGAGTATTTTGATAATCGAATGATTTGAAAATTATTGCAAAATGTAGATGACAATTATCATTCTGATTGATTCTCATTCGTCATTTTCAGATTTAAGAGACAAATTGGTAAACGTTTGATTTAATGTTGAAAAGCTATAAATTAATTTTTAAATGTATCCTACTTGTAATAAAATATCTTCAGAGTTACATTTAAGAAAAAGTTAAAAGTTTCATATAAATATATCAATATAAAAAATGAACTTGCGGCCGACATCACAGGATTCTCAATTAGTTCAAGTTAACGAAGACTTCTCAGTAAAAGATGTCTCGTAGTGTTGAAAGACGTAGAGTGCCAGTTTTGTCAAGTTTTCGATTAAGAAATTTGGCGTTGTGACAGTGATGGGCAAAACGAGTTATTCTGATAATCGAATGATCTGAAAATTATTTTAAATTATAGATGACAATTATCTTTACGATTGATTCTCATTCGCCATTCTGAGATCTCGGAGAAATTAAGCATATCCACGGGCAAGCAAATTAAGCAAATTGAGCCTTCATTCCTCAACGATACTTTAAAGGACAATTAAAAATATGTTATACAATTCTTTAGAAGATCGGCTGACATAAATAAAATCAGGCATGAGTTATAAAGTACTTTATAATGTATAACTACCAACCAATGTTGTCAAATCTGTCCGATTTTTTTTATTCAGAAATTCCAATTTTTTCCGGAAATTTTAGATTTTATATTTGGTTTACATAATAATGCACATTCAGTGAACAGGATAAAAGAATGTTATTATTCAAAATTTCTGGTTAAATTTCGGAAGTTCTGAATAAAAAATCCACCATAGATAGCAATACTGTTGTCAACTCCTACTGTTTATCCGTAAAATGTTGTTTAATTTGATACAGGTTTATCACGTTTTAGAATCAGAAAATTTACTTAATACATTTTTATTTTGTTAATCATATATTTATACATAAAACTTATTTGAATTTATTTCTAAAAAAATTACTAAAAATGTAAGGGTGTTTTAATAAGATGAAATTTCTAGTAAATTTTACTGGTGGAAGTGTGCAATGTCGGTAATCAGGCCCTGTTTAAGTTCGAGTTATTTTGATAATCGAATGTTTTGAAAATTATTGAAAAATACAGATGACAGTTATCACTATGATGGATTTTCATTCACCATTTTTAGATTTAGGAGACAAATAGGTTAACGTTTGATTTAATGTTGAAAAGTTATAAATTACTTTTTAAATGTATCCCATTTGTAATAAAAATATATTCAAAGTTACATACCAGAAAAAATTAGATGTTTTATATAAATATAAAAATATAAGACATTCGTTTGTGGTTGTCGATGCTCGACTCTACCTTGTTCAAGTTAACGAAGACGTCTTGAAGAAAGATGCTTCGTAGTGCTGAAACAGATAGCGTGCCGCTGGTTTTGTCCCCTCTTTGTTTAAGAAATTTTGAATAGTAGTTGTGATGGGCAAATCGAGTTATTTTGACAATCTAATAATTTCAAATACAGTGATCTCTCACTTATGCGCGATGTTCAGTAATTACTTTTTCATACCGCTATTTTAAAACAGTAAATTTCGATTAATAAAGTCTGCGATTTAAAAAGGAAAAATGACCTTAAAAAAAAAAAAAAAAAAAAAAAAAAAAAAAAAAAAAAAAAACCAGTGCAGTAAAATAATTTCCGTGTATCGCGTATAAGTGAGAGGTCATTGTAATCGAATAATCTGAAAATTATTGCAAATTATAGAAGACAATTATCGTTACGATTGCTTCTCATTCGCCATTCTGAGATCTCAGGTAAATTAAGTAAATATGCGGGATTCAAATATATTTAAGGAACAGTTTCGTAAATCTAAGGAATTATTCAAGAAATAGAACAACTCTCCTAAAATTATGGAAATAAGAGCATCTTTAACCCCTTCAGGGGCAAAGTACTCTTGTAGCTAAAATATTGAAATGATTGATTGACACCAGGATTCACAAACGAATTTATTTTAACCCTGTATCGGGCGGTGGTCATAAAAAAGGACACCTAATTCCAAAACTGACAAAAGGCACCAAGAATATTTAATTAAAATTTTCCTTTTATAAAGTACGGTAAAATAAGCAAGTTTTTATTCTCGAATGAATTCGTTTACAAATTCTGGTGTCAGTCCATTATTTCATAATTTTACAAATAGATTTACTCCGCGCCGGAAAAGGGTTAAAATAAGAAAAAAGCTTTTCTTCATGTACCTTATAAATTCAAAATTTGATTATAAAATTCTGGTGTCATTGTGGCATTTTGGGATTAAAATTAAGTGGTTTATCCCTTCAAGGTGGTGCCCTTCAAGGGGTTAAGAAACTTTTAATTATATTTAGAGTAGTAGAAGAACTTTGAGTCAAATCAGAAAAAAAAATTACTCAAAATAGCACAGGTAATTATCACAGTCTTCCGATTTTATTTTAGTTCATGCATGCATGTAAGATAAAGTTTAGATTGATAGCGTTTTGTTGGGTGTAGCCATCTAAAGAGATAAGCACGGGTTAAGATGCCGCTGAAATAATTTTGCATTTATACTGTTTCCTTTTTTTTCCCTCAGATGTTCCTTTTGATCTAAAAATAAATTTCCTCTTAACAACTATTTGTAAATATTAATATTACGTAAAAGAAAAAAAATAAATATTAATTAATCAGCGCTCCTACCGGTCCGTTTTTTGAACAGCAGTATTTATTTAGAAAAAAAATCGTTTTTACAACATATAAACAAAAATAACTATCGAGGCAGGGTTCTGAACAATTTGCAAGAGAAATCTAAAAAGAAAATATTCATTCTAAAAAAAACGTTGTTATGAAAACGGACCGAGTAGGAACCCTGGTTGATTCATGAATGCATCACTGTGTGTGTGTGATCGTAGGGTTAAAAATAGCCTAAAATAGATTTAAACATTTTACTAAGGTTGCCACATACACCTCCAAATAGACTACATTTTTTTTTAAAATCCTATTCGTACTACTTTAAAAAAATAATAATCTCCAACGTACATATATACTAGAATATTTTCTAAAGAAATTTATCACAAAGGAATATTTTTAAAATTGTGCACGAGGAATATAAAAATAGTTTCCAATCTTAGTCCGTAATCAAAGTGTTAAAAAGAAGTTTTTAATAATTTTTTTTACATGCAAGATATCGATGTTTAAGGCTGCTCGTCAGTAAACTTCCCGATTCCCCTCGCTCATGTTATTCCTATGGGCGCAGGATGCATTCGTATTTTTAAAATATCTTCTCGGAAAATTAATATTTTTAACTTCTGTTTTCTTTTTATTGTTCTTAAAGAATGTCTCTTTTTTTCTTAGTTGTCAATTTTTTTTCTAAATATATACTTAATTTTATATGAAATGTTAAAATCGTATTCACTTTCGCTAAGATTTTAACACATAAAAATATAAATTAAGCATATAGTTTAGAAATATTTTGATAACTAAGAAAAAAAAGACATTCTTTAAGAACAGTACACAGGAAACAGAAGTTAAAAATATTAAATTCCCGAGGAGATATTTTAAAAATACGAATGCATCCTACGCCCATAGGAATAACATTAGCTAGGGGACTCGGGAAGTTTACTGACGAGCCGCCTTAAGTGATTTCAAAGAAAATCTATTTTACTGTTCATTAGTAAATATGTATTTATTTTTATCCACACATATGTTTTTAACGTTGCTCCGATTTTGATAATTTTTTTATTACAAAGTTTGAAATTATTTGAAACATTTTAATCTATGATTAGCACAGTATATTTTCTGAATGCATTTCTTAAAGCTGAGAATTTGCTTAAAAACTCATCAATTAACTCTTATACATACGACATGTTGTTTTTAATAATGCAAATGTTTTTTTTTTAAATAAATATTTAGGACGAGAAAAATAAGTTTATATAGTTTACTAGTTGTTTTGACATTTGTCAATATTTTTATAAAATACCTTTTCCAACAGTACACACAAAAAAAAAAAAAAAAAAAAAAAAAAAAAGAAAAGAAAAAGAAAAGAAAAGAAATAAAGAAAAATAATTAAAAAAGGTAGAGGAAACAGAAATGAAAGATTAAATTGGCAAAGAAATAGTTACATTTACATGTAGTAAAATTTCAATTACCGTATTTTTTTGAAGTACCGGGTGATTATAATAAAAGTTACGATTTCAAAAATCGATAATTTTAAAACTATGTGTCTGTGTCTGTAAACGCTGTATCTCCCGAACAAATTGAGATAGAGACCTGAAATTTGGTATGTACTCAGTATGTAATAATGGGAAGAAGACTATTGAATTCAGTAACCTCGATTATCCAGAACTATTTTTTTCGGACTCTCGAAATATTCGTTCTGATAAAAGGTATATAAAAATTTTCGAAATTGTTTATTTTAAGGAATGAATATAAAAGACAATAAAAAAACAAATTTTGCATAAAGCATGACGTCGATCGGATAATGAGTTACCGAGATATTTGTAATCCTATTTCCACACTCTTCGATTTTTCATGACCCTGTATTTCATCCAAATTTCAATTCAAAGATATATTTTAATTGGAAATGAGACGCTTAATCAGATGCAATAAACCGCTAGTTAATAGGATTGTTTTTTTAGAGTTATAAGGATGTTTCTTTTAAGCAATTCAGTAATCGAGCCTTCAAAGTTTATGACGTCATCAAGCCACGATTTTATTCGAATTGCAATTCATTTTATAAGTAGTTTACACATTTTTTATTTTAATATTTTACATTATGCATATCCATGATGGGTAAGTATTACGGTGGCCCCAAACAACTAGTTTCTAATAGAAATCTCAAAATATTTGATTAAAATTTGAAATGTCTTAAAAGTTTATGAAAGGAAGAAAAATATATTCTTAATCGAAAGGAAACCAATCAAGGAAACAAACAACAGTATACAGTACTTCATAAAACACAAAACAAAAATTCAAGAATTGAAAAAAGAAAATAAATGAAACAAAAAACTTGACAAATATGTCTTTTTTACTTGATTTATGAAGGTAAATTTTCCACTTGATCTATAAAGGTAAATTTTCCACTTGATTTATTTTTCCGTAGCTGATGCGAAAGCTCTTCATTTACGTTTGACAAATAAAGCAATTAATTTTCTTATGCTGCAACAGTTAAAACAAGTTTGAAGATTTTTTATTTTCATTTATAACAGCTAACTGGTAAAAATTTAATTTTAAGTTTCTATATTTCAATATACCATTATAAACTTAGTAGACTATTTTTTTTAAACTTTTAAAAAACAAACGATAATTTACACAAAATAAAATGTTATTTTAATACAACACACTCTGAAATTGAGAATTGCAAACTTTTTTTTTTTCAGTTTTTGTATGCAAAAAAGCTAAGTTGAATATTTCAAACTTGTTATATAAATTACCAAACTTTTAAATCAATAAGAAAAGCTAAAGTATTACAATGATCAGCTCAGAGTTGCCAAGTTCCCGCTAATCTTCCGTGATATGTGGTTTAATCAGAATCAGTTTAACAACACTTCGAACCAGAAAAATTATTGGATGAATATTATTTATTTAATTTCAAAACTTAATCTATGGTCTCTGTAAAGAGTCTTTTTTTTTTCTTTTTTGAGATGGGTTCGACCCTCGGTAGGTTTCGTCTGCCATTTTTTGGATCTCGTGGAATTTTCTTTATTCTTTTTATTTTCTTAATTATTATTGTTATACTCTATTAATTCATTTTTATATTTAAAAAATTTTCTTATTTAATTTTTAACTTTTAAACTTCTGACGGCTCCATTTTGCCTCGCAAGTCAAATAACCTCTAACTTGGAAGTTCAGTTGATCGCAACTAGGTATTCCAAGATACTAACTACATTGTTCCATTGTTCCGTGTGGAAATAATTTAATTTAATTTAATTTCTTTAAAAATTTTCTGGTGAAAAACTTAATAAACCTGGGTCAAATTAATCCATATATTACGAAAGATTAATGAGAGTTTGACAACTCTGTCATATGTTTTTGTGAAGAAACGTAAAGTTCAAAATTTGATAAATTGAACCAAATTTTGAGTATTTCAGGGTTCAGGCTTTCCACTCGGTCCAGTTTTTTTAATATCACTTTTTCAAAGAAAATTGTGCTTTTTAGATTTTTTTTCTGACAAGTTTTGTAGGAATTTACCTGGAAGGTAATTTTTGTCATAAACATTGTAAAAATCTACCAGGAATGATATTTTTCAGATAAAACTTGTAATAAAAACACACCAGTGTTAACCCTAATATTATTTAAGTCAGTTAAACACCTGACATTTATTATAAATATTCCCAAATCCATAGATGATCCATGCGTATGTTAATAACGTATCTTTATATACTGTCAACCATAGACCTTCTAATATACTTCTAGTATATTTGCTCTGAGCTTTCAACTTGATTGCAGTCAGACTTACAAGATTGCCATTTCATGCCATTTCATAAGCTTAACATTATTGAGATTAATTTGAGATTTAAAACTGAGCTGCGCCTCCTGGCACCGAGTGGCGCCTGACTGGCACGTCAACCTGGCACGTCGGCACGTCACACCCAAGTCCTGAGGGACTTTTAACGCGCACGACCAGGAGGGTCCTCCTGTATGCGCTGCGACCAGTGGAATCACCGCCACCTGCGCATCACTCCCATTGAACCCAAGTGAATGACGACCTAAGCCGTTGCGATTATGGTCATTCTCAGCCCTCATGATAAACACCACGTTACACTTGGGGACGAGCAAATAACATTAGAGAAAAAATGATATCTAATATCTATCTGAAAAATTCAACATTCGGAGCGCAAGGTAAACAGGTATGTTGCGTCTGTATTTATACTTCTGTAATTTAAATATCCCAAATGAATTAGGCGTTGCCAGCGACAAATGTCAATGTTATAAATCAATCCCTTTTTTAATAAAATAACAAGTTAAACAAAACCCCATACTACACTTCTGAAGAAAAATAGCAGGACAAGTACCAATTAAATCATTTCAGGCATATAACAAACGCAAACTACTTCCATGAGAAATTAAGCACTTCATACTATTGCCAAAACAAGGACATAGACAGTCAATAAACGTAAATGTACTCGAGAACTTTAGTGCTGCCCTGTATATGATCTATATAATTTGTACACTCCAAGTAATAGACAAAAAATGAGTTAAATTTAAAATCGCGTTCAGTAACTTAAAACGCACTTCCAAAAATTAATATTAACAGACAGCAGAGAATTATTTTGTGTGTCCCTGTAAATGAACGATGACTGACTGTTATATAGTGAAACATTATTTAATTAAACCGCAAACGATTTTTCTCCATAGACGTTCGTTTTAACGGAATTCTTTTGACTGTCCCTGTAAAGTAACTATAAGTGCTATGCACACCATATTCCATATTAAGCTTCTTGTAATGCACCTTAGTGATATATATGAAATACAATGTATTTGAAATTGTGTAACGTCATTAAAATAAACCGTAAATGATTTCCCCCCATAGACCGTAATGTAACGGAATTATTTTGAGTGCCCCCGTAAAAAAAATTTAAGTGCTACACACTTCATTTTCAATACCGAGCATGTCATTGTTAACCTAAGTATTATATATCAATTGCATGACAATCAGAATAAATGTACGCAGGTTATTGCACGACCGGCAGACAGACAGATAAGCCGAATTCATAAACACATTTCAACTATGTTGGAAAGTGTTAAAGAACAAAATAAGAACCAAAATAAAGAAGAAAATGACAGAGAAATAACGTTATTTTCTAGAATTTCAAATAATGGAAAAGACATACAACAACTCATAAGAATAGTCTTTATTTTCATAAGTTCATATCCAGCATAATAAAAAATATATATAAATTTCATAAAATAAATGCGATGAATAATCATAAAAAGTCTGTTTAAATTTCATTATAGTTTTAAAAATATTAATCTATCTAATTCTCTTTGACAACATTTCTGAATACACGGGGACGTTTAATTACATTACTTTGTTCAAACATTCATAAAATTAGCTAATTAAAAATTCTCGAATCTTTTCGAAAAGTACACAAAATCCCTTTTTACGATATAGACTCTTATTTAATTTCTGTTAAGATATTATCCTGGTAAAATGAATTGAACGACAAATATTATGTTTTAAACTTAAATAATGTACTTTGTTGCAGTTACGGAAATGAAAGTTGTTTCAAGGTAAATTCTTTAAATTATCTGTAATCAAACTAACAGAATTATAAGAAGGAAATTGTGTACACATTAGATTGCGAATTCTGGTTGAAGTTTGTTATTATTTTCATTGAAATTAGCATTACTTGCTACAACTACAAATGTGGGTTTTATGCCTTTATGCCAAAACTATCGCATTTAAACCTATACTGCACGAACTTTTTTTTATTAGATTTTATTTATATTTATATTTAGGGATTGATACAGGATATTTAAAAAAAATTCTGCACTTTATTTAATCGCGTAATTTTTTGATTTTATAAAACGAATATTTTATTTTAAATATAGTGGTTGCATGAAATTGAATCTATTTATTAGTGATGGGCAAAACGGGTTATTTTGATAATGTAGAATGATTTACGTTCGAGTATTTTGATAATCGAATGATTTGAAAATTATTGCAAAATGTAGATGACAATTATCATTCTGATTGATTCTCATTCGTCATTTTCAGATTTAAGAGACAAATTGGTAAACGTTTGATTTAATGTTGAAAAGCTATAAATTAATTTTTAAATGTATCCTACTTGTAATAAAATATCTTCAGAGTTACATTTAAGAAAAAGTTAAAAGTTTCATATAAATATATCAATATAAAAAATGAACTTGCGGCCGACATCACAGGATTCTCAATTAGTTCAAGTTAACGAAGACTTCTCAGTAAAAGATGTCTCGTAGTGTTGAAAGACGTAGAGTGCCAGTTTTGTCAAGTTTTCGATTAAGAAATTTGGCGTTGTGACAGTGATGGGCAAAACGAGTTATTCTGATAATCGAATGATCTGAAAATTATTTTAAATTATAGATGACAATTATCTTTACGATTGATTCTCATTCGCCATTCTGAGATCTCGGAGAAATTAAGCATATCCACGGGCAAGCAAATTAAGCAAATTGAGCCTTCATTCCTCAACGATACTTTAAAGGACAATTAAAAATATGTTATACAATTCTTTAGAAGATCGGCTGACATAAATAAAATCAGGCATGAGTTATAAAGTACTTTATAATGTATAACTACCAACCAATGTTGTCAAATCTGTCCGATTTTTTTTATTCAGAAATTCCAATTTTTTCCGGAAATTTTAGATTTTATATTTGGTTTACATAATAATGCACATTCAGTGAACAGGATAAAAGAATGTTATTATTCAAAATTTCTGGTTAAATTTCGGAAGTTCTGAATAAAAAATCCACCATAGATAGCAATACTGTTGTCAACTCCTACTGTTTATCCGTAAAATGTTGTTTAATTTGATACAGGTTTATCACGTTTTAGAATCAGAAAATTTACTTAATACATTTTTATTTTGTTAATCATATATTTATACATAAAACTTATTTGAATTTATTTCTAAAAAAATTACTAAAAATGTAAGGGTGTTTTAATAAGATGAAATTTCTAGTAAATTTTACTGGTGGAAGTGTGCAATGTCGGTAATCAGGCCCTGTTTAAGTTCGAGTTATTTTGATAATCGAATGTTTTGAAAATTATTGAAAAATACAGATGACAGTTGTCACTATGATGGATTTTCATTCACCATTTTTAGATTTAGGAGACAAATAGGTTAACGTTTGATTTAATGTTGAAAAGTTATAAATTACTTTTTAAATGTATCCCATTTGTAATAAAAATATATTCAAAGTTACATACCAGAAAAAATTAGATGTTTTATATAAATATAAAAATATAAGACATTCGTTTGTGGTTGTCGATGCTCGACTCTACCTTGTTCAAGTTAACGAAGACGTCTTGAAGAAAGATGCTTCGTAGTGCTGAAACAGATAGCGTGCCGCTGGTTTTGTCCCCTCTTTGTTTAAGAAATTTTGAATAGTAGTTGTGATGGGCAAATCGAGTTATTTTGACAATCTAATAATTTCAAATACAGTGATCTCTCACTTATGCGCGATGTTCAGTAATTACTTTTTCATACCGCTATTTTAAAACAGTAAATTTCGATTAATAAAGTCTGCGATTTAAAAAGGAAAAATGACCTTAAAAAAAAAAAAAAAAAAAAAAAAAAAACCAGTGCAGTAAAATAATTTCCGTGTATCGCGTATAAGTGAGAGGTCATTGTAATCGAATAATCTGAAAATTATTGCAAATTATAGAAGACAATTATCGTTACGATTGCTTCTCATTCGCCATTCTGAGATCTCAGGTAAATTAAGTAAATATGCGGGATTCAAATATATTTAAGGAACAGTTTCGTAAATCTAAGGAATTATTCAAGAAATAGAACAACTCTCCTAAAATTATGGAAATAAGAGCATCTTTAACCCCTTCAGGGGCAAAGTACTCTTGTAGCTAAAATATTGAAATGATTGATTGACACCAGGATTCACAAACGAATTTATTTTAACCCTGTATCGGGCGGTGGTCATAAAAAAGGACACCTAATTCCAAAACTGACAAAAGGCACCAAGAATATTTAATTAAAATTTTCCTTTTATAAAGTACGGTAAAATAAGCAAGTTTTTATTCTCGAATGAATTCGTTTACAAATTCTGGTGTCAGTCCATTATTTCATAATTTTACAAATAGATTTACTCCGCGCCGGAAAAGGGTTAAAATAAGAAAAAAGCTTTTCTTCATGTACCTTATAAATTCAAAATTTGATTATAAAATTCTGGTGTCATTGTGGCATTTTGGGATTAAAATTAAGTGGTTTATCCCTTCAAGGTGGTGCCCTTCAAGGGGTTAAGAAACTTTTAATTATATTTAGAGTAGTAGAAGAACTTTGAGTCAAATCAGAAAAAAAAATTACTCAAAATAGCACAGGTAATTATCACAGTCTTCCGATTTTATTTTAGTTCATGCATGCATGTAAGATAAAGTTTAGATTGATAGCGTTTTGTTGGGTGTAGCCATCTAAAGAGATAAGCACGGGTTAAGATGCCGCTGAAATAATTTTGCATTTATACTGTTTCCTTTTTTTTCCCTCAGATGTTCCTTTTGATCTAAAAATAAATTTCCTCTTAACAACTATTTGTAAATATTAATATTACGTAAAAGAAAAAAAATAAATATTAATTAATCAGCGCTCCTACCGGTCCGTTTTTTGAACAGCAGTATTTATTTAGAAAAAAAATCGTTTTTACAACATATAAACAAAAATAACTATCGAGGCAGGGTTCTGAACAATTTGCAAGAGAAATCTAAAAAGAAAATATTCATTCTAAAAAAAACGTTGTTATGAAAACGGACCGAGTAGGAACCCTGGTTGATTCATGAATGCATCACTGTGTGTGTGTGATCGTAGGGTTAAAAATAGCCTAAAATAGATTTAAACATTTTACTAAGGTTGCCACATACACCTCCAAATAGACTACATTTTTTTTAAAAATCCTATTCGTACTACTTTAAAAAAATAATAATCTCCAACGTACATATATACTAGAATATTTTCTAAAGAAATTTATCACAAAGGAATATTTTTAAAATTGTGCACGAGGAATATAAAAATAGTTTCCAATCTTAGTCCGTAATCAAAGTGTTAAAAAGAAGTTTTTAATAATTTTTTTTACATGCAAGATATCGATGTTTAAGGCTGCTCGTCAGTAAACTTCCCGATTCCCCTCGCTCATGTTATTCCTATGGGCGCAGGATGCATTCGTATTTTTAAAATATCTTCTCGGAAAATTAATATTTTTAACTTCTGTTTTCTTTTTATTGTTCTTAAAGAATGTCTCTTTTTTTCTTAGTTGTCAATTTTTTTTCTAAATATATACTTAATTTTATATGAAATGTTAAAATCGTATTCACTTTCGCTAAGATTTTAACACATAAAAATATAAATTAAGCATATAGTTTAGAAATATTTTGATAACTAAGAAAAAAAAGACATTCTTTAAGAACAGTACACAGGAAACAGAAGTTAAAAATATTAAATTCCCGAGGAGATATTTTAAAAATACGAATGCATCCTACGCCCATAGGAATAACATTAGCTAGGGGACTCGGGAAGTTTACTGACGAGCCGCCTTAAGTGATTTCAAAGAAAATCTATTTTACTGTTCATTAGTAAATATGTATTTATTTTTATCCACACATATGTTTTTAACGTTGCTCCGATTTTGATAATTTTTTTATTACAAAGTTTGAAATTATTTGAAACATTTTAATCTATGATTAGCACAGTATATTTTCTGAATGCATTTCTTAAAGCTGAGAATTTGCTTAAAAACTCATCAATTAACTCTTATACATACGACATGTTGTTTTTAATAATGCAAATGTTTTTTTTTTAAATAAATATTTAGGACGAGAAAAATAAGTTTATATAGTTTACTAGTTGTTTTGACATTTGTCAATATTTTTATAAAATACCTTTTCCAACAGTACACACAAAAAAAAAAAAAAGAAAAAAAAAGAAAAGAAAAAGAAAAGAAAAGAAATAAAGAAAAATAATTAAAAAAGGTAGAGGAAACAGAAATGAAAGATTAAATTGGCAAAGAAATAGTTACATTTACATGTAGTAAAATTTCAATTACCGTATTTTTTTGAAGTACCGGGTGATTATAATAAAAGTTACGATTTCAAAAATCGATAATTTTAAAACTATGTGTCTGTGTCTGTAAACGCTGTATCTCCCGAACAAATTGAGATAGAGACCTGAAATTTGGTATGTACTCAGTATGTAATAATGGGAAGAAGACTATTGAATTCAGTAACCTCGATTATCCAGAACTATTTTTTTCGGACTCTCGAAATATTCGTTCTGATAAAAGGTATATAAAATTTTTCGAAATTGTTTATTTTAAGGAATGAATATAAAAGACAATAAAAAAACAAATTTTGCATAAAGCATGACGTCGATCGGATAATGAGTTACCGAGATATTTGTAATCCTATTTCCACACTCTTCGATTTTTCATGACCCTGTATTTCATCCAAATTTCAATTCAAAGATATATTTTAATTGGAAATGAGACGCTTAATCAGATGCAGTAAACCGCTAGTTAATAGGATTGTTTTTTTAGAGTTATAAGGATGTTTCTTTTAAGCAATTCAGTAATCGAGCCTTCAAAGTTTATGACGTCATCAAGCCACGATTTTATTCGAATTGCAATTCATTTTATAAGTAGTTTACACATTTTTTATTTTAATATTTTACATTATGCATATCCATGATGGGTAAGTATTACGGTGGCCCCAAACAACTAGTTTCTAATAGAAATCTCAAAATATTTGATTAAAATTTGAAATGTCTTAAAAGTTTATGAAAGGAAGAAAAATATATTCTTAATCGAAAGGAAACCAATCAAGGAAACAAACAACAGTATACAGTACTTCATAAAACACAAAACAAAAATTCAAGAATTGAAAAAAGAAAATAAATGAAACAAAAAACTTGACAAATATGTCTTTTTTACTTGATTTATGAAGGTAAATTTTCCACTTGATCTATAAAGGTAAATTTTCCACTTGATTTATTTTTCCGTAGCTGATGCGAAAGCTCTTCATTTACGTTTGACAAATAAAGCAATTAATTTTCTTATGCTGCAACAGTTAAAACAAGTTTGAAGATTTTTTATTTTCATTTATAACAGCTAACTGGTAAAAATTTAATTTTAAGTTTCTATATTTCAATATACCATTATAAACTTAGTAGACTATTTTTTTTAAACTTTTAAAAAACAAACGATAATTTACACAAAATAAAATGTTATTTTAATACAACACACTCTGAAATTGAGAATTGCAAACTTTTTTTTTTTCAGTTTTTGTATGCAAAAAAGCTAAGTTGAATATTTCAAACTTGTTATATAAATTACCAAACTTTTAAATCAATAAGAAAAGCTAAAGTATTACAATGATCAGCTCAGAGTTGCCAAGTTCCCGCTAATCTTCCGTGATATGTGGTTTAATCAGAATCAGTTTAACAACACTTCGAACCAGAAAAATTATTGGATGAATATTATTTATTTAATTTCAAAACTTAATCTATGGTCTCTGTAAAGAGTCTTTTTTTTTTCTTTTTTGAGATGGGTTCGACCCTCGGTAGGTTTCGTCTGCCATTTTTTGGATCTCGTGGAATTTTCTTTATTCTTTTTATTTTCTTAATTATTATTGTTATACTCTATTAATTCATTTTTATATTTAAAAAATTTTCTTATTTAATTTTTAACTTTTAAACTTCTGACGGCTCCATTTTGCCTCGCAAGTCAAATAACCTCTAACTTGGAAGTTCAGTTGATCGCAACTAGGTATTCCAAGATACTAACTACATTGTTCCATTGTTCCGTGTGGAAATAATTTAATTTAATTTAATTTCTTTAAAAATTTTCTGGTGAAAAACTTAATAAACCTGGGTCAAATTAATCCATATATTACGAAAGATTAATGAGAGTTTGACAACTCTGTCATATGTTTTTGTGAAGAAACGTAAAGTTCAAAATTTGATAAATTGAACCAAATTTTGAGTATTTCAGGGTTCAGGCTTTCCACTCGGTCCAGTTTTTTTAATATCACTTTTTCAAAGAAAATTGTGCTTTTTAGATTTTTTTTCTGACAAGTTTTGTAGGAATTTACCTGGAAGGTAATTTTTGTCATAAACATTGTAAAAATCTACCAGGAATGATATTTTTCAGATAAAACTTGTAATAAAAACACACCAGTGTTAACCCTAATATTATTTAAGTCAGTTAAACACCTGACATTTATTATAAATATTCCCAAATCCATAGATGATCCATGCGTATGTTAATAACGTATCTTTATATACTGTCAACCATAGACCTTCTAATATACTTCTAGTATATTTGCTCTGAGCTTTCAACTTGATTGCAGTCAGACTTACAAGATTGCCATGACTTACAAGAGTGCCCCCGTAAAAAAAACTATAAGTGCTACACACTTCATTTTCAATACCGAGCATGTCATTGTTAACCTAAGTATTATATATCAATTGCATGACAATCAGAATAAATTTACGCAGGTTATTGCACGACCGGCAGACAGACAGATAAGCCGAATTCATAAACACATTTCAACTATGTTGGAAAGTGTTAAAGAACAAAATAAGAACCAAAATAAAGAAGAAAATGACAGAGAAATACCGTTATTTTCTAGAATTTCAAATAATGGGAAAGATATACAACAACTCATAAGAATAGTCTTTATTTTCATAAGTTCATATCCAGCATAATAAAATATATATATATATTTCATAAAATAAATGCGATGAATAATCATAAAAAGTCTGTTTAAATTTTATTATAGTTTTAGAAATATTAATCTATCTAATTCTCTTTGACAACATTTCTGAATACACGGGGACGTTTAATTACATTACTTTGTTCAAACATTCATAAAATTAGCTAATTAAAAATTCTCGAATCTTTTCGAAAAGTACACAAAATCCCTTTTTACGATATAGACTCTTATTTAATTTCTGTTAAGATATTATCCTGGTAAAATGAATTGAACGACAAATATTATATTTTAAACTTAAATAATGTACTTTGTTGCAGTTACGGAAATGAAAGTTGTTTCAAGGTAAATTCTTTAAATTATCTGTAATCAAACTAACAGAATTATAAGAAGAAAATTGTGTACACATTAGATTGCGAATTCTGGTTGAAGTTTGTTATTATTTTCATTGAAATTAGCATTACTTGCTACAACTACAAATGTGGGTTTTATGCCTTTATGCCAAAACTATCGCATTTAAACCTATACTGCACGAACTTTTTTTTATTAGATTTTTTTTATATTTATATTTAGGGATTGATACAGGATATTTAAAAAAAATTCTGCACTTTATTTAATCGCGTAATTTTTTGATTTTATAAAACGAATATTTTATTTTAAATATAGTGGTTGCATGAAATTGAATCTATTTATTAGTGATGGGCAAAACGGGTTATTTTGATAATGTAGAATGATTTACGTTCGAGTATTTTGATAATCGAATGATTTGAAAATTATTGCAAAATGTAGATGACAATTATCATTCTGATTGATTCTCATTCGTCATTTTCAGATTTAAGAGACAAATTGGTAAACGTTTGATTTAATGTTGAAAAGCTATAAATTAATTTTTAAATGTATCCTACTTGTAATAAAATATCTTCAGAGTTACATTTAAGAAAAAGTTAAAAGTTTCATATAAATATATCAATATAAAAAATGAACTTGCGGCCGACATCACAGGATTCTCAATTAGTTCAAGTTAACGAAGACTTCTCAGTAAAAGATGTCTCGTAGTGTTGAAAGACGTAGAGTGCCAGTTTTGTCAAGTTTTCGATTAAGAAATTTGGCGTTGTGACAGTGATGGGCAAAACGAGTTATTCTGATAATCGAATGATCTGAAAATTATTTCAAATTATAGATGACAATTATCTTTACGATTGATTCTCATTCGCCATTCTGAGATCTCGGAGAAATTAAGCATATCCACGGGCAAGCAAATTAAGCAAATTGAGCCTTCATTCCTCAACGATACTTTAAAGGACAATTAAAAATATGTTATACAATTCTTTAGAAGATCGGCTGACATAAATAAAATCAGGCATGAGTTATAAAGTACTTTATAATGTATAACTACCAACCAATGTTGTCAAATCTGTCCGATTTTTTTTTATTCAGATATTCCAACTTTTCCGGAAATTTTAGATTTTATATTTGGTTTACATAATAATGCACATTCAGTGAACAGGATAAAAGAATGTTATTATTCAAAATTTCTGGTTCAATTTCGGAAGTTCTGAATAAAAAATCCACCATAGATAGCAATACTGTTGTCAACTCCTACTGTTTATCCGTAAAATGTTGTTTAATTTGATACAGGTTTATCACGTTTTCGAATCAGAAAATTTACTTAATACATTTTTATTTTGTTAATCATATATTTATACATAAAACTTATTTGAATTTATTTCTAAAAAAATTACTAAAAATATAAGGGTGTTTTAATAAGATGAAATTTCTAGTAAATTTTACTGGTGGAAGTGTGCAATGTCGGTAATCAGGCCCTGTTTAAGTTCGAGTTATTTTGATAATCGACTGTTTTGAAAATTATTGAAAATAC
Source organism: Maratus michaelseni (assembly GCA_963931845.1). Taxonomy (NCBI): domain Eukaryota; kingdom Metazoa; phylum Arthropoda; class Arachnida; order Araneae; family Salticidae; genus Maratus; species Maratus michaelseni. The sequence goes on from OZ007595.1 coordinate 257,867,304, forward strand.
AGATGACAGTTATCACTATGATGGATTCTCATTCGCCATTTTTAGATTTAGGAGACAAATAGGTTAACGTTTGATTTAATGTTGAAAAGTTATATATTACTTTTTAAATGTATCCCATTTGTAATAAAAATATATTCAAAGTTACATACCAGAAAAAATTAGATGTTTTATATAAATATAAAAATATAAGACATTCGTTTGTGGTTGTCGATGCTCGACTTTACCTTGTTCAAGTTAACGAAGACGTCTTGAAGAAAGATGCTTCGTAGTGCTGAAACAGATAGCGTGCCGGCCGGTTTTGTCCCCTCTTTGATTAAGAAATTTTGAATAGTAGTTGTGATGGGCAAATCGAGTTATTTTGACAATCTAATAATTTCAAATACAGTGATCTCTCACTTATGCGCGATGTTCAGTAATTACTTTTTCATACCGCTATTTTAAAACAGTAAATTTCGATTAATAAAGTCTGCGATTTAAAAAGGAAAAATGACCGTAAAAAAAAAAAAAAAAAAAGAAAAAAAAAAAAAAAAAAAAAAAACAGTGCAGTAAAATAATTTCCGTGTATCGCGTATAAGTGAGAGGTCATTGTAATCGAATAATCTGAAAATTATTGCAAATTATAGAAGACAATTATCGTTACGATTGCTTCTCATTCGCCATTCTGAGATCTCAGGTAAATTACGTAAAAATATGCGGGATTCAAATATATTTAAGGAACACTTTCGTAAATCTAAGGAATTATTCAAGAAATAGAACAACTCTCATAAAATTATGGAAATAAGAGCATCTTTAACCCCTTCAGGGGCAAAGTACTCTTGTAGCTAAAATATTGAAATGATTGATTGACACCAGGATTCACAAACGAATTTATTTTAACCTTGTAGCGGGAGGTGGTCACAGAAAAGGACACCTAATTCCAAAACTGACAAAAGGCACCAAGAATATTTAATTAAAATTTTCCTTTTATAAAGTACGGTAAAATAAGCAAGTTTTTATTCTCGAATGAATTCGTTTACAAATTCTGGTGTCAGTCCATTATTTCATAATTTTACAAATAGATTTGCTCCGCGCCGGAAAGGGTTAAAATAAGAAAAAGCTTTTCTTCATGTACCTTATAAATTCAAAATTTGATTATAAAATTCTGGTGTCATTGTGGCATTTTGGGATTAAAATTAAGTGGTTTATCCCTTCAAGGTGGTGCCCTTCAAGGGGTTAAGAAACTTTTAATTATATTTAGAGTAGTAGAAGAACTTTGAGTCAAATCAGAAAAACAAATTACTCAAAATAGCACAGGTAATTATCACAGTCTTCCGATTTTATTTTAGTTCATGCATGCATGTAAGATAAAGTTTAGATTGATAGCGTTTTGTTGGGTGTAGCCTTCTAAAGAGATAAGCACGGGTTAAGATGCCGCTGAAATAATTTTGCATTTATACTGTTTCTTTTTTTTTCCCTCAGATGCTCCTTCTGATCTAAAAATAAATTTCCTCTTAACAACTATTTGTAAATATTAATATTACGTAAAAGAAAAAAAATAAATATTAATTAATCAGCGCTCCTACCGGTCCGTTTTTTGAACAGCAGTATTTATTTAGAAAAAAAAAATCTTTTTTACAACATATAAACAAAAATAACTATCGAGGCAGGGTTCTGAACAATTTGCAAGAGAAATCTAAAAAGAAAATATTCATTCTAAAAAAAACGTTGTTATGAAAACGGACCGAGTAGGAACCCTGGTTGATTCATGAATGCATCACTGTGTGTGTGTGATCGTAGGGTTAAAAATAGCCTAAAATAGATTTAAACATTTTACTAAGGTTGCCACATACATTTTTTAAAAAAATCCTATTCGTACTACTTTAAAAAAATAATAATCTCCAACGTACATGTATACTAGAATATTTTCAAGAGAAATTTATCACAAAGGAATATTTTTAAAATTGTGCACGAGGAATATAAAAATAGTTTCCAATCTTAGTCCGTAATCAAAGTGTTAAAAAGAAGTTTTTAATAATTTTTTTTACATGCAAGATATCGATGTTTAAGGCTGCTCGTCAGTAAACTTCCTGATTCCCCTCTCTCATGTTATTCCTATGGGCGTAGGATGCATTCGTATTTTTAAAATATCTTCTCGGAAAATTAATATTTTTAACTTCTGTTTTCTTTTTATTGTTCTTAAAGAATGTCTCTTTTTTTCTTAGTTGTCAATTTTTTTTTCTAAAATATATACTTAATTTTATATGAAATGTTAAAATCGTATTCACTTTCGCTAAGATTTTAACACATAAAAATATAAATTAAGCATATAGTTTAGAAATATTTTGATAACTAAGAAACAAACAGATATTCTTTAAGAACAGTACACAGGAAACAGAAGTTTAAAATATTAAATTCCCGAGGAGATATATTAAAAATACGAATGCATCCTACGCCCATAGGAATAACATTAGCTAGGGGACTCGGGAAGTTTACTGACGAGCCGCCTTAAGTGATTTCAAAGAAAATCTATTTTACTGTTCATTAGTAAATATGTATTTATTTTTATCCACACATATGTTTTTAACGTTGCTCCGATTTTGATAATTTTTTTTATTACAAAGTTTGAAATTATTTGAAACATTTTAATCTATGAGTATATTTTCTGAATGCATTTCTTAAATCTGAGAATTTGCTTAAAAACTCATCATTTAACTCTTATACATACGACATGTATTTTTTAATAATACAAATGTTTTTTTTTAAATAAATATTTAGGACGAGAAAAATAAGTTTATATAGTTTACTAGTTGTTTTGACATTTGTCAATATTTTTATAAAATCCCTTTTCCAACAGTAAACAAAAAAAAAAAAAAAAAGAAAAAAGAAAAAGAAAAGAAAAGAAATAAAGAAAAATAATTAAAAAAGGTAGAGGAAACAGAAATGAAAGATTAAATTGGCAAAGAAATAGTTACATTTACATGTAGTAAAATTTCAATTACCGTATTTTTTTTAAGTACCGGGTGATTATAATAAAAGTTACGATTTCAAAAATCGATAATTTTAAAACTACTGGTCAGAATGACTTGATATTTTAGCAGAACAATCGTAGAGGCAATGGAATTTTGTTTGGCGAAGGAAAAAAAATAGTTCCAAATTGTGCCGATAGATGGCGTTGTCAGGGTAATGTCAGGGGAAAGACCAAAAATGTATTCTTGAACCCTTTCCGGCGCGGAGTAAATTTGTTTGCAAAATGATGAAATAATAGACTGACACCGGAATTTACAAACGAATCCATTAGTAAATATAAACTTGCTTATTTTTCTGGTTCTTAATGAAAGGAAAATTTTAATTAAATACCGGGTGATTATAATTAAAGTTACGATTTCAAAAATCGATAATTTTAATTAAAACTACTGGTCAGATTGACTTGATATTTTAGCAGAACAATCGTGAGGCAATGGAATTTTGTTTGGCGAAGGAAAAAAAAAAAAGTTTCAAAATGTGCCCATAGATGGCGCTGTCTGGGTTCACATTGTCTGAAGATATGCAAATTACTAATACGTGACATGCGCACCGCAGACATAGCAACCATAAAAATGCAGAGCAGCAGCTCTTTGCCTGAATGCTTCATCATGACTCTGACTATGAAGGATCGCGCTCTGCTCTTGAAGTTTTTTTATAAGAACGATGACTGTGCACTTACAGCTATTAGGAAGTTTCGGACATTAAAATCCATAAAAAAAGGTCCAATAACAACAAATGGTCTGCAAAAAATGATTGCTAAATTCGAAGAGACCGGTTCATTTGACGTTAAACGGGGTAGAGGAAGGAAACCAGTTTCAGCTGCGGCAGTGGAAGATGTGGCTACAGCATTACAGGAACATACTGACAGTGATGCTGGAATCAGCAGTGCAAGGGGGATTGGCCGAATGCTGGATATGCCGAACAGCACGGTGCGTAAAGTCCTACGGAACGTCTTACGCTGTTATCCGTACAAGATAACTCATGTGCAGGAGTTGCTACCTGCTGACCTGGAAGCACGTCAATCTTTTGCACTACAATTTCTTGCCCGCATGGAAGTGGACAACGGATGGCCATGGAACATTCTGTGGTCTGACGAAGCCCACTTTCATTTGCAAGGTTCTGTAAATACGCAAAATTGCAGGATATGGGCGACCGAGAATCCGTCCCAGCTACAGCCATTACCTCTTCAGTCTGAAAAGGTTACTGTGTGGTGCGGAATAACAGCAGCGTTTATCGTCGGTCCATTTTTCTTCGAGGCGATCACACCTGTGGGTCCCGTTACCTGCACAGTTACTGGCAAGCGGTATGAAGCACTTTTGCGTAACCATGTTCTTCCGGCATTTCAACAGCGTCAGTGTATGGATCACAGAATATTCATGCAAGATGGCGCTCCTCAGCACATTGCTACTACTGTGAAGCAGCTACTGAGTGATAATTTCGGAGATGATAGGATCATAAACCGCCATTTTCCAACAACGTGGCCGCCACGTTCCCCCGACTTAAACCCGTGTGATTTCTGGCTTTGGGGGTACCTGAAGAATGTTGTTTATAGCGGGCGGATTCAGAATCTAGCCGACTTGAAGGCAAGCATCAGACAACACACCCATTGCATTAGTACAGATACCCTCCGATCTGTTGTGGAGCATGCCGTTTTGCGCTTCCAATTAGTAGCGGAACAAGGCGGAGGGCATATTGAGCAACTTATGCCTTAACCCTTTGAGGGGCGGTGGTATATATTATATACCACCTAATTTTAATCCGATTCAAACCAGAAACTTTTAGTTAAATTTTACCTTTTTAGCTTTGACGAGAAAAAGTTGAAAAATTGCTAATTCTTATTTTGAACTAAATTCTTTCCTAAATTCCGGTGGGAATTCAACGTTACAGGAGCACAAGTGCTTGCCCCTGAAAGGGTTAATAATCAGTAAGGTGTTTGTTCCATGAAGCTCTTTTTTTTTCATTTTTTGTCATTATCGCTGTCGTCGCTGTAAACACGTAGTCTTGTCTTTTCGCTAATAAATTTTTAGTAAATCTCTGAACTCTATTTTTTTTCTTTTGGCAACATCATTCCTATGTTTAACCCTTTAACGGGCGGTGGTCACAAAAAAGGACACCCAATTTTAATTCTAAAACAGACAAACGGCACCAAGAATATTTAATTAAAATTTTCCTTTCATTAAGAACCAGAAAATCAGCAAGTTTCTTTTTACTAATGGATTCGTTTGTAAATTCCGGTGTCAGTCTATTATTTCATCATTTTGCAAACAAATTTACACCGCGCCAGAAAGGGTTCAAGAATACATTTTTGGTCTTTCCCCTGACATTACCCTGACAACGCCATCTATCGGCACAATTTGGAACTATTTTTTTCCTTCGCCAAACAAAATTCCATTGCCTCACGATTGTTCTGCTAAAATATCAAGTCATTCTGACCAGTAGTTTTAAAATTATCGATTTTTGAAATCGTAACTTTAATTATAATCACCCGGTATAATACGCACTTTTGATACTAGAAAATTCATTAAAATTCACAGGTGCGCGTTATTCGGTGTTTATAAAAATTAAAGTTTAAAAATTAATAAAAGATGAGCATATGAATTTATATTGCTGAACAAATAAACATCCTATTTGCTCTCTTTTGTTTCTTTACTTCTTTTTAGATATTGCAGCTTTAAATCGTCATTATTATACTTTTATGCTATGCATCACATGAAAATTTCTTTGCAAAGAACGACGTGAGCCTAATACCATGAAAATACTTAAAAATGAAGAAACAAATTAACAGCGTGCTATGCACCAGAATATACAGTAAGTAAAAAAATATATAAATAAATAAAAGCAGAAAATAGAAAGGTGTGCATGATTTTCAAAGTCAAAAATAATGTGAAGAAAATTTGCATACAACTGATAACAACAGATTTGATTGCCATAAATTTTATATATAAAATATACGCGTGGAATAATCATCGAATGCTTATTTAAATTTAATTCTGCTTTGAGAAATAATAATCGATTTAATTTTGTTTAACAACATATCTGAGAATATGAGAACGTTTAATTATTTTAAACTATTGAAATATTCATAAAATTAAATAAATAAAATTTCCTGAATGTTTTCGTAAAGTAAACGAAATCCCTTTTAACGATGTATATTTTTATGTAAATGCTATAGAGTTATTATCTCGATAAAAATGAATTAAACTTCGGATATTATATTTTTAAAGTAAATTATTTGCGTAGTTGCAATTGCAAAAATGAAAGCTGTTTCAGAGTAACATCTTAAAATTATGCGCAATTAAACTATTATAATTATAAGATAAAGCAAAATTATATTCTGCAAATTTGAAATGCAAAAGGTTTGTTGCTGTTTGTAATTATTTCCATCAAGTTAGCCTTATTAATCCTGTGGAAATAGGCTTGTATGCTTTTTTGTTTTCTTGTCAAAATTATGGACTTTAATCCTCTAATGCCCAGGGTAGCATTTATACTACCACAACTGTTTCCAATTAAGTAGATTTTTTTTAATTCAGATGTTCGGCATTCATTCCAGAAAATTAAAACAGCAATATTTGCTTCATTTAATAACAAACATTCAGTCATTAAATAAAGTTAAATTTATTATTTAAATTTTCTGGTATGAATTCAGATTGTCTGAATTACGAAATTTCTAGAACGTCTTCTTTCATGTAGACCGGGAGGCGGCAGCACAGACAATCACCTCATCGAGTTCACGGCTGAAATTCCAGAATCAGTCAAAACTCGATTCGCATATTAAAGCGCAATCGGTCTGCCAAGTCATATCATCTTGGAAAACACGTGAAAACCCGATTTTAGCGGTTGACTCGTAGGTTTACCATTGTGTTTTCCTGCACCCAACAATTCAATTTATGGTTCATTGATGATCTGTTGTTATTGATGATCAATGAAGGTTGTAAATATTTTCCTTGAAATAAATTATATTTTTGAAATATAGATAGAAAGACATTACTGCTGCTCCAATGCAACAAGGATACAAAGCTTTAACATTTTCACACACACTACTATGCAAGTTATATGTTTTTCTCTTTATTCAATCTAAACTTAACAAAATAAAGTTGTAAGCTTTTTAATGACAATTTTGTATCCCTAAAATTTTAATTGATTGTTCAATATTTAAGTAAACATGTTAGCTTAGATAGTCGTAATGCATGTGATGGGGCACAATTTAACAAAAAAGTTGGGGCACCATTGAACAATTAAAACTTTTAAGTAAAACGTTAGGATGTATCTAAATATTATTACTTTTGATTTTTTTTTTTATAGAAAATGTGAAAATTAAGAGATTAATTAAGAATTATTATACTTAATATGAAATTTTACTGATACGGGTCAGCCAACTACTACACATTAGGTGTAGAAACAACTTTTTTTTCAAGTGTTTTTTAACATTAGAGATTCTTGTCTTGTCATATATTAGAATTCCTTTTCATTTTTAAACATATATAAATTTTATTATGATTTAAAATATGTATTACATTGTGCAGGACTTAGTATACTACATGAAATATTTTAAATACAAATATTCCGTTTAGTTTTGGTTTTAACCAAATTTTTGTCTTTTCATGTAGTCAATTTTAAGTAAAAATTTCTATTCACCCTACAAGATTAAACGTTGATTATAAGCTAAAATGAGAAAAAATCAATTTTGAAGCTTTGAATAGTTGTGTGAGGGTTTTATATTTTTATTAATGAACTTTTTCTTAATGTTGTATGATATTTTAATGTGTTTCCTTAAAAAGCTAATAATTAAATAATAATAAATTTGTAATTTCAGTAAAATGTAGTTAATTTTATTCTGAATATTTTACATTTCTTAAAGATATGCAATTTTTTATAAAAAGTTTTGAAGTTTTTCATAATATTTTCATATTTTGTTTATTTGTTCAAAGGTGCCCCTAGCTTCTTCAAAGGTACCCCTACATGGGGCAGGTTTCAACAGAAATCTCTAAGTTTTTAAAGTCTCACAACGTATTTAATTTATTTGGAAAACTTAAAATTTTTGGCTCATATGGTGAACAAAACTTTGTTTTTTTCATGTAATATTTGAAATGCAATAAATATTATTCAAGTAAGAAATACGTTGATTTTCTAAAAAAATGTTCAAACGTGGCCTTCTCTCCCCTACTATATGTTCTCTTCATTCATAACTCCATTGTGCCACGTATACGATCTGTATAGAGTCCATATAGTTTTTATTTTTCGCTACCAGAATATTTTAGTATTAATCTTTCCTTTCTCTAATCGTAAAAGTTTTCGATTAAATAACTTGAAAAAATACTATATGAAATTACTGGTATTAAAATTTCAAACATCTTTAACCCCTTTGAGGGCACGTACGTGGCCTAAAAATGCTACATTTTGTGATGTTTTGACACCAGTAAATTTAAATAATGAATTTTTACCATCTCAAATTGCAAAAAAGAATAATAAATATTTTTATTTAATAATACTGGTGGCAAAATTATATATTAAACAGTGGTATATATTCTATACCGGTGCCCCTCAAAGGGTTAAGTGCGACCTGTTCTGTATCTTAAATTCAGAATTAAATAAAATTGTATTTAATGTAATTTCAATAACGATGTGCACAATCTTGTAAAATTACAAAAGCAGTTTATTTTCGCAAAATGAAAACAAACTATTATATTTCAAAATATTAGCATTTCTCAAAAATCAGGGCATATTCTGAAATTTCTAAAAAATACTATATTTATATTTTTTATTTTTAATTTTGTATAAAATTGCTAACAAATCAAAAAAATATATTTTTTTAAATAACTTATCTTTATAAAATTGCTCATTAAAAGCATTTTTTAATACAAAAATTAAAAAAACTTTCTGGTGATAAAGAATTATATTCGGAGAAAATATTCTTTATATATTGGAATTTATTTTATCTGTTTATTCCGGATTTTTAAAAAAAATGAAACCTAATTATACATAAGAATCTTAAGCAGTATTTATATTCGATAAAGTTCTTTGAAATATTCGTCCATTTACTATCATTATAAACAACAATTGAACCAATATGCATAAAAAAACAACTAAATTCTTCATTTATGACGATTGTAAATGTTTTGTTGTACTTTTATATAAGTAGAATTATCTGTTTTGAATAAGGTAAACGAAATAAAAATTTTCCAATATTTAGTAAAGGAAATTAAATAACGGCAAAAAGGAAGTCATTTATCATTTCAACCTTATCGAAGAAAATTTTATCGAAATAAAAGAAAATAATAAAATAGATTTGGATTACGTTTCTTACGGGATTTTTTTTTCAGAATAGTAAAATATAGTAAGAATACGTCTCATTACGTCCCATATAAAAATAATTTGATAATACTAATGGCTTCTTAGCAGGTTCAAATATACATGGGTACCAGGATTTTTCAACAAATTAACTGCAGACTGCAATTGTACCAGTATTGCAGAGAAATACTGTATATATTCAGCAGTATATCGATCAACAGTTTCGAGGGGAAAAATAGTTGAATATTGTATTTCCTAATGGATTTCATATTTTCATTTAATTATCGAGTTTCTAAAAATTCGTTTCGATGAAACACAACGAAGAAAAATATTATTAAATACTGGTATTCATCCTATTTTTCTCTCTAATTCGGAAGGTCGATTTCTCCCTTTATCTACTGACGGTACGTCTAAGTACCAGTTGCATTCCAGTCCTATTAGAACGGAATCTATTTGTATAATACTGAGAAGGCTTACAAGGATCAATGTTTTAAATTTCCTTTAACCTTCCAAGATAGCAGCATTAATATTCAAACATGTCCAATTTTGGAACAGATAGGTGTACGCTTCTACTGCATTTTAAGCTCTCCAAAAAAAAATTAATTTTGCGCGAGAAATGTTTAAAGTAGCCAGAATTGCGGCACAGTTGTGTTCAGAAAGAATTACATTATAATCCCCCTTTTACGTTCCCGGAGTTCCCGTTTTCCCGCCATTTGCCCTTTTTCTTTACCTCTCTTTAAACGTCTGAAACAGAACGAAATTACCACAGAAGTAAACTTCTACAAGTATTTTAGTGTAGAATTTTTCGCAGAATATAAACACAGAATTTTTTATCGTAAAAGGCGAAATTTTCTCATATAAAATACTGGTGGAAGATTACTGTCATCAGTGTTAACACGGGGCTCTACTGTCATTTTCCGCATTTTACATCATTTCTGTTATGTTCTTTGAAAAGTCTAAAATAGGAGTTCCATTTTAATTGAGTTATCGAACCCTCGTTATTGTGTCCCTCACTAAAACTAACCATGTAACCGTTTTAGTGTAATATTTAAAAAAATCTAAATAAGCAACAATGGAAAGAGCTTAGTGAAGCGTGTTGTTTGACGCATAAATTATTTGCCCTCGTCTCCCCGTTATCGAGATATACAGTCTTAAAATTTGGTAATTTATAGGATAAAAGGAGGAGTCGATAGGATTCAAGGAGGAGTCGAGAGAATTCAAGGAGGAGTCGATAGGATTGAAGTAGGAGTCGGTACGTTTTCAACGTAACAACATCATTAAACTACATTTAGTGGTCCATTTCCAGTTTAGTACGCCGCAATACTCCGACATAATTCGCTATGCTTGGTACAAGTCTGGATTATAGCACACTCAGCCACTTCCAACTGCCGCCTTGCAATTTTGTTTTTCGCAGGAGGTTGATCGTTCTCATTGCACTAGATTTAAGTTCATGAAATGGTCTTGATGCCACGATTTTCTAAGATTCAATCATTTTTTGTTTCAGTGCCATGTTTGACAATAGCTTTTTTTTTTACTGGCTTCTTTAACTTTTGTATTACGATATCTAAATATGTTTTGTATTTCATATTAATCTGATTCTTAAAATTTCTGAATTCGAACCACGCCTTTTTCCCAAAATAAAATAAATAAATTAGCAAACTTTAAAATGTTATATTTCGATAACAGGAAGACGAGAGCAAATGATTTATTTGTCAAACAACACGTTTCACTATGCTCTTTCGATTGCTGCTTATTTAGATTATTTTCATTATTACACTAAGGGACTAAGGTGTGGTTTCCTTGCAAGAATGGTGCACTGAAAAAACACGAAAAATATCTTCAAAATGCCCACTATTAGTACAGTTATATTAAAATATAAAATGTCTTTTTAACTACACCTATTCTGTAGAAAAGATTAATATTAAAAATACAGCGGTATTCAATATCCGTAAGCTTTTAACCACTGCGGGACGGGCATTCAGTACACGCCTTTTAATTATTTGACACCACTTTTTTAATTGGAATTTTTTGACTTAAGTAACCTGTGAAATGTTGTATTTAAATAAGTCAAACAAATTTGTTAAGAAAAAATGGTGTCGAAATTACAAGCTTTTGCGCAGCCTATGCGAAATGTATACGCGCCGCTTGTCGCGACTGAGTTACACTTATGATCGCTTAAAAGCAGAAATAAGTGTACTTAAATTATACAGGGTGTTCCGTTAAAGGGGTCCAATATTAATAGGGGTAATAGAGGAGATCACACGGAGCATAAATCAGTATATAATGCCTGGCCGGATCTCAATAATTTTCAAGTTACAGCAAATAGAATGAAAAATCGGAAATTTGTAAAAAAACCCTCATTGCTAAACTATCGATAATGCTACATAAAAACGAAGCACATATTTAGAAAGAGCAGAAAAAATCCTACGAAATGACAAAAGTTGTTTTAGAATATTGAGAATTAATGGCGAGTTACAAGCTCTGAAACAGTGAAAAAATACAAAATCAAATATTTAGCAAAATAGTTAATCGTTAATTCCAAAAATGCAACTCTACCTACATCAAGGAAAATGTTATAAAATTTGGTCCATTCCGAAAGCTTTCGAAGAAGCTGACAATAAACCATATCAGTTTAATTGTATGGGAGAAATCAAGCAGTTCCCTAGTTACAACTCTGTACTGTTGCACGCTCGGAAAGAGCGAAACTCCACCCATGACGATTGTAAACACACCGTTTTAATATCTTTCAATTATACATTTCTGATCAACCTCTATCAATACCCTTTCATTATTCAGTCTGGTCCAGTGAATGACATATTGTGCAGCTCTCGCCTTGTCTTAAAGCAAACTCCGTGACTGCTGCGTTTCCTCCATGAACTTTCAGGAAGATGAAGAAGAAGTACTTTTTATGCAAATTCTCTATGTGTATAGGAAGAAAAGTGTAATAAAACAGCAGTCATCAGTGGGCGTTATGTTAAAGGCAGGCTGTTGTAAGTGGGATTGTAGTAAGTTGATGTATAATAATTATGCCGGAATACTCTAACGAAGAATATGCGGACATGCATCTGATGTACGGGCAAGCTCATGGAAATGCATGTCTAGCACAGCGCATGTACCGTGAGCAATTTCCAAGGAGACGTTGCCCAAGTTCGAAACTCTTCATAAAAATCGATAGACGATTACGGGAGACTGTATCGTTTAATACAGCAAGCATTGATGCAGGGAAACCTCGACATGTACGAACACCTGCAATGGAAGAAGATGTACTGAATATTTTTAAAGATAACCCCTCCACGAGTACACGAGCTGCTGCGTCTGAAGTCGGTGTTTCTCACCAAAGTGTGTGGCGTGTTCTGCGTGCAGAAAACATGCACTCCTTTCATGTGCAGCGGGTACAACTGTTATCAGTAACAGATTGTGCTCAGCGGACAGAATTCGTACGCTGGTTGCTTAATGTAACAGAAAATAATCCACAATTTCTGGAAAAAATTTTATTTACTGATGAAGCAACATTTACGAGAGAGGGCGTGGTAAACACGCACAATATGCACACATGGTCATATACAAATCCGCACACTGTTTTCCCGTCGAACGCACAACAAAAGTTCAGTGTGAACATATGGGCAGGAGTCCTCGGCGATTATCTCATAGGACCATATTTACTCCCAGATGTACTCAATGGCAGTACGTACTTGGTTTTCCTACGGGATATCTTACCGCAGTTACTGCAAAATGTGCCAGCAACATTGCGCCACAATGTGTGGTTTATGCACGATGGCGCACCGGCACATTTTTTCATAGGTGTTCGCAATCACCTCAATTCAACATATCCTGGGAAATGGATTGGACGCAGTGGACCTGTTGCTTGGCCTGCACGCTCTCCAGACCTCAATCCGTTAGACTTTTTTGTTTCAGGACACCTTAAATCGCTGGTGTATGAAACGCCTGTGGATACACCGGAGGATTTACTAGCGCGAATCGTTGTCGCTGCAGGAGACATTCCCAACTCCGTCGGAGTTTTTCGGCGTGTTCGCCAATCTTTACGACGTCGCTGTCGGCTGTGCGATTCTGTTAATGGGCGCAACTTCGAACACCTATTATAATAATGTCCGTTCGTCTGCCTTCCGACATTGAACTGTGCAGCGCAAGCCAGAAGACTATGCTTCACATATGTCATAAAGTACGTGGAATGTAATTCTTTATTTGTCATTTTTCTTTTATTTTCAACACTTTTTGGCACAGTATTTTGTAAGTCACAGACTGTGGTGTACTCAAATTGTAAATTACAAAGTTTGTATGAATTAATTTAAAATTTAGTGTCTTTTTTAAATTTATAATTAATAAAATTATTATGCTATTTGTTATTATTATTTCCTATCATAAATTATGATGCACATATACATACAATAATTGTCCATGTAAAACATGTACTGAAACTTCTTGCATAGTTACAAATCGCAATATTTTTAATTATTTCCGAATTTTCACCAACAGTTTAATTTTAAGGAATTTAACTTAAGCTTTATATCAATAAAAGACCACTTTAAAATGTAGACTATTATTGTAAAGTTATTTTGGTTCATTCAACTCTTGAATAATTAAAAATGTTGCATCTCAGAAGAAGCATGATCGAAAATGTATAGTTGAGAGTAATTAAAAAGGCGGTGTTTCCAATCGTGATGGGCGGAGTTTAACCTTTGCTAGTGTCAAAGAAAGCGGAGTTGTAACTAAGAAACTGATTAATTTCTCTCACACAATTAAACCGATATGGTTCATTGTAAGCTTTTTCGAAAGTTTTCGGAATGGACCAAATTTTACTACATTTTCCTTGTTGTAGCTAGAGTTGTCTTTTTGGAATTAACGATTAACTATTTTGATGTATATTGGATTTCGTACTTTTTTCACTGTTTCAGGGCTTGTAACTCGTCAATATATATTGCTATTTTAATACAATTGATGTCATTTTGTAGGTTTTTTTCTGCTCTTTCTAAATATGTGCTTCGTTTTTATGTAGCATTATCGATAGTTTAGCAATGAGGGTTCTTTTACAATTTTCCGAATTTTCATTCTATTTGCTGTAACTTGAAAACTATTGAGATCCGACCAGGCTTTATATACTGATTTATGCTCCATGTGATCTCCTCTATTACCCCTATTAATATTGGACCCCTTTAACGGAACACCCTGTATATTGCTATATGAAGAAATATATAACTATGAAGATATTTCTCTTTTTCCGTCTGTAACTTTTCATTAAATTTTGAAAATACAGAAGTATATTGGGACTTTAAAAGCATCTTCAACGAACAAGTCCCAGAAAGATGAAGAAAAATCTATAGGTATAAACTTCATCAATCATTTTACATTGTGAATATGATTATGCATGACGGGAGATCGATTAGTATAATAAAACACTTTATAATAAATTATAGTATGCTTTGCTGTGAATTTTCATACATCAAGCGACAACATTAATCATCCTTTTCTCACTTTTATAAAAACTGAATCACAGATTGCATTGTGTCTACTATAATTAAATGCGACTTTTTGATATATTTGTGAAAAAATATATATCCTGACTAATTTTATTTTTTTATTTTTTGCTGTAATAATTGCAATATTTTATAAACATTTATTTTACATGCATATTACTAAGAATATAAAATCACGAAAAAATATAACGATGAATAATCATGTTTAAGGCACTTTATCAGTTAGATTACCAAATTCGCCTTTCTAATTTTAAATCCATGGGAATGAAATACTTTCATACTTTTCATATTTCTCAAAGAAAAAAAATATAACTTTGACTCTTTTTTTTACTATAACTTTCCTAAAATATATATACATATATATATATTTTTTTTTTTTTTTGCGCTTATTTGACAAAACATTTCTAAAATATATACATAATTCTCTTTTGAGTGTCAAATTCTTATAAACGTCTCGTCAGTCTGGCTCAGAATTCAAAACTTAAAATATAAAATTAAGTGCATATTTTATAAATATTTTTTCATAGAAACACTCAAAATTTGAATACTTATATTTGACTTATATAGTAATAGACTGTGCGAATAAACTAAATAATAATATACAAAATTTTCTGTAAAATTTCGAAATTTTTGAATAAAAATATCCGCTAGGCAACACTGACCCGTAAATTATTAAATGCATGATTACGGGAAAACAGAAGTAGGTATACTAAAATTTTATATCTCAACGTGAGTAAACACAAAATTATAAAGAAGACTTCACTTTTTTTTTTTTTTTTTTTTTTTTTTTTTAACATTTTGTCGGTAATTTTATTATATTTAATATATAAATGTGTATGTATGTGTGTGTGTGTGTATATATATATACATATTGGGACTATAAATCTTTAGAGAACAAGTTTCAAGAAAAGGGGAAAAAATCTGTAGATATCGATCATTGTATTCAGTTCTCGCGTTTTAAACAATATCGAGCTGTGATATTCCCTCAAACGCAAATGGTATGCCATAATAACCCTAGTTCCCCACCACATAAACAACCATAATACTTCACCAGTTTTGTTTTTATGGCTCTTAATATGACAAATGACATGGCAACAAATATAACTTTCTTAAACAAATTATGCAAACTTATTTTCAAAAGAGCGTAGGAACCTATAAACAGGAATTACCTTTTATTGGTTCGTCGGAAAAGTCATTATGCATATCTGCCAACTTATACTATTTTTTGTTACCAGTATTTCCTAATAGTAATCTTCGACTTATCGCATGTCAGAATTCATAAAGCAAAAATTATTATTCCGAATAAGAGGTAACAAAAAAGTGTAAAAGTTGTCATATTTATGACTTCATAAATATTACAATAAACCAATATTTTCATTTCTCATCTGGAATAACCAGATTTAGTGCTTCGTACAGGAGATAGAGAACATAAATATTAACCATATTCATATAGAAAATGTGCTTCTCACAGAAGATAGAATGGACACAATGACACATCTATGAAGCATTACAATAAGATTGCAAAATCTGTGGCCTGTGGGCCAGCGAGCTACCGCTATCTTAGAATGGAAATATTTGTCTTATTTAATGTGAGAAACTTTGAAAATAAACAAAGGCAAAGATTACGTGTCGGAAATGGTGATGGCAAATTTCTTTTAAGTAAAATGTTTGTGAATCCCAACATAGCAGAAGTTAGTGTAAAGTTTCTTATTCGGTGAAACATAATAGTGAAACTACTCTAGACAAAGAAGTTGGTTTCACAGGAAGTGTTAAATTTTTAACCATTCATATTGTCTAATGCCAACGTCTAGTCGTAACAAGTAAAGTTACTCTGTACGACATCAAATTTGCTTCTAACATGGTACTTATAAAGTATTTGTTGTTTTGGCCATGATTATAATAAATCTAATTTGCTCTTTAACCCCTTGGAGGGCAAGCACGTGGTCTAAAAATGCTAACTTTTGCCATGTTTTGACACCAGTTATTTTAAATAATGAATTTTTACTTTCTCAATCTGCAAAAACAACAGTAAATATTTTTATTTAATAATACTGGTGGCAAAATTATATATTAAAAAGTGGTATATATTATATACTGTTGCCCCTCAAGGGGTTAAAAAAAATCAGTTTATGTAATATTTAAAAAAATACATTATTTAGTTTTCATTAATACGATAATTTAATTATATTTAAGCACAATGAGTGCATTTGTCAACCAGAAATATGTACTCATTGTGCAAGATAAACGGATATAAGGGGCAGTTTAACCCTTTAACGGGCGGTGTCCACAAAAACAGACACCTAATTTTAATTCCAAAACTGACAAGCGGCACCATGAATATTTAATTAAAATTTTCCTTTTATTAAGTACCGGAAAACGAGCAAGTTTTTATTTTATAATTAATCCGTTTGTAAATTCTGGTGTAAGTCCATTATTTCATCATTTTACAAACACACTTACTCCACGCCGGAAACGGATAAAGGGGAACAAGGATTAAAGATATCTACGGGTGACACCCAAGAAAGGACATTTTCAGTCTATAATGAACAAAATAAAAAATAGGCAACTAATTACAGAATGAAAATGTTCCGCAGAATGAACGACAATCCTGGTAGTCGCAAACTGTGAGTATTACCAGAGCGTGTGGGTTATTCTGAAAAACAGTTAAGCTGTAATCTCTACATATGTTAAAAGTGCAAACAGGCGAATAAGGATGCCAAATTCAGAGCTGACACTGGTGACTAATTTTATATTCTTGTGACACACCAATTCTTAAAATATTAATTTTATTGCATATTTCTTTTGCTCATGTTATCAAAGTGTATCTATATTATTTTTGTCTTGAAAAGTTCTGTGAGATAGAATTAAGAAACAGTCGCTAGTTGCAGCCCTGCAAACTGTACTTTATATATTACGCCATTAATAAATATGTAAACTAAACTACAGAACGCTTGTATTATATCTGAAAATTTGTGATAATGGCTTTTAGAAGAAATAGATAACTGAGAAAAAAGTTACGTATTTTTTTAACGCTTTGAAGCCTAAGTGAAGACCGAAAAATCATTTTAAATTTTTATTTTGTTAACAGAAAAGTTTTGGACAATGATTACGGAAAAATAACGAAAAGTGTGAAATCGCATTTGCAGATAGAATAAAGAAATTAAAATCATATTTATTTATTTTCTTAATAAACACTTTAGGGTATTAAAAGTTACATTTTAAAGAAAAATATATTATAGTTATTTAATAAATACTGATTGCTCAATTGGTGTGAATATATGTCATTGCAATATAAAAATCCTTAGATAAAGAGGGCTTAAACAGCCCAGTGATTTGCATGTTAAACACAAAATAGGCAGCTTGAATCGATGTTCGCGAGTTTGGTATCAGCGCGGTTTGAGCACAGTAGCTGTGTAAGGTTTACAAGGTTTTCCATGTACCAGAAAAATAACTTCGATGGATTTCCCATAAAAAGTCTTTCCTCAAGACGTCCACCCTATCTGCCTTGAGCTCGTGGCTTGTCCCGACCATATGCCACAAGCGGATCCTCAAGGTGGGTGACGTCCACCCTATCAATGGCGTAGACCAGATGGAGTTCCAGATTACCTGGATACCACTCATTTCGTGCAGTAATTTTCACCTTGTTTAATAAAAGAAAATTCTGAGATTAGATAAGACGAAGAATATTTCTTTAATATTTTCCACCATGGTTACGCCACTGCATCCTATATAGCAATATTGCCAAAACTAGCCGATGAACAGTACTTCGAAACTACAAATTTCCACGACAAGGATTAAAAGTTTATGTAGTTTCTCAATGTTTGTCAATTATGTGGAGTTGTTCAATAAGCTCTACATCATGAGAAGCCATGTATGATTTTGTTCCTTACATATAGTCTAGCCCCGTTTTTAAAAGGAAATATAAAGAAAAAGTAAGAAAATCAGGTGAAACCAAATCGATTAACTGATGAAAAAAATTGTTATGAACCTCCAATTTTTATATTGTTGTAGATTATTTTTTTTGTATTGTGAGCAATATTATGAGCCTAATTAAGTTCTGTCGGAATAAAACGCTTTAATAAAGTGACAATTTCTATTTTAAAAGGCTGGCGTTAGTTACTCCTGTGGTAAGGAGGCCTTGCACTGACATTGTATCCGGATGATAGAATTCGATTGTTACACGAGTATTGAAAGTGTATGAGAAGCCATATCGTCTAGCCCCGTTTTTAAAGGTCTTATCGTAACACGAGTATTTGAAAAGCAAAGGATACATAAACAAATTAGAAGTGTATTTCTCTTCTTGTAATAACATTTCTTCCAAATACACACCGGAAAATATATATTGTTAAATATTAAGCTAAAAAGTAAACTTTTGATAACGGTCGAAAAAATAATTAACACTATATCAATCAAGGTGCTAGTTCGTGCCTATGTGGCCGGTTAGAGATCTTTGATTAACAGACAGGTTATGAAGCTTCACTCGCTGCTCTGCAGATCAGGGTTGGCATAAGTCGTCTACTTTTTTTCGATTGATTAGTCGCCTAAACGTTTGATCACCACAAAAATTGATGCAGCAGAAATTTTTTAGCGTGTGTACGGTCGCTTGAAATTCAACACCAATAATTTCTAAAAGTTTTCTTCGCCTTATTTGTCTGAGATTCAATAAGAAAAAGAAAACTTTTAGAAACTTTTAGTACATTGTTAAAAACATTTTCGTAATCTGAAGAAAACTTGTACAGGGTTCGTACGCTATTACCCGAATTTTTGCTGGAATATGTAGCGTTATTTCAATGCAGAAATGTATCGTAAATCCTGCAATTAAACAAGGCCTCTTCGGTTTCTGCTTTTGAAATAATAAATAATAATTTTAATCAGAAAAAGTGGTGTCATTCTACTTGGAAATTCCAAGGGGTGTAAGAACATTGATAAGGTGAAAAATTGTATTAAAAATTGTGGTACAAGCTTACAAATCCTGTTATAGTTTTATAATTTTTCACTGCTGTTTTAAAAAATGTGGATAATTATTTTTAATTGTTAAAATACTAATACTATTCAAACATGCATAAAAAATAAAAATTTTGTATGAAGAAATTTTTTTTTTCAAAACTATAAACATTAATTTTTCACATTATACGAATCGTGCAAAAGTTTCTGTTTTTTGTTTTTGCTTTTGCTTTTGCCACGCCAAACCAAAAAGAGAGAGAGAGAGAGAGAGAGAGATTTGAGAAATACCCATTAAACTGTTCAAAATATGCTTGTATTTATTTAATCATGGTTCATTCATTCGTACCATAAGCGAGTCATTCACTCATACCAAACATAAATTTCGCAAAACAAAACCAATATTCAAAAATAGCGGTAATGAATGATTGCACCCATACTCGTAATAATCCCCTGATATAATTCAATCAAAAAATCATTCAAACACAGCGCTAATGAATAATTTTACACAAAAAAGGAATAATCTCCTGAAATAACTCGGACATGTGCAAAAGAAGAGGTAATGAATGTTTTTACACAGACGAGTAAATAATCCCCTGAAATAACTCAGAGATGCGCAAAAGGCAGATATATTCTCATTCAGATATAGACCGCCGCCCTCTGAATTCTAGGCCTTTGCCCTAACACAAAAATGGCGGCTGTTGTGCGCGGATATTTTTCAGAGAACAGTCCCTTGAATTTGAATACCAATAATTTCTAAAAGTTTTCTATGCCTTATTTTTTTTAGATTAAAAAAAAGCCAAAGAAAACTATTGAAAAAACATTTCACAAAATAATATTTCTGGTGTAAATTATTATTATTATTTTTAAAACTTGAAGTTAAGAAAAGAAAAGCATGTATCATACGGAAAAAATAATAGATGGAGAAATTGTTCTGAGTTATAATTCTATAATCGAAATATTGAATGTTTGTAATTATCGAAATCTTCGAATAATGGCACAATACTAGCTTATTGTTCATATAACTTCTACTTCTTTTCTTATTTGTTATATAAAAAAATTTACACTTAAGTACAGCGAATCATATAAGATTCAATTATCACGTAAGAAGAAAGTGTTGAAAGCTATTATAATGATTTTTTTCGTATAAAAGTAAACATTTTTATAGGTTTTAAAACGCATTTGACAACCATTATTAAATTAATTTCTGTTACAATTTGAAATATTTTACATTTTCTTTTAACCCTTTTTCGACGAGCATCGCGTATTCGTGACATGTGAGGGGCTCAGAATTCCACTTTTTTCCTTCAGTAAATTTCATTAGTAAATTGCATCTTATATATATACAGAATTTTTGCGATTAAATTAGGTAAAAATTTTGGTTTCAAAATACCTGTAATGAGAGATTAAATATTCTGTAAAGCACGCTCGTCGGGAAGGAGGTGATGAATTCTTCTAGAAAACGCACTTCACTCGTCATTGAAAAATAATCAATTAAAAACTAAGGAAAAGGGACTGTCTACATTGAAACCTTGACTTAAACGGGAACACTTCTATACCAAAAAACGACACAATACAATTCTAAATGACTGTGCACCTGACGTCTAAAACAAATAGTCCATTGCGATTGATCTCAGCACGTTTTATTCAGTTCCTGACTGTGACTTTTGGGTGTCTCGTGCTTTACCATCCGTCTTTTATATACAGGGTGTATATGAAATGCTTCAACAAACTTAGAGGTATGATAGTACTCATGAAGAGGAACAAAAAAATGCAATGAAACATGGGGTCGCAAATGACGTTTAATCCTTTCAGGGGCACAGTGGTGTGTTTATAAAACCACATAATTTTAATTCCAAAACGCCACAATGGCACCAGAATTTTTCTAAAATCTTTTCCATTTAATAAGTATGTGAAATATAGCCTTTTTCTTATTTATAATTTTTTTTTTTTGTAAATTCCGGTGCCAGTCATTTATTTCAACATTTTAGTACTAAAAGTACTTTGCCCCTGAAAGGCATAAAGGATGAAAATCGAGAAAATGCGCCTGGAAATGGACAAACTGAGACAAGAAAAAAATACTCCAGAAAATTATTTATTGCACAGAATAGGTACAACACAGCACGTGATGTCCAGAGAAAACAAATATTTTACAACAATTGTTCAAAGTGTCGACAGTGGACATTATTACACATAGCGTGTCCGCCAGTCGTTGCTCCGTAGATGAACTCTGTGTAATTATGTCCGCGGTCGACACTTTGAACAATTGTTGTAAAATAATTGTTTTCTCTGGACATCACGAGCTGTGCTGTACCTATTCTGTGCATTAAATAATTTTCTGAAGTGTTTCTTTCTTGTCTCAGTTTGTTCATTTCCAGACACATTTTCTCGATTTTCATCCTTTAAGCCTTTCAACGGCAAAGTACTTTTAGAACTAAAATGTTGAAATAAATGACTGGCACCGGAATTTACAAAGAAATTCATTTGTAAATAAGAAAAAGGCTATATTTCACTTATATATTAAATGGAAGAGATTTTAGCAAACCTCCGGTGCCATTGTGGCGTTTTGGAATTAAAATTAAGTGGTTTCATAAACATACCACTGACACTGAAAGGGTTAAATGTCATTTGCGACCCCATGTTCCATTGCATTTTTTGTTCGTCTTTATGAGTACTATCATCCCTCTAAGTTTGTTGAAGCATTTCAGATACACCCTGTATATAACTCTTAAGTATAATCGAAATTGCCCATTTTTAGCAAGTTAACCATAACATAAATTAGTGTGTACACATCATGGGTATGTATTTAATTTAACCTATTCTTCAAGACAGAAAAAGGCTGAGGAACGTTTGTTTTTAAATAACATAACGTCATATATATATATATATATATATATATATACATATATATATATATTTATTTATATTTATATGTGTGTGTGTGTGTGTCTGTAATAATAGGGTATACAGCGTGTCCATAAATTATTATCAGGTTTTTTTTATCTCATAACTTTTGATTTAAGAACATGACATAAATTAATATTACATATTCATAAAGTACAACTCAAAAAGAATTTTTTTAAAGTTACATATGCCTAAAGTTGCCACTCAAAACGTTATTAATTAAATAACGATTATAATCAAATAATAATTACAATTATAATTTTATAAATCTATTTAAAGGGATATTTCCTGCATGTAATTATGAAGCGACGCGACGTTGTGTAGTGGTGACGGATTTTGTTTCGAAGAACCACAATACGCACATTTCATTCTCTTGTGCATTCGCAATTTTAGATTTTAAAGTCTCAGACTTCCACTGGAGCCCGCTAGGGTTGCCGCATAATCTGGTGGAGAATACTTAACGTTGTTTTTGTTATTATAAAAACAAAATTAATTTGTACTTTCCGATTGTGCAATAACATTTTCCCCATGTTCGTAATTCAAAAGTTATTAGATAAGGAATGTTTTACTTTTTGTCAGAAGTAAAGAAAAAAGTAATTTCAAGAGAAAAAAAATCAATCATGCATTTATGTATTCTCTTAAACATTTCCGGCACAGTGGTCCCACTCCGGGCACACCTAATTTTAATTCCAAACTTGCATTCGGCACCAAGAATATTTTATTAAAATTTTGCTGCTATAATGAAAGCTTAACATAAGGATTTCTTATTTTCTAAAAAAGTTGTTTGTAAATTCCGGTGACAGCCAGTAGTTTCGCATTTTACGAACAGAATTTGTCTGTGCCGGAAAGGGTTAAACACCGATTTGTTTGTCGAAAAAATTTGATTTCTAACATAAAAGTCATTCATTTAAATATGTTTCATCCTGATTTTATTCTATTTATAAAAACCCGTTATTCGTGCAGAATTTCTATCATAATTAAGGCAAAAGTATATATTTGTTTTCACTGGTGAATGTTTACCCCGGCGGTAGTCAAGCACTGCGATTTCGCATATTCTGAAAAAATACACAATCCTCCTGTCTATATCAGTGAAACAGATTATATTTCCACCGGACAAACTTCCACCATTAAAAACAAATACAATGTTTGGTACTTTTTCGTTATACGGACACCATGCCAAAATGTATGCTAATGCATAATGTATGTAAATGTATGTATGTATTTAAATGTATGTAAATGTGTGTATTAAATGTACGTAAATGTATGTATTAAATGTATGTAAACGTATGCTTGGCGAAAATGGTGTACGTATAACGTAAAAGTTCTCCTTTTTTTATTTTATATAGGTGAGAGAAATTTTATATGAATAATGCAAAAATTTCTATTCAAATTTATCGGTGGAAGATTGCGACAGCGGTAATTAGGCCTTGTTAATCAGATGCAAACAAATAATAGCCGCCATCAGTTACTTCACTCACAATTGGAAGACAACCGCCCTCTGAATACTACGCCTGTGAGCTGACAGAAAAATGGCGGCTGTCGTGGGCGGATTTTTTTTCAGCGTTTGTACGGTCCCTCGAATTTGAACACCAGTAATTTCTAAAAGTTTTCCTTGCGTTAATTTTCTAAGATCAAAGAAAACTTTTAGAAATTAATGGTGTGTAAATTCAGATGGTTATACAAACGCTTACCAAAGTTCACCAACGACAGCCACCATTTTGCAGTCAGTTTCCAAGTCTAGTATTCAGGTGGCGGTGGATAGGCGATACAGTATATGTCCCCTCCTCTTTATTAATCGGAACACTATTTCAATCATGCAGACTTTGTTTAACAGAAATAACAAAGCCTTCACTCGAACTGCACAAAACTGTTGGCCTATCATAGGAGCCAACCTCTCATTAATATTCCGTAAAATGTGGGTTAATTTAACCGAGGTTTAACACGTTTTGCACCAGAATTTTTTTTTAAAAATGAAATAAACTAAGTTCCATGAACAGCGAACAGAAGAATGCTTTAATGGATTTCCAAGTTAGCGAAAAACTACATCCAATATATGAGTATTCGTGTATCTTATCATGAGAGAGCTATTATAATATGTGTTTAAAATACATTAATATACAAAAATGCGTTAAAATTAAAGTTTAATGTAATGAGAGAAGATTTTAAATGATAATAGAAAATAATAAGTAAAAAGGGTGTAAAAGAGTTGCGAGGAATAACAGTCTAGTGGTAAATTCCATGCAGAAACCTGGAATTGAATAAATAAAGATTCATCCAATAATTTTTCTGGTTTGAAACGTCGTTAAATTGGGTCAATTTAACCCTTAGAGGGGCGGTGGTATATATTATATACCACTTAATTTTAATCCGATTCAAACCAGAAACTTTTAATTAAATTTTACTTTTTTAACTTTGACGAAAAAAAGTTCAAAAATTACTTATTCTTATTTTGAACTAAATTCTTTCCTAAATTCCGGTGGGAATTCAACGTTACAGGATCACAAGTGCTTGCCCCTGAAAGGGTTAACCCGTATATTACGGAATATTAATGAGAGGTTGGCACCTATGCCTAATCCATACGTAAACCTCGACGTGAAGAACAATTTCATAATAACTTTAACATTTATCTGGTTCGAAATAAAATTTTTGATTTTAGTGAAGATGACTTCGTAGTTCTAAATGATAATAACACAAATGAAACAGCTTTAAAAATTGGACATTTCTATTATTTAATAAGTTTAACACAATAACTATATTTTCATTGAAAACAATTTATTCCCAATGAAACGGTACTATTGATAATTTATCATGCATTGTCCCCAGCCATGTTTAGTGATTTTAGTTTAGCGTTCAACGTGTGACGTTCAACGTAGAATTGTGAACCGACTCAATAAACGCTGAATACCAATTTGTAAATGTATGCTAAGAAAATCCCTGACAGTTCGGTCTACAGGCACAAGTAGATTTCGAAGACGCAGACCGTGTGGCGCCTGTTTGTTGTGAATTGCGGAAGAAATGACTTTTTTAACATAAGGCGGCATTCGGAAACGCCCACTTCGAAACATAACTTCTTTTCAAGCGAAGCCGGCAGGGATTTTATTTATTTATTTATTTATTTATTTATTTATTTATTTATTTGCTATTAGGGTTTTTCCTATAAAAAACTTGTCATTATAAAAGCTTTAGATAATATTAAGGGAATTTATAATAAATTTAAGCAGATTTGATATCTTCTGAATTTTGAAGTTACGATTTTTTTTCTTCTAAAACTCCACTTCCCCCCGCCATTTTTAATGATATCCAAAAGCTGCCATACATAAATTTTCGGCCCTTTACCTAGAAGTAATAATAACTTTAAACGGATTCGATACGTATCATAATTAAAAAATTATGGTTTTTTTCTGTTTTCACAAAAAGACCCCCACCCCCCCCCCCCCTCTTTGTTCGATTTTGCCCATTAACGAACTTGACCGAGATTTTATGCCCCTTCATTTTATGTATCAGTTTGGAAGAGATTGTGCAGAATTATTGGAGCTATCGTGTCTATAAAAAGTGACACAGATAGATAGATAGATAGATAGATAAAGGTTTGAACTGGGGGAGGTTTTGGGTTCTGGGAGTCATAATCGGCGTACATCTGCAAAAATTTTTCAAAAATTCCAACTTAGGGGAGAATGTAATAGGTAGTATTTCTTACGAAATTTACCTAAAAAGCAACTTCGTCGCATTCTGTGGCAGTGTTAACACATGCTTATTATTAGATTTATTTTTTAACCCCTTGGGTTCATTTGACGACTGAGACTCGTCATCTGTATTGTCCAAAAATTATATTTTTCTAATTCAGAAATTTCGAATTTACACCAGAAAATTCAAGCAGTACTTCTCGCATCTTTTCAATCAGGGAACATCTGTCAACAAATACAGAAAAAACACTATTCCAAGTTTCTGATGAGTTTGTTCTGATTTTTTTTTTCAAAATAAATCCGTAACCAAAGGGTTACTTGAATGAAAAAATGTGGCCAACCAATCATTTTCATACATAAAAAAACACACGTTTTTTAAAACTGTACTTTTGAAAAAAAGAAAAAAAAATCTAAAATGTCAAAAATGTTTGTCAAAAAGTTAGCAAAAATAAAGACAAATTTAATGATCAACAGATAGCCATGTCTCATGTAGCTTCGTATCATCTATCGATAAAGTAATTCAATATGGTCCAAATGCAGCTTGTGTGAACAACTATTTCTTAATAATAATACAATGTAATATTCCCTAATATTATGAAAAATACCGTTCAAATATAGCAATTCCGCGCAGGCTGCAACTGGACCCCAATGGTACACCTCTAGAATATATAGTGTGAAAAACGGCTACAAAATAGTACTAAAAAATTGAATCCGATAAATGTAGAACGATTCTGAAAGGATAACTGGTCGAACGCAGCGACATCTTCTAGCAGTGGCTTAGACAGGTAGGAGGTCCAGATGGTTTGGATACCACTAATTTTATAAAAATATTTTTTCCTTCTCTAATCGGAGAATTTTCTGCGATATTGAAGGCGAAGAAAACTTTATGAAATTACTTTTTTCCAGAGCATTTGGGCTTCCCCCTCTCTTGCTACGCCATTGTCTGCTAACTCTTTTAAACGCAAACATTGTATAAGAATCGAACTGAGGAAACGTTTCAGCTGGTGGTAAATATTTTAAATAATTAAAGTATACCCTATTTCCGTTGACTTGGACAGTGATTTCCATAAGCTTTGAAAATATGTATCACATTGATCATGGCCAAAAAACGTGATACGCATTCTTTTTTGCCTGGTTGCAGTACTCGATACAAGACAGCAAACTAGAAACTATCCCTTTTTGGCATACCAAAAGATGAATCGCTGCTAGAAGAGTGGAAAGGACTAATTCCCTGGTATGATAAAAAGCAAACTTCAAAATCAGTTGAAATACACACTTACAAGAAGATTTTATTAATAGAAATTATGTTCATGTTGTCAATAGTGAAACGGTTACATTTGCTAGAGGTAAATCTATTTTTAAAGCATATGTCGCTGCGATCGCCCTATTATTGTACCGCATAGTTGCACGTTTATCGGCTACAATTTTTCAGCACATTTTAAAGCATTACCAGTTTGGCTTTTTTTAAATTCCGAAATTTCGCATTCGTACCATAAATTCACTATAATATTCTTTTCGTTACATAATGGCAGATATTTCGCGACTTCTTAAAGTAAAAATTCATGTTTCAGAATTTCCAGTTTGAATTCGAAAATTTTGAATTAAAAATCAGTAAAACCGTTTTCCACATTAAATATTCTAGGCGCTGTAACGAAGGTAATTAGTTGAACTCATGGACAGCGCAACCAATCAATTAGGGACTACTTTAATATTTCCGCTACTCTACCGGCGCGTCAGAAACACTGGCAGGTAACATGAACATATGGTATATTGATAATGTAATAACGATTTTCCTTTTATTTTTTTGGTTTAACTATTTGTCCTATCTTTTTTTCCGGTTTCTAATTTCAATGCACTTTTATTTCATTGCAAAAAAAAAAAAAAAAAAAAAAATTAAATAAAGTAAGTCATGCATTTGTTTGCTGTCATCCACGGTTCAGTTTCTTGTTGTAAGGATCAAATTGTTTGTTCTGGATAGAATGTTAACGACGTCTTTTTTCCATTGCCTCCTCTACTATTATCTGTCATAGAAATGTGTTTCTAACGATACCATTTTCCCTAAAATATGATGCAATCGAGATTCAGGTACAAAACGGGTCCTGATTACTACCTATGCAAATTTCTATGACTATTTTCGAAAAACAAGAGTCTTTTCGGTTAGCCGGGCACCAATGAATTATATATCTATACACACACATATATATATATGCATATATATACATATATACATTTATAAACTCATGTATATACGTATATACTTTGTTTTCACTGGCGCCCGGCTAAAAGAAAAGTACCAAAAACAATTTTACTTTTAGTTATGATTTTATACGGTATTTAAATAAAGCGAAAATTAATATTGTGGATGTATAAATAATGTGGATGTATAAATAATAAATAATGTCACTTGGTGGCAGTATATGTGACAGGTTTCGTTTTTGTCTGTTTTTTCGGTTTTATCTGTTGCTTAATATTGCAAATTATAATACCCAACATATAATTTGTTTATAATGTCACTTGGTGGCAGCATATGTGACAGGTTTCGTTTTTGCCGCAAATGTTTATGCCTCCAATGAAGATAACTAATTTAGATAAAACGTAAAAGTAATATCATTAAAGTAATGCCATATTGTTACTCAGAATACCTCAAATGTTACTAAGTCATTGGCGAAAAAACTTTAGGTTATATATCTTGATTTGAGTATATGATCAAATTTTCAAATTGAAATATCTCATAAGTTCAAAAATGTGGCTGAACACTCTCTTGCCCCGACCCCTCAATTTACGTTATAATAAAGTAAAATATATATTAGATCAGGGATGTTAAAATGTGGCCTGCGTGTTACCACTAAATTTTAAAAGAAATAGTCGAGCCCTTGGATGATAGAAATTCGATTATTAGCTAAGAAAATATTTACTATAAAATTTTAGTGGTATCCGGCAGGCCACAGTTCGACACTACTGTATTAGATCATCTAGAAGGTGTATACTTTTCATCACCAGTCATCATCTATTTTAATTATCAATCTATCTTGACAATCTATTCAATCGACAAAATGTAATTAATGAATTTTCCTAAAAAATAAAAGCAAAGGGCATTTTTCTACATTTATTTTATTAAAATAATCTGTTAAAATATCTGTTTTATTAAAACAATCAAATAATCTGTGTTTAACGAGAATTTTTTTTTTATTGTTTAACTAAACTAAAATAAAGTTTACTTTCTGCTTAACCCTTTGAGGGACGGTGGTATATATTATATACCACCTAATTTTAATACGATTGGAACCAGAAACTTTTAATTAAATTTTACTTTTTTAACTTTGACGGGAAAATATTGAAAAATGGCTTTTCCTTATTTTGAACTAAATTCTTTCGTAAATACCGGTGTGAATTCGACATTACAGCAGCACAATTTCTTGCTCGCGACACGTATTCATGACGCATAAGATGCTCAGAATCCTTCATTATTCCCACCAGTTAATTTTTATTGTAAGCTTTGCCTTATTTAATCGTAGCATTTCTGCGATTCAATTAGGCGAAATTTCTGTTTTGAAAAACCGGTGTTAAAGATTAAAAATTCTGTAAAGGACGCTCGTCCCGAAGGGGTTAACTCTTAGAGGCTCAAGTACTAATGTTTCTGTAATAATGAATTTCATCATAATTTTCGAAACATTTTACTTAAAAATATGAATATGCAGGTTTTCAACTATTTTTATCAAAGTTATAAAAATAAAATTTGTTAACAAATTCTGAAAAAAAAAATTATGATTAAAATTAAATGGGATAAAGAATTTCTTACTAACTGTTCTCAAATGATCTGCTCAACAACGCGAAAATTTCTGACACAATCTCTGACCCATTTTTAAACGCAAAGGCAGACCTGAAAACGCATTGGCTGACCTGACTATTGAACCAATTTGTAATCGAAATGAGTTTTTCGTTTTCTGATAAATAAGTTACTTATCAAGTTATAAGGGATTCGTGTCACGTGACGTTACGATTTTCACGCATCTCGTGCTGTTGCGTCAGGGATTCCGTTCAAAACGCCGACTTTGACAGTATTTTCTAAAAATTCTTCTGCCTTTACAAAAAGAAAAAGAAAACAAAGAAAACAAAGTATTTCGATTGCAAAGTCTCTGAATAAAAACCCCTGCCAATTTCATGCCTTTCCGAACAAAAAGGAATTAAAAAATATGTCATAAAATAAACAGTTTAAATTTATGAGCCTTATGCTGTAAAAAGAGGTGATTCATTTTTTTTATTTCCTTTATTTAAAGAAATTGTTTAAAACAGAGTGCAATACGTAAAAATATATTTTCCCATAAGCCATCTGTAGTAGTTGAAATATAAAGAAAGATTATCTGCATTTCCTCAAATTATTAAAACTTATCTCTAAGTTTAAGATTGTTTTAGCAATATATAAAGGAAATAAAATGTCTCCGAGAAAAAATGAAAGCCTTAAAAGAAAAAAAAATTACATATTCGATCCCTATATAGAAAGTGATAATCAGAAGAAAATTTCATCATTTTTTATTTATTATTACTTTCCAGGCCTCCTCTTGATTTTTCGAAAAGTATTATAAATCACATACACACGCATATATATGTATTACAAAATTTAATTTTTTCCGAAATCTGCTAAATTATTCTATAAAAATTTTCCATTTAGTAATGTTCCGTATATAACCCCGGCTTATTAAAATAATTCTTATTCTTAAAATAAAACCTTTACTATCCATATGTAAAGCCATTTTGTCGTAATCCACTTAATAATATTTATTCGAAAGTATGTAGATCTAAAAATGCCGATAGCTTTTTAAATTTATTCTTTCAATAGAACATCTTTATTTTTAATCCATTATTAAAATTCATTATTATTATTCCCGCGTAGTCAAATTGCTATAAAGTTTGTATTTTAATGCTAAAATATCATATCTGTTAAAATTATTCCATGTTAAAAAACCCTATTTCCGTAAATTATTCCTAATATTAAAATATTAAATGTTCCTTAGTATGTTTCCATATTTAAATATTTCTCACTTTTAATCTGTGTCAATTATTAAATTTCTTCTCTAGTATTCTAAAAAAATCGTCAGCAGTTAAAGAAGCTAAAATATTACTTCATTTTACCGCGCTTTCAGAAAATTCCAGTTCAAACCAGAAATATTATTTGGCACCAAAAAACATACCGGAAATTTAATCACTGCGATAGTTGTACGCCGGAAATTGGATTAAGTTTTATGAGTTCAGACTATGACTAAAATAGATCACATGGCACGTTTGTAACTTCCCGCTTAGCTCCACTTAAAATCGCTTGCAATGGCAGGGGAGACAAAGAATTTTGACGTTTAACGTTGGCTAAAGAGCAGAGTAAAAATTTAACTGGCTTCGAATTCGCAACTTCGTCTTTTTAGTTAGTAATGTAGAGAGTTTTGATAAAGTTTAGAAGGGTTTTGTGCCCAGTGGATCCAATCCATTCACCTAAATAAATGTCTTTAAATTTGGAAAAGATTCATGGAAATTATTGCCTGTCGCAACGCATCGTACTGATGCGTAGATTTAACTGCAGTCTACCGAGCATTCATCCTGACTTGACGTTCTAAAATGTCAATAAAATCTTTACTTTTACTGAAAATTGACTGAAGTCCGATTTGTTGTTGGTGATACCACACGGCGCGGCGTCCTGATGCGATCGAGAAGGGAAATCTTGCACAGAGTGAAACATGTTTATCAACGAGCTTCCGACTGCCATTCAGACCGAATTCGAACTTGAATTCATGACACACACACACACATATATATATATATATAAGATATCTTACAATGATTTATTTCATAAATGGATGATTTGTCATATTTCTTCTTTTCACTTTTGTCATTCGAAATGTTTTTATTTATTAAAATATTTATAATAAAAATATTAATATTCAAATAAATTTTTCAACAAGATATGATTTTATTTCATTTTAAAATAGTTCCTTTAGTTAAGAAATAGCTTGTATCCAGGGCCTGATTACCTACGAGGCACACTTCCGTCAGTAAAATTTAATAGAAATTTTCGTTTTATTAAAACGCCCTATTCATGCAAAACTACTGCCATGAATAAGGAAAAAAATTCTATTCTTTTTAACATGCTGAAGTGTGCCCCGTTGGTAATCAAGCCCTGATTGTATCTGGTAAAAGTGTTAAGATGATCAGTTTTGTTAACCTAATTGATAAAAAAAAATCGTGGTAGATAAGTATTAAATCCATAGGCTATATGGTTCCAATGTTGACATAAAAATTAGTTCAACATACAAATATTATTTTGCAAAACATATTTCAGTAAATCAAAATGCCATTTTTGATTGTTTTTTAATATGGATCTATACATATAAAGCATGCAGCTACCTACTTGGAAAAAAAAAAGGAAACTGTCCTTAGATTAACTGTCTTTAAATTAGACTAATACATATTCATATTAATCCTTGAACTAATAGGTTTATAACATAATAAACATCAAAATTATTCGCAATCCAAATATGTTTTACACCTGAACAAATAATTTCATATTATTACATTTTAATTAAATTTAGTTACTGTATATTAGAATTATGTATTGTGTAAAAATAAATAATTGAAATTAGCAATTTACGTAAAAAAGGCAAATGAGTTACATTGTTAAAAATACCGGAAAATTTCCTGCTGTCAAAGAAAGATTTACAAATAATCGTTGTAGCTTCGTAATTATCCACCGTTTTGAAAACTCGTCACTTAACTTCACGCATTTAATATAAGAATAAACATAAACTTAGAAAACAACGAGTTTCAAAAAACATATGCTAAAAGTTAAAGTTGAAATATTCCATGTATATTTCTTTAAGTCAACTATTGATTTTAAAATATTGTTTTTTCTTATTTTGTGTTCAGCAATTAAATTTAAGATTAACACTTGAGACCTTCTGTATGGCATTTCGTAACATTGAGAAGTCGCTAACAATCAACATCTATCACTTATAATTAACTACACACATTATCTAATGTTTTCTTTTACAAAACGTTTTCGGCGAGAAAACGTGTTTTTAAGAGTTTATTAGCTACTGTTTTCACATGCCTGAGTATTTTCGTAAAATCTATTTTTAAGAGTAAAATAAGAGCGAAAAATCATGCGTCAAGCATAGATTATGTACAGGGAGATATAAATAGATTAGGAGAATTTTCCCCTATGGCATCTTCCTTGCAAACTTGAGCCTAACGCCGAAGTGGCCGCATGTGGCGCTGCGATCTTTAGCTGAGTCAAAATAACATTGTTTGCTATAGGAGTGCGTTATTATTTCTTTAATAAAATATTAATTTTACATTATATTTTAATATGGCTCGGAACTGTTTTGTATATGGATGTGACACAGGTTATAAGAAAGTCGAAAGGCAGAATAAAGAACTGGGTATAAGAAATCCATCGTTGTTTCCGTGAGCATATCTCGTCTAGCACAGTAAAAAATGCCAAAAATTTAGTTCAGATAGGAAACACAGTTAAAAAT
Organism: Maratus michaelseni; assembly: GCA_963931845.1. NCBI lineage: Eukaryota > Metazoa > Arthropoda > Arachnida > Araneae > Salticidae > Maratus > Maratus michaelseni. The sequence continues at coordinate 257,901,135 of OZ007595.1, forward strand.
TATTTTTTCACCAATTCAAAAAATGAATCCACCCCTTCCAGGAAAAAAGAAAAAGGGGGGGGGTGCAACAGATAAATTAACTGAATAAAATGGATGGCTTTTGTGCTTCTTTTTGAAATTATATATAAATATAGTTTTTTTTTTTTTTTTTTTTTTTTTTTTTTTTTTTTTTAATCTAAGGTAAATGCTGTGATTTTTAAATGTTTGTAGCCGAGTAATTCTTGAAATTATATTTTTTGTATTTTTCTTTGTTAAACAAATGTTTTTTAATTATTTCTGTTAAATAATGTTTGTTCCTTAAATAAAGATATGTAATTTTTCTTGTGTAATCTTTATTTAAATATACACGTATAGGCACAAAAGTTTTTTAATTTATCAAAATATCTTGATCATATGCAATAAATACATAGACATCAAATTATTTTTTAATTAAAAAAAAAAATCTTTTAAATAGGAAGTTATTGACAGCAAGTCTTGAATGTAGAAAATGATTCATATTATACATGTGTATTAATTTACAGAAAAAGCTAGTTGTATTTGAATTTATATTACATTAAATATAAGAATAAAATTACAATAATCCAGCAGTATAGGAAACACTATTTTTTTCTAGGGTACCCTTTCCTGTATTGTCACAAAAATTTGAGCATTTCCAATGCCTCAAAGGGGTGGTGAGTGGTGATGGGAGTATGTAAATAAATATTTATATAAATATATTTATTATTATCCTACTCTAATAGTATAAAATATCATCTCTAATGAAAATTACATGCTAAATTTGGGGGCCTAGGGCCCAATTGCTACAAATTTCAAATTTACTTTACATTTGTAGTAGGCATAAATATTTTTTAAATCTAGAGTTTGAGTACAATAAAATTAATCCTATCAAAATTTACCTTATTCCAATACTTGTTTTGAATAGGAATTGATATTTTTTGCTCATTTTAAATAATACAGCTGGGAAGAAAATATATATAATTTTTAGTTATTTGCAGTTTGTAAAATTTAGTATGAATATTTAACAAATTCTTAAACTAAATAGTTCTGGTTTTCATATTTTATTTATTTTAAAAAATAAATAAAAGCATATAACAACATCATCATTTGTTTTAATTAGAAAAAAAAAAAGTTATTCTATAAAATATTTACGAGAATTACGTGATAAATCCCGGCTATCGAAGTACAATAAAATTTAAAAGAAAAAAAGATATATTTGAGTTCCAGGCTTGTTTTGAATAAGAATGAATATTTTTTGTTCCTTTTTAATATTACAGTAAAAATATATATTATTTGCAGTTTGTAAAATTTAATATAAATATTTTACAAACTCTTAAAATAGTTCGTTTTCTGTTTTATTAATTAAAAAACATCACAGAATTTCTTTTTAAATGCAGCTTGAGGAAAAAAAAAAAAAAAAAGTTTTCGATTTGCTGAACTTCGATTGCTGACACAGATGGCGCTCCGGCCAGTACACGAGATTTCGCGCATTACCAAACTTCATTTCGGAGTCAAAAACCTAACACAGCGTTCCCCTACCTGAGGTATTTTATTACCATGAATATGTAACATTTTCCAACACTTCCAAAATAATTTTACATATTTTTTCAATTTAAGAAGGTGAAAACTTACATCTAAGTAAACAATTTGGAAAACGAGTAAACAGGTTTGCCAATGGCGACTTTTTCAAAAGAAATTTTTATGAGATGCACTTTAACAACATATGCAAGAGAAATATACTACAAAATATTTTTTTTTTAAATAGTGGTGCGAATAGAATATAAAAATAGTCGCCAGTGGCAGTTCTGCGTAACATATTTAAAAACCCAATTTCAAGAAATACCAACAATATTCGGAAAAATATCCGAATTCTTTCGTGCAGCCCTGTATATGATCTATAGTTTTGAATTTATACTACATAGAATGCTAAATTTTGCTTAAGTTACGAACGTCGTAGCACAGTTTAAAATGCCCCTTCTGGAATTTCTGTCAATAAACGTAAATGTACTCGAGAACTTTAGTGCTGCCCTGTATATGATCCATAAAATTCATACACACCAAGTAATATACAAAAAATTAATTTAATTTAAAAACGCGTCAGCAACTGAAAACGCACTTACAGTAATTATTGTTAACAGACAGTACCGAATTCTTTTGTGTCTCTCTAAATGAACGATGAATGTTATACACACAATATTCTATAGTAAGCCTCTTGTAATGCACCTCAGTGATATGAATCAATTTCAATATGTTTGAAATAGTGAAACATTACTAAAATATAACGCAAACGATTTTTCTCAATAGACCATAATGTAACGGGATTCTTTTGAGTATCCCTTTAAAGAAACCATAAGACTATGTACACCATATTCTATAGTAAGCCACTTGTAGTGCACCTAAGTGATATATATTAATTTCAATATGTTTGAAAATGAGTAACATCAATAAAATTCAGCACAAATGATTTTTCCTCATAGACCGTAATCTAATGGAATTCTTTTGAGTGTCCCTGTTAAAAAACTATAAGTGCTACACACATCATTTTCAATACCGAGCATGCCATTGTAAACCTAAGTAATATATATACAAGTGCATGACAATCAGAATATATTTACGCTTGTTAGAGCATAAACAGACAGATGGCAGACCGACAGAAAAAAAAAACGAATTCATAAACACTTTTCAACTATGTTGGAAAATGTTCAAAAAACAAAAGAAGACCAAAATAAAAGAAGAAAATAACAAAGAAATAATGTTATTTTGTAGAATTTCAAATACAGTGACTTCTCACTTATACGCGATGTTCAGTACTTACTTCTTCATACCACTATTTTAAAACAGTAAAATTCTATTTATAAATTCTGCGATTTAATAAGGCGAAAATTACCTTAGAAAAAAAAAACTGGTGCTGAAAAATAATTTCCGTGTATCGCGTAGAAGTGAGAGGTCACTGTAATTGAAAAGACATACACAGGGTTCGTACGGATCAGGGAATTTTCCAGGAGTGTCACCAGTATTTTCTTTATAGAAAAAGAAATCTAGGTTAAATGACCAAAACTTTACCTTTTTTTAAGGAGAGATTTTCTGTAATAAAATACTGGTACCGAAGAATTTCCTGGTCGCAAAATTCCAGGAGCCGTACGAACCCTGCATACAACAACTCATAAGAATAATCTTTATTTTCCCAATTTCATATTCAGCATAGTAAAAAAAGTATATCATGAAATAAATGCGATGAATATTCATAAAATGTCTGGTTAAATTTTATTATACTTTGAAAAATATTAATCTATTTAATTCGGTTTGACAACATTTCTGAGTGCACGACGACGTTTAAATACATTACTTTATCCAAACATTCATAAAATTAACTAATTAAAAATTCTCGAATCTTTTCGAAAAATACACAAAATCCCTTTTTACGATATAGATTCTTATATAATTCTTGTTAAGATATTATCCCAGTAAAATGAACTGAACGACGAATAATATGTTTTAAACTTACATAATGTACTTTGTTGCAATTACGGAAATGAAAGTTGTTTCAAGGAAAATTCTTTAAATTATGTGTAATCAAACTAACAGAATTATAAGAAGGAATTTGTGTACACATTAAATTGCGAATTCCGGTTGTAGTTTGTTATTATTTTCATTGAAAATAGCATTACTTGCTACAACTACAAATCTAGGTTTTATGCTTTTATGCCAAAAGTATCGCATTTAAAGCTATACTGCACGAACTTTTCTTTTATTAGATTTTTTTTTATATTCATATTTAGGGATTGATACAGGATAATTAGAAAAAAATCTGCACTTTATTTAATCACGTATATGTTTTATTTTATAAAACGAATATTTATTTTAAATATAGTGGTTACATGAAATTGAATATATTTATTAGTGATGAGCATAACGGGTTATTTTGATAATAGAATTATTTCGTTCGAGTTATTTTAATAATCGAATGATTTGAAAATTATTGCAAAATGTAGATGACAATTATCATTCTGATTGATTCTCATTCGTCATTTTCAGATTTAGGAGACAAATTGGTAAACATTTGATTTAATGTTGAAAAGCTAAAAATTAATTTTTAAATGTATCCTAATTATAATAAAAATATCTTCACGGTTACATACCAGAAAAAGTTAAAAGTTTCATATGAATATAATAATATAAAAAAATTCACTTGGGGTCGACAGTAAAGAACTCTCTATCAGTTGAAGTTAACGAAGACGTCTCAGTCAAAGATGCCTCGTAGGGTTGAAAGACATAGAGTGCCAGCTTTGAAAAGTTTTCGATTAAGAAGTTTGGCGTTGTGACAGTGATGGGCCAAACAAGTTATTCTGATAATCGAATGATCTGAAAATTATCTTTACGATTGATTGTCAATCGCCTTTCTGAGATCTCGCAGAGATTAAACAAATCGACGGGAATTCAAATATATTTAAGGAATACATTCTTAAATCTAAGGAATTATTTTAAAAAAATAGAACAACTCTCCTAAAAATATGAAAATAAGAGTCTCTTTAATCCACTTTTAACTATCTACAGTAGTAGAAGAACTTTGAGTCAAATAAGAAAAACAAATTACTCAAAACAGCAGAGGTATTTATTAGTACATATAAGATATCATACATATAAGATTAAGTTTAGACTGATAGCATTTTGTTGGGTGTACCCATCGAAAGAGATAAGAGCGGGTTAGATGCCGATAAAATAATTTTGCTTTTTTGCTTTTTTTCCCTCAGATATTCCTTTTTAGCTAAAAATAAATTTCCTCTTAACAAACGTTTGTAACTTTTAATATTAGGTAAGAGAAAAAACAAAATTTAAATATTAATTAATGAGGGTTCCTACCTCTCCGATTTTTGAATAGCAGTATTTATGTAGAATAAAATTCGTTTTTACAACTTATAAACAAAAATAACTATCGATACAGGTTTCTACAAAATTTGCAAGAGAAATCTAAAAAGAAAATATTTATTCTAAAAAAAAAAAAAAAATAGTTTTAAGAAAATGGACCGAGTATGATCCCTGGTTGATTCGTGAATGCAACCCTATGTGTGTGTGAATATAGGTTTAAAAATAGACTAAGATAGATTTAACCCCTTGAAGAGCACCGGTATATTATATATACCACTTAATTTTAATTCCAAAATGCCATATTGACACCAGAATATTATAATCAAATTTTGAATTTATAAAATACATAAGGAAAAGCTTCTTATTTTAAAATAAATTCCTTCCTGAATCCTGGTGCCAATCACCCATTTCAATATTTTAGCTACAAGTGTAGTTTGCCCGTGAAGGGGTTAACCTTTTGACTAGCATTGGCGCATATACCTCACAGTAGACTACTATTTTAATAATTCAATTAGTAGTACTTAAAAAAATATAATAACCTCCAACGTACATGTATACTAGAATATTCTCAAGAGAAATTTATCACAAAGGAATATATTTTTTATATTGTGCACGAGGAATATAAAAATAATTGACAATCAAGGTCCGTAATCAAAGTGTTAAGAATTTTTTTTTTAATATTTTTACATGTATGCATGTAAAAATAGCTTATGACTGCTTGTGACTGTCTTTTTTTTTTTTTTTTTTTTTTTTGGGGGGGGGGGGGGGGGCACTACATGCATGGTAGAAAAAATTATTCTTTTCTCGCCGGTATTTAAAAAAATTATCTAGTTTAATTACATAATTTTTTGCCATTCAAAAAATAAAGATTTTTTTTTTTAAATAGTGATATGAAAAGAATAAATTTTGCAGCCATGGAAAATTGCTCCAAAATTCGCTCCAAATAATGCCATTCACGAGCCACTACTGCATGTAAGATCTTTAACCAATTTCAAAGAAAATCTATTTTACCATTCATTAGTAAATATGTATTTATTTTTATCCACGCATATATTATTAACGTTGCTCCGATTTTGATACATTTATGAATTACAAACTATAAAATAATTTGAAATAATTAAATCTGGGATTAGCACAACATATTTTCTGAATGCATTTCTTAAATCTGAGAAATCATTTAAACTCAACATTTAAGACCTATACATATGACATTATTTAATGTTTTTTAAATAGCAAATATGTAGGACGAGAAAAATAAGTTTTTAAAAGTTTACTAGCTGTTTTGACATTTGTCAATATTTTCATAAAATCCCTTTTCCAACAATAAAAAAAAAAAAAAAAAAAAAAAAAAAAAAGATGAAGAAAGAAAAATAATTAAAAAAGTAAAAGAAACAGATATCAAAGACTAAACTAGCAAAGAAATAATTGTATTTAGTAAAATTTCAATTACCGTAAATAGTAGGATAGTGGAGATTCAACGGCCACAGGAAGAGGGAAGAGGTGTGCAGCTGCACATCCAATGTGCAGCGGACCTCATAGTATCTTTACAAGGTTCTGATTTTCTGATCGCTTTATACCACTAGTTTTTTTTTCCATTGCTATGATTGATATTATCCTGGCAAAGCAGATTAATTTATCTCTCTATATATATGTGTATGTCTGGTACTATCCTGGCAAAACAGATTATTTATCTCTCTCTATATATTCATATATGTCTGGTACTGTCCTGGATAAACAGATTTATTTATTTATCTCTATATATATATTCGTATATGTCTGATACTATCCTGGCAAAGATGATTTATTTATCTCTCTATATATACGTCCCTAATATTATAGAGCAAAGCGGATTTATTTATCCCTCTCTATATACGTGTATGTCTGATATTATCCTAGCAAAGCGGATTTATTTATCTCTCTCTATGTATGTGTGTACATGAGTATATATATATATATATATATATATATATATATATATATATATCATTCATAAAATAGTAAAGAATTTTTTTAAATAAATTAATTACGTAATGTCTTAATTCTGTAATCGTTTAAGTACCGTTTCCTAAAAGTGAAAATACAAATTTCTTCGTAAATATATATTAAATATATATTTCTAAATTGAATTATTGAAAACCAAAGAAAAAATCCACCCTTTAAAAGTTTTAATTACCTAAGTTTTTATTTTATAATAGGTTAATTAAGAAGTCTCATTACAGTATACAAAGATCTATTATCGTATGATTCATAAGTCTGGGAAAACCCCACAATATCGTATCTATATCTCTTATCAGGAGAGCAGCGCGCGACAGCTAGATAAAACGAATCAGTGCTAGTCAAAATCTTAGGTAAAAATATATATCCATATCATTCATAAACTGGAAAAAAAATATTAAAAACATTTAAAAAATAATGTATAATAATAATAAAAAAAAAATCTTTAGAAAATTACAAAGTAGTAAAGAAAAAAAAACTTTAGAAAATTACAAAGTAGTAAGAAAAAAAAGTTTAAAAACTTTATATGGTGATAAAAATACATATGTTTGTATATGTGGGTGATTGTACGTATGGGTAGAATAGGTTTGAATAAAGTTCACATACATAGCATTCTACGAGAAATGTTTGTGTAGAAGATTTTAATAAGTACACATATTTTAAATTAACATTTTTTTATTAAAACAAAAAATACAGAAAGTTTTATTTACAGTAGAATATTTACATCTCGATTTTGCATTAACAATACAAATCAGCATTTTCTTCTTTATTACAAACGTGATTAATGTCATAATGTCCATATGCCAAGCTGCTTATCCCATCATCCATCAAGTAACGCTTGTTGTCAAAGGGACTTAAGCTAATTTTATTTTGAGTTAATGTATATAGGCGATGGCCATCTTGGGCGATCCTTATCTGTTTCTCCATACTTGTTTTTTGTTGCTGGAGGCACTCCAAGTAGTCTTCATGTTTGATTTTCTGTCGAACAATCTGCGTAGACACGCCTTTCGCACGCTTCTTCTCGTCTTTAACAGATTTTAGAGAGTACATTTTTGACCTCAGTCCAACAAACTCAAGGGCTAATTCGCCATTAAGTTCATCCATGAACTTGCCGAGAACCTTCTTATTGTCTTCAGAATATAGACGATGAGATTTCGGGTACTCAGAGAAGTGAAACAAATTACGATGCTGCTCCAGATCCTTATAAATATCGGGAGTCTCTATGTGATATGTCAGAGAATCGGTGTCGGTGAATAAGAGCCGAGCTTTTTCTCCATATGTCGCCTTCACAAAATCATAATGAAACTTGTACATAACTAATTTAGATAATTCTAAAATAGAAAATCCATCATAGACGGCCGATTCATATATATGAGAGTTTTTAGTCGTTCTACAGCGGTTAAATCTTTATCATATGTCTTGAATGATTTAAAAGTAGGCGAAGCTACTAATTTTTTGGCTCTTTTTTCACCATTACAAAGCACAATATTTCTTCTGCTTCGAAGATTTTCCATGGTTTTACCAAAAACAGAATTATTTAATAATTTAAAAAAATCCTTTTCAAAAGAAGATTTTGCTTCTTTCCTTTTTTCGGTATTAAAATTAATATATTTCTGTAACCATGAAGCCTGTTTAAATTTTAAAGCTTTATGCACAGATGTAATTTTTAAGCCAAGTTCTAAATACAATTTAAGATTACGATTATGGGTTATATAATTCTTTTTATTACTCAAATTTGGAATAAGTTTAGGGGTTCCTATGAATTTTCTATTATTATTCACCAAGTTTCGTGCATAGGGAGATACATTTGTTCCTCCACAGTTACTCTCTCAGGGGCGACAGGGTATTGATTGTGCAAAGGATGTAAATGTTTTTGATAATCGAGGTCCACCACAAGAGATACCCAATTTCAGAGCTATCAGATAGAGATAGAACCCACTCTTCTATGATATGACTAGTTTCACGCCATTCGAAACCACCATAGGGTAAAATTTGGCTTATAGCCCACCCATATAAGGTATTAGCATCCCAGTACATGATGTAGCTGGTTGCTTCATTTTCCTTATAATCGGGCGTACCGGGTATGTTTGCCTTAGCATATCTTCGGCTTATCATACTGACGCCTCCACGTATTCAATTTTCAACCATGAGCAACATGTTTATATCAGTAAGTAACTCTAAAGGTGTTTCAGACATCTTCAAACTCGCCTGCCATGCGAGCGAAGGTGCAGTGAACATGTGAGCAGGATCAATTTCATAATACTGCTGACATAATTTCCTAAAGTTTTGAAACACGTCAGCAAGTAGTAGAACATCTGTCTTCACATACAGATTGTGATAATCCCCCAAAGTTTTAAGACTGAAGGAGTTCCACACATTCTGGGCATGTTGATACTCTTTCTCATCTATTGGCTCATTGGTTAAACTATTAAAAAATGCAGCAGGTGGGGGAAGATGCTTATCATTAAATTTTTCAAAAGACGTAAAATAATCATAGGGGTAAACCCCTTTACGTATAAGTAAAGATAAATTATTATTTCGTGGGAAATTTTCTTCAAGTATAGGGATTTGATCAGGTTGAAGGATTTTAACAAATTTTTCCAATGACGTAGGCAAAAATTGGAAAGAATCAATAAAATCCATCTTAATAGGGGAAGTAGGCTTTTTGATTTTAAAAGTGATATATTGTTCGAGTGTGGTAGCAATCACATCGATTTCAATATCTTTAAATTTTCCTAACTTTGTCATAAGGTGGTGTACATCATAGTTTTTTAAGTTATGGAAAATAACAGGAATTGTCTTTGATTGTCTGAAATTGAGGTTGCAATATGAGTGTGCAGCTCCTCTATACACACCTGACAGGTGATCATGGTCACGTGTAAGTTTCTCATATAAAGCTTTTTTACAAATATGACAAAACTCTGCTTCTGGAAATGCCTTTTCTTCCTGGGGAGAAAGCTTCATAGGTTTAATATTTAGTAACTTCTGTCCTAAAATTTCCTTCTCTTGCATCATTTGGTTTAAAAAATGCTCAAAACAGTTTCTACCACGATATACCCGTGCTTTCTTCACACATGTTCCATCGGGTCCGACAACCACATAAGCGTAATCACACGGTAAGTGATAGGCTGTTTTCTCAGTATAGGATGTTTTAGAAGAGGGTGAGACTGATGAAATGGGTATAAGTAGACTCGCAAAATCCGCATAAATCGTATAGGCAACAGGATGTTGTAGGTGATTACCTGAAAACTTTAATATATTATCATTTTCATTAGGCATCTTTATAGCTTGTGCCGCATGGCGAGAACAATATTCACTATGCTTATCCAACAGGTCCTGTCTTGAAAATCGATGTAAACATCGATAACAATAATAGTCAGCGGCTCTATGCTTGGTAAGATCACCTAAAAGTCTTGAAAAACTTCTTATCAAACAATAGTGTTGCTCCATTATCAACTCCATTGTCAACTAATAACAAATTAATTACATCATGATCCTTCTTTTCAGATATATACAGAGGGCAAACTTCATCCTCTTCATTCCCAAACACATTAACCCGTAAATTGTTTAGTTGTTCAATAACATGTATCTGCTGAAGGGGTACAGGGCATTCTACACTGCCTAATTTAATATCATGTTCATAAGGTCGATAATGTGAAACACGTTCAGGCTTTTTTGTATAATCTAAGTTCAGTTTAAAAGCCAAAAGGCACCACACCAAACACTTATTGTCTTCGTTTTTTATATTCAGCACGACTTTTCTATCATAAAGTTTTTTAGACAGAGGAATGTAGGAACTTGCAGCAAAGGGATGATATTTAGCAATCTTGAGCTCCAAATGATGGATTTTTCTAAGTTTCCAGCCAGAGCCTCTTTGTACAAATTCTTCAAAGGACTTAGTTGTCTTTGAAAATCCTTCTTCAATATGTTGTGAGATAGTATCTTTGGTTAGCTCGGTGAAGCATGAGCATCAAAAATACGATTGAATTTCTTCAATCTCTTCATTAACGACCACACGCTCAAGTGCTATTTTTTCCACCATGTACCATTTAATCGCACACTTTTCATACATTTCACTAATTAAACGTTCCTGTATTTCAGATTGTAAGTGTCTGTGAAACACTTCTAAGTCACATTCTTCACGTTCATCAGGGTACAACATCATTGTTTTAACCCTTTCCGGCGCAGTCAAAAGTCTGTTCATAAAATGAGAAATTGCTGACTGACACCGGAATTTACAAACGACTTTTTTAGAAAAAAAGAACTCCTTATTTTAAGCTTTCATTAGAGAAGCAAAATCTATATATATATTTGTCTTACGTGGCGCGGAAATAGGGCTAAATTTCTACCTTATCGTTGGCAACAATCGTAGTTTCCAGAGCTCAGACCAATGAACAGACAAGATTGTGTTAGCCCCACCTCCAATATGGCGGAAAGTGTCAGAGCGGTGAAACTGAAGCTAGAAATTATTGTAAATTCCACTATTCCAAAGCGTCTGAGATGATTCCTCATTTTAATTTTCAGAAATAGTGTTAATTTCAAATGAATTCATTTTTTTTCAAATGAATTCAATTAGAATTTATTTACGAATTTCACTCACACAAAAAATCGGAGATAATAAAATATAAATTTTCTAGAATGCCCTGCTGCCATCTGTTGCCGTTTTATTGAATTAAAAATAATTTCTTTTGCAGAAATCTATAATCAATTAGAATAATAAAATGGTGAACGAAATTTAAACAATCATTGATGAGAAACTATCTTCCTACCACGTAGTGTTTTTTTTTAATGAATTTAAGCCGTGCTATACAATATTATAGTTGCTAATTATGTTTCTAAGATCCTCTTTTCATAGTATTTAAATTATTTATATGTCCGTCCGTTAGTAGCCTCAACTAAATGCATTTTTAGTTGCGTTTTCAACGGAGTTTTCAATTACTTTTTTTACATTTAAAAAATTGTCAATTTCATATGTTCAAATGATTTATTGTAGCACTTATTCCGGCTAGAATTACTATAAAAATAAAATGAGGCGAGCGAGCAAAGCGAGCTGTGACCGCTTAGCGGTCTCAATGTGAATTGCCTTGCAATTCACCGGGGGTTGGCGAGCGTTAGCGAGTAGGGGGCTGAGCCCCCTAGTTTTATTAAAATATTCTTGGTGCCGAATGCAAGTTTGGAATTAAAATTAGGTGTACCCGGAGTGGGATCACTGTGCCGGAAAGGGTTAAACACATTAAGTGCATCAGACTGCTTCTGTTTTCTAGACTTTACATTAGTAAAGCTATTTTCCGTTTCACACTCACAAGAGGTAGACGAGAGTGCTGGGTGCGTACATGCTGTCTCAATTCGAATTTTCGTCCAAATACCTTATCACAATCACGGCAAGGGAATGTGGACTTCTGATGCGAGTTGAGATGATACTTCAAATTATCCTTCCGTGTGAAAATTTGACCACACTCATTACACATTAATGTAAACTGTCCTGTAGCATTATGTGTTTCCAGGTGTCTTTTTAAATTCGATTTCTGATCAAAAGACTTCAGACACATATCATAGGTATGCAATTTCTCATTAGCATGAACCTTCATATGCCGTTTTAAATTAAAGCTTGATGAAAAACCCTTATTGCAGATAGGGCAAGCATTATTCTAACTGTGGAGGAACAAATGCTATCTCCCTATGCTAGAAACTTGGTGAATAATAATAGAAAATTCATAGGAACCCCTAAACTTATTCCAAATTTGAGTAATAAAAAGAATTATATAACCCATTATCGTAATCTTATATTGTATTTAGAACTTGGTTTAAAAATTACAGTTGTGCATAAAGCTTTAAAATTTAAACAGGCTTCATGGTTACAGAAATATATTAATTTTAATACCGAAAAAAGGTAAGAAGCAAAATCTTCTTTTGAAAAGGATTTTCTTAAATTATTAAATAATTCTTTTTTTGGTAAAACCATGGAAAATCTTCGAAACAGAAGAAATATTGTGCTTTGTAATGGTGAAAAAAGAGCCAAAAAATTAGTAGCTTCGCCTACTTTTAAATCATTCAAGACATATGATGAAGATTTAACCGCTGTAGAACGACTAAAAACTCTCATATATATGAATCGGCCGTCTATGATGGATTTTCTATTTTAGAATTATCTAAATTAGTTATGTACAAGTTTCATTATGATTTTGTGAAGGCGACATATGGAGAAAAAGCTCGGCTCTTATTCACCGACACCGATTCTCTGACATATCACATAGAGACTTCCGATATTTATAAGGATCTGGATCAGCATCGTAATTTGTTTGACTTCTCTGAGTACCCGAAATCTCATCGTCTATACTCTGAAGACAATAACAAGGTTCTCGGCAAGTTCAAGTATGAACTTAATGGCGAATTAGCCCTTGAGTTTGTTGGACTGAGGTCAAAAATGTACTCTCTAAAATCTGTTAAAGACGAGAAGAAGCGTGCGAAAGGCGTGTCTACGCAAATTGTACGACAGAAAATCAAACATGAAGACTACTTGGAGTGCCTCCAGCAACAAAAAACAAGTATGGAGAAACAGATAAGGATCGCACAAGATAGCCATCGCCTATACTCAAAATAAAATTAGCTTAACCCCTTGAGGGGCAAAGTACTTTTGCAGCTAAAATATTGAAATGAATGATTGACACCAGGATTCACGAACGAATTTATTTTAAAAGTAAGTAAAAGCTTTTCCTCATGTACCTTATCAATTCAAAATTTAATTATAAAATTCTGGTGTCATTGCGGCATTTTGGGATTAAAATTAAGTGGTATATATAATATACCGGTGCCCTTCAAGGGGTTAAGTCACTTTGACGACAAGCGTTACTTGATGGATGATGGGATAAGCAGCTTGGCATATGGACATTATGACATTAATCACGTTTGTAATAAAGAAGAAAATGCTGATTTTTATTGTTAATGCAAAATTGAGATGTAAATACTCTACTGTAAATAAAACTTTCTGTATTTTTTGTTTTAATAAAAAAATGTTAATTTAAAATATGTGAACTTATTAAAAACTTCTACACAAACATTTCTCGTAGAATGCTATGTATGTGAACTTTATTGAAACCTATTCTACCTATACGTACAATCACCCACATATACAAACATATGTATTTTTATCACCATATAAAGTTTTAAAATTTTTTTCTTACTACTTTGTAATTTTCTAAAGTTTTTTTCTGTACTACTTTGTAATTTTCTAAAGATTTTTTTTTTAATTATTATTATACATTATTTTTTAAATGTTTTTAATATTTTTTTCCACTTTATGAACGATATGGATATATATTTTTACCTAAGATTTTCACTAGCACTGATTCGTTTTATCTAGCTGTCGCACGCTGCCCTCCTGATAAGAGATATAGATACGATATTGGGGGGGGGGGGGTTTCCCAGACCTATGAATCATACGATAATAGATCTTTGTATACTGTAATGAGACTTCTTAATTAAGCTATTATAAAATGAAAACTTAGGTAATTAAAACTTTTAAAGGGTGGATTTTTTCTTTGGTTTTCAATAATTCAATTTAGAAATATATATTTAATATATATTTACGAAGAAATTTGTATTTTCACATTTAGGAAACGGTACTTAAACGATCACAGAATTAAGACATTACGTAATTAATTTATTAAAAAAAAATCTTTACATCAGACATATACAAGTATCTATATTAGTATCAGATATATACGAATATATAGAGAGAGATAAATAAATAAATCTGTTTTGCCAGGATAGTACCAGACATACACGTATATATAGAGAGATTAATAAATCTGATTTTGCCAGGATAATATCAAACATAACATTGGAAAAAAAACTAGTGGTATAAAGCGATCAGAAAATCATAACCTTGTACAGATACTATGAGGTCCGCTGCACATTGGATGTGCAGTAGCACACCTCTTCCCTCTTCCTGTGGCTGTTGAACCCCCACTATCCTACTACTACCGTATATTCCGAAGTATAACTGGCATTTTGATACTAGAAAATTTATCAAAATTCACAGGTGCGCGTTACATTCGGCTGTTATAAAAATGAAATTTTAAAAGTTAATAAAATTTATATTGCTCCATACATAACTTTCCTACTTGCTCACTTAAGTTTCTTTTCAAAGAAAGGCGCTAGCCTAATACGGTGAAAATAAGTAAAAATGAAGAAAAAAAAATTAATTGCAAACTTGAAGCGTGTTATACACCAGATATTACAGTAAATAAAGCAAGTGAAATAATATAAGCAGAAAAAAGGTATGTGTGCATCATATTCAAAGCCAAAAACGTAAAGAAAATTTTCATACAACTGATTACAACAGATTTGATTACCATAAATTTCACATGCATCATATTGAAAAAAATTATAAAACATACGCGTGCAATAATCATCGAATGTTTATTTAATATTAATTCTGCTTTCAGAAATAATAATCGATTTAAATATGTTTAACAACATGAGAGCACGCGGACGTTTAATTATTTTAAGCTATTGAAATATTCATAAAATTAAATAATTAAAATGTCCTGAATGTTTTCGTAAAGTACACGAAATCCCTTTTAACGATATATATTCTTACCTAAAGGCTAAAAGTTATTATATCGGTAAAATGAATTAAACTTGGGATATTATATTTTTAAACTAAATTATTTGCATAGTTGCAATTACGAAAATGAAAGTTGTTTCAGAGTAACTTTTTAAATTATGCGCATTCAAACTAATATAATTATAAGATAAAGCAAAGCGTTTCTGAGTAAATTTGGATTCCGAACGGTCTGTGGATGTTTTCAATTATTTTTTCAATCAAGTTAGCCTTATTAAGCCTACGTAAATAGGCTTGTATGCTTTTTTGTTTTCCTATTAAAATTATCGATTTTCAAAATAGCCTAAAATATATTTAAGCACAATTTATTAATTCTTAATAAATGTAGAATCTTGAATTTTATATAAATAAATTTGGTTTATTTTTCACTTTTCTTCAGAAATAAATTTGCATTGAAGCACTAAACACACTGTATGTAACATACTTAACCCTTAGCTAGCGAAAGACGCCAAATTGGTGACAAACATGTTGCATTCTGCAAATGTGTTGTTTTCAATTTTTATTGTTTTGGGCAGCGCTTTTTCTGACAAAATACTTTTGCAACATTTAATTGCTAAAATTTTGAGAATAGGTAAAGCGAAATTTCCTATACAAAAATTGTGGTTTCAAATTGGAATCAACCTATTCGTACAATAAAAATTGTCAATTTGCATTCGTTAGCTAAGGGTTGACAGGCCAAAGTTTGTGTCCTAGAAACAAAGTTAAAGCATTTATTCCCACAGAATGTGAGGAATTTTTTAAATAATAATGTATTTTCTTTAATTAGCCTTTGTTTGAATAATACTCCTGGATTTTCGTTTTTGATATTTTCATAACATTAATAATCATGACAAAACATTAATAGGTATAAACAATACATAAAAATGTGTTATTTTTTTCTTCATGTAATTAAACTTATTTAAGTAAAAATCAAACATTTCATATTAATAAAACTTTTTATGAATAAAATTGTAAATGTTTAAACGTTTGAACTTCGTTGCTTTTATAATATAAATAGCAGGCTTCGCCCGCTACGGTGCTGGTCGGTTTTTCCAAATGAATCTTGAATCAAACGAAATATATCGTTGAATTTGATCTTGTATTTTAATTCAATTTGGACATTTATCCGGAATGTCTTTCCACAATGCTGAAACGATACGAACTCCATTGTTCTTATATTTTCTAATTTGTTAGACAAAATTTTGGTTGATAAGGACGTTAGTTGATCATTTACTGTAGGATTTGTGAAAAAACGATAAAAAATATGTGAAATATACTAAAACCATCCCTGAAAAATAGACAATGCAATTATCATCAAAATGCAGAAAAATATTTAAAAGGATTGTATTTTATAATGGGATTCACCTGATTAGAGAAATTTTCCCCATAGTTCTAAAACATAGAAAAGTAGAAAGATATGTTATATACTAAGACCTTCCCTAACAAATAATCTATATAACAGTGCACACCCCATCAAAATCCATTTAAAACAATCTTTTTAAAAAAGTTAAATTTTTATAAGCGGATTCATCTGACACATAATTCTGTAACTAAACAACGTAGAACGATTTTTTATAGCAAAACCTTTCCTGAAAAGTTATCTGACTAACAGTTCAATTCCCACTATATCCATTCAGCCGAAGGTTTAAAAGTGCTATCTTTCATAATACGGTTATAGAAATTTCCCACATTTATTCTAATTTCGTCACATTATATTATAACGATGAGAAAAAGTCACTCGGATTTTATCAGCAGTTTAAATTTTTTCGTTTATTTAGCACATAACTATAACATTAAAATTTTAAGAAATTCTTTAACGTTTTATTCCCCTTTTTACTGCTTAAATTTCTTCCCTTGCTATAATAACGTATTTATTTTTAGAAATTATGAGTTGTAATGTAAGGATTTCGAGATTTTTGTGCCAAAGAAGTCGCGAAATATTAAAAATAGCCACTATCTTATGAACTATTGGACTTAATAGAATTTATTTGGTACTACTCAATTCACCATACAAAAACACATTCCAATATGTTATCATTTGTCACATAAGAATAATAGCTGATTTGTAAGGAATTTTTTTTAAGTTTGTTCCCTTTTTTACCAACCTTAGGAGTGTAATTTTACAAAATACTTTCTTAGTACACATCTACATCCTAAGATGAATTTCCCCCCTAATTTTCATGTTTGTAGGTTCAGTAGTTTGGCAGTGTGTTGATGATCTCCGCAGGCAAGACTTTATTTTATATATACAGATCACATTCTAAAGTTGCACAAACTTCCACAAGTGTGACTTGTGTTAATGTAGAGTGATTGTCTATTTGGTACTACTCAATTCACCATACAAAAACACATTCAAATATGTTATCATTTTTCACATAAGAATAATAGCTGATTTGTAAGGAATTTTTTTTAAGTTTGTTCCCTTTTTTACCAACCTTAGGAGTGTAATTTTACAAAATACTTTCTTAGTACACATCTACATCCTAAGATGAATTTCCCCCCTAATTTTCATGTTTGTAGGTTCAGTAGTTTGGCAGTGTGTTGATGATCTCCGCAGGCAAGACTTTATTTTATATATACAGATCACATTCTAAAGTTGCACAAACTTCCACAAGTGTGACTTGTGTTAATGTAGAGTGATTGTCTATTTGGTACTACTCAATTCACCATACAAAAACACATTCAAATATGTTATCATTTTTCACATAAGAATAATAGCTGATTTGTAAGGAATTTTTTTTAAGTTTGTTCCCTTTTTTACCAACCTTAGGAGTGTAATTTTACAAAATACTTTCTTAGTACACATCTACATCCTAAGATGAATTTCCCCCCTAATTTTCATGTTTGTAGGTTCAGTAGTTTGGCAGTGTGTTGATGATCTCCGCAGGCAAGACTTTATTTTATATATACAGATCACATTCTAAAGTTGCACAAACTTCCACAAGTGTGACTTGTGTTAATGTAGAGTGATTGTCTATTTGGTACTACTCAATTCACCATACAAAAACACATTCAAATATGTTATCATTTTTCACATAAGAATAATAGCTGATTTGTAAGGAATTTTTTTTAAGTTTGTTCCCTTTTTTACCAACCTTAGGAGTGTAATTTTACAAAATACTTTCTTAGTACACATCTACATCCTAAGATGAATTTCCCCCCTAATTTTCATGTTTGTAGGTTCAGTAGTTTGGCAGTGTGTTGATGATCTCCGCAGGCAAGACTTTATTTTATATATACAGATCACATTCTAAAGTTGCACAAACTTCCACAAGTGTGACTTGTGTTAATGTAGAGTGATTGTCTATTTGGTACTACTCAATTCACCATACAAAAACACATTCAAATATGTTATCATTTTTCACATAAGAATAATAGCTGATTTGTAAGGAATTTTTTTTAAGTTTGATCCCTTTTTTACCAACCTTAGGAGTGTAATTTTACAAAATACTTTCTTAGTGCACATCTACATCCTAAGATGAATTTCGCTCCTAATTTTCATGTTTGTAGGTTCAGTAGTTTGGCAGTGTGTTGATGATCTCCGAAGGCAAGACTTTATTTTATATATACAGATCACATTCTAAAGTTGCACAAACTTCCACAAGTGTGACTTGTGTTAATGTAGAGTGATTGTCTATTTGGTACTACTCAATTCACCATACAAAAACACATTCAAATATGTTATCATTTTTCACATAAGAATAATAGCTGATTTGTAAGGAATTTTTTTTAAGTTTGATCCCTTTTTTACCAACTTTAGGAGTGTAATTTTACAAAATACTTTCTTAGTGCACATCTACATCCTAAGATGAATTTCCCCCCTAATTTTCATGTTTGTAGGTTCAGTAGTTTGGCAGTGTGTTGATGATCTCCGCAGGCAAGACTTTATTTTATATATACAGATCACATTCTAAAGTTGCACAAACTTACACAATTGTGACTTGTGTTAATGTAGAGTGATTGTCTTTGAGCCTTACTGCAAATAAATGAATGTTTCCAGAAAAGAATTTGCGAAAGACACAATCCGATTTATTGCTTTTTACATGATAATTTCAGAAATGTCCGCACTTAGGCTTTATGAAACCGAACCGATAAATTTCATCTTTGAATTCCTGATATGTATGGCCTGGAAGCTAATTCTAAGACTGAATTATTCTCTTAAATTAAGATTAATCATCCTTAATATAACGAAGATTGTTATTTAGTTCAGCGATGAAACAGAACAAACAAAACATCAATATTAAAAAAAATTTAAAAAATCCAATAATTTAACTTTTTTTTCCTTTCAATAATTTTATTTCAAAACAATTTCAACATCTAAATGCATTAGAAGTATACTTCTAGTGATAAGGAAGTAAAATTTTGGGATGTAATAGCTTACACAAAAAACATAAAATTTCACTATATTGCTATATTTACTATATTTCATTAAATTGCTTTTCAATTTCTTGGTATACGCAGTAAATGACATATTTTGAGTGAATTTTCAAACGACTGAGCTTTATCCCTTAGAAAATTACATTTTCAAAATACAAATCATTAAATATTTCCTTTTCATTGTTCTCCCAGAAATCAGGTACTTTATAAAATAATACATTTTTATTTCATATTTCAGATATTTACTTTAATATAACGGAGAAAATTTGTTTTCATTCATAAATTAACAAAAAGCGCTGTAAAAATACAGAAAAAGTGCAATAGTTTATGAAATATAGATTCATGTTTTTCATTATAGGTAATTATATTTCATGCATATCTCCTTTCATATTCGGATATGTTTAAAAAATTGATTTCAAAACGTTTATTTTGTGAAGTATGTAGAAGGACTTACCTATATGAAGAGTCAGGAAATAAAATATTTTGGATTAATAATGAACGGTAAATATTTTTTCATTTGAACATAGACTAAAACTTAATTCCATATATAGGATAGTATGTTACTTAAAGTAAATGTGTTAGTTAAATTGAGCCTTCATTCCTCAAAGATACTTTAAAGGACAATTAAAAAATATGTTATAAAATTCTTTAGCAGATCGACTGACATAAAAAAAAGTCAAGGATGAGTTATAAAGTACTTTACAATGTATACCTACCAACCAATGTGGTCAAATCTGGCAGATTTTTTTAATTCAGAAATTCCAAATTATCCCGGAAATTTTAAATATTTATTTTTGGTTTACATAATAATACACATTCGGTGAACAGGATAAAAGAATGTCATTATTCAAAATTTCTGGTTCAATTTTGGAATTTCTGAATAAAAAATCCACCATACATAGCAATACCGTTGTCAACGCTTACTATTTATCCGTAAAATGTTGTTTAATTTAATACAGATTAATCACGCTTGGAATCAGAAAGTTTTCTTAATACATTTTCATTTTTTAATCATAAATTTATACATAAAACTTATTTGAATTTATTTCTATAAAAATTACTAAAAATGTAAAGGCGTTTTAATAAGACGAAAATTTCTAGCAAATTTTACTGGTGGCAGTGTGCCCCGTCGGTAATCAGGTCCTATTTAAGTTCGAATTATTTTGATAATCGAATATTTTGCAAATTATTGAAAAATACCGATGACAATTATCACTATGATGGATTCTCATTCACCAATTTTAGATTTAGGTGACAAATAGGTTAATGTTTGATTTAATGTTGTAAAGTTATAAATTACTTTTTAAATGTACAATAATTGTAATAAAAATATCTTCACAGTTACATACCAGAAAAAGTTAGATGTTTCACATGAATATATAAATATAAGACATACGCTGGTGATACTATGTGTTTGATCTACACCTTGTTCAAGTTAACGAAGTCTCAATGAAAGATGCTTCGTAGTGTTTAAAGATATAGAATGTCTACCAGTTTTGCTACCTCTTCGATTAACCCTTCATGGCACAGTGGTCCCACTACGGGCACACTTAATTTTAATATCAAACATGCACTCGGCACCAAGAATATTTAATAAAATTTTGTTTCTAAAATGAAAGCTTAAAATGAGGGGTTCATATTTTCTAAAAAATTCGTTTGTAAATTACGGAGTCAGTCAGTAATTTCTCATTTTGTGAACAGACTTTGCCTGTGCCGGAAAGGATTAAGAAATTTGGGAAAACAATTGTGATGGGCAAAACGAATTATTTTGATAATCGAATGATTTTAAATAATCGAATGATCTGAAAATTATTGCAAATTATAGAAGATAATTATCGTTACGATTAATTCTCATTAGCCATTGTGAGATCTAGGAGAAGTTACGTAAATTACGGGGATTCAAATATATTTAACCCCTTGAAGGGCGGTGGGATATAATATATCCCACTTAATTTTAATTCCCAAATGCCACAGTGACACCGGAATTTTGGAAACAAATTTTACTTTTATAATATACGTGAAGAAAATCTTTTACTTATCTGGAGATAAATTTGTTGTTAAATCCCGGTGTGACTCAATGATTTCAACATTTTAGAAACGTAACTACTTTGCCCCTGAAAGGGTTAAGAAACACTTCCTTAAATCTAAGAAATTATTCAATAAATAGAACAATTCCCGTAAAATTACGGGAATAAGAGCATCTTTAACCCTTTCCGGCGCGGAGTAAGTCTGTTTGTAAAATGATGAAATAATGGATTGACACCAGAATTTACTTACGAAACCATTAGAAAATAAAAACTTGCTCTTTTTCTCGTACTTTATAAAAAGTAAATTTTAATTAAATATTCTTGGTGCCGTTTGTCAGTATTGGAATTAAAATTAAGTGTCATTTTTTGGGGACACCGCCCGCTAAAGGTTTCTCATTAATGCCGGTTGGTGCGAAATTACAACAAATATACAAACGAGATATTCTAAAATAACTATCCCATAGGATTAACTTTAGAAAGCAGGTGTGTTCCCGTGAGTGAAGTAGCCTCTTAACAAACATTTAAAATCTGAAAAATAATCTACTATTTTAAAGCTTTAAAATTTTGATTGAAACAGAAATTTTGTGTATTTAATTGTGTGCGAATTTTGTGTACAGCTGAATACCTACTGTCAAGCTGAAAATCATAAAATTTTGAAAAAGTCGTATTATTTTAATACAGAGAGATAAAAAAATAAAAATCTAACAGGCTTCTTCTATTAAACATAAACATGTTTTGTTATAGTAGTTGCCAACAATTAAAAATCCACAATAAAATTCTTTCTACAATAATAAACTTTCTATTGAAAGATTTCCACGTCAAAAATTCAAAAGAAATTAAAAGTTTCGCCAATTGAAAAGGGGATTAAAATGACGTCATATTGGTAATTAAACGGAAATTTTAAAATCTTTCTCAATTACACAAGGAATATGAGTATGTTTAACTACCGAAAGCTGGTTAGTATGACCTCATTAGAGAATTAAAAAGAAATCTAATCTGACGTCATATTGGAAGTTTAACGGACATTTTCAAATGTTTCAGAATAATACAAAGAGAGTATCAATATGCGTAATAAAGAAAGTGGGTAGATATGGCGTCAGCAAGTGATTATAACGTCATATGAGTTTGAGGAACGTATTGAATCACGATAAAAACCCGATTATGGAAATATTAGCATATTTTAACGTTTTGAAGTTCTCTATACAACATGTTTAATTTTGAATTTTTTTTAAATATCGCATTTAGTACATATGGCAGATATTATCATGTCAGAGTATAATAGCGGGCTTCGCCTGCTATCGGTCCGGTTCAGATATTCCAAAAACGAAAAAATAGACCGGTAAATTTTTACTTTATAAAAAATATGACTTTTTTTTATGGAAAATTATATTTATTTGGATTTATTAAAGAAAGGATAAATTGTCTTAAAAGGAATATTAAACGAATTCTTTTGTGCTATCTTCGATCACACTTACCTACTAGTTTAATTTCAATATTAATGATTTTTTAATCATTTGCAGAACATGTTAGAACGCTTGCAGGTATCAACAAAACTGGTAAAGAAAAATCACATTCAGGCATAGATTATGAAACACTTTCCAACACTTCCAGAATACTTTAACAAAACTCCGCCGTTTAATAAGGTAAAGAAGGTACGTAGACATTTTAGAAAATGCATAACACATTTGACAGCTTGATTTTAGCATTTACCGTCCACAGCAGGAAAAATACTCCATTTATTTTAGGCAGCCATGTATATGATATATACATTTGTGTATATTATACAGAGTATGCTATTATCATCCATAGGCGGCCATGTATCCAGTTTTTTGCATAGCCCTGTATGCATTTTCATCTCTTAGTACACTAAATATAGATGTGCTTGAAACGCATAACGCAATTTAAAAACACCTTTAAGCAACTCACGCCCATAAATCAGTAATGCCCACGAATACTTTTGTGTATCCCTGTATATGATCTACATAATATTTAGATGCCACGTAGCATTCAAAATATAGTTAAAATTAAAAACGCATAGCATAACTGAAAACGCACTTCCAGCAATTACCTGTACCAGGCAATACTTTGGATGCAGTAATGTATCCAAAATATTTTGTACCTCCCTGTAAATGAGAGATAAATGCTATGCCCATGATATTCTACAGCAAGCATCTTGCAGTAAACCTCAGTAATGCATATCAATTTCATTATGTTTGAAATAGAGCAAAATAATTTAAAATACGCTGCAAGTAGTTTTTTCCCAAAAACCATAATATAACTGAATTATAGTATATTTCTAAAGTTTGTTCCCTTTTTTACCAACCTTAGGAGTGTAATTTTACAAAATACTTTCTTAGTACACATCTACATCCTAAGATGAATTTCCCCCCTAATTTTCATGTTTGTAGGTTCAGTAGTTTGGCAGTGTGTTGATGATCTCCGCAGGCAAGACTTTATTTTATATATACAGATCACATTCTAAAGTTGCACAAACTTCCACAAGTGTGACTTGTGTTAATGTAGAGTGATTGTCTATTTGGTACTACTCAATTCACCATACAAAAACACATTCAAATATGTTATCATTTTTCACATAAGAATAATAGCTGATTTGTAAGGAATTTTTTTTAAGTTTGATCCCTTTTTTACCAACCTTAGGAGTGTAATTTTACAAAATACTTTCTTAGTGCACATCTACATCCTAAGATGAATTTCGCTCCTAATTTTCATGTTTGTAGGTTCAGTAGTTTGGCAGTGTGTTGATGATCTCCGAAGGCAAGACTTTATTTTATATATACAGATCACATTCTAAAGTTGCACAAACTTCCACAAGTGTGACTTGTGTTAATGTAGAGTGATTGTCTATTTGGTACTACTCAATTCACCATACAAAAACACATTCAAATATGTTATCATTTTTCACATAAGAATAATAGCTGATTTGTAAGGAATTTTTTTTAAGTTTGATCCCTTTTTTACCAACTTTAGGAGTGTAATTTTACAAAATACTTTCTTAGTGCACATCTACATCCTAAGATGAATTTCCCCCCTAATTTTCATGTTTGTAGGTTCAGTAGTTTGGCAGTGTGTTGATGATCTCCGCAGGCAAGACTTTATTTTATATATACAGATCACATTCTAAAGTTGCACAAACTTACACAATTGTGACTTGTGTTAATGTAGAGTGATTGTCTTTGAGCCTTACTGCAAATAAATGAATGTTTCCAGAAAAGAATTTGCGAAAGACACAATCCGATTTATTGCTTTTTACATGATAATTTCAGAAATGTCCGCACTTAGGCTTTATGAAACCGAACCGATAAATTTCATCTTTGAATTCCTGATATGTATGGCCTGGAAGCTAATTCTAAGACTGAATTATTCTCTTAAATTAAGATTAATCATCCTTAATATAACGAAGATTGTTATTTAGTTCAGCGATGAAACAGAACAAACAAAACATCAATATTAAAAAAAATTTAAAAAATCCAATAATTTAACTTTTTTTTCCTTTCAATAATTTTATTTCAAAACAATTTCAACATCTAAATGCATTAGAAGTATACTTCTAGTGATAAGGAAGTAAAATTTTGGGATGTAATAGCTTACACAAAAAACATAAAATTTCACTATATTGCTTTATTTACTATATTTCATTAAATTGCTTTTCAATTTCTTGGTATACGCAGTAAATGACATATTTTGAGTGAATTTTCAAACGACTGAGCTTTATCCCTTAGAAAATTACATTTTCAAAATACAAATCATTAAATATTTCCTTTTCATTGTTCTCCCAGAAATCAGGTACTTTATAAAATAATACATTTTTATTTCATATTTCAGATATTTACTTTAATATAACGGAGAAAATTTGTTTTCATTCATAAATTAACAAAAAGCGCTGTAAAAATACAGAAAAAGTGCAATAGTTTATGAAATATAGATTCATGTTTTTCATTATAGGTAATTATATTTCATGCATATCTCCTTTCATATTCGGATATGTTTAAAAAATTGATTTCAAAACGTTTATTTTGTGAAGTATGTAGAAGGACTTACCTATATGAAGAGTCAGGAAATAAAATATTTTGGATTAATAATGAACGGTAAATATTTTTTCATTTGAACATAGACTAAAACTTAATTCCATATATAGGATAGTATGTTACTTAAAGTAAATGTGTTAGTTAAATTGAGCCTTCATTCCTCAAAGATACTTTAAAGGACAATTAAAAAATATGTTATAAAATTCTTTAGCAGATCGACTGACATAAAAAAAAAGTCAAGGATGAGTTATAAAGTACTTTACAATGTATACCTACCAACCAATGTGGTCAAATCTGGCAGATTTTTTTAATTCAGAAATTCCAAATTATCCCGGAAATTTTAAATATTTATTTTTGGTTTACATAATAATACACATTCGGTGAACAGGATAAAAGAATGTCATTATTCAAAATTTCTGGTTCAATTTTGGAATTTCTGAATAAAAAATCCACCATACATAGCAATACCGTTGTCAACGCTTACTATTTATCCGTAAAATGTTGTTTAATTTAATACAGATTAATCACGCTTGGAATCAGAAAGTTTTCTTAATACATTTTCATTTTTTAATCATAAATTTATACATAAAACTTATTTGAATTTATTTCTATAAAAATTACTAAAAATGTAAAGGCGTTTTAATAAGACGAAAATTTCTAGCAAATTTTACTGGTGGCAGTGTGCCCCGTCGGTAATCAGGTCCTATTTAAGTTCGAATTATTTTGATAATCGAATATTTTGCAAATTATTGAAAAATACCGATGACAATTATCACTATGATGGATTCTCATTCACCAATTTTAGATTTAGGTGACAAATAGGTTAATGTTTGATTTAATGTTGTAAAGTTATAAATTACTTTTTAAATGTACAATAATTGTAATAAAAATATCTTCACAGTTACATACCAGAAAAAGTTAGATGTTTCACATGAATATATAAATATAAGACATACGCTGGTGATACTATGTGTTTGATCTACACCTTGTTCAAGTTAACGAAGTCTCAATGAAAGATGCTTCGTAGTGTTTAAAGATATAGAATGTCTACCAGTTTTGCTACCTCTTCGATTAACCCTTCATGGCACAGTGGTCCCACTACGGGCACACTTAATTTTAATATCAAACATGCACTCGGCACCAAGAATATTTAATAAAATTTTGTTTCTAAAATGAAAGCTTAAAATGAGGGGTTCATATTTTCTAAAAAATTCGTTTGTAAATTACGGAGTCAGTCAGTAATTTCTCATTTTGTGAACAGACTTTGCCTGTGCCGGAAAGGATTAAGAAATTTGGGAAAACAATTGTGATGGGCAAAACAAATTATTTTGATAATCGAATGATTTTAAATAATCGAATGATCTGAAAATTATTGCAAATTATAGAAGATAATTATCGTTACGATTAATTCTCATTAGCCATTGTGAGATCTAGGAGAAGTTACGTAAATTACGGGGATTCAAATATATTTAACCCCTTGAAGGGCGGTGGGATATAATATATCCCACTTAATTTTAATTCCCAAATGCCACAGTGACACCGGAATTTTGGAAACAAATTTTACTTTTATAATATACGTGAAGAAAATCTTTTACTTATCTGGAGATAAATTTGTTGTTAAATCCCGGTGTGACTCAATGATTTCAACATTTTAGAAACGTAACTACTTTGCCCCTGAAAGGGTTAAGAAACACTTCCTTAAATCTAAGAAATTATTCAATAAATAGAACAATTCCCGTAAAATTACGGGAATAAGAGCATCTTTAACCCTTTCCGGCGCGGAGTAAGTCTGTTTGTAAAATGATGAAATAATGGATTGACACCAGAATTTACTTACGAAACCATTAGAAAATAAAAACTTGCTCTTTTTCTCGTACTTTATAAAAAGTAAATTTTAATTAAATATTCTTGGTGCCGTTTGTCAGTATTGGAATTAAAATTAAGTGTCATTTTTTGGGGACACCGCCCGCTAAAGGTTTCTCATTAATGCCGGTTGGTGCGAAATTACAACAAATATACAAACGAGATATTCTAAAATAACTATCCCATAGGATTAACTTTAGAAAGCAGGTGTGTTCCCGTGAGTGAAGTAGCCTCTTAACAAACATTTAAAATCTGAAAAATAATCTACTATTTTAAAGCTTTAAAATTTTGATTGAAACAGAAATTTTGTGTATTTAATTGTGTGCGAATTTTGTGTACAGCTGAATACCTACTGTCAAGCTGAAAATCATAAAATTTTGAAAAAGTCGTATTATTTTAATACAGAGAGATAAAAAAATAAAAATCTAACAGGCTTCTTCTATTAAACATAAACATGTTTTGTTATAGTAGTTGCCAACAATTAAAAATCCACAATAAAATTCTTTCTACAATAATAAACTTTCTATTGAAAGATTTCCACGTCAAAAATTCAAAAGAAATTAAAAGTTTCGCCAATTGAAAAGGGGATTAAAATGACGTCATATTGGTAATTAAACGGAAATTTTAAAATCTTTCTCAATTACACAAGGAATATGAGTATGTTTAACTACCGAAAGCTGGTTAGTATGACCTCATTAGAGAATTAAAAAGAAATCTAATCTGACGTCATATTGGAAGTTTAACGGACATTTTCAAATGTTTCAGAATAATACAAAGAGAGTATCAATATGCGTAATAAAGAAAGTGGGTAGATATGGCGTCAGCAAGTGATTATAACGTCATATGAGTTTGAGGAACGTATTGAATCACGATAAAAACCCGATTATGGAAATATTAGCATATTTTAACGTTTTGAAGTTCTCTATACAACATGTTTAATTTTGAATTTTTTTTAAATATCGCATTTAGTACATATGGCAGATATTATCATGTCAGAGTATAATAGCGGGCTTCGCCTGCTATCGGTCCGGTTCAGATATTCCAAAAACGAAAAAATAGACCGGTAAATTTTTACTTTATAAAAAATATGACTTTTTTTTATGGAAAATTATATTTATTTGGATTTATTAAAGAAAGGATAAATTGTCTTAAAAGGAATATTAAACGAATTCTTTTGTGCTATCTTCGATCACACTTACCTACTAGTTTAATTTCAATATTAATGATTTTTTAATCATTTGCAGAACATGTTAGAACGCTTGCAGGTATCAACAAAACTGGTAAAGAAAAATCACATTCAGGCATAGATTATGAAACACTTTCCAACACTTCCAGAATACTTTAACAAAACTCCGCCGTTTAATAAGGTAAAGAAGGTACGTAGACATTTTAGAAAATGCATAACACATTTGACAGCTTGATTTTAGCATTTACCGTCCACAGCAGGAAAAATACTCCATTTATTTTAGGCAGCCATGTATATGATATATACATTTGTGTATATTATACAGAGTATGCTATTATCATCCATAGGCGGCCATGTATCCAGTTTTTTGCATAGCCCTGTATGCATTTTCATCTCTTAGTACACTAAATATAGATGTGCTTGAAACGCATAACGCAATTTAAAAACACCTTTAAGCAACTCACGCCCATAAATCAGTAATGCCCACGAATACTTTTGTGTATCCCTGTATATGATCTACATAATATTTAGATGCCACGTAGCATTCAAAATATAGTTAAAATTAAAAACGCATAGCATAACTGAAAACGCACTTCCAGCAATTACCTGTACCAGGCAATACTTTGGATGCAGTAATGTATCCAAAATATTTTGTACCTCCCTGTAAATGAGAGATAAATGCTATGCCCATGATATTCTACAGCAAGCATCTTGCAGTAAACCTCAGTAATGCATATCAATTTCATTATGTTTGAAATAGAGCAAAATAATTTAAAATACGCTGCAAGTAGTTTTTTCCCAAAAACCATAATATAACTGAATTATAGTATATTTCTAAAGTTTGTTCCCTTTTTTACCAACCTTAGGAGTGTAATTTTACAAAATACTTTCTTAGTACACATCTACATCCTAAGATGAATTTCCCCCCTAATTTTCATGTTTGTAGGTTCAGTAGTTTGGCAGTGTGTTGATGATCTCCGCAGGCAAGACTTTATTTTATATATACAGATCACATTCTAAAGTTGCACAAACTTCCACAAGTGTGACTTGTGTTAATGTAGAGTGATTGTCTATTTGGTACTACTCAATTCACCATACAAAAACACATTCAAATATGTTATCATTTTTCACATAAGAATAATAGCTGATTTGTAAGGAATTTTTTTTAAGTTTGATCCCTTTTTTACCAACCTTAGGAGTGTAATTTTACAAAATACTTTCTTAGTGCACATCTACATCCTAAGATGAATTTCGCTCCTAATTTTCATGTTTGTAGGTTCAGTAGTTTGGCAGTGTGTTGATGATCTCCGAAGGCAAGACTTTATTTTATATATACAGATCACATTCTAAAGTTGCACAAACTTCCACAAGTGTGACTTGTGTTAATGTAGAGTGATTGTCTATTTGGTACTACTCAATTCACCATACAAAAACACATTCAAATATGTTATCATTTTTCACATAAGAATAATAGCTGATTTGTAAGGAATTTTTTTTAAGTTTGATCCCTTTTTTACCAACTTTAGGAGTGTAATTTTACAAAATACTTTCTTAGTGCACATCTACATCCTAAGATGAATTTCCCCCCTAATTTTCATGTTTGTAGGTTCAGTAGTTTGGCAGTGTGTTGATGATCTCCGCAGGCAAGACTTTATTTTATATATACAGATCACATTCTAAAGTTGCACAAACTTACACAATTGTGACTTGTGTTAATGTAGAGTGATTGTCTTTGAGCCTTACTGCAAATAAATGAATGTTTCCAGAAAAGAATTTGCGAAAGACACAATCCGATTTATTGCTTTTTACATGATAATTTCAGAAATGTCCGCACTTAGGCTTTATGAAACCGAACCGATAAATTTCATCTTTGAATTCCTGATATGTATGGCCTGGAAGCTAATTCTAAGACTGAATTATTCTCTTAAATTAAGATTAATCATCCTTAATATAACGAAGATTGTTATTTAGTTCAGCGATGAAACAGAACAAACAAAACATCAATATTAAAAAAAATTTAAAAAATCCAATAATTTAACTTTTTTTTCCTTTCAATAATTTTATTTCAAAACAATTTCAACATCTAAATGCATTAGAAGTATACTTCTAGTGATAAGGAAGTAAAATTTTGGGATGTAATAGCTTACACAAAAAACATAAAATTTCACTATATTGCTTTATTTACTATATTTCATTAAATTGCTTTTCAATTTCTTGGTATACGCAGTAAATGACATATTTTGAGTGAATTTTCAAACGACTGAGCTTTATCCCTTAGAAAATTACATTTTCAAAATACAAATCATTAAATATTTCCTTTTCATTGTTCTCCCAGAAATCAGGTACTTTATAAAATAATACATTTTTATTTCATATTTCAGATATTTACTTTAATATAACGGAGAAAATTTGTTTTCATTCATAAATTAACAAAAAGCGCTGTAAAAATACAGAAAAAGTGCAATAGTTTATGAAATATAGATTCATGTTTTTCATTATAGGTAATTATATTTCATGCATATCTCCTTTCATATTCGGATATGTTTAAAAAATTGATTTCAAAACGTTTATTTTGTGAAGTATGTAGAAGGACTTACCTATATGAAGAGTCAGGAAATAAAATATTTTGGATTAATAATGAACGGTAAATATTTTTTCATTTGAACATAGACTAAAACTTAATTCCATATATAGGATAGTATGTTACTTAAAGTAAATGTGTTAGTTAAATTGAGCCTTCATTCCTCAAAGATACTTTAAAGGACAATTAAAAAATATGTTATAAAATTCTTTAGCAGATCGACTGACATAAAAAAAAAGTCAAGGATGAGTTATAAAGTACTTTACAATGTATACCTACCAACCAATGTGGTCAAATCTGGCAGATTTTTTTAATTCAGAAATTCCAAATTATCCCGGAAATTTTAAATATTTATTTTTGGTTTACATAATAATACACATTCGGTGAACAGGATAAAAGAATGTCATTATTCAAAATTTCTGGTTCAATTTTGGAATTTCTGAATAAAAAATCCACCATACATAGCAATACCGTTGTCAACGCTTACTATTTATCCGTAAAATGTTGTTTAATTTAATACAGATTAATCACGCTTGGAATCAGAAAGTTTTCTTAATACATTTTCATTTTTTAATCATAAATTTATACATAAAACTTATTTGAATTTATTTCTATAAAAATTACTAAAAATGTAAAGGCGTTTTAATAAGACGAAAATTTCTAGCAAATTTTACTGGTGGCAGTGTGCCCCGTCGGTAATCAGGTCCTATTTAAGTTCGAATTATTTTGATAATCGAATATTTTGCAAATTATTGAAAAATACCGATGACAATTATCACTATGATGGATTCTCATTCACCAATTTTAGATTTAGGTGACAAATAGGTTAATGTTTGATTTAATGTTGTAAAGTTATAAATTACTTTTTAAATGTACAATAATTGTAATAAAAATATCTTCACAGTTACATACCAGAAAAAGTTAGATGTTTCACATGAATATATAAATATAAGACATACGCTGGTGATACTATGTGTTTGATCTACACCTTGTTCAAGTTAACGAAGTCTCAATGAAAGATGCTTCGTAGTGTTTAAAGATATAGAATGTCTACCAGTTTTGCTACCTCTTCGATTAACCCTTCATGGCACAGTGGTCCCACTACGGGCACACTTAATTTTAATATCAAACATGCACTCGGCACCAAGAATATTTAATAAAATTTTGTTTCTAAAATGAAAGCTTAAAATGAGGGGTTCATATTTTCTAAAAAATTCGTTTGTAAATTACGGAGTCAGTCAGTAATTTCTCATTTTGTGAACAGACTTTGCCTGTGCCGGAAAGGATTAAGAAATTTGGGAAAACAATTGTGATGGGCAAAACGAATTATTTTGATAATCGAATGATTTTAAATAATCGAATGATCTGAAAATTATTGCAAATTATAGAAGATAATTATCGTTACGATTAATTCTCATTAGCCATTGTGAGATCTAGGAGAAGTTACGTAAATTACGGGGATTCAAATATATTTAACCCCTTGAAGGGCGGTGGGATATAATATATCCCACTTAATTTTAATTCCCAAATGCCACAGTGACACCGGAATTTTGGAAACAAATTTTACTTTTATAATATACGTGAAGAAAATCTTTTACTTATCTGGAGATAAATTTGTTGTTAAATCCCGGTGTGACTCAATGATTTCAACATTTTAGAAACGTAACTACTTTGCCCCTGAAAGGGTTAAGAAACACTTCCTTAAATCTAAGAAATTATTCAATAAATAGAACAATTCCCGTAAAATTACGGGAATAAGAGCATCTTTAACCCTTTCCGGCGCGGAGTAAGTCTGTTTGTAAAATGATGAAATAATGGATTGACACCAGAATTTACTTACGAAACCATTAGAAAATAAAAACTTGCTCTTTTTCTCGTACTTTATAAAAAGTAAATTTTAATTAAATATTCTTGGTGCCGTTTGTCAGTATTGGAATTAAAATTAAGTGTCATTTTTTGGGGACACCGCCCGCTAAAGGGTTCTCATTAATGCCGGTTGGTGCGAAATTACAACAAATATACAAACGAGATATTCTAAAATAACTATCCCATAGGATTAACTTTAGAAAGCAGGTGTGTTCCCGTGAGTGAAGTAGCCTCTTAACAAACATTTAAAATCTGAAAAATAATCTACTATTTTAAAGCTTTAAAATTTTGATTGAAACAGAAATTTTGTGTATTTAATTGTGTGCGAATTTTGTGTACAGCTGAATACCTACTGTCAAGCTGAAAATCATAAAATTTTGAAAAAGTCGTATTATTTTAATACAGAGAGATAAAAAAATAAAAATCTAACAGGCTTCTTCTATTAAACATAAACATGTTTTGTTATAGTAGTTGCCAACAATTAAAAATCCACAATAAAATTCTTTCTACAATAATAAACTTTCTATTGAAAGATTTCCACGTCAAAAATTCAAAAGAAATTAAAAGTTTCGCCAATTGAAAAGGGGATTAAAATGACGTCATATTGGTAATTAAACGGAAATTTTAAAATCTTTCTCAATTACACAAGGAATATGAGTATGTTTAACTACCGAAAGCTGGTTAGTATGACCTCATTAGAGAATTAAAAAGAAATCTAATCTGACGTCATATTGGAAGTTTAACGGACATTTTCAAATGTTTCAGAATAATACAAAGAGAGTATCAATATGCGTAATAAAGAAAGTGGGTAGATATGGCGTCAGCAAGTGATTATAACGTCATATGAGTTTGAGGAACGTATTGAATCACGATAAAAACCCGATTATGGAAATATTAGCATATTTTAACGTTTTGAAGTTCTCTATACAACATGTTTAATTTTGAATTTTTTTTAAATATCGCATTTAGTACATATGGCAGATATTATCATGTCAGAGTATAATAGCGGGCTTCGCCTGCTATCGGTCCGGTTCAGATATTCCAAAAACGAAAAAATAGACCGGTAAATTTTTACTTTATAAAAAATATGACTTTTTTTTATGGAAAATTATATTTATTTGGATTTATTAAAGAAAGGATAAATTGTCTTAAAAGGAATATTAAACGAATTCTTTTGTGCTATCTTCGATCACACTTACCTACTAGTTTAATTTCAATATTAATGATTTTTTAATCATTTGCAGAACATGTTAGAACGCTTGCAGGTATCAACAAAACTGGTAAAGAAAAATCACATTCAGGCATAGATTATGAAACACTTTCCAACACTTCCAGAATACTTTAACAAAACTCCGCCGTTTAATAAGGTAAAGAAGGTACGTAGACATTTTAGAAAATGCATAACACATTTGACAGCTTGATTTTAGCATTTACCGTCCACAGCAGGAAAAATACTCCATTTATTTTAGGCAGCCATGTATATGATATATACATTTGTGTATATTATACAGAGTATGCTATTATCATCCATAGGCGGCCATGTATCCAGTTTTTTGCATAGCCCTGTATGCATTTTCATCTCTTAGTACACTAAATATAGATGTGCTTGAAACGCATAACGCAATTTAAAAACACCTTTAAGCAACTCACGCCCATAAATCAGTAATGCCCACGAATACTTTTGTGTATCCCTGTATATGATCTACATAATATTTAGATGCCACGTAGCATTCAAAATATAGTTAAAATTAAAAACGCATAGCATAACTGAAAACGCACTTCCAGCAATTACCTGTACCAGGCAATACTTTGGATGCAGTAATGTATCCAAAATATTTTGTACCTCCCTGTAAATGAGAGATAAATGCTATGCCCATGATATTCTACAGCAAGCATCTTGCAGTAAACCTCAGTAATGCATATCAATTTCATTATGTTTGAAATAGAGCAAAATAATTTAAAATACGCTGCAAGTAGTTTTTTCCCAAAAACCATAATATAACTGAATTATTTTGTGTGATCCTGTAAATGATTGATAATTGCTTTGCAATTCAAATTCTATAGAAAGCATATTTTAGAGCACTTCAGAACTTTATATCAATTTTAGTGTAACATCATTAAAATAAGCCTCAAACGATATTTTGTCATACACCATAATATAAGGAAGTACTTTGAATGCCCCTGTAAATGGACTGTAAGTGCTACACATAACATATCATAAAGCAACCTTCCGCTAGCGCACCTCCAAAATGCACATAAATTTCCTTATAAATCCATTTTAATACTTTGACATTTTTCTATAGAAACTTTCGCACGCCTTGCATTCATAATATTTCAAATTTTAATTGCTTAAAAGGCGTATAGCCAACATAGTGAAAAAGTATCATGCCCGTGACTCGAACCTGGGTCATCAGTATATGCACTGACGTTCTACCAACTGAACCACTTGGAACGATACAAAGCCTGGGACTTCTTACTATCACATGTTGGCAAGGTTACAATCGCAGCACAAGATGGAATATTTTTCCGTGAGCCACCCACTCTGGTGCAAACACGAAACTAAAGAGAATCTAGCATCGATGATTGAATAAATCTGAACAGATTTAGATAGAACTAGTAATAGAATAGATCTAGTAGATTTATGCAATCATCGATGCTTGATTCTCTTTAATTTGGTGTTTGCCCCAGGGTTGGTGGCTCACGGAAAAATATTCCATCTTGTGCTGCGATTGTAGCCTTGCCAACATGTGATAGTGAGAAGTCCATGGCTGGGTATCGTTACAAGTAGTTCAGTTGGTAGAACGTCAGTGCGCTATATTGATCACCCGGGTTCGAATCCCGGCTTGGATACTTTTTCACTATGTTGGCTATACGTCTTTTAAGTAATTAAAATTTGAAATTTAAGCTCATTATGTTTCGAATAGTGTAACACCATTAAAATACACCGCACATGTTTTTTCTCCACAAGCAATAATGTAACAGAATATTTTTGAGTTACCCTGTAAATTAACTAAAAAGGCACTTCATTTTCAATACCGAACATGCCAAGACAAAACTCAATAACATAAATCAATTACATGGCAATCCGAGTATATTTACGTGAGTTAGAGCTCCAACAGACGAACAAATACACCAAATTCATAAACACTTTTCAACTATGTTGGAAAGTGTTTAAAATGAATAAATAAATATATATATATATATGTATATGTATATATACAGGGTGTAACTGAAATGCTTCAACAAACTTTGAGGGATGATAGTACTCATGAAGATGAACAAAAAATGCAATAGAACACGGGGTCGCAAATGACATTTAACCCTTTCAGGGACAGTGGTATGTCTAAAAAACCACTTAATTTTAATACCAAAACGCCACAATGGCACCAGAATTTTGCTAAAATCTTTTCCATTTAATATTTACGTGAAATATAGCCTTTTTCTTATTTACAAACATTTTTTTTTTTTTTTGTAAATTCCGGTGCCAGTCCATTTTTAGACGCATTTTCTCTATTTTTATCCTTTAAGCCTTTTAGGGGCAAACTACTTTTAGTACTAAAATGTTGAAATAAATGACTGGCACCGGAATTTATAAAAAAATTTGTTTGTAAATAAGAAAAAGGCTATATTTCACATACATATTAAATGGAAAAGAATTTAGCAAAATTCTGGTGCCATTATGGCGTTTTGGAATTAAAATTAAGCGCTTTCATAAACATACCACTGCCCCTGAAGGGGTTAAACGTCATTTGCGACCCCATGTTCCATTTCATTTTTTGTTCGTCTTCATGAGTACTTCATCCCTCAAAGTTTGTTGAAGCATTTCAGTTACACCCTGTATATAAACGTGGTATTCAGAAACGGACCGAGTAGGAGGCTCGTAATATAGTACTTATATTTTAATAAAAGAGAGTGACGATTTTTTGCACAATGATTTGTTGTATAATTAATAGCAGGTGTTTATTTATTTATTTATTTATTTATTTATATGCCTGACTGTACATCGAACAGAGCATGCGGATGGGTGTGGGCATGTCTGGCACTTTTGCACCTAAAATACTTTTGTACAAAAAGCATTTAATTACCAAACTTTCATGGGTGTTTTTTTAGTACTTTTCTAACATTTATATGACTTAATAATGCAGCAAAAATTTTCCAAGACATAGTTTTCATGTCACCACCGCAACGCCTAAAAAATAGTTTTTTAAGTATGAAAATGATGATGAGGTACTGCGTTCGATAAATGTTTGTTTAATAAAAAAAAAACTTAATTTTAAAGTTTTGTTTTCCCACCATTTAAGTACTGAGCTAATGCAGAAGAATTTCAGAAACGGCCTCATGCATTAGGCCAGGGTTGTCCAACTGTGGCCCGCCTGATATCAATAAATTTTAAAAGAAACAGTCGACTTCTTAACCCTTTCAGGGGCAAAGTACTTATGTTTCTAAAACGTTGAAATCAGTGAGTCACACCAGGATTTAAAAACAAAATTTATTTCAAAATAAGTAGAAGCGTTTCTTCACGTATATTATAAGAGTAAAATTTGATTCCAAAATTCCGGTGTCAATGTGGCGTCTGGGAATTAAAATTAAGTGGTATATATTATATACCACCGCCCCTCAAGGGGTTAAATCTCAGAAATTCGATGATTAGATAACCAAAATTTTACTAAAAAATTTTAGTTGTATCCGGCGGGCCACAGTTTGACACACCTGCATTAGGCGATATCTGCTAAATTATAGGCTATATTTAAATATATGCTACATACAGTTAGTGGCCAAAAGTTTGAACATTTTTTGAAAGTTTCATGTTTTTAAACTTTGTGTGCTTGTAGAATATATTAATTTTCACTTAAATACAAATGTTTATATATCAAATTGAAGGTAATTTAATGTAGAATTTAAGAATAAAAACAGTATTACAATATCTGTATTAAAAAAAAGTTATGCTCATTTTAGTAGAACAAATAAACACAAATCGTTTTGAATAAGGGCGTGTTTTGTAACAAAAGCGTACTAGCCAATCACAAACCATTCCAGCGTCACAACCGTACCAGCCAATCACTGTTCTGAGTACAAATCCAATGTCTGTAACTATAGTTTAGGTTATTTGGATGGTAAAAGAGTTATTGTTGTGGAAATATTTTGCGAAATGATGCATACTAGTACAGTTAAATAGAGTATTACTGTTTTTGAATATTTAAAGTCCTTTTTTATAATTAAACTAATTTTAAACAATGTCATCAACTAGAAGAACTAATTGGACATCTACAAAAAGAAGCCGAATTGTCATATTGAGAGAAAATGGCCTATGTTATGCTGAAATTTCAAGACAAGTTGCTGGTTCAGTGACTTGTTCTGGTGTACGAAAGTTCTGTTTACGTTATGAAAAAACGAAATCAGTGGAAAATAAGGCCAAATCAGGCCGAAAAAAATGCACAAGTGCTATTGCCGATAGAAAAATTAAACGGCTATGCCTTCAAGATAGAAAAATTTCATCACATGACATTAGATGTGAAATGAATGCAGCGGCTTTGCAGTAAGTTCAAGAACAATAAGAAGAAGGTTATCAGGATTTGGACTACAAGCTAGAATTCCAAGGAAAAAACCATATTTAAATCAAAAGCAACGCGAAAAACGAGTTAAGTGGGCAAAAGAACACATTAAATGGTCAGAAAATCAATGGAAGCAAATAATCTGGAGCGATGAGAGTAAAATATAGCTCTTTGGTAGTGATGGTAGAAAATACGTGAGACGTAGAGTAGGAGAAGCACTTCATCTTGATTGCATTGAAGCAACTACAAAAAATCCAAAAATGTCATGCTTTGGGCATGTATGTCTGCAGATGGTGTGGGTTGAATTCAAGTGATTGATGGCATCCTGAATGCCAAAAAATACATCGAAATTGTCCTGGAACCAAAATTGATACCTTCCATCAGGGATCTCTTCCCCAACAACGCACCATTTATTTTTCAGAAGGATTCAGCTCCATGCCCCACGGCAAAAGTATGCAAAGCATGGTTTCAAAATAAAGGCATAGATATATTACCATGGCCAGGAAACAGCCCTAATTTCAATCCAATTGAAAATTTGTGGCGACGTTTGAAAATTCTTGTACGATAAAAACATCCATCCAATAAAAGACAACTTATTGAAGCTATAATTGATTCTTGACACCATGTGATTACGAAAGATGAACTCCAAACACTCGTTAACTCGATGACAAGATGCTGTGAAGTTGTCTTAAAAAATAAGGGTTATCCTACTAAGTATTGATTGTGTAAGTATCACTTTAAAAAAATGCAAATCTAAGATAGATCTTACTATTAGTTGATAACTTTTTTGTAATACAGATATTGTAATACTGTTTCTATTATTAAATTCTACATTAAATTATATTAAATTTGATATAGAAACGTTTGTATTTAAGTGAAAATTAATATATTCGACAAGCACACAAAGTTGAAAAACATGAAACTTTCAAAAAATGTCCACACTTTTGGCCACCACTGTACAGGGATGAGAACGCTCCAACCCGAATGCCCGATATGTACCACTAAATTTAATAGTATTCTCCATCGTATTGAATTTCAGAAATTCTGTCCTTAAATAATGTGACAAACACTGTTAAAATTTAGTGGTGACAATTGGGCACTCGGGTCCGATCGCTCTCATCCCTGTATATATGCATTTTTCAATTCATTTATTATTTGTTTTCTAAAACTGCACCAGAAACAAAATATCAATTTATTAAAGTGATAAAACATTTTATTGAACTTTGCAACAATATTTCAATCCAATAAGAAGCATTCGCGAAATAAGTTGCACCGTCGACTTTGCAAGCAAGGAAAGACCACTACTGTTTTAAAACAAAATTCTGTTGCTTGTTTGCTGCCACGCATTTGAAAGTACTAATTACGTTTTTTTCGCTTTCTTTAATTCTTTCAGAAACAAAGTATCTTATTCTAAAATGATGGAAAAATTTTGTGCAAATATGCCCTTTAAATATAAAATTGCTGCATTTCAGTCATTTTTTAGGCAGCTTATAAAATTTGCTCAGATGGCCAACTTAACGCTGAAATTGAATTTATTAAAAGAATTGCCTTAGATCAGGCCAGTCCAACCTGACACCCGCTATACACCAGAAAGTTCTTACAGAAATATTTGCCTTATTTAATTTCCGAATATCTCCGATTAAATAAGGCAAATATTTTTGTAAGACTTTTCCGGTGAATAGCGGGCACCAGGTTTGACAGCCCTACCATAATGGTTCCCCAGGATCATGCTTTTAAAGATTCGCAGATTGACAAGATTATTCGACAGTAATAATACCCTCCCCCCCTCCTTTAGGTCAACGGTTTGTTAATAGTTTAAATATCAACTACAGAAGTATGCATTATGTTCCGATACTATATGAAAAATTAAAGAAGGTTCTTCAGAGATTCAATATGAAATTAGTAGCTACCCCCTCCCCTCCATATCTTATACAAATCCTCAGTAACAATATTGATAAAATCCAGAATCATCAAAAAGCTGGAGTTCATGAAATTCCGATTACTATCTCAAATAACGAACGGTTAGTTTTTATCGGTGAGACAAAACGAAAATTTTCAGAAAGATTAAAAGAGCACAAGAGGGATATTTCACAATCAAAACATTGTACAGCTCTCGCAAGGTTTTGTTTTTCAAATGAAGGTAGCAACGTTGGATTTGATGAGGCTAGAATCATAATCCCATGCAAGAATCCTTATGTTAATAAAATTTTAGAGTCCCTTACAATTATAAGGGTTGAGCAGTATACATGTAACGATAATTTATCCTATAACACTCATAAAATCTGGCAAAATATATTATAATACATTAATACAATGTGTTCATTTTGTTTTCCACCCCCCCCCCCCCTCTCCCTTTGTTTTCACTGTGGTGGTTTGTTCCTTTTGGTTAACATGGGAACTTGGTTAAGTTTGCGCTCTCTCCGATGAAGTTTTCTCCAGAACTCTCAGTCGTTTATGTCCATTTTAACATTTTAGACTTGTTTGTAACATCTTATCTTGATGACGTTCGTAGAAGCGAAACGAAACGTCGATTATTTTTAAATGTTTTTGTAAATTCACTATTTTAATGTGTGTACATAATGTGTATTGCAAATGTTGTATTTGATTTGAATACATTATTTTAATAAATAAATAGTGTAATAAATAAAAGAAAATACGCTTTTAAATTTACTTTAGAATTTGAAATATTTATTGACCAGTTTAGCGACATTAAATGTATTTTTTTCACTTGAAAAAGGTATTGTATTATGTGAAGTCCTTTACAAATAACGGATTTCAAACTTTACTACATCCTAAAAATCAACTTCAAACATTTAGATCCTGTCCATTATGTAATCATTTTGTGTGGCCATATGAAGTAACTATAAATGTTAAATATTTACCATAGAAAATTCTTTGTCATGAACCTTAAAAGTATATACAGTTGAAATCAGTTGCTAGGATAAGCAAGGGGATGATAAAAATCGTTGTTTTAGCCATTAACCCTTGAAGGGAGTAATTTGCTGTGTAAAGTACAGGATGATTATTTACAATTTTGAGACATCCGGGATTTGCCAAGTATTTTTTAGTAACTTCCGTTTTAATCTTCCTATTATATTACCCAGGGCTGTTCAACCTGAAATCCATTTGTTACCTGTAATTTCTTGCAGATATCTTCGTTTTAATTAATTTCAGGATTTTTTCAATTAAAGAAGTCAAAATTTTCTGTAAGAAAATACTAGTACACCGCGGGGGCCGGGTTGAAGAACCCTGAATTAACCAACGTTAAAAACATCCGTGTTTTTGGCCATTTTCCGTTTGCACAATTTATATCCTTTAAAATTAAAAGGTATCAATTTGTAAGGACAGGTGTTAGTTGGGATAAGACAGATGAACTGCAGTCGTATACATTCTTTAAACCTTTCAGGGGCAAGCAATTTTGTTGTTGTAACGTCGAATTCACACCGGTGTTTACGAAAAAATTTAGTTCAAAATAAGGAAAAGCATTTTTTTTAACTTTTCCAGTCAAAGTTAAAAAAAAAGTAAATCTTATTTAAAAGTTTCTGGTTCGAATTGGATTAAAATTAGGTGGGATATAATATATCCCACCGCCCCTCAAAGGGTTAACCCATTTACATCATTAGGGTGCATTTCAGGAACTTATTTTTTACTAGGAAATTCTGAATTTATACCAGAAATTCTGGAAAGAAATTTTTGCTTTGTTTAATGACAGACGTTTCGTGACTACAGAAAGTAAAAGTTATATATTAAGAGCCTACATCAGTCACGCGAAAAAACGCGCAAGCTAATGTTAAGGCTATGGGAAGGTTTTTCTGTGATTTCTCGCTCGAAATTTAATATTTTTAAATGATTTTTTTTTTTTTTTTTTACATAGGATAGCTGAGGTTGATCTCCAACGTTGTTAGTTTTTACTTTTTCGATTTTGGTTCCAGTTTTTTTGGATAAAGGTACTTTCACTTTCAGAACCGGTTCCAAAATTGAAAATGTCCAAAACAGAAAATTGTTATAAAAAACTGTAATTAAAATCAAAAAAGTAAAAACTAATAACGTTCGAGATCGACCTCAGCTATCCTAAGGGAAAAAAGCATTAAAAAATATTAAAATGCAAGCGAAAAATCACTCAAGAACCTTCCCATAGACTTAACATTAGCTTGAGCGTTTCTTCGCGTGACTAGCATAGGCTCTTAAGCTATAGCGCGCTGACGGAACTGTTATATTCGCGTTCTTTATATCGTCTTTAAAAAAGGCGAATATTATAATTCGGAAATAGTGGTAGATATTTGAATTTCAAAAAATCGCTAAATTAACAACACTATTCTGAAATAAAAAACGTTAGAAAATGCTGGTGTGTGCCAAAACATTGACTTGAAAAAGAATGGAAAAAACTATATAAAGAATCTAAAGAGCATATGGATCACTATTTATTAAAAATGTCGGTGAAACAAGATATCCTTTATTCATATTTTCTGAATTCTTTCAAGAACCGCACACAAATCAAATCTTATGGTTGTATGTGAATAAATGTAATGTAATTACGTATTTACATATGAATAAATATTTTTTGTTCAATATGCTTTAAAATAATTATCTGTATATATTCAGTACAACTGATATTAAACTACAATTTTTTACAAATTGTTTACATTTGCATTGGTCTAACTTTTTACATTTTCAGTAAAACACCTCATACATTTAAATTTAAATTCTCTTTTTTACATTTCACTCTTTTTTACAACATCAAGGGCAAAGTACTCGTGTAGCTAAAATATTGAAATGATTGATTGACACCAGGATTCACGAACGAATTTTATTTTTAAAATAGGTAAAAGCTTTTCTTCGTGTACCTTATACTTTAAAAATATAATTATAAAATTCTGGTGGCATTGTGGCATTTTGGGATTAAAATTAAATAGTATATATAATATACCGGTGCTCTTCAAGGGGATAATGTCTATTCTTGAAATAGAATAAGTAACCATATTATCGAAATTTACTTTACCATATTACTTGATTAAAACTTTTAAACTTAATAAATTCTTAAAGTGTGGTTAAAAACTGGGAAGTATAAAAACATTTTAAATATAAA
This sequence comes from Maratus michaelseni, assembly GCA_963931845.1. Classification (NCBI taxonomy): domain Eukaryota; kingdom Metazoa; phylum Arthropoda; class Arachnida; order Araneae; family Salticidae; genus Maratus; species Maratus michaelseni. The sequence goes on from OZ007595.1 coordinate 257,945,182, forward strand.
AAATAATCAAAATTGGAGCCTGGAATGAAGCCAACTTGAAAGATAACAGGATTAATGTACAACCCCTTTTAACAAAGCCAATATCCGCAAAGTGTATTTTTCATATTATATATATAATGTGTTCCGTTAAATTATATCAAGAAAAAATACTTTAACTTCAACAAATATATTGATATAACATTCGAAGCATTTTGTAATTAGTTTTAATACTTTCATATGAAAAACACACCAGAAATTAAACAGTAAACACGAACGAAAAATCATGCATCAAGCATAGATTAGGAAACACTTCAAACACATTCAAAATAATGTACAAAATTTTCCAGATTACTAAGAAAACAAGGTCAAAACCAAACCAGGCGGGGAGGCCAACCTTTCGGCTTAAGCTCAACTAGCCCCGCCCATACTAAGAAAACAATTTCGAAAACTCATACATATTTTGAAAACCCAATGTCAGCAATTACTACCAATAGTCAAGCAAAATAGCCTATTTCTTCTATGCAGCCCTGTGTATTATCTATAGATTTGTATGTATATTACACAGTGTGCTAAAATTTACTTCAGTTATGAAATACATAGCACAATTGAAAATTCCCCTTCAGCAATTTATAAACAGACATGTATCTTTTGAGTAGCCCTAAAACAGCCCTATATATGATCTAAAGAATTTGTGTGGACCAATTGATATACAAAAAAAATTAGTTACGTTTAGAAACGCGTACCACAACTGAAAATGAGCTACCAGTAATTATTGTTCATAGACAATACTGTAACAGAATTCTTTTGAGTGTCCCTGTAAATAAACGCTAGATTCTACGCACACCATATTCTACAGTAAGCAAATTGTAGTGTGCACCTTAGTGATATGTATCAATTTGAATATGTTTAAAATAATGCAACATCATTAGAATATGACGCAAGCGATTTTTCCTCATAGACCGTAATGTAACAGGATTATTTTGAGTGTCTATGTAAAAGATCCATAAATGTTGCACCCTTCATTTTCAATACCAAACTAGCCATAGTAAATCCTAATAACATATATTATTTTCAAGGCAATCCGAAAATATTTACACGAGTTATATAACACAGGATAGACGGCAGACAGATAGACAAACAGAATTCATAAACAATTTTCAATTATCCTGGAAAGTATTAAAAAGAATTATCAAGGCTCCCAAATGTTCCGCCAACTGAACACCAATATTTTCTAAAAGAAAATATCATGGTAGATTTCCACATCATTTCCGCAAAAATTTATTTCCGAAGGTGGTTTCTGCAAAATTTGCAAGACAAATCTAAAAATAAAAATTTTCCAAGAAATTACTGGTATTCAAAAAGCGGATCATTTGGGAGCCCTGAATTATGGAAACTATTTTCATACTTCGAAATCTGTGATTTTTATTTTCAACTAAAACCAGGGTAAAACGATTTTACTTCAGTTTTTAGCTCATGTTTATAAAATATAAGATAATAACACTCGTCTACACAATTTTCGGACCAGGTGAATCAATGTTTCTGAAACAATGTCTAAAACAGAAATAGAAAATGTTATCAAAAACTTTTTATTACATCATGTCTTCTGGTGAGATAACTTAAATCAACAACAGTAATTTAAAGAACATCTTTGTATTTGCAATATATTATTTCATATATAAATTTGATAGTTCATAGTCAATATACTAGTTATTTGTATTATCAGTATATTATTCCATGTAGAAATATGTTAATCCATAGTCAGTATATTAGTTCTTTGTATTACCAATATATTAGTTCACATATACTTTTATTGTGCTACTACATCAAATTTCTTATTGTGAACGAAAATGTGTTTAGGTTTTTAAAATAAGATTTTGTTTTCTGAAATTAAATCTTTAATTTTTAAAACATACGAGATTATTTAAAATGATATCATATTATTTTATTAATATTATTTCATATCAAAACGACTGTATTCAGCCTGCTGAATGCATGCGTTATTGATGTGTGTTTTAATATATATTCGTAGATCAGTGGAATAGTAAAAATCTATTTACCGTTGTCCGGTAATAAAAGACTGTCTGTTAGATAGCTGGTGACTTTCTCTCCAACCTGTTTTATTAGTAAGAAATTGCAGGCTCGGTAATCAGCCGGAGTGGCTCAGTGGTTAGAGCAACAGCCCGGAACGCTGTGGACCCAGGTTCGATTCCTGGCTCTGGCTAATTTTTCACTCCATGTTGGATTATTGTATTTAATGTATGTATGTCTATATAATAATTGTATAAGTAGAGAGAAAATGGGGCTCCGACCCCAGGAGGTGGGCTGTGGGCACGGTGCAAGGTGCAGCACCTGCCCACATGCCCACCTCCCAAAGTGCAGCACCTGCCCTCCTCCTCCCAAAGTGCAGCACCTGCCCTCCTCCTCCCAAAGTGCGCACCTCCTCTCGAAGTGCCCTCCTCCTCTCAAAGTGCCTTCCTCCACCATCTAAGATAAGGGGATTAATGATAATTAATTTTAATTGCGGGACTTAGAAATTTTTCGAAGCCTTTTTTTTTTTTTTTTTTTTCGCGGAGAATTTTCTACTAGAATACAAGGTGTGTTTCAAGGGATTTATTTTAGAGAATTAGAAATTTAATTAATTTTAATTGCGAGACTTAGAAAATTTTTCGAAGCAATTTTTTTTTTCAACGAGAGTAGGCTATATGATATACACGTTAGAATATATTTGAGGGTGAATGAATAATTAAAAATATTCATTAATTTTAACTGGGTAACTTAGAAATTTTTCAAAGCATTTTTTTTTAAACTAGAGTAGGCCATTTGATATACATGTTAGAGTACATTTGAGGAGAATTTTAAAAGTCAATAATAGTTTAATTAAAAATGGTCATTAATTAATTTTAATTGGTGAACTTAGACATTTTTGCAAGATTTTTTTTTTTTCGCGGAGAAATATCTATTACAGTACAAGGTGAATTTTAAAGAATTACAAATTTAATTAATTTTAATTGGGGAACTTGGAATTTTTTCGAAGCAATTTTTTTTTTCAACGAGAGTATACAGTTTGAATAGGAGTATATGCAGTAGAAGTGAATGAATAATAATTAAAAAGGGTCATTCATTAATTTTAATTGGGGAACTTAGAAAATTTTTTTCAACTAGAGTAGTCCATTTGATATACATGTTAGAGTATATTTGAGGGTGAATGAATAATTAAAAATATTCATTAATTTTAATTGGAGAACTTAAGAAATTTTAGTGATTTTTTAGTTTTAAAAATTGCCAAAAAAATAGAATTTTTAGAGTTAAAAGTCGCCAAAAGTAGGATTTTCAGCTGAAAGTAATCTAAGATATAAACTCTCAACTGAAATGAATTTTGCCTTAAGGTGTGAGCTTTTGGCTAGAAGTGACCTAGAGTCAAAACTTCCTGGTCCCAGGAATCACCACGGGTGTTATTGTAAAAAATACAGGGTCCCGTATGAATTGTACTAAATTTAACAGCTCGCCCCCCTCCCCCTCCCCCTACCCCCTCCCTTTTTTTACCCAGAGGAGCCCTTCGATAGACTAACAATACACACTTCCAAAAGTATAGAGTACTATAAAAAGAATTTTAGCGTATGTGTAAATAAACAAGAATGAAAAATCATGCGTAGCGACATAATTCATGAATCACTTTCCAACATCATTGAAATGTTATGTGAACAAAATATAATTTTACCAGCTAGTGCGTAGTTAATTAAAATAGTGAACAGATCCCCTTTTAAATAAAAAGGAATCCTTCACAAAAATCCATTTATGCATAAGGACCCTTCATAAAATCAGATAATTTACACTTTACCCTGTTTTTTCAATTCAAGTTAGGCTAAAAGTAAAGCTTATACATCGATAGGTTCAAAATATTGAAATCCTTCAAAGAAACTAGAAAAAGTTAAAGATTTAAGCCCTGCTCATAAAATAATGCGACTACCGAATGGCCTTCACAAATAATATAACCTTATTCGAATCTCAGGGCCCTTCACAAAATAAATCCAATAGATTCATATTATATTACAACGACAGAAATACTAGGGATATTGACCTTTCATAAAAATGCAAGGTCCACTGTTTGAATGAAAAGGCCTCCCTTCACAATATACCCTGTAAAAATATTATGATTCCACAGATATTTTAAGAAATAGAGTACTAATCTCAAATGAATACGAATTCATGCAATGTAAAAAATAGGTTTTACACGAATACATTTTTAGTATAACGTTCAAAATATAGATTTTAGAAAAAAAAAAGTACATATTTCACGAAATTTATCATACAAGTCTGTAAAATAGGGTAGATCGTTTCATGAAAAATAATTGAATTTTCGAATGATTATGCTTTAAAATACATATTTATAACTGCAACTAAGATTTGAATGTTACCCCCTCAACATGCATTTCGCTGAATCATAATGAGTCATATTATCAGATAAGCGAAGATCTTGGTTTGACACGGTGAATCACTCGCGATAAGAAATACCTGAGACTCGTAATTTCTGACACATTTTTTATAGGTAAATGAGCTATTTAAAACCGTCAATGTATACGAATTATTTCGTGTAGTCCTATATAATTATTAATCTGTTAAGTTTTAAAATGCTTCAATGAAAAATAAGAACTAGTCATTAAGCGATACCCTTAAGAATTTTGAGGCAAACAGATGTTTAAATGAATTTGAACCTGTTTAAATGAACCTGTGTTTAAATGAATTTGACGCATGTTATGGTAAAAAAAAAATACAGGGTCCCCTATAAGATATATGAATTAAACTTTAAATATTTTAAAATTACATTAGTCTATGCTTTTTTTGTATAGAAAAATTATACTAAATTGTGTTTTTAGTATTTTAACTTAAAAATTTCTTTTGAGGAATGAATATAATAACTAAGCTTTGTTTTTATAAAATATATATTGTACTAAATAGTTAGGGTACTATTTAAAAAATTTTGTTTTTAATATTGAAAAAAAAGTTATCTTACCTAAATATTTAAACCATAATGTACTGTGGACTTCATCCAAATTTGACTGCATGCATGCCTTACAACAACTAAACGGTATAACGTGTTCGCTTATCTCTTAAAATTACGGGATATCATGACGTCATGGATAAAGCATAGGGTAGAATACAGAATGAATAGGTATTATAAAGCAGAATCATAAATTTTGCATACTTTACACTTGTAGTATGTGAAATGATTGCTACTATTGCCTATATAAGAAAATGAATCATCAACGAATCTTATTAGTGTATGTTATATTTAACCAACAGGCTTGAAATGCGTGAATTTTGACTAGAATTAATCATTGAATGTAAAAATGATTTATTTTTAGATTTAATATGTATATCGTTTAACATTTAAAAATATATACATAAATTAATCTTACCTTATTCACAAACTTGCAATCCCGTCTTCAATATATGACTACAGCATGAAAAAACATGCGTGCTACTTGTATAGCAACTAGACCAGAAATGATTTCAGTACAAGTCCATTATCTTATTGTTAATCTATAGATTAGTAACATCACGTGACTGATTGCGATAACATTCTATATAAGATTTACTGATAAGAATACATTTCAATTCATTTCTCCTAAAAGCAAGTGTATGAGTTGGTTGTAAGATCTAGGTAAGTATCCTTACTTTATATGTTTAAAGTTATAATATATGAATAGATATAATATTAATGTATTTTTTCAATATGTATGGTAGGCAAAAAGGAATAGGTAAGCAAAAAAGAATAGGTATTATTGCATGTTTCCTCTAATTTATTTTAAAAATAATTATTTTAAAAATACATACTAACAATTTATGCGATGAGTCACACAGCATGATGGAACGATATATGAAATTTATTTTTATATTATACAAGCTCCTATATACAATTCATATGCGTGAGCAAGATTATTTTTAGACTAGAATTATTCACTGAATGTAAAAAAAAAAATGATTTATATTTAGATCTAATATTTATATCGTTTAACATTTTAAAAGCCTATTAAAAGTATATACATTAGTATGCTTGTGAAAGGCCTATTGTTAATACGAAACGTTGTGTGAAATGTCCTGTTTTAGGGTTAAAAGTTTCGTGAAGGGGTCTGTTTGAAGGAGCATGTTTCGAAATGACTTAAGAACGCACAATTTATTCCTAAACATTCAACTCGATTCGTTATATATGCTTTATTAAGTATTCAATAAAAAATAATAACTAAGAAATAAAATTAAAAATAGTAATTAAGAGATACCCTTAAGAATTATTGCGATAGGAGATTGGTTTTAATTAAATAGGTTAATGAATCTAATTCGATACAAGTCTTGTTAAAACAGAGATTATAGTTAAAATACACATTAATTATACAGTATTACACTGTATTACACAATGCGGTACCTCACCTATATTATCACAGAAATACCTTCGATAAAATTTAGACTAACAATACACACCTAAAAGAATATATACAGAGTACCCAGAAAATGATAGGAATGAATGAAAAATTTTAACGTAAATTATAAAATAGGATCTACAATAAGTGACAATAAATAAATATGAAGGAAAAATCATGAGTCATGGTATACTTTATGAAACACTTTCCAATGCTATGTGACTATCGTTAAGAATTTGAAATAAGTGAATTAGATTTAATAATTCATACTGGAAATGTATTTAAAAAAAATTAGTAGCTGCGCCTACTTTTAAGTCATTCAAGACATATGATGAAGGCTTGGCTGCTGTAGAAAAGCTTAATACTTGTACCTTAATGAATCGTCCTATTTATGTTGGATTCACAATTTTAGAATTATCTAAATTAGTTATGTATGATTTTCATTACAATTTTATAAAGAAAACATACAAAGATCGTGCAGTTATACTCTTTACGGATATAGATTCCTTAACTTATCATATTCAAACACATAATATTTATAAGGATATGGAGCATCATCATGATTTTTTCGACTTTTCTAAATACTCGAAATCCCATCGTCTAAACCGCACAAGTTTCGAACCCACAAACATATAATCAGACTTGTCATTTTATAACCAGGACGCTAACCACAGGGCTAAGTGAGCCCCCGCTTATTTTATAGTCACCACGCTGACTATTGGGCTTAGTAAGCCCCAGGCTAATTTATATCCACCACGCTAACTATTGGGCTTAGTGAGCCCCAGGCTAACTTATACCCACCACGCTAACTTTTGGGCCTAGTGAACCCCCGCTTATTTTATAGCCACCATACTAACCACAGGGCTAAGTGATCCCCCGCTTATTTTATAGTCACCATGCTAAGTATTAGGCTGAGTGAGCCCCAGGCTATTTTATAGCTACTACGATAACCACAGGGCTAAGTGAGCCTCCCGCTTATGTTATAGTCACCACGTTTACTACTGGGCTGAGTGAGCCCCAGGATATTTTATACCCACTGTGCTAACTACTGGGCTGAGTGAGCCCCAGGATATTTTATACCCACTATGCTAACTAATGGGCTGAGTGAGCCCCAGGCTATTTTCTACCCACCACGTTTACTGGGCTTAGTGTGTCCCCGCTTATTTTATAGCTACTAAAATAACAACAGGGCTAAGTGAGCCTCCCGCTTATTTTATAGTCACCACGTTTACTACTGGGCTGAGTGAGCCCCAGGCTATTTTATACCAACCACGCTTACAGGGCTAAGTGAGCCCCCGCTTATTATATAGTCAACACGCTAACTACTGGGCTGATTAAGCCCCAGGTATCTTATACCCACCACGCTAACTACTGGGCTGAGTGAGCCCCAGGCTATTTTATACCCACCACGCTTACAGGGCTAAGTGAGCCCCCGCTTATTATATAGTCAACACGCTAACTACTAGGCTGATTAAGCCCCATGTATTTTATACACATCACGCTAACTACTGGGCTGAGTGAGCCCCAGGTTATTTAGTCGCATGAATATGATTTCCAAGGTATATGTCCTAACTTGATTTAGACCATTGCCTATAGTAAGATAAAGCTGCGAAGTAAATTGGTAAACTATATGTACATTTCCCATGAAAACTCACTTGTGTTTTCTTAAATATCTGCAGAAATCAGCATAGTTTATTAAAATTATATACATTCTCATTAGTTTATGAATCTACTAACTTGTAATATCTATATGGTAACTTGGATTATTAGTATTCCCACTTAAAAATTTCTTTTGTAGATTTAATATGATAAACACTAACATGAGACTGACTAAACTTTTACCATTTTCATTTCAACTTAGTTTTAGGAAATTTATCTACATAGCTTTAAATTTTACTGTTTAGTAAGTCTATTATTTCAAAGTATTATTTTTTAGTTCTAATATTCAAAACATATTCATATCGTTTTTCATAGTAGGTATCAAATTAATTTAAAGCCATATTAAAAATATATATATATACAAATACTATTCTTACCTAACACGCCAGCTAGCTAAGCACCCAACCATCTCACACTAAGACTCTGAGAAAAGTGAATGCTTGTTCAGGGCCTTATCAGCTAATATAATCACTGATAAGATTTGGTCACGTGACATGTGACGTCACTGATTAAGTGATATCACGTGACCATGTGGTATCATTCAATACGTCACCAGTGACGTCAGAGATCACGTAATCTTTAACTTTTTCTAGTTTCTTTGAAGGATTTCAATATTTTGAACCTATCGATGTATAAGCTTTACTTTTAGCCTAACTTGAATTGAAAAAAACAGGGTAAAGTGTAAATTATCTGATTTTATGAAGGGTCCTTATGCATAAATGGATTTTTGTGAAGGGTTCCTTTTTATTTAAAAGGGGATCTGTTCACTATTTTAATTAACTACGCACTAGCTGGTAAAATTATATTTTGTTCACATAACATTTCAATGATGTTGGAAAGTGATTCATGAATTATGTCGCTACGCATGATTTTTCATTCTCGTTTATTTACATATACGCTAAAATTCTTTTTATAGTACTCTATACTTTTGGAAGTGTGTATTGTTAGTCTATCGAAGGGCTCCTCTGGGTAAAAAAAGGGAGGGGGTAGGGGGAGGGGGAGGGGGGCGAGCTGTTAAATTTAGTACAATTCATACGGGACCCTGTATTTTTTACTATAACCCCCGTGGTGATTCCTGGGACCAGGAAGTTTTGACTCTAGGTCACTTCTAGCCAAAAGCTCACACCTTAAGGCAAAATTCATTTCAGTTGAGAGTTTATATCTTAGATTACTTTCAGCTGAAAATCCTACTTTTGGCGACTTTTAACTCTAAAAATTCTATTTTTTGGCAATTTTTAAACTAAAAAATCACAAAAATTTCTTAAGTTCTCCAATTAAAATTAATGAATATTTTTAATTATTCATTCACCCTCAAATATACTCTAACATGTATATCAAATGGACTACTCTAGTTGAAAAAAAATTTCTAAGTTCCCCAATTAAAATTAGTGAATGACCCTTTTTAATTATTATTCATTCACTTCTACTGCATATACTCCTATTCAAACTGTATACTCTCGTTGAAAAAAAAATTGCTTCGAAAAAATTCCAAGTTTCCCAATTAAAATTAATTAAATTTGTAATTCTTTAAAATTCACCTTGTACTGTAATAGATATTTCTCCGCGAAAAAAAAAAAAAAAAAAAATCTTGCAAAAATGTCTAAGTTCACCAATTAAAATTAATTAATGACCATTTTTAATTAAACTATTATTGACTTTTAAAATTCTCCTCAAATGTACTCTAACATGTATATCAAATGGCCTACTCTAGTTTAAAAAAAAATGCTTTGAAAAATTTCTAAGTTACCCAATTAAAATTAATGAATATTTTTAATTATTCATTCACCCTCAAATATATTCTCACGTGTATATCATATAGCCTACTCTCGTTGAAAAAAAAAAATTGCTTCGAAAAATTTTCTAAGTCTCGCAATTAAAATTAATTAAATTTCTAATTCTCTAAAATAAATCCCTTGAAACACACCTCGTATTCTAGTAGAAAATTCTCCACGAAAAAAAAAAAAAATGGCTTCGAAAAATTTCTAAGTCCCGCAATTAAAATTAATTATCATTAATCCCCTTATCTTAGATGGTGGAGGAAGGCACTTTGAGAGGAGGAGGGCACTTCGAGAGGAGGTGCGCACTTTGGGAGGAGGAGGAGGAGGAGGAGGGCAGGTGCTGCACTTTGGGAGGAGGAGGAGGAGGGCAGGTGCTGCACTTTGGGAGGAGGAGGAGGAGGAGGAGGGCAGGTGCTGCACTTTGGGAGGTGGGCATGTGGGCAGGTGCTGCACCTTGCACCGTGCCCACAGCCCACCTCCTGGGGTCGGAGCCCCATTTTCTCTCTACTTGTATATCTTTAAATAACATAGAACATTTAATAAAGCTTCTCAAATCCAAGCTCGCAATTCTCTGAGCTATTCAAGAATTAAATTTCCAACCTAATTACAGAAAACTTTCAGGTGATGTTACTAATAAAAACTTTGAAATCGAATAGCGTTTTTGATTTATCATTAAAGACACATTATCTTTCACAAGATGCTGTCATAACCGTCGTTTTCAAGCAAATTTCCGGATCCAACAATCCGAAAATGTTATCATAAGAGTTCAATCGCTTATTACTCAAGATGTAATGCATTTATAAAAAAAATTAAGAGTTTTGATGATATGACTCTCTGAATGTATCAGAAAGTTTTGTGTTGTTGAGCAGAGACAAATGTGTTTCTGGAAACCGCTTTAAATAACAATACCCAATTAAAATAAGTATTTAAAATACGCATAATATAATCTATAATAGGTAGTAAAATACTTAATATATAATATACAAGTGTCTGACTATAAGCTTTTGCCCTCAAGATGAAGGGACTGAGGTAGAAGTGCCAAATACAGTGACCTCTCACTTATACACGATGTTCAGTAAATACTTTATTATACCACTGTTTTAAAACAGTAAAATTCGATTTATTAATTCTGCGATTTAATAAGTCGAAAATTATCTTAAAATGAAACGGGTGCTGAAAAATAATTTCCGTATATCGCGTATTAGTGAGAGGGCACTGTACTCACATAGTATTTGTTCTTCTCTTCATAGTAAACGAGCAAAATAGCACATTTCTGTAATTGATTTTTCAGCTTCTATAATACCTTATTGTAGAAAGTGTCACATCTTATCTTGAAAACCAGAACTCCACTGTGGAAATGGCCTACGTATCTCAAGAAATACGCCTCTCAGTCAGAGGCTGTTACATTTTGGGGGGAAAAATTAAAACAAGTCTGTTGTTGCGAGGTCAAGAATATGGTGGAAGGATAGGTAATTGGTAACCAATGCTTTGCACAAGATTCAGGGTTTTCTGGACTTTGTAGGCAGGAAGGAGCATTGTGAACTAAACAGCAATCACCTTCGGGGCATATACCTCTGCGCCAATGTTGCCAGTAGGATACTTTCTTATAATTCAGTTTTCTTGATTATCACCAGTTTTATGATAAAGTAAAATTCGCCTAATATAATGACAAATAAAATAAAGCGAAAACAAAGCAAATTATAATCAATTTAACCCCTTGAGGGGAGGTGGTATATATTATATACCACCTAATTTTAATCCAATTCGAACCAGAGACTTTTAATTAAATTTTACTTTTTTAACTTTGAAGGGAAAAAGTTGAAAAATTGCCTTTACTTATTTTGAACTAAATTCTTTTGTACATTCCGGTGGGAATTCAACGTTACAAGAACACAATTGCTTACCCCTGAAAGGGTTAAAAAAATGGTGCTAATCAAGAAATCTGAATTTTTTAAAAAAAGTAGCCCACTATTAACACTGCTCAGCGCTTTACCTTCAGGACATTACAAACATTTTCCAGTAGACCCTTGTAATATGTTCCAGTCCGATTATGCCCATAATTTTGGATAGCCACAAGAACAACCCTCTTGTAATCGCAGAAACTTGTGAAATTGTGACCTACTTGGCAGAAGGCTCGCCCTCCAAACTCAAGCATCCAAATGACGGATTTATCGTCTATGTTTTAATAATGCTTAACGATGGGACGATTTTACCATTAACACAAGGCCTCATAACCGGCGAGGCAAACTTCCACCAATAAAAAAATAGACATTTTTGACTTATTTGTGCCAGAAATTATGCATGAATAAGTTGTTTAAATAAGTCTAAAATGTCTGTTTAAATTTACTATTTTTCATATCTTTATAGGTTGTGGCTTTCGGTGGCTTAATGCGTAGTTGTCATCTCGTCCAACCGCAATATCATCAACATTTTTGAATCTAGAAATATAACATTTAGACATTAGTTCCATAATTGTATATGCAGATATCTGACATAACAGCATAACACCATATAGTATATACTGACATAACAGCATATAGTATATATAGCAACAACATTTTCATAGGAGGGCAAAACTTACTGATCAATCGTATAAAGTGAATTTAAAATAACCTAGGCTTAAAATAACCTTACACTCACGCACCGTTTTTTTTTTTTTAAGTTTGTATAAAGGAAAAAAGTCTCCAAATATTGGAGATTTTTTCCTTTAAGGGTAACTTGACTATTGTACCGTAATTTCCGGCGTATAATCCGCAGCTCAAAGAGTCGCTTTTCGACCCAGAAATTTTATTCAATAATTGTACTTAAATATTTACAGCGATGTTTTAAGTTACATTTTATAAAATAATATTTCTGGGTCGAAAAACGACTCTTTGAGCTGCGGATTATACGGCGGAAATTACGGTATTAAGTTATTGGTTCGGAATCGGCTTGTAAATATCGCCAATAGAAAAGTCACCAAATATCGGTGCGTGAGTGTAACACATCTGTTCCATAACCTAATATAAATTGATACATCAGTAAAGTATTATATTTAAAGGCACAACAGAAATATAATTTTCTTATTATTTATTACTACAGAAATAAAATTTTAAGGAAATAGAGGTACTTAGAGTAATAAAATTTTAAGTAAATTAATCTTCTGTAATTACTTATCCAGCGTTTACTGGAGTTGCATTGCCTGCGATTTATTCTGTTCGGCTGATTCAGATATAAGACCAGATGCTATGATCAATAAGGTTATCTGGGTGAATTATGTCCTCCATATTCGTCCGGGATGGCTCAGATGGCAGATCATTGGCAGCTTCAGCCAAGAGATCCCCAGGTTCGAATCCTGGCACGGACATTTTTCGTCCAGTTGGAAAATTACATATCTCATATTTAAGTAAATAAGTTAAACCTCCATAAAGGACACTCCCGAATAACAGAAACCTCTATTTACTGGATGCGTTTCAATCCTAAAACCTATACATTGATATGCTTTTTCCTGTGAACAGCAGACAAATTCCTAAATTCCGATGTGTCCATAACGTAGAGGTTTTACTGCATATACATATTAACAAAGCTTAGCAAGCAAAAATTATCTATTTAACAATTTCAGTTAACCTAAAAGAAGTAATAAACTTATTTAACTATAAACAATATAGTTTTTTCATCTTTGTGAAATTTGAAGTAACAATTTTATTTTAATGTTTCATAAATTCTTTTAATCCAAACATATATATATTATATAAATCAGACTGGTATTTTTGCTTGCTTTGCATAAAATAAATAGGTAAATAGCTTTTAAAAAATTAGTGATATACAAATTAACAAAATTTAGGCACCAAATTGCATCTGTTTAAATTAATCTAAAAATTCTATAATATTGAATATAAAGAACAATTTTAAAATTACAATAAAATGATTTAGAAGACAATTTTCGGAAACACCTTCATGTTCACCATGGAAAGGCGGCACTTTCATACTCGTATCGACCTCATTCCTTTGTTCTAAAGCAGTGGTTCCCAAAATTTTTATGGCCACCCTCCACATAAACATCTCTAAAATCATGATGACCACCTCCCACCCCAACGTATAATGCCTACTTATTTAAAAGAAAATTCATATTCACATGGAGAAAAATAAGAAAGCGAATAGAAATAATTACAGGTCATATTAAAAAAAGTTGCACGAAAATTCTAAACACAACTAGAGCCAGAAAAATTATAAAAGAAATTAATTATGCTGGAAAGGGCTTTTTGTTATTATAATAAATTCGCCGCACAATTATTTCGGATGTTTTTTTTATGAGAACATTTTGAAACATGAATAAAGGAAGTTATTTTTTCGTTTTATCTTTAAAATCCTCATCTATTACTTTTAATTTTAACCCATTAACTCATTAATGCCGGTGGGTACGAAAATGTACCATTTAAGTAATACGAAACTTTTAAATATTAACACCAGTATCTTAGTAAAAAAAAATTCGTATTATCTAATGTGAAACTATCAGAGATTAAATCAGTTAAAATAACAGTATGGGAAAACTGGTGTCAATTGGTATCGAAGTATTAAAAGAAGTGTAAAATAAGCCGTCGTTAATGGGTTAATGCTGAAGTTGCGCTTTCGCAAGATTATGTCTTTAACACCAGATTTTAAAGTAACACCAGTTTGCTTTCAGGATAAACATTCGCTTTATTTAATGCAAGAAACGCTATGATAAAGTAACTCTTAGGTTACTACAATATAAAAGTGGTATGAATCGCAATTTTTGTATTTTATTGAGAAAAATAATTCGGTCTTTAACGGGTTAATTTACTACGTTGATTTTCCAAAATAAGACAAAAATAAACTGACAAGGAAGGGCTAATAACAAATCTCGAATTGCTTACTTAAGAAATCAAACTGACCCCATGTGGGGAACACGTACGTTTGGAACCACTTTTCTAATAGAAAGCTCAAAATATTTGATTAAAATTTGAAATGTCTTTAAAAGTTTATGAACGGAAAATAAAAGAAAAATTATGTATCCTTCATCGAAAGGAAACCAATCAAAGAAACAAACAACAGTATACACTACTTCATAAAACGCAAAACAAAAATTCAAGAATTGAAAAAAGAAAATAAATGAAACAAAAAATTGACAAATATGTCTTTTTACACTTGATTTATGAAGGTAACTTTTCCACTTAATCTATGAAGGTAAATTTTCCACTTGATTTATTTTTCCGTAGCTGATGTGAAAGCTCTCCATTTACGTTCGACAAATAAAGATATTAATTTTCTTATACTGCAGCAGGTAAAACAAGTTTGAAGATTTATTACTTTCATTTATAACAGCTAACTGGTAAAAATTTAATTTTAAGTTTCTATATTTCAATATGCCATTAGAAACTTAGTAGACTATTTTTTTTAACTTTTCAAAAACAAACGATAATTTACACAAAATAAAATGTTCTTTTAATACAACACACACTGAAATTGAGCATTGCAAACTGTTTTTTTTTTCAGTTTTTGTATGGAAAAAAGCTAAGTTGAATATTTCAAACTTGTTATATAAATTAACAAACTTTTAAATCAATAAGAAAAGCTAAAGTAATATGATGATCATCTCAGAGATGCCCAGATCCCGCTAATCTTCCGTGATATGTGGTTTAATCAGATTCAGTTTAACAACACTTCGAACCAGAAAAATTATTGGATGAATTTTTATTTATTTAATTTCAAAACTTAACGTATGGTCTCTGTAAAGAGTCTTTTTTTTTTGCATTTTTGAGATGGGTTCGAACCTCGGTAGGTTTCGTCTGCCATTTTTTGGATCTGCTGGTATGTTCTTTATTTTTTTCTTAATTATTATTGTTATACTCTATTAATTCATTTTTATGTTTAAAATTTTTTTCTTATTTAATTTTTAACTTTTAAACTTCTCACGGCTCCATTTTGCCTCGCAAGTCAAATAACCTCTAACTTGGAAGTTCTGTTGATTGCAACTAGGTATTTCAAGATGCTAACTACATAGTTCCATTGTTCCGTGTGGAAATAATTTAATTTAATTTCTTTAAAAATTTTCTGGTGAAAAACTTAATAAACCTGGGTCAAATTGATCCATATATTACGAAAGATTAATGAGAGCTTGAAAACTCTGTCATATGTTTAGGTGAAGAAACGTAAAATTCAAAATTTGGTAAATTGAACCAAATTTTGAGTATTTCAGGGTTCAGGCTTCCCACTCGGTCCAGTTTTTTTAATATCACTTTTTCAAAGAAAATTGTGCTCTTTAGATTTTTCTTACAAGTTTTGTAGGAACTTACTTGGAAGGTAATTTTTGGCACAAACATTGTAAAAATCTAGCAGGAATGATATTTTTCAGAAAAACTTGTAATAAAAACCCACCAGTGTTAACCCTAATATTATTTAAGTCAGTTAAACACCTGACATTTATTATAGATATTTCCAAATCCATAGATGATCCATGCTATATGTTAATAACGTATCTTTATATACTGTAAAACATAGACCTTCTAATATACTTCTAGTATATTTGCTCTGAGCTTTCAACTTTATTACAACCAGAATTACAAGATTGCCATTTCATAAGCTTAACGTTATTGACATTAATTGGAGGTTTAAAACTGAGCTGCGCCTCCTGGCACCGAGTGGCGCCTGACTGGCAAGTCAACCGTCGCACCCAAGTCCTGAGGGACTTTTAACGCGCACGACCAGGAGGGTCCTCCTCTATGCTCTGCGACCAGTGGGATCACCCACAGCCAACTTCAGTACCGGCCGAGAAAGCTCTTGTTTGTTTCTCCCGCCTTAAGACGGAATTCATGATGTCAGACAACGTGATCTTCGGCCGACCGAATCGGCTGAGAAACTCTTATTTGTTTCCCTCCTCCCTAGGACAGTTTTCTCGGCCGATTGGTACGGCGGAGATCACGCGATCTGACGTCATGAACTCCGTCCTAATGCGGGAGAAACAAACAAGAGCTTTTTTGGCCGGTACTGAAGTTGGCTGTGGATCACTGCCACCTGCGCATCACTACCATTGAACCCAAATGAATGACGACCTAAGCCGTTGCGATTATGGTCATTTTCAACCCTCATGATAAATACCACGTTACACTTGGGGACGAGCCAATAACATTAGAGGAAAAATTATATCTAATATCTATCTGAAAAATTCAACATTCTGAGCGCAAGTTAAATACATATGTTGTGTTTGTATTTATACTTCTGTAATCTAAATATCCCAAATGTATTAGACGTTGCCAGCGACAAATGTCAATGTTATAAATCAATCCCTTATTTAATAAAAGAACAAGTTAAACAAAACCCCAAACTACAATTCTGAAGCAAAATAGCAGGGCAAGTACCAATTAAATCATTTCAGGCATATAACAAACACAAACTACTTCCATTAGAAATTAAGCACTTCATACTATTACCAAAACAAGGACATAGACAGTCAATAAACGTAAATGTACTCGAGAACTTTAGTGCTGCCCTGTATATGATCTATATAATTTGTACACACCAAGTAATAGAAAAAAAGTGAGTTAAATTTAAAAACGCGTCAGAAACTGAAAACACACTTACAGCAATTGTTATTAACAGACAGTACCAAATTCTTGTGTGTATCTCTCTAAATGAACGATGAATGCTATACACACACTATTCTATAGTAAGCCTCTTGTAATGCACCTTAGTGATATATATCAATTTCAATAAGTTTGAAATGATGGAACATTACTAAAACATAACTCAAACGATTTACTGTAATGTAACGGAATTCTTTAGATTATCCCTGTAAAGAAACCATAAGTGCTATGCACACCATAGTTAACAGTAAGCATCTTGTAGTGCACCTGAGTGATCTATATTAATTTCAATATATTTGAAAATGAGTAACATCAATAAAATTCAGCGCCAATGTTTTTTCTCCATAGACCGTGATGTAATGTAATTATTTTGAGTGTCCCTGTAAAAAAACGTTTACCGTGCTACACACTTAATTTTCAATACCGAGCATGCCATTGTTAAACTAAGTATTATATATCAATTGCTTGACAATCAGAATAAATGTACGCAGGTTAGTGCACGACCGGCATTCAGACAGACAAGATGAATTCATAAACATTTCTCAACTATGTTGAAAAGTGTTAAAGAACAAAATAAGAACCAAAATAAAGAAGAAAATGACAGAGAAATAATGTTATTTTCTATAATTTCAAATAATTGAAAAGACATACAAAAACTCATAAGAATAGTCTTTAGTTTCATAAGTTCATATCCAGCATAGTAAAAAAATATATATATCGTAAAATAAATGCGATGAATAATTATAAAGTGTCTGTTTAAATTTCATTATAGTTTTAAAAATATTAATCTATTTAACTCTGTGTGACAAAATTTCTGAGTACACGAGGACGTTTAATTACATTACTTTGTCCAAACATTCTTAAAATTAGCTAATTAAGAATACTCGAATCTTTTCGAAAAGTACACAAAATCCCTTTTACTATATAGATTCTTATCTAATTCCTGTTAAGATATTATCCCAGTAAAATGAATTGAACGACAAATATTATGTTTTAAACTTAAATAATGTACTTTGTTGCAATTACGGAAATGAAAGTTGTTTCAAGGTAAATTCTTTAAATTATCTGTAATCAAACTAACAGAATTATAAGAAGGAAACTGTGTACACATTAGATTGCGAATTCCGGTTGCAGTTTGTTATTATTTTTATTGATATAAGCATTACTTGCTACAAATACAAATGTGAGTTTTATGCTTTTATGACAAAACTATCGCATTTAAATTTATCTGCACGAACTTTCCTTTTATTAGATTTTTTTATTCATATTTAGGTATTGATAAAGGATATTTAAAAAAAAATTCTGCACTTTATTTAATAGCGTATTTCTTTGATTTTATAAAATCAATATTTATTTTAAATATAGTGGTTGCATGAAATTGAATATATTTATTAGTTAGGGGCAAAATGAGTTATTTTGATAATGGAATGATTTACGTTCGAGTTATTTTGATAACCCAATGATTTTAAATAATCGAATGATTTGAAAATTTTTGCAAAATGTAGATGACAATTATCATTATGATTGATTCTCATTCGTCATTTTCAGATTTAGGAGACAAATAGGTTAACATTTGATTTAGTGTTGAAAAGCTATAAATTAATTTTTAAATGTATCCTAATTATAATAAAAATGTCTTCACAGTAACATACCAGAAAAAGTGAAAAGTTTCATATAAATATATCAATATAAAAAAATGCTCTTGTGGACGACAACACAGGGTTCTCAATTAGTTCAAGTTAACGATGACGTCTCAATAAAAGATGCTTCGTAGTGTTGAAGGAGAAAGAATGCCAGTTTTGCTCAATTTTCGATAAAGAGATTTGGCGTTGAGACGGTGATGGACAAAACGAGTTATATTGAGAATCGAATGATTTGAAAATTATTGCAAAATATAGATGACAATTATCATTCTGATTGATTCTCATTCATCATTTTCAGATTTACGAGACAAATAGGTTAACGTTTGATTTAATGTTGAAAAGCTATAAATTAATTTTTAAATGTATCCTAATTATAATAAAAATGTCTTCACAGTAACATACCAGAAAAAGTGAAAAGTTTCATATAAATATATCAATATAAAAAAATGCTCTTGTGGAAGACATCACAGGATTTTCAATTAGTTCAAGTTAACGATGACGTCTCAATAAAAGATGCTTCGTAGAGTTGAAGGAGAAAGAATGCCAGTTTTGCTCAATTTTCGATAAAGAGATTTGGCGTTGGTGGTGGACAAAACGAGTTATATTGATAATCGAATGATTTGAAAATTATTGCAAAATATAGATGACAATTATCATTCTGATTGATTCTCATTCGTCATTTTCAGATTTACGAGACAAATAGGTTAACATTTGATTTAATGTTGAAAAGCTATAAATTAATTTTTAAATGTATCCTAATTATAATAAAAATGTCTTCACAGTAACATACCAGAAAAAGTGAAAAGTTTCATATAAATATATCAATATAAAAAAATGCTCTTGTGGACGACAACACAGGGTTCTCAATTAGTTCAAGTTAACGATGACGTCTCAATAAAAGATGCTTCGTAGTGTTGAAGGAGAAAGAATGCCAGTTTTGCTCAATTTTCGATAAAGAGATTTGGCGTTGAGACGGTGATGGACAAAACGAGTTATATTGAGAATCGAATGATTTGAAAATTATTGCAAAATATAGATGACAATTATCATTCTGATTGATTCTCATTCGTCATTTTCAGATTTACGAGACAAATAGGTTAACGTTTGATTTAATGTTGAAAAGCTATAAATAAATTTTTAAATGTATCCTAATTATAATAAAAATGTCTTCACAGTAACATACCAGAAAAAGTGAAAAGTTTCATATAAATATATCAATGTAAAAAAATGCTCTTGTGGAAGACATCACAGGATTTTCAATTAGTTCAAGTTAACGATGACGTCTCAATAAAAGATGCTTCGTAGAGTTGAAGGAGAAAGAATGCCAGTTTTGCTCAATTTTCGATAAAGAGATTTGGCGTTGGTGGTGGACAAAACGAGTTATATTGATAATCGAATGATTTGAAAATTATTGTAAAATATAGATGACAATTATAATTATGATTGATTCCAGTGACTGACTATGTTTGTGGCACTAAATACATAGCTGAAAGATTTATTCTTTTCGTACCATTTTTTTATAAAACAAATTTATTGTTTGTTTAATGACAGAATTTTCTGCCAATAAATAAGGGGATACTTTCTTTTAAAAATTATTGATACGGTAATAATAAATTTGGCAGACATGCATTTAGTGCGCCAAATAAAGCCAGTCACCAGCCGCCACTGATTGATTCTCATTCGCCATTTTCAGATTTAGGAAACAAATAGGTTAACGTTTGATTTAATAAAATACAAAGGATTTGAATTATCACTTTGCTGAAAAGTTAATTAGGATATGTTTGATTTAACCCCTTGGAGGGCAAGCACGTGGTCTAAAAATGCTACATTTTGCGATGTTTTGACACCAGTAAATTTAAATAATGAATTTTTACCCTCTCAATCTGCAAAGAACAATAATAAATATTTTTATTTAATAATACTGGTGGCAAAGTTATATATTAATAAGTGGTATATATTATATACCGGTGCCCCTCAAGGGGTTAATGTTAAAAAGGTATAAATTAAATTATTTTTTTAAATGTATCCCATTTATAATAAAAATATATTCATAGTTACATACCAGAGAAGTTAGGATTTATATATATATATATATATATATATATATATATATATATATATATACATATGAATATGAGAAATGCATTAATGACCTTTGGCACATTGTGCGTTGATTCAGTTCAAGTTAACGACGACGTCTCAATGAAAGTTGCTTCGTAGTGCTGATAGAGATAGAATGTCAGTTGTTCCCCCTTTTCGATTGAGAAATTTGGGATAATAATAGCAATGGGAAAACGGATCATTTTGAAAAAATCGAATAATCTGAAAATTATTGCAAATTATAGAAGAAAATTATCGTTACGATTGATTCTCATTCGCCATTCTGAGATCCCGGAGAAACTACTTAAATCTATGGGAATTCAAATATATTTAAGGAACAGTTCCTTAAAACTAAGGAATTATACAAAAAATAGAACAACTATCCTAAAGTTATGGATATAAGAGCATCTTTAGGCCACTTTTAACTATCTCTAGAGTAGTAGAAGAACTTTGAGTCAAATCAGAAAAACCAATTAATCAATACAACACAGGTATTTGTCAATCTTCCGATTTTCTTTTAGCCCATCCATATATATAAGATTAAGATTCGGTTGATATGGTGTAACCATATAAAGAGATAAGCACGGGTGAGATGCCGCGGAAATAATTTTGCAATTTACATTTTCCTTTTTTTTTTTTTTTTTTTTTTTCCTCAGATGTTCCTTCTTAGCTAAAAATAAATTACTTCTTAACAAACGTTTGTAAATAGTAATATTAGGTAAGAAAAAAAATTAAATATTAATTAATAATTGTTTCTATCTCTCCGTTTTTTGAATAGCAATATTTATGTAGAATAAAATTTGTTTTTACAACTAATAAACAAAAATAACTATCGAGGCAGGTTTCTGCAAAATTTTCAAGAGAAATCTAATAAGAAAATATTTATTCTAAAAAAGTGGTGTTAACAAAACGGACCGAGTAGGAGCCCTGGTTGATTCATGTGTGCATCACTGAGTGTGTGTGATCATAGGGTTAAAAATAGACTAAGACAGATTTAACCGTTTGACTAGGGTTGGCACGTATATCTCCAAGTAGATTAAATTTTTTTTAATGTATTCATACTGCGTAAAAAAAAAATAATTTCCGACATACACTTATACTAGAATATTTTCAAGAGAAATCAACAACAAAAAAACATTGTTAAAAATTGTGGCACGAGGAATATAAGAATTTTTTTGCAAAGAAAGGGGTGTGTCTAATACCGTGAAAATACATAAAAATGAATAAAAAAAAAAATTAATTGCAAATTTAAGGTACCCTTAATACCCTGGAGCGTGTTAAACACCAGAATATACAGTAGTTAAAAAAGTAATAATAAAGCAGAAAAACAGAAAAGTGTGCACGATATTCAAAGCCAGAAAATGAAGAGAAAATTAGCATACAACTGATAACAGCAGATTTGATTGCCATAAATTTCACATGCAGCATATTAAAAAAATATATATATATAAAATATACGCGTGGAATAATCATCGAATGTTTATTTAAAATTAATTCTGTTTTCAGAAATAATAATCGATTTAAATCTGTTTAATAACATTTCTGAGAACACGAGGACGTTTAATTATTTTAAACTATTCAAATATTCATAAAAGTAAATAATTGAATTTTCTTGAATATATTTCTAAAGTACACGAAATTCCTTTTAACGATGTATATTGTTACCTAAATGCTGTGAAGTTATTATCTCGGTAAAATCAATTGAACTTCGGGTGTTATATTTTTAAAGTAAATTATTTGCATAGTTGCAATTACGAAAATGAAAGTTGTTTCAATGTAACTTTTTAAAATTATGCGCAATCAAACTAATATAATTATAAGATAAAGCAAAAGGATACTGCGGTAATTTGGATTCCGAACGATGTGTGGATGTTTGTAATTATTTTCAAACTAGTTAGCAATATTGTGCGTATGGAAATAGACTTCCATTTTCCTTTTTTTTTTTCTGTCAAAATTATCGACTTTAAAAATGGCCTAAAATGTATTTAAGCACAACTTATCAACCAATTCTTAATAAATGTAGATTCTCGAATTTTATAACAATAAATTTCGTTTAAGTCTCACTTTTCTTAAGAAAAGTTTTAAAATACGGAATGATTACAGAAAATTGCCGCACTATATGGTAAAAACAAATGTACAGGATGCGTCATAAAAATGCATACATACACTGTTTAACGGGTCATAAAGTTCAAATTTTTCTTTGTTTTATTAAAATAGGGAAACATTATTTAAATAAACCGCAGACGATTTTTCTCCATAGACGTAATGTAACGGAATTCTTTTGACTGTCCCTGTAAAGTAAGTATAAGTGCTATGCACACCCTATTCCATATTAAGCTTCTTCTAATGCACCTTAGTGATATATATAAATTTCAATGCATTTAAAATAGTGAAACATTATTTAAATAAACCGCAAATGATTTTTCCCCATAGACCGCAATGTAACGGAATTCTTTTGAGTGTCCCTGTAAAAAAACTATAAGTGCTACACACTTCCGTTGAAATAGGGAACATGCTATAGATAACGATTATAACACATAAAAATTGCAGGGCAATCCGAGCATATTTACGGGAGTTAGAGCACGGCCAGACGGCAGACGGCCAGACAAACCGAAGTCATAAACACTTTTCAACTATGTTGGAAAGTGTTAAAAATTAATAAAATATGAGCATAAGAATTTATATTGCTCCACAGATAAACATCCTATTTACTCTCTTTTGTTTCTTTACATCTTGTTAGATATTGCAGCTTTAAATCGTCATTATTGTACTTTTATACTATCCATCACATGAAAGTTTCTTTGCAAAGAACGGCGTGAGCCTAATACCATGAAAATACTTAACTCTGTAGAGGTCGCGCATACCCAGATAATGAATGGTTTTTACATTGTCACCAATAAATACAATTAATAATCGTCACCTTATTCAGTCTGAGACAATTGTTACAAATTCTATGATAATGTAAATTGTAGATTACTTTTCGAAAAATAGTGGTAACAATTGTAAAAACCGTACGTATCCTGGTGTATATCATACCCTATGCGACTGCTCCCGGGTTAAAAATGAAGAAAAAAAAATTAATTGCAAACTTAAGGTGGCGTTATGCCTTGTAGCGTGTTATACACCATAATATACAGTAAGTAAAAAAAATATATAAATAAATAAAAGCAGAAAAACAGAAAGGTGTGCATGATTTTCAAAGTCAAAAATAATGTAAAGAAAATTTGCATACAACTGATAACAACAGATTTGATTGCCATAAATTTTACATATAGCATATGGAAAATATATATATATATATATAAAATATACGCGTGGAATAATCATCGAATGGTTATTTCAATTTAATTCTGCTTTGAGAAATAATAATCGATTCAATTCTGTTTAACAACATTTCTGAGAATATGAGAACGTTTAATTATTTTAAACTATTGAAATATTCATAAAATTAAATAATTAAAATTTCCTGAATGTTTTCGTAAAGTAAACGAAATCCCTTTTAACGATGTATATCTTTATGTAAATGCGTTATTATCTCGATAAAAATGAATTAAACTTCAGATATTATATTTTTAAATTATTTGCGTAGTTGCAATTACGAAAATGAATGTTGTTTCAGAGTAACATCTTAAAATTATGCGCAATTAAACTAATATAATTATAAGATAAAGCAACAGGATATTGCGTAAATTTGAAATGCAAACGGTTTGTGGCTGTTTGTAATTATTTCCATCAAGTTAGTCCTGTGGAAATAGGCTTGTATGCTTTTTTGTTTTCTTGTCAAAATTATCGCACGAAAATGAAAGTTGTTTCAGAGTAACTTCTTAAAATTATGCGCAATTAAACTAATATAATTATAAGATAAAGCAAAAGGATATTGCGTAAATTTGAAATGCAAACGGTTTGTGGCTGTTTGTAATTATTTCCATCAAGTTAGTCCTGTGGAAATAGGCTTGTATGTTTTTTTTTTTTTTTTTTTTTTTCTTGTGAAAATTATCGCATTTAACCCTCTAATGCCCATGGTAGCATTTACACTACCACAACTGTTTCCAATTAAGTAGATTTTTTGTTATTCAGATGTTCCACATTCATTCCAGAAAATTAAAACAGCAATATTTTGCTTCATTTAATAACAAACATTCAGTCATTAATTAAAGTTAAATTTATTATTTAAATTTTCTGGTGTGAATTAAGATTGTCTGATTTACGGAATTTCTAGAACGTCTTCTTTCATGTAGACAGGGAGCACAGACAATCACCTCATCGAGTTCACCGCTGAAATTCTAGAATCAGTCAAAACTCGATTCGCATATTAAAACGCAATCGGTCTGCCAAGTCATATCTTGGTGGAAAACACGTGAAAACCCGATTTTAGCGCTTGACTCGTAGGTTTACCATTGTGTTTTCCTGCACCCAACAATTCAATTTATTGTTCATTGATGATCTGTTGTTATTGATGATCAATAAGGGTTATAAATATTTTCCTTGAAATAAATTATATTTTTCAAATATAGATGGAAAGACATTACTGCTGCTTCAATGCAACAAGGATACAAAGCTTTAACATTTTGCACACACACTACTGTCTAATGCAAGGCAGGATGGTGTAAAATTTGAATTAGATTAACTATTGAAAACTAACGATTAAAAGTTTAATTATGACGAAAGATTGACGATTGAACTTTATCGTCAATCTTTTGTCATGATTAAACTTTTAATCGTTAGTTTTCAATAGTTAATCTTATTAAAATTTTGCACCACCCTGATGCAAAATATGTCTTTTTCTCTTTATTCAATCTAAACTTAACAAAATAAAGTTGTAAGCTTTTTATACACAATCTTGTATCCCTAAAATTTTAATTGATCTTTCAATATTTAAATAAAGATGTTAGCTTAGATAGTTGTAATGCTAAACACCATGTGATGGGGCACCATTGAACAATTAAAACTCTGCATTTTTTTTTTTTTTTTTTTTTTTTTTTTTTTAGAAAATGTGAAAATTAAGAGATTATTAAGAATTATTATACTTAATATGAAAGTTGTACTGATACAGGTCTACCAACTACTACACATTAGGTGTAGAAACAACACTTTTTTTTTGTCAAGTGGTTTTTTAACATGAGAGATTCTTGTCTTGTCATATATTTGGATTTCTTTTCATTTTTAAGCATATATAAATTTTATTATGATTTAAAATGTGTATTACATTGTGCAGGGCTTTGTAAACTGTATGAAATATTTTAAATACAAATTTTCAGTTTAGTTTTGGTTTTAGCCAAATTTTTATCTTTTCATGGAATCAATTTTAATTAAAAATGTCTATTCACCCTACAAGAATAAACGTTGTTTATATGTTTAACCCTTTTTATTCAGACGGTACTTATAAGTACCCCTTTAATAAAACACCTATATATTCGTAATATGACCGTTTTACCTAACGGTATTCACAATGACACAAAGAATGTATTTCTGACAGCAGGCAGGAGATGGCAAATTCAAGCACATATCCTCTTTCTTTGCATTGTAGAGATTTTACATTTGCCACGCTACATTCGAAATCCATTTTGCAATAGAATTGACATGCATATTGTTCTTCATTTGAGTAATTTTACTGGTTTATTACCGGTTATTTAGTACGATTATTTTCTATTGTTTTCTATACTCTACAAGTGAACATTTCCTATATTTTATTTGAGGTTTACTATTTGAAATTTACTATTTTATTTTATATCATAGGGTTAAAAATTTATGATGGTTACAGTTGCAAAATTAACCACTAAAATACTATAAAAATTATTTTCCTCTTTCCTATGTTTATTCTGCACCAAAACTTATCCAATGATGCAAAACTACAATTAAAAAGTAGCTGGAAATATAATTCACGATATAAAGGGTTAAATAAGAAAAAATCAATTTTGAAGCTTTGAATAGTTGTGTGAGGGTTTTATATTTTTATTAATGAACGTTTTCTTTATGTTGTATGATATTTTAATGTGTTTCATTAAAAAGCTAATAATTAAATAATAATAAATTAGTAATTTCAGTAAAATGTAGTTAATTTTATTCTGAATATTTTACATTTCTTAAATATATGCAGTTTTTTATAAAAAGATTTGAAGTTTTTCTCAATATTTTCATGTTTTGTTTATTTGCTCAAAGGTGCCCCTAGCTTGTTCAACAGAAATCTCTAAGTTTTTAAAGTCTCACAACGTATTTAATTTATTTGGAAAACTTTAAATTTTTGGCTCATATGATGAACAAATACTTTGTTTTTCTCATGTAATATTTAAAATGCAATAAATATTATTCTAGTAAGAAATACGTTAATTTTCTAAAAAAAATGTTCAAACGTGCCCTTCTCTCCCCTACTATATGTTATCTTCATTCAAAACTCCATTGTGCCACGTATACGTTCCGTATAGAGTCCGTATGGTTTTTATTTTTCGCTACCATAATATTTTAGTATTAATCTTTCCTTTGCCTATTCGTAGAATTTTTCGATTAAATAACTTGAAAAAATACCATATGAAATTACTGATATTTAGATTTAAAACATCTTTAAGTGCGACCTGTTCTGTATCTTAATTTCAGAATTAAATAAAATTGTATTTAATGTAATTTCAATAAAGATGTGCACAATCTTGTAAAATTAGAAAAGCAGTTTATTTTCGCAAAATAAAAACAAACTATTATACTTTAAAATATCAGCATTTTTCAAAAATCAGAGCATATTCTGAAATTTCTAACAAATACTATATTTATGTCTTTTATTTTTAATTTTGTATAAAATTGCTAACAAATCAAAAAAATATATTTTTTTAAATAATTTATCTTTATAAATTTGCTGATAAAAAGCATTTTTTAGTACAAAAATTTCAAAAACTTTCTGTTGATAAAGAATTGTATTCGAAGAAAATACTCTTTATATATTGGAATTTATTTTATTTGTTTATTCCGGATTTTAAAAAAAAATGAAACCTAACTATACATAAAAATCTCAAGCAGTATATATATTCGATAAATTTCTTTGAAATATTCGTGCATTTACTATCATTATAAACAACAATTGAACCAATATGCATAAAAAAAAAACTAAATGCTTCATTTATGACGATTGTAAATGTTTTGTTGTACTTTTATCTAAGTAGAATTATCTGTTTTGAATAAGGTAAACGAAATAAAAATTTTCCAATATTTAGTAAAGGAAATTAAATAACGGCAAAAAGGAAGTCATTTATCATTTCAACCTTATCGAAGAAAATTTTATCGAAATAAAAGAAAATAATAAAATAGATTTGGATTACGTTTCTTACGGGATTTTTTTTTTCAGAATAGTAAAATATAGTAAGAATACGTCTCATTACGTCCCATATAAAAATAATTTGATAATAATAATGGCTTCTTAGCAAGTTCAGATATACATGGGTTTTTACCAAGGATTTTTCCCAATACCAGGGTTTTTAAACAAATTAACTGCGTGCTGCATTTGTACCAGTAATATTGTAGAGAAATACTGTATATATTCGGCAGCATGTCGATCAACAGTTTCGAGAGGAAAAATAGTTGAATTGTATATTTCCTAATGGATTTCGATGAAAAACAACGAAGAAAAATATTATTAAATACTGGTATTCAACCTATTTATCTCTCTAATTCGGAAGGTTGATTTCGCACTTTATCTACTGACAGTACTTTTAAGTACCAGTTACAATTTTGTGCTTTTAGAACGAAATCTATTTGTACAATACTGACAAGGCCTACAAGGATCAATGAATCTTTAAATTTCCCTTAACCTTCCAAGATAGCAGCATCAGAATTGAAACCTGTCCGATTTTGGAACAGATAGGTATCCGCTTCTTGTGCATTTTAAGCTCTCCGAAAAAAATTAATTTTGCACGGAAAATGTTTAAAGTAGCCAGAATTGAAGCACAGTTGTGTTCAGAAAGAATTACATTATAATCCAGCTTTTACGTACCCGAAGTTCCCGTTTTCCGCCATTTGCACTATTTCTTTACCACCCTTTAAATGTCTAAACAGAACGAGATTACCACAGAAGTAAACTTCTACAAGTGTTTTAGTGTAGAATTTTTCGCAAAATATAAACGCAGAATTTTTTATCGTAAAAGGCGAAATTTTCTCATATAAAATACTGGTGGAAGATTACTGTCTGCGGTGTTAACACGGGGCTCTACTGTCATTTTCCGCATTTTACATCATTTCTGTTACGTTCTTTGAAAAGTCTAAAAGAGGAGTTCCATTTTAATTGAGATATCAAACCCTCGTTATTGTGTCCCTCACTAAAACTAACCAGGTAACCGCGCCTTTATTGTAATATTGAAAAAAATCTAAATAAGCAACAATGGAAAGAGCTTAGTGAAGCGTGTTGTTTGACGCATAAATTATTTGCCCTCGTCTCCCCGTTATCGAGATATACAGTCTTAAAATTTGGTAATTTACAGGATAAAAGGAGGAGTCGATAGGATTGAAGGAGAATTCGATAGAATTGAAGGAGGAGTCGATAGGATTGAAGTAGCACTCGGTACATTTTCAACATGACAACATCATCAAACTCCAGTCACTGGTCCATTTCCAGTTTAGTACGCTGCAATACTCCGACATAATTCACAATGCTTGGTACAAGTCTGGGTTAGTGCACACTCAGCCACTTCCAATTGCGGCCTTGCAATTTTCTTTTTTGCAGGGGTTGATCGTTGTACTCGTTGCACTAGATTTAAGTTCATGAAATTGTCTTGATGCCACGATTTTCTAAGCTTCAATCATTTTTTGGTTCGGTGCCATATTTGTCAATAGCATTTTTTTTTTACTGGCTTCTTTCATTTTTATATTCGATATCTAAATATGTTTTGTATTTCATATTAATCTGATTATTAAAATTTCTGAATCAGAACCACGCCTTTTTCCCTATATAAAATAAATAAATTAGCAAACTTTAAAATTTTATATCTCGATAACGGGAAGACGAGGGCAAATGATTTATTTGTCAAACAACACGTTTCACTATGCTCTTTCGATTTCTGCTTATTTAGATTATTTTCATTATTACACTAAGGGACTAAGGCAGTGTTTCTCAACCTTTTTTTGGCCATGCCCCCCATAATCATCTCTAAATCCTTGATGCTCCCCTTCCCTCTGCCTGTGACAAATAATTCTTATTGTATAAAAATTGTATTGTTATTCCCACTAAAGAAGTTCTAAATGCTATTAATTGGATCTAAATAAAAAAACAGTGCATTCAAGAAAGAAAAAAACTAAATGAAAATAAAGTATTTATGAAGAAATCATTAATAATAATAATACTAATAATATGCAACGATTTAAAAAAGAAAATTATTTTTTTAAATATTGAATAGAAAATTGAGACACATGAATAAAATCTTTAGTTGAATATTTTTCTATGATGCTTTTATAATTTTAATTACTGGCAGTAAAAAAAATGCCTAATAAATTGAAAATAGTCTCGAGATAAACAGATTAATATCAGCCAGATTCAGATATTCGCTCTAGGATCCCAAAATAAAGATCTCTAAAAAGATGCGTTTTAATTGGTTGATCGAACTTCTGGTCATGTGTCTGGCGGTAGCACTTTGACTGTTCTGTTTTCCCAAGTGTCAATTTGAAATAAGTAAAGTAAAAAAATTTTTTAACCAGAAAATTTATCCTGCAAAATGATTTTTTAATTTGTTTTTATATTAGATTACACTGTTAAAAATCTTCAGCTTTTTCTGCAGACACACTCCACCGCTTTTAGAGAAAACGGTTACTTTACCGTATTATGGAGCATTTTCATTAGATATTCTATAAAAGCGGTGGAGTGACTATGCAGCAAAAGCTGAAGATTCTTTACAGCGTATATTCAAAAAGAATTTTTCTAACTGTTTAGAAATTCAAAGAGAGGACCTCTGAATTTCGCCATATTCTCACATTGCCCTCTAAAAAGTCAAATTGCCCCCCTGTGGGGCGTGCGCCCCCCGTTGGGAAACACTGGACTAAAAGTGTGGTTTCCTGGCAAGAATGGTGCACTGAAAATACACGAAAAATACCTTCAAAATGCCCACTACTAGTACAGTTATTTTAAAATATAATACGTCTTTTTAACTACACGTATTCTGTAGAAAAAATTAATATTAAAAATACAGCGGTATTGAATATCCGTAAGCTTTTAACCGCTTTGGGACGGGCATTCAGTACACTCCTTTCAATTATTAGGCACCACTTTTTTTAATTGGAATTTTTTGGCTTAGGTAACCTGAGAAATGTTATATAAGACAAACATATTTGTTAAGAAAAAGTGGTGTCGAAATTATAGGGTTTTGCGTCATATATACGCGCCGCTTGTCGCGACTGAGTCATACTTATGATCGCGTAAAAGCAGAAATAAGTGTACTTAAATTATATATGGCTATATGAAGAAATATAAAACTATGAAGATATTTCTCTTTTTCTTTTTCCGTCTGTAACTTCTCATTAAATTTTGAAAACACAGAAGTATATTGACACTTTAAAAGTATCTTCAGCGGACAAGTCCCAGAAAAATTAACAAAAATCTATAGGTATAAACTTCATAAATCGTTTCACATTGTGAATATGATAATGCATGACGGGAGATAGATTAGTATAGTAAAACACTTTATAATACATTAGTGCTCTTCCTTTACTGTAAATTATCATACATCAAGCGACAGCATTAATCATCCTTTTCTCACTTTAATAAAAACTGAATCACAGATGTATGGTGTCTGCTATATTTAAATGCGACTTTTTGAAATATTTGTCAGAAAAAATATATATCCTGCCTAATTTTACTATTTTCCTTTTTGCTGTATTATTTGAAATATTTTATAAACATTTATTTTACATGCATATTACTAAGAATATAAAATTATTTAAAAATATAACGATGAACATTCATGTTTTAGGCACTTTATCAGTTAGATCACCAAATTCGCCTTTCTAATTTTAAATCCATGGGAATGAAATACTTTCATGCTTTTCATATTTCTCAAAGAAAAAAAATTAACTTTGATTTTTTTTAACAATAATTTTCCTAAAATGTGATTTTTTTTATTTGCTTACTTGACAAAACGTTTCTAAAATATATACATAATTCTCTCTTCAGAGTTAAATTCTTATAAACGTCTCGTCAGTCTGGCTCAGAATTCAAAACTTAAAATACAAAATTAAATGCATATTTTAGAACTATTTTTTCAAAGAAACACTCAAAATTTGAAGACTTATAATTGATTTATATAATAATAGACTGTGCGAATAAACTAAAATAATAATAATATACTAAATTTTTGAATAAAAATATCCGCTAAGCATCACTGACCCGTATATTATTAAATGTATGATTACGGGAAAACAGAAGTAGGTATACTAAAATTTTATATCTCAACGTGAGTAAACACAAAATTATAAAGAAGACTTTTTTTTTTTTTTTTTTTAACATATTGTCGGTAATTTTATTATATTTAATATATAAATGTGTATGTGTGTGTGTGTGTGTGTGTGTATATATATATACATATTGGGACTATAAATCTTTAGAGAACAAGTTTCAAGAAAAGGGAAAAAAATCTGTAGATATCGATCATTGTATTCAGTTCTCGGGTTTTAAACAATATCGATCTGTGATATTCCCTCAAACGCAAATGGTATGCCATAATAACCCTAGTTCCCCACCACATAAACAACCATAATACTTCACTAGTTTTGTTTTTATGGCTCTTAATATGACATGGCAACAAATATAACTTTCTTAAACAAATTATGGAAACTTATTTTCAAAAGAGCGAAGGAACCTATAAACAGGAATTACCTTTTATTGGTTCGTCGGAAAAGTCATTATGCATATCTGCCAACTTATACTATTTTTTGTTACCAGTATTTCCTGATAGTAATCTTCGACTTATCGCATGTCAGAATTCATAAAGCAAAAATTATTATTCCGAATAAGAGGTAACAAAAAAGTGTAAAAGTTGTCATATTTATGACTTCATAAATATTCCAATAAACCAGTATTTCCATTTCTCATCTGGAATAATCAGATTTAGTGCTTCGTACAGGATGTTTCAAAACTCCACGTATAAATTTTCAGGGAGATAGATAACATCAATATTAACCATATTCATATAGAAAAGCATTAAAAAATGTGCTTCTCACAGAAGATAGAATGGACACAATGACACATTAACGAAGCATTACAATAAGATTGCAAAATCTGTGGCCCGCGGGCCTACAAGCGACCACTATCTTAGAATGGAAATATTTGTCTTATTAATGAGAGAAACTTTGAAAATAAATAAAGGCGAAGTTTACGTGTCGGAAATCGGGATGGCAAATTTATTTTAAGTAAAATGTTAGTGAATCCCTACATAGCAGAAATTAGTGTAAAGTTTCTTATTCGGTGAAACATAATTGTGAAACTACTCTAGACAAAGAAGATGGTTTCACAGGAAGTGTTAAATTTTTAACCATTCAAAATGTCTAACGCCAACGTCTAGTCGTAACAAGCAAAGTTACTCTGTACGACATCCCATTTGCTTCTAACATGGTACTTATAAAGTATTTGTTGTTTTGGCCATGATTATGATAATTTTAAAAAGTTACATGATTTAGTTTTCAATTATAGGATAATTTAATTATATTTAAGCACAATGAGTGCATTTCTCAACTAGAAATATGTACTCATTGTGCAAGATAAATGGATATAAGGGGCAGTTTAACCCTTTAACGGGCGGTGTCCACAAAAAAAGACACCTAATTTTAATTCCAAAACTGACAATCGGCACCAAGAATATTTAATTAAAATTTTCCTTTTATGAAGTACCGGAAAATGAGCAAGTTTTTATTTTAAAATGAATTCGTTCCTAAATTCTGGTTTCAGTCCATTATTTCATCATTTTAGAAACAGACTTACTCCGCGCCTGAAGGGGATAAAGGGGAAGAAGGAATAAAGATATCTACTGGTGACACTCAAGAAAAGACATTTTCACTCTATAATGAACAAAATAAAAAATAGGCAACTAATTACAGAATGAAAATATTCCACAGAATGACCGACAATCTTGGTAGTCGCAAACAGCGAGTATTACCAAAGCGTGTGAGTTATTCGGAAAAATAGTTAAGCTGTAATCTTTACATATTTTTGAAGTGCAAACAGACGAGTAAAGATTCCAAATTCAGAGCTGCCACTGATGACTAATTTTATATTCTTCTGACACCACAATTTTTAAAATATTAATTTTATTAAATATTTCTTTTGCTCATGTTGTAAAAGTGCATGCGAAATATTTTTGTTTCGAAACGTTGTGTGAGATAGAATTAAAAAATAGTTGCCAGTTGCATCCCTGCAAACTGTTCTGTATGAATCACGCCATTAATAAATCTGTAAACTATACTACAGAACGCTTGTATTATATGTGAAAGCTTGTGATAATGGCTTTTAGAAGAAATATATATCTGAGAAAAAAGTTAAGTACTTTTTTAACGCTTGGAAGCCTAAGTGAAGACCGAAAAATCATTTTACATTTTTATTTTGTTAACAGAAAAGTGTGGGACAATGATTACGGAAAAATTACGAAAAGTGTGAAATCGCATTTGCAGATGGAATAAAGAAATTAAAATCATATTTTAATTTATTTTCTTAATAAACACTTTAGGGTATTAAGATGTACATTTTAAAGAAAAATATATTATAGTTATTTAAAATATACTGATTGCTCAATTGGTGTGAATATATGTCATTGCAATATCAAAATCCTTAGATAAAGGGGCTTAACCCCTTGGAAGGCAAGTACGTGGTCTAAAAATACTACATTTAGCGATGTTCTGACACCAGTAAATTTAAATAATGAATTCTTACCTTCTCAATCTGCAATAAATAATAATAAATATTTCTATTTAATAATACTGGTGGCAAAGTTATATATTAGAAAGTGGTATGTATTATATACCGGTGCCCCTCAAAGGGTTAAACAGCCCAGTGATTTGCATGTAAACTCAAAATAGGCAGCTTGAGTCGATGTTTGCGAGTTTGGCACCAGCGCGGTTTGAGCGGAGTAATTGTGTAAGGTTTACAAGGTTTTCCATGTACGAGAAAAATAACTTCGATGGCTTTCCCATAAAAAGTCTTTCCTGAAGACGTCCATCCTATCAATGGCGTAGACCGGGTGGGGTTCCGGATTACCTGGATACCACTCATTTCCTGCAGTAATTTTCCCCTTGTTTAATAGAAGAAAATTCTGAGATTAGGTAAGACGAAGAATATTTCTTTAATATTTTCTACCATGGTTACGCCACTGCCTCCTATATAGCAATGTTGCCAAAACTAGCCGATGAAGAGTACGCCGAAACTACAAATTTCCACGACATGGATTAAAAGTTTATGTATTTTCTCAATGTTTGTCAACTATGTGGAGTTGTTCAATAAGCTCTACATCATGAGAAGCCATATATGATTTTGTCCCTTACATATAGTCTACGAACATATAGTCCCCGTTTACATATAGTCCCCGTTTTTAAAAGGAAATATAGAGAAAAAGTAAGAAAATCAGGTGAAACCAAATCGATTAACTGATGAAAAAAAATTGTTATGTATCTCCAATTTTAATATTGTTGTAGATTATTTTTTTGTCTTGTGAGCAATATTATGAGCCTAATTAAGTTCTGTATGAATAAAACGCTTTAATAAAGTGACAATTTCTATTTTAAAAGGCTGGCGTTAGTCAGTGGCGTAGCGTCAGGGGGGGCACGATCATTTTACTACCAGTATAATTATATACTATATTTAGTCTTATTTAATCTTTGAACGGTATGAATTAAATAAGGCCAAATATAGTGTATAAAAATACTGGTAGTAAAGTGATCTGTGCCCCCCTTGACGCTACGCCTCTGGCGTTAGTTACTCGTGTAGTAATGAGGCCTTACACTGACATTCTATCCGGATGACAGAATTCAATCGTTACACGAGTATTGAAAGTGTATGAGAAGCCATATATAATTTTGTCCCTTACATATCGTCTACCCCCGTTTTTGAATTTCTTATCGTAACACGAGTATTTGAAGAGCAAAGGATATTAAAAAAAATAGAAGTGTATTTTTCTTCTTGTAATAAAATTTCTTCCAAATACACACCGGAAAAAATATATTGTTAATTATTAAGCTAAAGAGTAAACTTTTGATAACGGTCGAAAAAATAATTATCGATATATCAATCAAGGTGCTAATTCGTGCATGTGTGGCCGGTTAGAGATCTTTGACTAGCAGACAGATTATGAAGCTTCACTCGCTGCTCTGCAGATCAGGGTTTGCATTAATCGTCTACTTTTTTTCGATTGATTAGTCGCCTAAACGTTTAATCACCACAAAAATTGATGCAACTGTAGGCGGAAATTTTTTAGCTTGTGTACGGTCGCTTGAAATTCAACACCAATAATTTCTAAAAGTTTTCTCCGCCTTATTTGTCTGATATTCAATTAGTCAAAGAAAACTTTTAGAAACTTTTAGTACATTGTTAAAAACATTTTCGTAATCTGGAGAAAACTTGTACAGGGTCCGTACGCTTTTACCCGAATTTTTGATAGAAAATGTAGCGTTATTTCAATGCAGAAATGTTTAACAAACCCTTCAATTAAACGAGGCGTCTTCGATTTCTGCTTTTGAAATGTTAAATAATAATTTTAATCAGAAAAAGTGGTGTCATTCTACTTGGAAATTTCAAGGCGTGTAAGCACCTTGATGAGGTGAAAAATTGCATTAAAATTGTGGTACAAGCTTACAAATCCTGTTACAGTTTTATAATCTCTCACTGCTGTCTTAACCCTTTCCGGCACCGTGGTCCCACTCCGGGCACACCTAATTTTAATTCCAAACTTGCATTCGACACCAAGAATATTTAATAAAATTTTGTTTCTACAGCGAAAGCTTAAAATAAGGAGTTCTTACTTTCTAAAAAAGTCGTTTGTAAATTCCGGTGTCAGTCAGTAATTTCTCATTTTATGAACAGACTTTGTCTGTGCCGTAAAAGGTTAAAAAAGGTGGATAATTATTTTTAATTGTTAAAATACTATATAAAAATGCATAAAAAATAAAAATTTTGTATTAAGATTTTTTTTTTCAAAACTATAAACATTAATTTTTTACATTATACGAATCGTGCAAAATTTTCTGTTTTTTGTTTTTGTTTTTGTTTTTATTTTTTGTTTCCGGAAAAGTTTCAAACCAGAAACAAACCAAACCAAACTAAAAAAAAAAAAAAAAGAGAGAGAGAGAGAGAGAGAGAGAGAGAGATTTGAGAAATACTCATTAAACTGTTCAAAATATGCTGGTATTTATTTAATCATGATTCATTCATTCGTACCAGAAGCGAGTCATTCACTCATACCAAACATAAATTTCGCAAAACAAAAAAATATTCAAAAACAGCGGTAATGAATGATTGCACCCATACTCGTAATAATCCCCTGAAATAATTCAATCAGAAAATCATTCAAACACATCGCTAATGAATAATTTTACACAAAAAAGGAATAATCTCCTGAAATAACTCGGACATGCGCAAAAGAATAGGTAATGAATGATTTTACCCAGACGAGTAATAATCCCCTGGAATAACTCAGACGTGCGCAAAAGGCAGATATGTTCTCATTCAGATATATACCGCCGCCCTCTGAATTGTAGGCCTTTGCCCTAACACGAAAATGGCGGCTGTCGTGTGCGAATTTTTTTCAGAGTTTGAACGGTCACTTGAATTTGAATACCAATAATTTCTAAAAGTTTTCTATGCCTTATTTTTTTAGATTAAATAAGCCAAAGAAAACTATTGAAAAAACATTTCACAAAATAATATTTCTGGCGTAAATTACTATTTTTTTTTAATTTGAAGTTAAGAAAAGAAAAGCATGTATCATACGGAAAAAATAATAGATGGAGATATTGTTCTGAGTTATAATTCTATAATCGAAATATTGAATGTTTGTAATTATCGAAATCTTCGAATGATGGCACAATACTAGCTTATTGTTCATATAACTTCTACTTCTTTTCTTATTTGTTATATAAAAAAATTTACTCTTAAGTACCGCGATCATATAAGTGACGGCGCATTCAAAAGATTCATAATTATCGCGTAAGAAGAAAGTGTTAAAAGCTATTATAATGATTTTTTTGTATAAAAGTAAACATTTTCATAGGTTTTAAAACGCATTTGACAACCATTATTAAATTAATTAATGTTACAAATTTGAAATATTTTACATTTCCTTTTAACCTTTTTTCGAAGAGCATCGCGTATTCGTGACATGTGAGGGGCTCAGAATTCTTCTTTTTTCCTCCAGTAAATTTCATTAGTAAATTGCATCTTAAGTAAACACAGAATTTTTGCGATTAAATTAGGTAAAAATTTTGGTTTCAAAATACCTGTAACGAGAGATTAAATATTCTGTAAAGCAAGTTCTCGTCGGGGAGGAGGTGATGAATTCTTCTAGAAAACGCACTTCACTCGTCATTGAAAAATAATCTATTAACCCTTAATTGCATAGTGATGTAAATTTCCATCACTTTTTATTTAACTTTTAATAAATAAATCAACTTCTTTGCCACCACTATATTATATAGAAATATCAATCCAGTAAATTTCCCGGAACAAAGTTAAAAATCTATCTTAAAATTTCTGGTGTCTAATATTTAATACATGCATACAAAAACGCAATTGTAAAAAAAAAAAAAAACTCATGCAAAGAAGGGTTAAAAACTGAGGAAAAGGAACCTGGTTACATTGAAACCTGGACTTAAACGGGAACGCTTATATACGAAAAAAGACACAATACAATTCTAAATGACTGTGCACCTGACGTCTACAACAAATTTTTATAGTCGATTGCGATTGATCTCAGCACTTTTTATTCAGTTCCTGACTGGGACTTTTGGGTGTCTTGTGCTTTACCATGCGCTTTTATATATATAACTGTTAAGTATAATCGACATTGCATATTTTTAGCAAGTTAATCATAACATAAATTAGTGTGTACACATCATAGGTATGCATTTAATTTAACCTATTCTTCAAGAGAAAAAAAGGCTGAGGAATGTTTGTTTTTAAATAACAGAACGTCAGATATATATATATATATATGTGTGTGTGTGTGTGGTGTGTGCGTGTGTGTGTAATAATAGGTTATACAGCGTGTCCATAAATTATTATCAGGGTTTCTTTATCTCATAACTTTTAATTTAAGAACATGACATAAATTAAAATTACATATTCGTAAAGTACAACTCAAAAAGATTTTTTTAAGATACATATGCCTAAAGTTGCAACTCAAAACGTTATTAATCAAATATTTATTATAATCAAATAACAATTACGATTAAAATTTTATAAATCTGCGATAAGGGATCTTTCCTGCATGTAATCATGTAGCGAGGCGACGTTGTGTAGTGTTGACGGATTGTGTTTCGAAGAACCGCAATACGCACATTTCTTTCTCTTGTGCATTCGCAATTTTAGATTTTGAAGTCTCAGACTTTCACTAGGTACCGCCAGGGTTGCCGCATAAACTGGTGGAGAATACTTAACGTTGTTTTTGTTATTATAAAAACAAAATTAAGTTCTACTTTCCGAATATGCAATAATATTTTTCGCCATGTTCCTAATTCAAAAGTTATTAGATAAGGAACGTTTTACTTTTTGTCAGAAGTAAAGAAAAAGGTAACTTCAAGGGGAAAAAATCAATCATGCCTTTTTGTATTCTCTTAAACACTGATTTGTTTGTCGCAAAATTTTGGTTTCTAATATAAAAGTTATTCATTGAAATATGCTTCATCCTGATTTTATTCTACTTATTTAAACCCGTTATTCGTGCAGAATTTCTATCATAATTAAGGCAAAAGTACCAATTTGTTTTTACTGGCGAATGTTTACCCCGGCGTTAGTCAAGCACTGCGATTCCGCATATTCTGACAAAATACACAATACTCCTGTCAATGTCAGTGAAACAGAATATATTTCAGCCGGACAAATTTCCACCATTAAAAACTGATACAGTGTTTGGTATTTTTCCGTTATACGGACACCATGCCAAAATGTATGTTAATGCATTATGTATGTAAATGTACGTATGCATGTAAATGTGTATAAATGTATGTAAATGTATGTATGTAAATTTATGTATGTAAATGTATGTATGCAAATGTATGTATTAAATGTATGTAAATGTATGCTTGGCGACAATGATGGCCGTATAACGAAAAAGTACCCCCATTTTTTTATACATGTTGTTAGTTATTGAAGGTAGCCAGTAGCATTTGCGCGCTCTAAAGCAATTAGGGTATATAAATAAACATTTGTACTTTTAAGAAACATAGGTAAGATAATTTACTTACCTCCTTTTTTCAGCATTCATATTCACACCTCATGAACCCGCATGCCAGGTCGCTAGAGTATCCACGTCGATTAATCCATTTATTGAAGATGTACACTGTACTTTTATGTAGGTTGTTTAATTTATTGAATTATCCAAAATTGTGGTATCCAAAGGAATGCTGTACACACTGAAGTTTTATCCGTAATTAGGTTCACTATTTCTAGTATATAGTATAAAATAAGATTGTTAAATAAAACATTATTCTTTTATAAGTTTAGAGTATTTAATAACATTACTAATATTTAATAGTTACATATCTTTAATTTTAAACATTAGTTAAATTTAATTGGGTTTAAGGGAGAACGAAATATACATGTTTCGTTTCCAACGCGTGAGAATAGCAAGTCTATTAAAGTTCTATATTTGAGAAAGAACAAGAGTTTTCAGTCCCTTTTATGTGATGTCATTTTCCAAGCCTGTGATTCGTCAGAAATGACGTAAAGTCAAACGCACGTCATTCATACGTATTTTTATTTCCTACTTCCTTGTTCACATTCACGTGTTTGTAAAACCACTTCATGTTGCATCATAGATTTCACTTCCTTTAGAAATTGGGTTAAACTCTTTATCGTGATGAGTTTTTAAATGAAAGTAAATAATCTGTCACTGAAATCAATTAACGGAGATTATATTTCTGATATATTCCCAACAATCTCCTCCTTAATCTCTGGAATTTGATTTCTTAAATTTAAATTTTTTCTGTGAACTTCAAAAATACCGTAATTTCCGGCGTATAAGCCGCAGCTCAAAGAGTCGTTTTTCGACCCAGAAATATTATTTTATAAAATGTAACTTAAAAGATCGCTGTAAATATTTAACTACAATTATTGAATAAAATTTCTGGGTCGAAAAACGACTCTTTGAGCTGCGGCTTATACGCCGGAAATTACGGTAGGTTTGGGAGTGAGCTTAGTCAAGATGTCCGCTATCATGTTTTTTGATTCACAGTACTTTAGATTAATTGTACCATTGTCCTTTAAGTGCTTAATGGAATGATATTGAATGTCAATATGTTTGGTGCGACGAGTATACTTTTCTGATTCAATCATTTTTATGCAGGACTGATTGTCCTCATGCATAGTTATGGGTAACGGCTGTTCCAAATTAAATTCTTGTAAGAGTCTTATTAACCACATAATTTCTTGCGACGCATTAGCAGTTGAAACATACTCAGCTTCAGTACTTGACATGGCTATACATGATTGTTGTTTGCTTATCCATAAAATTGGATTTTTCCCTAACAAAAATAGGTTTCCGCTGGTGGACTCTCTAGTTTGTATATCTCCAGCCCAGTCCGAGTCACAATATACTTCTAATATTGGTTGGTGTGTTGTATTTATTTCTAATTTAAAATTTTTAGTGTGATTTAAATAGGAAATCACTCTTTTAGTTGCCTTCCAATCCTTCTGTGAAGGTTTCTCGTTTTTTCTACTTAGGATTTTAACCGCAACTGAAATATCTGGTCTTGTGACAGTTGAGATATACAAAAGAGCCCCAATTGCCTTTCTGTAATCGATGTTGTTTGGCAATGGTATTTCATCGTTATGATAATTTATGTAACCTGTTTCCATGGGCGTTTTGTAAGGTTTTGCATCTTCTAATTTAAATTTTCTAACTAATTCTTCAATTGTAATTTTTTGATTTAGTTTATATCCTTCGTTTGTTTTTTCAATTTTAATCCCTAGGTAGTAGTTTAATTGACCTAAATCTTTTAGTTCATATTCAATTTTAAGTTTCTGTATAATTTCTTTAATTTTCTTTTCTTTTGCAGATATCAAAATATCGTCTACATAAAGGATAATATATGCTTTACTGTCTTTTGTATTACGTATAAATAAACATGTATCTGAAGTTGATTGGTTGAAATTTAACTTTTCTAATGATTCTGAAATTTTTGTGTGCCAGGCTCTAACAGCTTGTTTTAAGCCGTATATAGACTTATTTAATTTGCACACCTTGTTTTCATGATTTGGTTTAACATAGCCTTCCGGCTGAGATATATATATATCCTCATCTAAATTTCCATACAAAAATGCGGTTTTAATGTCAACATGATTTATGTTTAGTTTATGATAGGCGGCGGCTGCCAAAAATGTTCTAATGGTAGTATGTGAAACCACTGGAGCAAATGTTTCATAATAATCAATACCAAAATTTTGCGAATAGCCTTTGGCTACTAATCTTGCTTTGTATTTTTCCTTTATCGTCTAATTTTGTTTTGAATAGCCATTTCGGACCTATTATTTTTCTATTTGGAGGGGGGGTCAACTAATGTACAAGTTTTATTTTGGTTGTGAGATTCTATCTCCTCCTGTGTCGCTTTGATCCAGTTTTCTTTTTCTACTGGGTTTTCCATGTTTATTATTTCCTGCCAATTTTTAGGTTAATTTATTTGTTCTTCTGTAACCAAATAAATTAGTCTATCTGGGGGGAACCCCTTTATTTATTCTATCTGATCTTCTCGGTTCGGTTTGATTTAGTTCAGATTCATTCTGAGTATTATTTTCATTAGAAATTTCGATTTTTATCAGATTTGGGTTTTCTGACTTTTTGTTTTCGGCACTAGTGTTTTCATCTATATTTAGTTCTAGCCTTTTTTTCTTTATTTGAATTTCTCGGATAGTTTTCTAAAAACTTCTCCGTTCTGGCTATAGTGATATCTTTGCCGCTCGTGTATATACGATATCCTTTAGAATAATTATCGTATCCCACAAAGATCCCTTCTACTACTTTATTATCTAATTTCTGCCTTTTTTGCTTATTAATATATGCATAAGCTTTGCAGCCAAATACTCTTAGGTATTTTAGATTTGATCTTCTGTTTGACCATAACTCATATGGAGTTTTTTCGTTGGCTTTTGTCGGCACTCGATTTTGTAGGTGATTTGCGGTGCAGATCGCCTCTCCCCAGAAATGTAATGGTACATTAGAGTCACTTAACATTGTTCTTGTCATTTCAATTAGTGATCTATTCTTTCGTTCAGCAATACCATTCTGGCTCGGAGAATATGGTACTGTTAGCTGTCGCTTAGTTCCATTTTCTTTTAGAAAATTATCAATATTAGAATTTTTAAATTCTTTACTATTATCTGTTCTGAGTTCTATAGGCTTTTTGCCAAATTTATTGTTGACCAGGGCAACATATTCTCTTAATTTTTCAAATACCTCACTTTTATTTTGTAGGAGATAAATAATTGTAAATCTTGAGTAATCATCTATGAAAGTTAAAAAATAATTTTTCCCACGTATGGTTGGAGTTTGAATAGGACCACACACGTCGGAATGCACTAATTGCAAAATTTTATTTGCTCTAAATTCCGTTTTTTTTGGGGGGGGGTAAGGAGCGTCAGTTATTTTTGCTTTAATGCAAGATTCACATTCGGTACTATGGGAACAATTATTTATGTTAATTCCGCATGCTAAATGTTTTGTCATTATTTCTTTGATTGACGCGACATTTTTATGCCCTAATCTTCTGTGCCACAGTTCTATGCAGTTTTTATTTTTGCAATTTGTTAACATATTTATGTAATTTTCATCTGTGGTTTTGCTAGTTTGCTGAATTTCGTATAAATTATTTTTTCTAATTCCTTCTAAGCGAATTAATCCCTCATATTCTAGAAAACATTTGTTGTTTTTAAAAGTTATTTTACATCCGTTTTTCGTGGCTTTAGCTACCGAAAATAAATTAGTTTCAATTTCTGGTACTAGTAGAACATTCTTTAATGTTACATTGTGAGTTAGTTCTACCGTCGGAGGTTATCGTGGTAATGTTTATATTAC
Source organism: Maratus michaelseni (assembly GCA_963931845.1). Lineage (NCBI taxonomy): Eukaryota > Metazoa > Arthropoda > Arachnida > Araneae > Salticidae > Maratus > Maratus michaelseni. The sequence goes on from OZ007595.1 coordinate 257,989,565, forward strand.
CTGATCCGTAGGATTTTAATTTATTGCCGTTGGCAATTACGACGTTAGATTGTTCTTTATTTATGAATTCAGCAAATAAGTTTTCATCGTTTGATATATGGGAGGACGAGCCCGAATCTATGATCCATGCTTTATTTTGCGATTTGTTCGCTATAAATGCGCAATTTTCTTTTCTTCGGTTCCAAAATAAGCAAATAAATCAAAATGAGCTTATTTATAATCATTTACTCTTATCTTTAAATATATTGTTTTTAAAATTGTGTTGTTTTAAAATGTGATTAAATTCATTAATTCAATTATGAATAGCACAGTAACAGAAAAATAGTACCAAAAATAGTTATAATGAATATGACTAACACATAATAAAAGCTTAATTCTAAGTATCTGCATTTACCAAATGCTGCAAGAAATCTTTCACTAAATATTTTTTTTATTTATTTAAGAAAATATATTATCTACTTCTGTATCTATTATTTATTTCAATACCGTCTTGATTTTTAAGTAAAAACTAATGCTTTTCTTCAGTATACAACAAGAGTCAAGAGTCTAATATGAATATAAATAACTGATGAAGACCCAACGTCCAATAGAATGGACATTAAAAAGTGTTTGGTTTATTCTCTAAAATGTACATTAAATTACTTAAACTGCGATGTCATTCTTTGATACAGCAATTACAATTATATTTGTGTAGCATTAATATCAAAATACTTAAATATATATATATATATAAATAATTAGAGGTAAATCTGTCTGCTTACCTTCAACAGTTTTTTTCTTGTTCTCTGCCACTTTCAAATGATTAACCCCTTAATCGTCGTGCCCGAGACATTCACGGGCAGCGTAGGTTACGCCTGTTTTATTCAGATTGTTTGATTCCCACCAGTTTCTTAAAATAGTGTTATTGGCTTTATTCTTGCATTATTTTATCTGTCTATTAAATAAGATGAACATTTCTACTTAAAAAACTGGTGGTAATCAAGCAATATGAATTTTTAAAAAGTAGCCTACACATAAAGGGCGCGACGATTAAGGGGTTAAAATACATATTTCGCTGCAATTTTTTTATTTCGGTTCACAGATAGCAGCCCTAGACTATCTAGTATAATGGACACCAAGTATTTACCAGTTCGAACTGAAATTAAGCATTTTATATAAAAAATTAAAATGTCCAATAGAATGCACGCGGGATCTCAAGAGGTTTATTAATCCGTATGTAATGCTCGTCTTGAAAAACAATGTCATATTAACTTTAACATTTATCTGGTTCGAAATAAAATTTTAAGTTTGGTGAAGATGAAATGACTTCGTAATTCTAAATGATAATAACACAAATGAATCAGTTTTAACCCTTTCAGGCACAAAGTACTTCTGTAACTAAAATGTTAAAATTATTGATTGACACCAGGATTTACAAACAAATTTAATTGAAAATAGGAAAAAATAACCTTATATCCTCACGTTAGAATATTTATAATAAAATTTTTAAAAAAAATTGAAAAAAATTTCTAATTTTGAAGCACTATGAAGTAAAATAAAGTACAGATTTAAAAAAAAAAAAAAAAAAATTTCTGTAACTAAAATAAATTTCGAAATATTTCATTAAAAAATTAAAATATTACTATAATTTTCACAAAAAATTACCGTTCAAACATGATCCCGGTTAGAATGGGCAGCGTGTCAAGCCGGGTGAAGCCTGGATCCTTGAAGAACTCTAGTAAATACAACAATCTTAATTCGCATTTCAAACAAGGCGATTTCTGTAAGCAAACCTTAAAACGTTATTAACGGAAATTGCACTGTTTTGGAAGAAATACGGACATCGTACTGTTTTGAAAGAAATACGGAAAAAATCCATTAAATTTACGGAAAATTTTCTGAATATTTACGAATTTGGAAATTGTACTGTTGTTTTAGAAAAATGAAACTTCTCCGTAAAATTTAACGGAATATCCATAGGTGCCAACCTCTCATTAATATTTCGTAATATGCGGGTTAATTTGACCCAGTTTAACAACGCTTCAAACCAGAAAAATTATTGGATGAATCTTTAATTATTCAATTTCAAGTTTCTACGTAGAATTTATTTAATTTCATTTCTGAAAAAGATTTCTGGTGCGAAACGCGTTAAACCTGGGTCAAATTAACCCGCATATTACGGAATATTAATGAGAGGTTGGCACCCATGGGAATATCTCTTGTATTTTCACGGAATTTTTTACAGTGAACCCTGTAATCTTATATTTCATATTCATATATAGACACACCTTCAGCGAAACGTTGAATTTTTTTTAATACAATTTGTTGCCATTAAAAAAAATGTAATGGATTCGATATTTTCGAAATCGAGAATGAAGATAGACATAAGATTTTCTACACTCTTAAAAGTGTACCCCTTATTTAAAAGGCACATGCACCTTGTGCCTTCTATTATTTTAATATAAGAGGCACGTAGACAATGTGCCTCTGATTAGGAGAAATACGTTAGAGGCACAATGAAATGGAAGGCAGCGATAACAGAGCGAAATGTTTCAGAGGCACCAAGTTAGCCTATGACAGATTTGTACCTTTAAAAAAAAACCAGTCAAGTTTCAGCGGCACAGTGAGAAACGGACATGCGCAATACCCGTTTACCGTCATGCATTGGGATCAGGGGAAGAGAAGTAGTGGCCGCCATTGTCAATACACCTGTGAACAATAACGAGACGAAGCAAATAATGAGTCTGGAATAAGTAAGTAGTATATTTAACTTAGTATTATTTTATGTGAATGTTATAATATGAAACATGATTATTTATACATGGAGACACTCAGGATTAGGGACGGGGCAACGATAAATAGTTCGTCAATCTCTTAGTTATTCAAGTTCTATCTTACTATTTTTAAAGTTTTACGGGGAACGCGGCACTTATACCCTGCACTAGAACTCCTATAATAGGAGTCTTACCCTGCACCCTCTTGCGTACATCCATGTATATGTATATATTATGTATGTGTATCTCTCAGCCAATCTTTGTTTTTATGTTCATATAAATAGTACTTAATAAATAATAAAATGAATAATACATAGTAAATTATTCTGTAACCATATATGGTATTTCCAAGACCATAGTCAGATATTTTTTTTCTCGTGTTTGTAAGTGTATGGAGGGGGGGGGGGGGTACCTTGTAGATGTTAAGCTACAGCGCCTTTCTTTTAAATAAAAGTATAATATGAATTGATCCTTCCCAACTGTTTTTGAAGGAGGGGGCAGGTAGGCACTCACTTGGCGACAGCCTTGAATACTTTCTACATTTTATAAAGTTTCACAAATCACAATGTTGATTCACATTTTGCACTCTAAAACATTATTTGTATATTTCAAGTAAAAGTTCCTTAAAAAAATTATTTGTTTAAAAAAATAGAATTTAATTTAAATAGTGTTTTTTTTTTTTTTTTTTTTTTTTTGAAAAAAAAAAGGGAAAAAAATGTATGTTTGTTGTAATATTATAAGCTTAAAATTCTGAAATTTTTTGAGTAGATCTCAATGGGATCAGGAGCTATCAAATAGAAGCTAAAACATTGCCATTTAAATAACAATCTAACTCTATCTATTTTGTTATTTATTTATTATTTGCATGGTAATCTTCAGCTTTTATTTCATAATCCCTGATCCGATTGAGATCCCACTCTAAAAATTTCATAATTTTAACCTTATAATGTTACAACAAACATAATGTAACACCATCTAAAAAATTTTAAATTAAAAAAAATTAGTAATATATATTTTTTAGAACTAAGCATAGTCAACTTGCATATCAAATTAAACCTTATAAAACCCTCTTTAAAATGGGGGAGGGGGGTGTCATAAAATTCTGTATGTTTGATAGCACTTGAGAAATTCAAAATTGAAAAATTTCAACATCTTCAACATCAACAAAAATTTAAATTTTCTGCAAGTCAAAAAATGTTAATTTTCCAAAATTTAAATAATTAATGGTATGAAAACTTAATGCAATAAAAATAAAATAAAAATATATTCTCATTTATATCATCAGGTAGAACATTGAAATTTGTTAGTTGATTTGGCATGGAGACCCAAATATTATGTTTTTTACTTATGCATTTTTTGGGTAAAAGATTATAGTTTTTCAAAAGATGATAAAAAACACCAAGTAATAAATATCTGCCACCTCTGACTTAGCCACATATTGCCACTGAGTATTTCTTATTGTCAGTGATTGAGAAAAAAACTATATTTTGTAGCAAACTATTCTTAAACCACCTTATTTTAACTCCGGTAGCCGACATTACCGATTGATGTTCTCCAATACTTCAGTGGCGCCTGTATCATTTTTCATGTTTTTAATGTTTGTCTTATTTGTTTTTAATAAAGCTTTTATGCCTTTTTATGTATAAAATAAATTGATATGTTGCAAGATTCTTTATTGAACCACAGAACTGACTTAGGCCACATGGACACACATTTTAATATTTATTTCAAATTTATTTCAATAAACTGGGGGTGAGAAAATTTTCTATTAAAGTATTCTGCCTATAAAAAATTTAATCAATGTCTTTGGATGCCATGCTGGGAAATCTGTCTGCAGTAGACAGAATTTACTGTAAAGATATAAATTTTCGTATAAAATATAATTAAATTACAGCCTGTGCCTCTTATAATGGTGACACATGCATGTACCACCATTATAAGAAGCACAGAATCTATTTTTAAATAAGAGGCACTTGAATATATAAATTCAACGGCACACTGTGCCTCTTAATTTCAAAGGCACTTACGCTGTGCCTCTGAATCCCAAAGGCACTATGTACCTCTTAACCCCTTGAAGGGCACCGGTATATTATATATACCACTTAATTTTAATCCCAAAATGTCACAATGACACCATAATTTTATAATCAAAATTTGAATTTATATGGTACACAAGGAAAAGCTTTTACTTATTTTAAAATAAATTCGTTCGCGAATCCTGGTGTCAATCTGTCATTTCAATATTTTAGCTACAATAGTGCTTTGCCCCTGAAGGGGTTAATTTTAAAGGCACCGCATGCCTCTTAATATTCAGAGGCACAAAAATTCCGAATGTACCTCTTAAATCAGAGGCACAGTTTTAAGAGTGTACATCGACGTAAGCGGAAAATCTGCTGTTATGGCAACAAATATGTGAGTAGAGGGGATGCACATATAATATAATCCAGTATCCCTATAAAGATCAATTTTGCTTGTGAAATAAAGCCATAGATGCAACAGACATATCCTGGTGCCGTACCCTCCTGGGCAGTTCACTTAAAAAGTACCCATGACACAAAATTAATAAAAGTTTATTCAAAAGCAATAATAAGGGTGATTAGCAGTAGAACGTGCAGACTTAAACTAAAGATGATCTAAAATAAGCTTAAAACAATAAAAGTCTGAGAGAGGGAATCCTTTACCAAGATTCTTATTAAATAGCTTAGCGGATATATTCTTAGCTGAATAAAAATGGTTTTGCTATTCGTTTTCAGAAGCTAAGAAAAAGTTATTTTACATCACCATAAAATGTCAGTGGAAGCACTTTAATAATAAAATGCCACTTTAAACCTTTATATCCTGAATTACTTTTCCAGCTACTTTTTAACAGGGCCTGATTACCAACGGGGCACATTTCCACCAGTAAAATTTAATAGAAATTTTCGTCGTATTAAAATGCCCTATTCATTCAAAATTACTGCCATGAATAAGGAAAAAAGTTATATTATTTTTTACTGGTGGAAGTGTGCGCCGTTGGTAATCATGCCCTGCTTTTTAATTGTATTTTTGCATCATTGGATAAGTTTTGGTGCAGAATAAACATAAGAAAGAGGAAAATAATTTTTATAGTGTTTTAGTGGTTAATTATGCAACTGTAACCACCATGAATTTTTTACCCTATGACATAAAATAAAATAGTAAATTTCAAATAGTAAACTTCAAATAAAATATAGGAAATGTTCACCTTTTGAGTATAGAAAACAATAGAAAATAATAGAACTAAATAACCGGTAATAAACCACTAAAATTACTCAAATTAAGAACAACTTGCATGTCAATTCTATTGCAAAATGGATTTCGAATGTAGCGTGGCAAATGTAAACTCCCTACAATGCAAAGAAAGAGGATATGTGCTTGAATTTGCCATCTCCTGCCTGCTGTCAGAAATACACTCTTTGTGCCATTGTGAATACCGTTAGGAAAAACGGTCATATTACGAATATATAGGTGTTTTATTAAAGTGGTACTTATAAGTACCGTCAGGATAAAAAGTGTTAAACACGCCAATATCAGTATCAAAGGTAACCCCATTGATTCCATTACTCTTTTACACAAAATATTGAATCCGAACATCTTTACACGCTAGCGAACTCACAGCCATAGTTCTACTAATCTAAAATATAATAATCTAAAGTATAATCTAAATAATCTTAAAAATCTAACTAGAAACTTCGCCTGATACAGATTACATGAGAAATCTCGTCTTTCAAAAGCAGGAAGCGGTGGAAATTCAGACAAAATTACCTTTATGAGCAAGATGTGTCTAAATCCTTCTAATCTAACTCCGTGGTATTTATACCAACTACACTATCCCAGATACTTAATTTTTATATTATTGCCAGAAATAACTGTGACAATTATTTTCCCGTAGATACTGACGTACTTTGTGAAATTTAAATAAATGTCGGAATAAATAACTCATACGGACACAAATGTTAGAATTCAGGATAACGTGATCGCACGTAAAAACTCAAAACTCATTCAACCACAGATTCTCTTCATAAATCAGTAGTTAAACACAATGATGCATCTTTTTCTCTCTCTAAGCGGTTTGCCCATATTTTTCCGTTTTCCAAAAACAATTCTAATCAGCTGTAGACAAAAATATTTCTAACAGAATTGTAATTTTAAATATATATATAAAATAAAGAGATATGAAGTGTATTTTAGAAACAAACACAGAAACAAAGTTTTAATTTACATGCATTTTTAAAACATTTTTATAAAAATGCTGGAACGTCCTCAGACGCACAGAAAGTAAAATACTCAATTGAAAATTTTTCCTTAAAAAAAAAAAAAAAAAAAAAAAAAAAAAAACTTTTTTTACAAGAAAGAAGATTTTTTCACATAATTCATACTCTTGTACCTAAACAAAACCATCCCCAAGTATTTTTTTTTCAAATTTGTAGAAAAATAACTAAAGTTTAAAAAACTATTCTATACATAAACTGTTCAATAACTATTAAAGAGTGTGTACAATTCTGCCGCAATTTTTAATAGAATTTTTAACCTTTTTTAATCGCAGAACTTTGAGGGCTGGAGCAAGACTGAAGGAAATGGAAGGGAAAGAGGCACAAAAGTAAAGTGAACATACAATAGGATAAGGACCAATAGATAATTCTCTTATGTGATTGGCTGATACTTTCTGCTTTCCTATTAGCTATTCTCTTAACTTGTCTCTCTTTCCCTTCCATTCCCTTCAGTCTTGTTCCAGCCTTCAAAGTGGTAGCACGTCTTCTTTGCGCCTGACGAAAAAAAATCAAAGTTCTTTCGAAATGCCTAGAGCATTCTTTATTTTATGGTGTTATTAAGAAGTTTTTATGCTTTTATATATGCAGCATGACTACAGTAATTTCTTTACACCACTTGTTCCGAAAGAAAAAACAGAAGCCATTGAAGTATTTTTTTAAGACTTTTTACAAGAACACTTTTTTGTAGTATAACGAAAGCCTTGCTTTTATATTTGTCGTGCATTTTAATTGGGGAAATGTGATTTATTTAGTAAGAGTGTACTACAGTATAGTTAAGCTAAAAATAATCTTTTGAAACGGTTAGTATGCTTACACCACTTTTTTTTTCATTTGGTTAATTTAGATGATATCTGAGAGGAACGACTAATCAAAAATTCAACAAATGTTTTCCCTAAATATTGATACCGTAGACTGTTTATACGTTTTCAACGGCGACCGCACTGAACTAGCATTTCCGAACCGAAACTTTTGACTTAATCAGAGAATTTGTGCGTATAAATAAGTTTAAGATTTCTGCACAAAAATGCTGGTTCCAGGAGGACCGCAATTTGAAATCACCGTTGTAGACGTAACTGATCCGTTTGGAATTCATACTAATACAAGAATTTTATATATACTGGTAAAATATTACGAATGGTCCACGGCTGTATTGCAATTTAGGTGGATGTTTTTTATTCAGATTGGTTGATTGCTACAATTTTTTTGAAACAGAATCCTGCATCTTGCTTAATTTGCCTTTAAATGCGGTGAATAGTTTTCTTCAAAAAAGGTGGTAGCAATCAAGTAACATGAAAAAAAAAATACTACTGTCCACAGTAGTATCTAGGATTTTTACCCTAAAGCAAGCATCCGTCCCCCCCCCACCCTCTTTTCCCCGGTATCACCACCAGTAAAGAAAGTGTGTAACTAATATATAACCACCATTAACGTACTGAGAAGAGGGGGAGAATTATGGATACCACATTTTTGGAATAGAAAATTTCTCCGTATTTAATCGCAGAATTCTGCAATTAAGTAAGGCAAAAAGTTTTTACATAAATAGTGGTATTCATAACAGCCTTCCCTTCTTAGCACATCGCCCATCCTTTTGAATTCTAAGCAGAGTGGAGTCAAACGCAAATATCCGCAGAGTAGCATTTTTTTTATTTCTTTAATTTACTTTAAAATTTATTTTATTAATGTCAATGTTTTAAAGAATATATAAAATTTCATAGAGCTGTATATATCTGTCGCAAATTATTGATTACATGCATAACTAATGCCTATAACAGGGCTGCCACTGGCGACTATTTTTATATTTTATTCGCACCACGTTTTTTAAAAAATAAATTTTATAGTATATTTATCTTGCCCAATTCGTCTAAGGATATGTGAAAAAATTTTGTTTTAAGAAAGTGGTGCGAAGTATAATTAAAAAGTAGTCGCCAACGGCATCCCTGCTGTAACGGAAATGATAGATCATAATAATGACATATTATGAAAAGTAGAAGTTTATAAATTATCTAATTGCTACATTGCATTTAAATGAACTTATTAAAAAAAGAAGACGATAATTTTAACTAGTTAAAGAAAAATCTTAATATAAAAGCGAGAAATCAAGCAAAATGGAAACTAATGCAACACCCCCGAAATTGGTTGAACCAACGGATAGCGCATCGAAACACCAAATAGTGTGTCACTACTTCTTTATTTGTCCAACTCTACCGGTGCCCGAGACCGGCAGTTAACGTGAAAACATGCAATATACAGAGGACAGTTAACGACGAAACTCTTCATATTTTTATTCTTGACTTAACTATATCTTATCTTTTTTCCGGTATCTAATTTTAATTGCATTTTTTTAAATTGCAAAATAATAAAGTTAAACATGATTTGTTTTATTGCCATTCACGAATCAGTTTCTTGTGTAAGTTTCAAATTCTTTGTTCTGGATAGAATGTCAACGACGTATTTTTGCCTCCTTTGCTATTAACGACCATATAATTATGTTTCTAGCGACATCCTTTTCGTCAAAATGTAATTAAATGGCGATTCAGGTACAAACGGGTCCTAATTTCCACCTATGCAAATTCTTACCACTATTTTCGAAAAGCAATTTTAACTTTATTTATGACAGAAAGACAGTTAAATTAGGCCAAAATTAATATTCTAAAATGGTGGTGGAGGTTTCCTTTAGTGGCAAATAGATTCTAGATACAAAAGAGTATCATTTAGCATATTAAAAATAAATAATGTTGAATTTTAAGGAGCGCAAAATAAGGGGCGTTTTTTGCTCTACCTTGGACAGGAGTAATTCTAATTACCATGTTGACTTTACCGTATATTTTTATGTATTTTGAGTGCATTCAACAAAGTGTTTCGATCTGCGTTATTAGAATAATAATTGTTAAGTTTTCGAATTCGTTCTTGAGACAGATTCCGGGATATTGATAACAAAGATTTTAAATAAGCTTTGTTTATTTCGAAATGTTATTGAACTTTGTTTTCAATTGTGCTCGAGTTGAACGATAGCACCTGCCATCTGGTTGTCTGCATGATAGTTAGTTTGTTCCTGTAGTTCGGTTCTATATTGTTAAGAGTAATTCTTGTGGTTTCCTATTGAATCGTGAGAAAAAGGTAATGAGAACCACAAAATGGTAAAAATATTTTTTGTTTTCTAAAGTATCTCCAAGCTTCGCATTACACCTGAGTGGTAAGAATGAAGCAAGAAAATCCCTAGAGGAGGATTTAGAACGTTAACTTTTTCCTGTTGCAAAAACCAAGATCTGCTGTAACATTCCTCACAGTCAGGCTTACCTGCAGAAAGTTAACCTGTAATTGCTATGCAAGTGTTACTTTATACCTAAATAAGGTTCTAAAGTTCCAGTGAAAATTTAGCAAATATAGAATGAAAAGTCTATCATTTTTATATTTATTTTCGATTTCTCAAAAACTTGATTATTTTGTTTATTTTTTTCTTCTTATAACTGACGATTTATTTTATTTGTTAGGCAGATTATAGAGGATTGATAATGTGAACGTTGCTACAGGGTTCGAACGTATTTACGATATTTTTAATAGAAATTTCCTATTTAATATTTAAATTGCAGAAATTGCAGACCCCTCGTTTAACTTCAGGACATATAATACTTTTCTGCATTTAAATAACGCGAAAAATTCTATTAAAAATTGGTGGTAAAAGCGTAAGAACCCTGTGCTGCGCATTTAAAAAATTTAATAAGCTCTAACTTTTTGCTCATTTCAGTGGCATACTATATGGTTAATCTTTTAGCAATGTGCATAGAATCTCCTAATAACCAAGGCCTGATTACCACAAAGGCACGGGGACGCGAGCTGCGTCTGTAAAATTTAAGAAAGCTCTCAAAAATTATGTGAAAATGGGGCCTCCGATTCCCATTAATATTATTATTATTATTTTACATTTCATTTTAAAAGTCTCATTTAAGAAGAGTGCCTAAAGCGCAAGTAAATTCGCATTTTTTCGAGTAAGATCTGTTATCTGATCCTGATCCAGTGTTATTGGTGAAGGAATATATATTTTGTACCCGTATAGTAAGCATGGACACAGTGACGTCACAGTAAGTCACGTACGTGACGTCACATTTGTGACCAAAATACTCCCATTCAGTGATGTCACATTGTAAATGAAATGTGAATTGCTTAGAAACTATACAAAAATTGCAAGAACACTGCAAATGTTTCTTACAAATATTTAAATTTTTGAAACGTCACTGGAACGTCACTGAACGTCACTTACGTCACTTCATATGTTTATCCAAAAGACCCCTATCTTCTAAAGTTAAATTTTAACCAAAATGTGAATTTTAAAAATATGTGAAAATCAGGACTGCCTTAATACTAGAACTTGGAGATTTTTGCGTCCCTTGCATATTAACCTATATTCATTAATTTATTTAC